>CAMTDV010000014.1:2688669-3903144 GCA_947069175.1 Scalesia atractyloides
GGTCTTCAACAAGAGCTTTAACCGCGTCTTCTTGTATAGTTTGTTGTTTTTTCAGTCCGTCATATAGGCTTCAAGGAGGTCTTGAACCACGTCATCTTGTATAATAATTTCCTACAAAAAGAACAAACAAATGTTGACGGTTGTGGCTGAGGCACGTGTTCAACACGCTTCCTTTAAAACAGATTTCGCGCCTCTACTAAAGACGACACGTCTGTCTCCCAGAGTACAACAGCCGAAACAGTATGTACTGGCGGAGAAGGCCACGTGCCCGAGTTTACACCGGGTAAAATCATAGTGTTAGAAATTTTGGAAACTAAGAATAGAAACGTAGTTGAATCGTGTAGAGAAACTTATCTCTATATGTTCCCAACATATGGGTCATCAAGTGCTTCTTCTCCAAAGACTCTTCATGCATACGTACCTCTTTTTAATATCTTTTTCATCAAAAGAGACACATAGCCTACTAAGTATGCAAGAGTCATGGGTGGTGAAAAGTTCAACATAATTAGAGACTTAATTTGCCATAAAATCTCTAATCAATTGTTATAAAAGAAACTCTACTCAAGAGTTGTCATCAATACCACCACATGAAAAGTTTATTATTTTAATAGAAAATTAAACAAGTGACATAAATAACTCTACTCAAGAGTTTGTCACTATATGTAGAATTTAATATTAATAAACTCACTAAATTTTCATTCATCACATTTAAAAAATTTCCTACATTTCATATTCTCATGACAACACCTTCATTGTTCCACTCTTGTCTTGATGGTCCAGTCTCATTTTGCTCTAATTAGTGTCACAACAAATACTTTACTCATAACAGAGCCCGGCGCGCTCCGTGATACACCGGGCATAACGCGTTTTACCGCGTGATACACCACCGCTGGTGGTTTGTATAACATGTGAATCTGACCACGCGTTGCCGTGAGCATGCGTTAACAATTCAAAACGTTTGAACGTGGAGATAAAGATGACCGTTGATGATGATGAGTGATGAGCATTTCCACTAAAATCCATTACTAGTGATGGAATAAAACTCAATGACTTGGCGTATGGTGATTGTATGTTATGAGTGATGAGTGGGTGGTGAGTGATGGGCGCCCTACCCAGAGGTGCACAAACCAGGTATTTTTAATAACCGGTTCCGGTTATGGAACCAGTTTCGGTTTCTCATTTTAAGGGTTGGAACCGGTTATTGCTATAACCGGTTCGGTTGCGGTTATTTGACCAAAAAACCATACCCTATGTTCGGTTCCGGGTAGGGTTCGGTTCCGGTTCTTAAGAAACCGGGTATTAAAATACCCTATTTTTGGGTTTTTATACCCTATTTCCAATATTTTTAGCTCTATATTTTTGGATTTTTTAATACTCTATTGCGTTTTTATTACCTTGTTTTCTCGTATTTTTGTTTATTATTATTAAATATGCATTGTATAATGTAAAAAAAATAAATGCACTAAGATAAATTTAAAAAAAGATATGAGAATCATGTATCGGGTATAGGCGGGTATAATCGGTTCCGGTTCCAGTTCTTGTCCGGTTTCGGGTATGATCGGTTCCGGTTCCGGTTCCAGGTATTGAGATCGAAATGCATACCCTATTTATACCCTCCGGGTAGGGTAGGGTCGGTTTCGGGTATATAATACCCGGGTATTAAAAAAACCGGTTCCGGGTATGATTTTTTGTGCACTTCTACTCCTATGTTCTAATTTGTTAACACTCCTGTCAATTTTATCTTTATTAAATGTTCATCGACTATATATACAAGGCCGGCCCAAATGTAAGTCAAATGATGCCTTTGCTTTCGGCCTCCACTTAAACAGGGTCTCAGTGTCTCTTTTTATAGGTAAACTGGGCCTGAAATAGTTGTGGTACTCAGTTTCAAAGAGAATCGCAAGCGACGATGAAGGATCTATTAGAATATCGAAGCGTCATATCTGCCATAGTGCCGATCAAAGTGACACATCTGCCATAATACACCACTACGTTGTTATGATTCTGATGTTTTGATGAAGCTCTAATACTGAGTTTAGGCTTTTAGCTTACCATAATTATGTTATTTTTTTCTCAACTTTGTAGGAGATCTTTTAACGTTGTTATTTATAAGGTTAATCTCTTTCTCTCCTTTGTTGGTCACATTTGATTTACATGGTTGATTTTCAGTTTACAGAATAAGAAAAAGAAAATATTTTTTTAAGATTCTTGTAGAAGAAACTTTGTTATTTACATCGCATTGCAGCCATTGCTAAAACATATATATTTTTAAGACTTTATGATTTAAGTGTTCGATGGTTATTGTGTTTATTGAAGGTTGGATTTCATCGCGGGTAGCAGGGACGTTTAAATATGAATCTCACGCATTGCAGGATTGTAAGTCTGATACTTATTGTTGCAGGGTTTGATTTTTGCAGTTATTGTCATTCTTTAACTATAGTATTTACATCGCTTATCAAAAAACAAGTGTTGTAAAAATCACGACTAGGCGGCGATTAGTCGGCGATTAATCGCTAGTTGTCCAGTTACTGAGTAATTTTTCTTAAATCGGTCCATTAATCGACTAGGTCCGACTAGGCCAACCAAAAATCGACGATTCGAGCCAGATTCCAGTAAAAAACCTGTATATTCCGGCCAAAACCTCTAAATTCCGGTCAGTTTCCAACCAAATCATATGATTTCCAACAATTAATCATGTATACTTAAATAAATGAGTTAAGTAAGATTTAAAACCTAGCTACTTAAATATTTACCTATAAAAATGTATATATGTATACATAAAATTGAAAATTACATATAAAAAACCGGATCCGATTAATCCTGATTAATCCCGAGTAATCCCGAGTAGTCGTTGTTTTGGTCAAAATTCACACAAGGATAATGTAACCAAATCTGATTATTGTGAGGTTGGATGCTTGGTTAAACGAACAAGTGTTTGTTTAAATATCAAAAGTAAATGACAATGAACACAATGATTTGTACGAGGAAAAAGCCCTTGATCAAGAGATGATCTCCGGCATAAAAAACCTCCGGTGATGGCAAATACCGATCACCAATTGGTATTAAGCAAAAACAATTACAACTTCGAAAATATTGAGCTTGTTACAATGTTGCTAGTGTGCGTATCAGAGAGTAGTGTAGGTCGCAGATGTGTGTGTTCGAATTCCTTTCTTATTCAAGCTCAATACCCCTTTTATTTAGCTAAAAATTATCCTTAACTAACTATCCGAAAATATTGGCAATATCCCACGTTCACCAATAACGGTCACAAACTCCTGGCACGTGCTGGAATAATGGCATATTCCCTTGATTCTCGGCGGGTAGGTCATCTTCGTAAAGTCCTGCAAAACCATGCCATAATACATTGGAAACAATTGTTAGCTAATTAGAACAATAATGAGGATCAATGATCCTTAGCCTTCCTGCACCGTGTCTTGAGGATCCATGATCCAGACATATAGGAGGATATATGATCCACAAACATTAAAACTCTATCCCTAACAATTGCCCCCAAACATGACTAATTAAATGCCCTAACGATTAGTCATGTTTCCGTTAGAAAGAAGCTAGCCGTTGCCACTTGCATATATCCGTTGCACAGTATGACGTCACTTGATTTGATAACTTGCAACAAACATCATTATTTATAGCATAGGGATAGAGATCAAATCTCTTATTTAAACTTGATCTCTGTCTTTTTATACGCATATCCAGAGCATCATGGTCATCTTTCTCTCTCTCTATTCAATCCTCTGTTTTTCCATTATTCTGATCCATGGGAAAGATGGTAACCCGGTCTTCTCCTTTCAAAGATCAACCACAAGATCACACTCCCAAGAGCTAAAACCTTCTGAAAAATCCTTCGGAGGAGCTTTGCCGTTTTACCGATCCCGAAATCGATCAAATACGCCCCTGTTTCCCGGAGGAAACAGTTTTCAGACCCTTTGATTCATCACTGAGAAGTGATTGCGAATCAGACTTCTGGATCTGTTTTTCTGCCGCTCCATTCTTGATCGGCTATACATATCCTTTCCCAGTGTTTATTTAAACCTTCTTCTCTCATACCGGCATGTGCTACAACCAGGCCACGCCTATGCTGTGGAGGGTATTGTATACTCTGGAACAGTTGATCAAGAACGAGGGTCTAAGCTTTGGTATCACCGAACTCCCCAACCTGTACAGCCTTGTGACTCATGGGTCGTATCGATATCTTTTCAAATCCAAATCCAAAACTCACCCCCACTGCTCAAAATCACCAAGAATGACACCAACTGGAAAAACCAGTTCTTCTTTGTGAGAAGAGACTCCATTCCTCAAGGGGAGTATCTTCCCAAAAAGTGGAACTTGAAGGGTAGGATTTATGATATGTTACTTTTTGTTATACTGAGGATAACTGATCCTGTTTTTTGTGCATGCAGTGACCAGCTACGCTGCCTTGAGAGATTTACCTGCCACGCCAGTAAGGATTGCTGCCCTTTGGGCACTTGATTCATCTGTGAGGACCTTTTACCCCAAGATCAAGGATTTAGAAGAAGATACCTATACCTCTGTCACGATGTCAAGTAAGTATTTGTATATAAGTATATGAAAATATTCAACAAAATGGATAGCTTATAAATAGTTATCTGAGTTTGATTTGCATAGGTGCTGCCAAGTCTACATCCAAATCTGCCACCAAGTTTGATCTCGGGGAACTTCAAAGTATCATCTCCCCTCGCTCCATCAAGGCTGAACTGGCCTCAGGCCAAAGTAAGCCAGGAACAAGGGCCATGGCTTCCAGAGCCAAATCCGGGAGCATAAGGAAGAAACCGAGCGAACCAACCGAGGACACCTCCCAGATCACGCAGTAAATCTCTGACTTCATTGCTGAGGTTCAATTATCTCAGGATCCTCAATGCACCGTAGATAGGGTCATGCAAGAGATCTCTTATATAACATGTTATTAATGATAGT
This sequence comes from Scalesia atractyloides, assembly GCA_947069175.1. NCBI lineage: Eukaryota > Viridiplantae > Streptophyta > Magnoliopsida > Asterales > Asteraceae > Scalesia > Scalesia atractyloides. Next base: position 2,693,623 of record CAMTDV010000014.1, read on the forward strand.
GAATTGGGATACCTTTATCTTGAAGGCTCTAGGATTTTCTCCAATGGGAACTTCCCCATTTTGGATATAATTTAGGATTGGAAGGATCCATGATCCTGGAGTTGATTGTGCATCATCACTAGGTACAATTGCAGCATCTTCCACTATCTCCATTGCTTCATTTTCCTCTATTGCAGGAGTCAGAATATGGATGATGGGTATGTTTACATCCTCTGGCATCTTCAGTGAGGATCCTAGATTGGCTTAGGTATCCGCTTCTGCATTTTCTTCCCTAGGTACTTGTGTAAGGCTGAAAAAAGCAAAAGAATCTACCAATTTCTTGACTATCTCCAAATATTTGATTAGTTTCTCACCTTTAACAGCATAGGTGATTATAGTGATTAGTAATTAATAGAGAATCCACAAATACTTGAAGATACCATATCCTCATATGCTTAACTAACTGTAAACCTGCTATTAAGGCCTCATACTCTGCCTCGTTATTAGTGGTTTGGAATTCACATGCTATTGACTAGGGTATAATGTCCCCCTGTGGCGATTTTAGTAGTAAACCTAGTCCAGTTCCTTTAACATTTGAAGCTCCATCTGTGAAGAGTGTCCAAGGATCCTTAGTCTCCTCAAGTTGTTGCACTTCCAATTCAGCTTCTCTTTGTAGATCACTACTGAAATTAGCCACAAAGTCAGCCAAAGCCTAGGATTTAATAGCAGTTCTAGGCTCATACTTAATGTCATATGTACTAAGTTTAACAGCCCATTTTGCCATTCTCCCCGACATCTCTGGTTTCCCGAGAACATTCTTGATAGGAAAGTTAGTTTTAACGACAATAGTATGAGTTTCGAAATAATGTCTTAATTTAGTAGAAAGCATGATTAGAGCAAGAATAAGTTTTTCTAAATGAGAATACCTGGCCTTAGCGTCAAGTAAACTTTTACTTACATAGTATACCGGATGTTGTTGACCTTCATGATCCTTAACAGTGACCGCACTTACTGCTTTACCTGAAACAACTAGGTATAAGGATAATGGTTCCCCATTTTCAGGTTTCGTTAAAGCCGGTGCTGAGGATAGGTAATCCTTGAGAGCCTGTAGAGCAGCTTCATGCTTCTCCGTCCACTCGAACTTCTTATTCTTCCTCAGAATATCATAGAAATCCTTGCATCTTTCTGAGGATTTTGAAATGAATCTGTTAAGGGCGGCCTCTTCCTGTCAATCTTTGCACATCCTTAGCGTTGGCAGGAGACTTGATATTGATTATAGCCTTTATCTGCTCCAGACTTGCTTCGATCCCTCTCTTGGTCACCATGTATCCTAAGAACTTTCCAGCTTTGACTCCGAAATGGCATTTGGAAGGATTCAATTTCGTATTGTATTGGTCAAGGATATTGAATGCTTATTCGAGATCCTTAAGGTGATCCTCAGCTCTTTTAGACTTGACCACCATATCATCTATATATATCTCCATCGTATGTCCAAGTTGTTCTGTGAACATCATATTCACCAGCTTTTGGTATGTAGCACCTGCATTTCTTAAACCAAAGAGCATAGCAATATAGCAGTATATGCCGGTGGGTGTCATGAACGTTGTATCCTCTTGATCAGATGGTTCCATCTGAATTTGCTGAAATCCAGATGAAGCATCCATAAAAGTTAACAACTCATGACCCGCCGTAGCATCCACAATGGAGTCAATGTGGGGTAAAGGGAAAGGATCCTTGGGACATGCCTTGTTTAAGTCAGTAAAATCGACACATGCCCTCCACTTTCCATTTTTCTTTTGAACAACAACCACATTGGCTAACCATCTTGGATACTTGACTTCTCTAATCATACATGCCCTTAGTAGCTTGTCTACCTCGCCTTGGATGATCGCATTTCTTTCAGGAGCAAACTTTCTCCTCTTTTGGTGAGTAATAACATCCTTAGATATACCTGTCATATCTTCATGCTTCCAGGCGAAGGTAGACTTCCTTCGTTTAAGGATGGATACTAGATCCTGTTCTATGCTCTCCTGGATCCCAGATCCTATATACACCTTGGATTCAGGATCCTCAGGATCTAAGAGTATACCCTTGACATCCTGTTCTCTTGCCTCCATGACGTCTCTTGGAGGATGCTTTAATTGCTATGCTTCCCTAGACTTGGAAGCAGGTTTTATTGAGGAAGTGTAGCAATTCTTCGCCTCCTGCTGATCACTTTCTATCTTGACTATCCCCCATGGGCTTGGAAGCTTGACGCATTGGTGGTTTGTTGAAGGGACCGCCTTTATCTCATGTATCCATGGCCTGGCAAGGATAACATTACAGCAAGATAAGCTATCTATTATATAAAATTTTTGGATAGAATTCACTCCCTCTATGTAAATAGGAAGCTTGATGTCCCCGCAATGTATTCTTGGTTTCCCCACTGAATCCCACAAGCACCGATGATCTTGGTATGATCTCAGATTCAGGGATATTCATCTTTTTTAGGACATCCAACTGGATTATGTTCACTGAACTCCCTCCATCGATAGCCTGCGAACAAAATGATTAGAATAAATAAAGTAATGACAAGACCATCTTGATGAGGATCCTGAATGTCTACGCGATCTTCTTCATCAAAAGATATCACTTTTTGTTGTGTTAGGGTAGATGTTCGAACTGGTCTCTCCCCATTCTCGATCTTCGTCTCCTTAGCATGCCTTTTTGCAGCCGAAAACGAAGTTCCACATATACCAGAACCACCGGAAATAAAGTTAATGATCTGAGCATCTGCTGGTAGTGGAGGAGCTCTCTCAGGCACTTTCTCAGTATCCTGAGTCCTTGAATGTTTTCTCCTAACAGTTCCTTCAAATACCCTTTGCTAAGAAGATAGCCATAGCCAATTTCCTTCCTCAACGCTATACACTCGTCAGTGAGGTGGCCAAAATCTTCATGATAAGCGCACCACTTGGATTTATCCTTAGTGGCTCCAGGTTTATCAGTTTTCCTTGGCCATCTAGCCTTATCACCTAAATTCTGCATAGCAAGTACTAGTTCATGATTATCCACAGAAAAACAATATTAAGATATTGGAGGATAATCCTCATCGTCTTCGTCTTGTTCAACTGCATTCACATTGTGATTGTCATGTTTAGAGTAAGACTTGGATCGATTATTCTTAAAGAATGATCCTTGCTTCTCTTGTTTTGAGGATCCTCAGAGTCTCTCCTGGATCCTTTTGTCATCTTCTAAACGAATAAACCTCAATGCGCTATTCCTTTTTTCATCTAAATTCCTGCAAGGTGTCATAACAAGGTCATCATAGAATGAGGAATCCTTAAGCAAGCCCATTTTGAATGCCTCTACAGCAGTGGCAATATCTAAATTAGGAATTTCTAAGGATTCTCGACTAAACTTAGTGATGTAATCTCTTAATGATTCATCACGACCTTGAGTTACCCTATATAAATCACTAGTTAACCGTTCATAAGTTCTACTACATGAAAATTGGTTATTGAACAAATTAACTAGGTGAGAAAACGAAGTAATTGAGTAAGGAGGAAGACTTAGCAGCCATTTTAGTGTAGATCCAGTGAGTGTGGATCCAAAGCCCTTACAAAGACAGGCTTCCTTTAGTCTCTCTGGCATGGGGTTGATCTCCATTCTCTCCCGGTATTGTGCCACATACTCCTCTGGATCAGTCGTACCATCGTACAGCTTCATATTGGGGGTCTGAACTCGTTTTGGTATCTCTGCATTGCATATAGGAGGTGCGAAGCGAGACACCCTGTGACTTCCATCCGGGATCTCAAGAATGGGCTTAACCACTCCTGGGACGCTGGATATCATATCCTTAAGCTTCTGGAGCTCCCGCGCCATAGCCTGATTGATACCTGTATCCTGCATGGAACCGTAATTAGTACCAAAAGATGTATTGACATGGTTACCTCCTGACTGCTTTGGAACCGGTATCGCTGAAGTGTATCCAAAAGTAGACACTTCAGGTGCAACAGTTGGACTAGATGAAGCAATAGTCTGCATAGGGATAAAATCCCCTTTGTGAACTTCAGAATCCTTGAATATCTGACTACCTGAAGATCCTTGATCCTGAAAGATATTAGGTCCAGGATACATGTGTGCTGACGGCCTTAAAGGATACTGCAAGGATCCTTGAACCTTATCCTAAGCAGAGGATCCTTGATCCTTAGAGAAGGATCCTTGATGCTGGGAATAGGGTCCCTTTGGTGCAACGGTCTCCAAATATCCTCCCGAGTTGAGATAGCCTCCTTGATACTGATACGATGATCCTGGAGATTGGGATGAGGATCCATAAGGCTGGTCATGAGATGCTTGCGGCTGCGTCATTGCCAACGACCCATGCTGCAATCCTAAGGATCCTTAAGCCTGTGTCATCGCCATTGATCCCTGCTAGTAATTGGAGGATTCTTGGATTTGAACACCAGATCCCCTTGAGTGCTGGATTGCTGACGCCGGAGAAGTGAAATCTATATGATCTGGGCATCAGCGGAGAGTGATCCTCCACTGATCTCTTCTATTTCTTGATTTCATCAATCTCCGTGAGGATCCTCTAGTTAGTTTTGTCCCGTTGCTCCATGTATCCCTTCATCTGCAAAATCAAAGTAGAAAGATCATTGTTAGTTACTGTAGGTGAAGAAACAGTGGAGGTTTTCGATCCTGTGTAAACAAGTGTAGTTTTCTTCTGAGGATTCTCAGCATTCTTCTGATACGCAGGAGGAATTGGTGGCAATGATGCACTAGGCTGAGATGTGGTAACTGTCGGCATGGCACTTGAAGTAGATTTTCCTTGAGAAGCCATGTGGTTGAAGGAAATGAATAGAAATGAACGGAATTTTCAGAATTGAAGCACCGATTGCCCCACGGTGGGCAACTGTTTTGGTCAAAAATCACAACAAGGATAATGTAACCAAATCTGATTATTGTGAGGTTGGATGCTTGGTTAAACGAACAAGTGTTTGTTTAAATATCAAAAGTAAATGACAATGAACACAATGATTTGTACGAGGAAAAAGCCCTTGATCAAGAGATGATCTCCGGCACAAAAAACCTCGGGTGATGGCAAATACCGATCACCAATTGGTATTAAGCAAAAACAATTACAACTTTGGAAATATTGAGCTTGTTACAATGTTGCTCGTGTACGTATGAGAGAGTAGTGTAGGTCGCAGATGTGTGTGTTCGAATTCCTTTCTTATTCAAGCTCAATACCCCTTTTATTTAGCTAAAAATTATCCTTAACTAACTATCCGAAAATCTTGGCAATATCCCACGTTCACCAATAACGGTCACGAACTCCTGGCACGTGCTGGAATAATGGCATATTCCCCTTGATTCTCGGTGGGTAGGTCATCTTCGTAAAGCTCCTGCAAAACCATGCCATAATACATTGGAAACAATTGTTAGCTAATTAGAACAATAATGAGGATCAATGATCCTTAGCCTTCCTGCACCGTGTCTTGAGGATCCATGATCCAGACATATGGAAGGATATATGATCCACGAACATTAAAATTCTATCCCTAACAGTCACTAGTCCCCACTTCACTGGCCGGCTAGCGACTAACGAGTTCTTCAACCTTGATTAAACCCAAAGAAACTATTTTTATTATAAAAAGGGCCTCAATTTTTTATTCGCTTTAGGGCCACTAAATATTATAAAAAGGACCTCAAATTTTTGATTCGCTTTAGGGCCACTAAATGGTTGAGCCGACCCTGTATATATAACATGTTATTACGCAATTTCAGTAAAAAATGATGAAAAGCTCTTCCTGTACTAGCTTTATAGTGTAATGTTCGAACTTGTTTGTGTACAATCATATTTGTACGTAATTTAAGCTTTATCTTTTCAAGTGCACCTTTTGTGTACAACAGATATCGTTTATTTTTCCTATATATAATTAAACAATATTTTATATTTTAAGTTTTTAACAACAGGCGGTTATTTCGAATGTATATAATTATATGTTACATTTTTAATATCACTGTATCATAATCAATGGCGAAGCTAGCCTATTAATTTAGGGGTATCCAAAAAAGATAAATCACCTGTAATGGAGTAGGAACAGGGACGCTGGGAGTCTGGGATGATCGCAATTCTGTGATGTTTTGTTTCTTAAGTTGCCGCCATACACAAAGCAAAAGGATATATTTATTTTTTTGGGGCTTGGCTATGTTTGTCAATTGGGTCTCTTTCAATTATATTATACTTGATTTGGGTTAATTCTACATTTGGTCCTAATTTTATACTAGTTTGGTGTTGTAAAAGGTTTGGGCTTATAAAAGATTTGGAATTTTAATAAATTAAAGTATGTTATTTTTTAGATGTATCCTCGTATTCGTTCAGGGGTTTCCTTTATATAAAACCGAAAAAAATTATAATACGAATACTAGATTGAGGCGTAGCTCGTAATACCCTCCTTATTTTACACCTCCTCCCTGATCATAATAGCTTCACATCCAAGTATGTAATTCTAAAGATGAAGTTGAATAGCTTGATGGTAAGAAGTATGTATGTAGGAAAATATTTCCATATTATAAATTTGTAAGTTTTTGTTGCATTGAGTGTTGTAATCTAAGCTTGGGGAGTTTTTCAAAAAAAACTTTGATTTTTCAATTTTAACGTAAACATTTTCATAATTTGTATATTAACCCCTTTTAACCTTTTTTTTTCTTTTAACCCAAAGTTTTCCATCTTTTATAATTTAACCAACACTTTAGTATTTTCAACTTTGGTCCCCCATACTTTTTTATCTTTCGAAGTTTTTCGTTTTACGTTTCGTTCTAAATTTTGCGAGTTAACACGTCGCAGCGTGCATGTGAGGTTCAACGTTTTTTGCTCTATTTTTTTTACATTTAGAAGACCCATTGCAACGTGTCCATTTTTTCCCTTTTGACAAGTTCGCTGCAACGGGCGGGTCCTAGATCGAGTAAGTTATTGTTTTCTACGTTTTACGTTTTTGTTTAATTTTTTCGTATTAACACACTGTAACGGGTGTGCGTGGTTCACGATTTTAAGTCTGCTTTGCGTTCGGTGTAATTTTTTCCATTTTATCTATTTTATTTTTACGAGTTTTTCCAATGTTGAGAGTCGATGCCGGTGTGGATTGGTGCTACTTTGCACAGTTTTACGAACGTTTTTAACCTATTAATTTTTTTACTAATAGTTTGTTTCGGTTTACCCCTATACTTCCTTTACTTAAAAACTATTTTTTACATGCATATTTTATGTACGGGTAGGTATCAATATGATTTGTTCCACAGTTTGACGTAAACGTTTTTATAAACGACTTGGGTAAAGTATAACATGTTTTCGTTAAAAGAAACCATTTTTACGTGCATGTTTTTATGTATCTTCGGTATAATATGTTTTCGTGTTTATTTTATATATGTTTCGTAAAGTTTGTTTCGAACTGAGTGGAGTAAAATTATCGTTTCTTTTTTCCTCCTTTTTTTGAAAGCTCTAAATAATTCCTTTTGATTACTGTGTAAGATTTTCCTTCATACCCGTTATGTTTTCTATATATGAGTTGGGTCACATATAATACACTATGATTGTTCTATATGTATTTTATTTACTTTACGTTTGATTCAATCATAATGATTACACAGGTTACATTGAGTTCATCTGGTTACGTCGAAATGTGTGTTTTCATATGGTTAAATGTATCATATAACGTTTGGACTAATCCACTTAATGTTTACGATGTACCCGCGCCGCAACGCGGGCGGGGCTCAATCCTAGTTATAAGAAAATTGCATAGGAACGTGAGTGCGGTTACAATGTTGCATGCAACCTCAAAAAAAATGCGGCCATGCTTAAAAATTTGAAGTCAGTTTTGATTATTCGCAAATTAACTACACAAGCAATTTTTAAATAAATGGAATGAGATCAAATACAAACACTTATGTTTGTAAGAACCATAAGAACCAACATATTATTGACAAGTGTCCCTCAATAAAAAAAATTTAGTTTAGGGGTAATTTAGACCTTTTGACTATATTTATTATTAACTAATTAAAAATAATTATTAAAATATCCCTAAATCCATACAAGTTTAATTCAAATCAAAGTTTGATTTTTTAACATATCCATGATCCGGTAACTCTTCATGATTGAACCAACATGCAGGAACCACCACCCAAAAATATATAATCAACACTACACTTTATAATTAGCATAACATCCTTAATCGTTCTCCATTATCAGCACATCGTCCTCAATCGTTTTCCATTATCAACATAAACGACATTAGCACAACATCCTCAATCTTTATCCATTATCAGCACATCAGATGTGCTGATTATATCTACTTTTGGTGTCTGTTTGTATTATACTGTAATTAACACATAATCAACACATTAACAACACAATTATCATAATCATCACATTATCAGCACAATTATAAAAATCTTTTGGTAACTTTTTTGAAAGTCACTTTTATAAATAAAAAAAAAGTATAGCAATATGGTACTCATAATAAAGATAAAAAAATAATTGATTTTATGGTATATATATATATATATTTTAAATAATGAAACAAATAAAAGTTATTTTAGTTTAAAAAACCTTGATGGAATTTGTATTTAAGGAAAATGGTCAAATGACTAGCCATTTTACAAAATTACCCTTCAGTTATTAGTACTAATTTTTGGGTCATTTACAAATATACCCTTCCTAAGATGACTTATTACATATATACCCAACCCTTAAAATCAATTACATATTTCACCTTAATAAACCATATATATTACATATTTACCCATTTCATTAAAACTATTTTTATTAATTCCTATTTTACCCTTAATAAGTCACATATATTCCCTTTCTCAATACCCATCAATTTCATATTTTTTTCAATTTCTATATACCTACATTTTTAACCACCAACGGCTTCCTTTTGTTTCTTCTTGGTTCTCTTGTTCATAAACCTTTTTAATTCAAACCTTGAATCAAACGTATTGTTATTGAATCAAAATCAAGCATCGTGAAATTAATAAAAACACATCAGGAAATAAATAAAAAAAAAACACATCAAGAATCAAACACCAACAAAACTTCATAAAAACTTACTGAACAAACACCATACAAAACACATTACGAATCAAACCTAACCAAATTACTGAACAAACCTATTGTGTCTTTCTTTTTTACGTTGCTCAGTTTTTGTTTGCAAAGGAAAGAACCGGTCAACAGATAACAAAACAAATTCACATAATGTCGCCGATTCTAAACAAGATGTTTCTTATCGCGGAATTCTCGTCGCCAGTTCGGAACAAGATGGTTATTATCACCGGATTCTCGTCGTTGGTTCAGAACAAGATGGTTATTATCGTCAGATTCTCGTCGTCGATTCAGAACAAGATGGTTCTTATCGCTAAATTCTCGTCGCCCGTTCAGAACAAGATGGTTCTTGTCGTAGGATTCTCGTCGTTTGTTAAGAAAAATATGATTCTGATGACGGATTCTTGTCTACGGTTCCGAACAAAATGGTTCATTTTGCCAGTTTTGTGGTTCGCAGGTTGAGGATTTGGAACCCTCGTTGTCACCAAGGAGAGCCGGGGGAGGAAGGGAATGAAAGATCTAGGGGTTTTTTTTTAAATATATATTGAAAGGGTAGTTGGGTAATTTCATTGAGAGAAGGGGAAATGAGTAATTTAAATTTTAAGTTGGGTAAATATGTAATTAAGGTCTTTAATAGGGGGAAATGTGTAATAATCCTCTAATTTTTAATTATAAGGGTTTTATTTGTAACCAACATCAACCCTTGCTTTAATCTATCAATGACTCAGATTTGTTCTTACGGTTCTTATAATTAGCACCGTTTGTACAGGATCTCAACCCCTATAATAAATATATACATATAAGTAATAGAAATTTTACAATTTTATTCCCTGCATAAATAAGCTATTCTTGGACGAATCTTTTGATCTAGTTATAGTGTATGGCATTTTGTTGTTGCTATTGCTCTCCTTAGTGAAGTGATTTCAAAAAGTAGCACATGTGCCGTCACATCTATTATGATCTGTATTACATGTATCAATTGTATGCATCATGCAACTCTTATACCTTTTCACTTTATAATGGATTTTGTTTTTCTAGTTCTCATGTTTAACTATATTTATGATTCACTTAAAAAACCCATCACATTTTTTCCTCAAAAGAAATTGTGTTCTCTTCAAACCAACCGAGCTTGTTTATTTTCTCTTTTATTTCATGTCATTTATCTTATTCATCACCAAGCATGGGCGTAGCATAGTGGGGTCGCGGGGGCGTCCGACCTCCTAAACTTTTCGCTCAGTAGTGTCCGGTATATAACTTTCGTATAGAATTTTTTAGGTATATACGTTTTCGACCCCCGGTTTTATAGATTTTTAGGTATAATTTTAGGTCCGATGACTTTCAACCCCACTGTCACCAAGAAATTTTTTTAATTCTTCTTGCATGTGTGTCTCTTCGGAAGCAAACACCATAGCAAAAGGTAGAAATTTTTTAGTACCGTATCCAATCAAACGGGTAATTTTCTCTCCGACTAAAGATCCCATACTACCACCCATGAATTGAAAATACATAACCACAATTACTACGCTAATACCTAGCTGCATTTATGTCTTTTTGAACAAGCTCGGGTAATTCTATCTTTTTTTAAAGTTTTTGTTATAATCCAATGTATTGTTATGATAAAACTGAAAATAGCAGTGCAAAATTGGAATTGCTTCCGACTCTTAGATACATTTACTAGCTCTAAACATATAAATAATTTGGACGTGAGTTTAGATTTCCTGATCGATTTAATAGATTATTAATATCTCTTAAGTATAACAATCAAACACATTTCGGTTTAGATGATAATCAACAATGAGGATCAAATTTGTAGTTTCAAAAGGAAAATATCGTAAAATGTTGAAATCATATAGACCGTAATGTGTAATTAGTTAATTTATTTTGAAGAGAAAGATGATGATAATAAACATACAATGATAATAAAATAATAAAGCCTAGAAAGAAGTAAAGGAGTGAAAATGGAAACTATTGTCAACCAGAGAAAATGAAAGCTGCGCATTTCCCTCCCCTTAATATATAAATATAAATATAAATATAAATATAATCTATTAATATAAACAAAGCTGAACAGCTTCCTGCAACTCTGTACGCATGCTTCGACACTGGCCTTAAGTGCTTTGGGCACATAAATCCTCTAGTTAAATAATTTATTCTATTATATAATTATGTTCTTGTTTTATTATCTCATTACAACATTTTAAGGGTTATCCCCTGCTTTTACAGCGGAGCGTTGATCAAACCGAATATGATCGAGTGGTTCTGCTGGTAGGACAATAATACTTTAGTGTTTTGAACGTTAATAATCTAAATTTGTCGTTTCAAAAATAAAAGACACATCATCGGTTCAATTTATAAGTTTTAATTGTTGTATTATTTGGCGGTTGGTAAGTTTGGTTTACTAGAATAGCGGTCTGATAACCGATATTTTTTTACTGGATTCGGTTATTGTTTCTTTCTTTCTTTTTTCGAATGTATCATAATATTATATGTTTGGTATAGAGGAGGAGATTCAATTTAAATGTTTTATTAAGTGTATATAGTATAATTTCTTTTATTATTATTATTTTGTTGTTGATGGTGGTAAAGAGTAATTATTTGTGTAATAATGGAGAAGAGGAATAATGGCTCACATTTTCAGAAAAAGAAGGATCTGCTCTTTTGTTTTTGGCACTTCTTTTTTCCTCTTTTATTTAAATCTTTTGCATAATATAATCTTGCTTTTCTCCTTTTTCTATAATCATCCAATTTTTAAGATAATAATACAATATATACTCCATTGATTGATTTCTATAAGAGGCTAAATTCTCCTATTTTAATCTTCTAATTTGATTTTTTCTTTTTTATTGTTTCTTTACTTTGATTGAAAAAAAAATTATGTTTGTTATTATCAAAACACTTTCAGTCTTTCACTTAACTTCTGTGATTACAATACTCTTGTAAATTAAACCATAAACTGAGTTATTTTTCTAAATTTAAATTAAAGCTCTTTAGCTTTTATTATACAATGATGATTATTAATTAAAGTACAAAATATACAAAATAAGTTAAATATTTTTATTTTAAAAGCGATAACTATTTTTTACCTAAATTGTAGAGGTCGCTCCACCTTGTTTAGTTTTGGTGGGGTTTAAAAAACCATATAAATCAGCATATACATATTTTAAGATGAACTTTTTTTATTTCTAAGTTTTATTTTATGTTTAATAAACTGTTATTTTTTAGGCTATGTGTTGTGATGGGTGAAAGATGAAAAAAATGTTGTCACGTAGGCTTCATGTGTGCAAAGGTGATAGTGGTTTCATCTTTCACTAAGGTGTGTCGTGAGAATGCAAAATGTGGTGAAGTAAGTAATAAAAATTGAAAAATAAAATAATAAGTTAGATTAAATGATTGGTTTATATATTAATAGAAGTATCATCCCGTTCCTTTACCTCTATACCGAGAAAGTGATATTTATGGGAGAATGGGAAGAAAAAAACATAAAAAATCTGAAACGGTTACTTAGATGCTTCTATTTATGCTCCGGACTAAAAGTAAACTTGAGAAAATCTTGTTTGTATGGGGTGGGGGTAGATAGTGTTGAAGTCTTAAACATGGCAAAAATGATAAAATGTAGAGTTGGAGATAGACCGTTTACGTTTCTCGGTCTACCAATTGGTGCGAACATGAAACGAATAAAGCACTGGAAACCGATTGTTGATAAGTTCAATGCAAAGTTATCGCATGGAAGGCAAAATGTCTCTCGTTTGCCGGTAGAGTGATTCTAGCAAAAGCGGTGTTGGGTGCCTTACCAAACTATTACTTTTCAATGTTTCGGGCCCCAAAAAAGGTAATAAGTATGTTAGAGGCAATTAGACGAGACTTTATTTGGGGTAAGAAAGAAGGAAAAAACACAATCAGATGGATCTCTTGGAAAAAACTTGTACTACCTAGAAATTATGGGGGTATCGGGGTAGGGGATATAAGAAGCGCTAACTTGGCTCTTATAGTGAAGTGGTGGTACAAATATAAAAACAATAACAACTCACTGTGGGGTTGTGTGGTGAAGTCCATACACACCAACATTAGATCAACACAATACATTCCAGTTAAAAACAAGGTTAGTGGCACCTGGAAGGATATTGTGGGTGCAGAAAAAGATATGTTATCGCTGGGGATATCAATAAAAAGCAAATTGGTAGCGGAAGTGGGTGTAGGTACAAAGATATACTTTTGGTTTGACACATGGCTTTGCGAACGAAACACCACTTAATGTGAGGCTTCCAGATCTATTTAGGTTAACAAAAAATAAAAACGCAACAGTGGAAAAATGTGCTATAAGGTTGCCTAATGAAACCCAATGGGCTTTGGAATGGGTAAGACCGCCTAGTACAGATTTGGAGTGGGCTCAATGGACCTAATTGCTAAAGGAACTAAATAGTTTCAAATTCAGATACATGGAAATGGAAGGCGGCAGAAAAGGAAAAATTTTCGGTGGCTACAGTGAGAAAGCAGATTCTAAAAGAGACAACCATGGAGCAAAATATCATCTGGACACACTGGAACAATTGGGCACCCCCAAAGTTAAATTACTTTTGTTGGAGAGCAAATTTAGGAAGAATTCCGGTCAAAACTGAACTAACGAAACGGGGCATTGATGTGCATGACCAAAAGATGCCCGAGATGCGGATTACATGATGAGACTACAAGTCACCTATTGGTGTCGTGCGAGTCATCAAAATCAATTTGGCAAAAAATATTGATGTGGTTAAAACTCCATACATCAACAGAGTTTGCATCATGTGAAGATATCATGAAGTTTGTGAAGACTTTAGTTGGATCAAAAGAGTGGAAAGAGGTGGTGGGTATGATTTTTATAACAACGATGTGGCACATATGGAAGGCAAGGAACAATAAAGAATTCAATGGTATAATTAGCTCCGGAAACAAAGTATTGGAAGACATCATAGTAAACTCATATCTATGGATCAAAGGTAGAACGAAATATCAAGACTTGGTGTGGGAAAGGTGGGTAGATTTCAACGTCAGAGACATAATTTTGTAAGCAAAAAAAGTGGGTGTGTAGGTAGTATATTTCAATCTTTTTTTTACATTGTAATCATTATGTACTTTGTTGGGTTTTTACAGCATATGCTGGCCCTATTCTATAATCATAGAATCTGCCGTTAAAAAAATAATAATAGAATTATCAATTCTCTCCTCCACGCCTTGTGAACACCACCACACGCCCCTTTGACGTCGCACCAGGGCAGCATTCTTCGGCCAACCTGCCGGCGTGGCTCCTCTATGGCGCCCTCTAGGTCCCAGAACATATATACACTTCTTGTGAATAGAAATAAACAATTTAAAGAACCGGGTTCATCCCACACTGATAGGGAAAGCAACCAATACTACACATTAATACGGAAAGAATTCAATATTAATAAGTACCTTTGAAATATACATCTCCCCAAACTTTTAAAACTAATTAAATTATAAGTTTTTTTTTTTCAAATTTAATGACCCTCAAACTGTTTTTTTAAGTAGTGTGTGTTTTTTACCTAGTGAATCCGATGGTTAGTCTATGATGCTATGATATTTTATTTTGTGGGTAAATTGAAAAAGACTAATATTTAATGAGCATCAAGTAGCTATAAACAATATAAAAACGTACAATTTATAGAATAATCACAGATACTATTTCTTATATGACAAGTTTTTGAAAATCTAACGAGACAATACTCTTAATATTTAAGTCACTATATATCAACCAGGGTTATGCTGGGATTCGTGAAGAGAATCACCTTATTATGATCATTTTTTGAAAATTAGATTGGATCACCAGTCCAATAAACTAACGATACTACTAAATACACCCTCAAAATGACAACTATTGACGTCATAAATTCAGTTCTAAGTTAATGTACAACACTATGATATTGGTACATTTGTAATTAAAATTTATGTTTGATCTTTACTAATATACTCAACTAAAACCATAATGTGATAACAAAAGCTGGCATGTCTATTAACTTTTTTTAAACGGTAACTTTCTTTTTGAGTGACTCAATGTCACACCGCTTAAACGGTGGCTCTAGTCAAAATCTGGCCAGACTACGTTGTCTTAACCAGGCTCGCGTTGGGTTGGTCAGACTTGGTTACGGCGTTCCCCCGGAAACCGTACTGCCTTCACACGAGTTGCCTCGCTGAAGTAACAGCCGAATGAAAACCAGGGTGCGGCTCTGGATCGAACCCCCTTGGTGGGTTTGTCACCATCATTGCCCAATCACTGAGCAATAAAACTAAGGTTATATCCACCCCATTATGACACAAGTGAGAATTAAACTTGAGTCTTTATTAAAAAAACCCAGTCTCCTACCAGTATACCACTAGTCACAAGTGGGGGATGCCCTGTCTATTGACTATTAAGTATTAGTCCTGACAAAATGGTCTAGTGGTTAGTCACTTGGTTTCTCTGCTTGAGGTCCCAAGTTCAACTCCATCTAGCATGTCACACCCCCAAATTTTCACCTGCGGGGTTTTACCGTGAAGCGTGTGACGTACCAGGATCTAGCCACTAATCATGTCGAACTAATAGTAAATAATATAAAACAAGTCATCATGTCCAACATGAATATCGAATTTCAAAGTAAACGTTTAAAAAAAATAGTAAGTGTTCAGCGGAAGCATAAATAATTGTTTTATAAAACAAAACCATGTTGTTTCAAACGTAATCATAACATATAGTGTTTCATCAAGCGACACGACCCATGACAACTCCCGCTCCTCAGATTGCAAGTTCCCATTTAGCGATGTATCTAACAACCTGCAAGCATGTAGAAAAAAAAAGTGTATCAGCGATTAAGCCGGCGAGTTTACAGTTTTGTTTACCATAAAACCAGTAGGTGTTTAGTTTAAAGACATGTTAATAATAACTCGATACCGCAGTGACGTCAGTTTGTTTGCCCTTCCCCAATGCCTATCAACATTGAGATCATGTGGTTAAGGTCATTAGTTCACGCCCGTCCAATCCAGGTACGGTGTGAGGTTGTCAAGCCTAATAGCGCTATCAACTAATACCCCGTTGCCCTTTCCAAGCAACTAGTTCGGTAGTAAGATGGGACTTAAAGTGATTGATTTGAGTGTATTATCCAACATCGAAATTAAACTTCAACAGTTATGAAAAGTATTTCTCCAAGGAATATAGTTTAGTAAATGTATTCCTCCAAGGAATATAGTTTGTTTGTTCCCTCGGAACGCATGCTTGTAAAAGAGCAGTGAACTCACCTTTGTTTTGCTCGGTAAGGCTTATGTGTTTTATGAGCTGAAGTGGTCAACCACGTCCTATTATGGTTACCATATGTCTGTTAGTGTGTGTGAATGCAAACACATAAGTTCTACACGTATCTAACACATTGCACGTAAAATATTATAATATATAAGTATATACACATGCATGCAAAGTGTCGCTATTCGAAATAGCGACCACCTTTTCGTCACAAATCATATAATAAATCTTGTCACATAATTCAGCTTTTAAGTGCATTTTCGGACAATTTGCGGTGCGTTAATCGGGACCGTTCGGGCACTGGATAGTTCTCGAAGAATTACAGAACGTGTCAATCGAACCAGAGACCATTGTATTAAAATTTAGAGTCTAACTCTTTACCAAAAAAAATATAAAAAATCTTTTACTAAGCATCAATCAGATTCGTCACTTTCTGACTGTACCTCACGGAAAAATTTATTTAAAAATCCTCGTTACCCGATTGACGTAATTCCAATTGGAGGTTCATAACAACACCTAAGGCTATCTACAGTATAAATTTCATGGTCTAAATATGATTATACACCAAGTTATGACTCAAAACATAACACGTAAAATCTAAGAAAAACGTAGCTTTAGTTGCTGAAACGAAATAAATTATTTAAAATAGTAAATGATGTTCAAAAATCATGATTCAGCGCCATTAGAAACGTATTTCGAAATAACACGTTAAAACTCAAGAAAATCCAGATTTCGTTATGTTTATGTAAACTGTACGGACAGATTCGTTTTCGTTACCCGAACCCCGTAAACACACCACTAGCTAACCCGTTCAGTTACAAGATTAATCACAGCAGGTTTCGGATTATTTATGTCTAGTTTAACACTATAACTCGCTAAAATTATCAAGTGTAACGACCCTAGACTATCCCGCATCCAACATAACCATAATCATGCTACAACCATAACATCTATTGTTAATCCCTTCCGGAAAACCAACCTAAACACAGCCATGATAATTCGCTAACAATCATGCATACACATTAACAACTGTCACCAAAACCCAAGATTTAACCCGTAACGAAAACTCGGGTGGCTTAACCAACCACGCAACTATCTAATCATCTTGAATCTATGATCTCCTAACAACACAAAGTGCATGTACCATTATAACATAAATAACGAGCAATGATTTCAGAATCGCAGTCGTGGTACGAACTACCAAGTAACAAATCTTGCATGAACAAATTAAGCCATAATAAAAAAAATCACAAGATTTTAATACCTAGAGATTGAAGGGGTTGGATGTAGTCTTGAAATCAAAACTTGCTTGGAATCCTTGTGCTCCTTACTTGCGTAGACAAAAGAGAGGCATAGGAAGGATACAAACTACTAGAAAACTGTTTTTATTCCTACCAACATTTCCTACGCATTTCCTACAAATAAAATGCCTACGTTTTTCCTATGAAATTCCGACGTATAAGATACGGTCTTAGTTTTGTGACAAAAAAAGCTACAAAAAAGTGACAAATGGATTGCGTAGGAGAAGTGTCGAAAAATTCGCGACGGAATCCGTTTTCATTTTAACCATTAGTCGGAAATTCGTAGGAATCGGGTGTGTAGGAAAAGTGTCGGCAATTTCAGACGAAATTCGTTTTCTTTATTTAGCAGTAATGCGTAGGAATCCAATTTATCATAAATAATAACGAAATTAAAATATAAAGTTTTATTATTTATAAAAATATATGTTATTTTTAAATTAAAATAATATAAAATTATATAATTAAAATAAATATAATTAATTCAAACACAAAATTTTTAAAAATAAATATTCGGTGAGAAATACGTTGGAAAAGTTAAGAAATTAATTCCGTGAGAAATGAGTAGGAGAATTCTAACAAAACATTTGTGTGGGAAATGAGTAGGAAAATAGGTAGGAAATGCGTCAGAAAAAAATTACCCACGAGCAGAATTCCTACAACCCGTTTTCGTGAGCAATTTCGTGAGTACTTGCAATTACCCACGGATTTCCCACGGAAAATAACATGAGAATAATAGCAGTTTTCTAGTAGTGCAAGTTTTGGAGAGTTTGTTGATATAATGCAGATTATTTGGAAAATATGTTATGGAATATGTGGTTATTTATTATCCATGTAATTTGAATTTTAAATTGAACTAAAATGAAATCCATGTGAATGAATCTCATGTGGGTATGTGAATTTTGAATGCCTATTTTTGAGTTCCAAAACAAATGGATAAGTATTTTCTAATTTTTGATAACCATCCTATATGAGAAATAGTTTTGACATGTCTTAGAAGTCAAAAACACAATAGAAATTGGTTTTTGGATATATTATGAAATTGAACACAACTTTCTTCTAATTAACGTTCAAATAAGAATATGGTGGGGTTGGGCCGATAATGCTCACAAAACTCAAGGGAGTGAAATGAGGTTCGCAGCGATTTGTTAATTTGATTAGTAATATATATTTTTGTTTTCTTTTACATATAATCAATGAATAAATTTAATATTCATGCAATGGTTCGGGCCTCATAAGTTTCGGGTTACGCAAGTGGGTTGAATCGACACGTGAGACATGTGCTTTGGTTCAAACGGTTCGGGCTTGTTCAACAAAATATGGACTTGGTTTCAACTACACGTTTGCACACTATAAATTAAATAATTATAAGATTAATTCGCCTAAAAAGATAAGCATATAATTTGATTAATAAAGCGAAACTAATGGTTTTTACCTGAGGAATTCGGGTTGTCACATAGCATCACTTTGAAGGACATCGGTGGTGGCAATGAAGTTTAAAACTAGGCCTCTTTGGAGGTCGCCAGTTCGAAAGCGAACCAAACTGGGTTTTACCGCAGTGGGCCTTCAGGCGGCGGGTTTTCTCCGGAACTGGTGGCTTGGTGGCTCGGGTATGCATCCAACACTGACCGTTATGAAGGAGGGGATGCATTTGCTCGATTGAGGGCATCTCATGATGCTTATCTGGTAATTTAGTTGGCCGTTCGGAAAAAAAAAACTATTAAGTATTAACCTTTATTTTAGTTGCTCAAAAGTATATCATAACTCAAAAGTAAAATCATTTATTTTTTATTTATTTTAAAAAGCTAAAGGCTACTTGAATGTTGTTATTATTAGGATGAGACTAATAAAGTAATAGCTGGTGCAATTAAGATACCGTCAAATCTGGAACACCTCTATAATAGCCTTGTACCCCACATATATTTAAAAGTCAGAAGGTTAAATCTGTCATTTACCTGCCTTTCCTACCTTTCCTATGCATCTTTTAATAACCGCCACATGATTCCTCCGTTGCCCAAAATAAAGTCATTGCCCTTATTGCCCCTCCACCCACCCTACTTTTCGACAACCTCCTGCCCTTTTCGTATTCAACCTACATATAATACAGTATTATATGAAAAAGAAGAAATGATTACTATTTTTCGGTCTAAAGTCACAATTTTCTAGTTAAAAGGTTTTATGATATATATTTTTTTTTGAAAGGATAAATTTATTCAAACAGAGAAAAAAAAATACAAGCCAAAGGGCAAAAACCCATTCACATATACATATTAGGACCTGAAATTAAAGTTGCACAATTGCTCCCAATTGAGCGATAATGTCTTTGCTCGATTCTTCAGCCATTAATATCCAAGGTATCTCACCTCATCCAAAATGTCTCCAATAGCCAACCTCTTAGATTTGAATACAACTTCGTTCCTATTTTTCCAGATTATCCAGCACGTTAACAGAATTATCGACTTCACAACAATCTTTTAACTTCTGATCCGCCTAAGGTTTTGTGAACTTTGAGCAAGTTGCAAGTCAATAGCGTATATTTGGGGAATTTGACACCAAATGGAGATCATTTGCCCAAGAACACTCGCTACATAACAAGAAATCATAAGGTGTTCCAATGACTCGTCTGCCTCACCACATAATGGACACGTCGGTGAATTAACCTGAATGGATCGTTTAATCAGTTCAGTTTTAACTGGAAGCCTGTTACGAGCGAGGCGCCAGCCAAAAATATTTACTTTTTTTGGCAGTCATTTATTCCAAGAGAAAAGATAATGATCCGGAGGTTCACCCAGGGGAGCCATGAGATGTCTGAGCGATTTCATTGAGAAGGAGCCATCTTTACATGTCTGCCAAGTCCAAACGTCCATGTTTTCATTAAGATTAAAGGAACCGATTAAACTAATGCAAGCTTGCAATTCAGATAATTCGCTTTGCGTAGAGGGCAACCTGCTCCAGACCAACGAAAGGACCCAGAACTGTTGAAAGCTGACAACCGATCACTCACCAGACATAGTTTTGATTGTTCTAGTCTAAAGATCGTAAGAAATAATTTTTTTAGACATGCTGACCCAGTCCAATAGTCAAGCCAGAATCTAATTGAAGTGCCGTCTCCTGGCACACCTTTTATTAAATTACTAAGAAAAATATTCCTGGATTTTAGCTCACAATCAACTTTGTTAATATTGTTCCATACTCCGGTTCGACCGGACTTCAGCGGTAGGAACTCCCATCGACGAGTTGAGAGGTGCAAGCCCAATATAACCTTCCTCCATAGTCTGTTGTGTTCGTTTTTAAAGCGCCAGACCCATTTAGATAAAAGGCTCCGATTAAAATCAAGTAAGGATCCAAGACCCAATCCACCTGAATTAAGAGGAGCAATTACTTCGAGCCATTTCACACACGCCATCTTCGAATTATCGCTCGTTCCACCCCAGAAAAAATTACGTCTAAGTTGCTCCAGTTTAGCCAAGACGCTCTTTGGTGCTTTAAAGAGCGAGAAATAATACGTTGGTAAACTGTCACACCCCGACATCCACGTGTTTACCGGTGGGACCGGTGAGGATTATCGTGGCGTACATTTGATATCATCATTAACCAATTATAAGATAACACAGCGGAAGGCATTGGATACGTAAACTATTACAAACCGATAGTGTCCAAAGTTCAAAATAAAATATACACAGACAAGGCTTGTAATAAGATCCACAGGCGGATCGCAAAAACATACAAATGATAACAGACTATAAACAGGCAAGTCCTAAGGGCGCAACTCCTCGGTACCCCCAGCTCCCGGCCTATTACGTACTTGCACCTGTAACTTAAACTTTGAAAATACATCAGTTTACACTGGTAAATATGCTCGACCGACTCATTTTGAAAACCTTTTCGAAAATGGTTTTAGGCGCACATGGCACATTTTCGTAAATAACTTGGGACAGTACAAACGACCTTGTATTTACATGCTGGCTTTTACATATGGGGCTCAGTACAGAAACCGAGACATGATAGACTGACACACCACTTTGAACTTTCACACAGAAAGCAGATAGCAATTACCCAGTGTATGCCTACACGCCATGCTATATTGTCGTGGCCACTACAATTTAGTGAGCCAAGGATATCCCAACACGGTCTAGCCCACCCCCAAATTATTTAGTTTCAAACAAGATAGATCAAAACGGGTTATGCAAGAATCTAGTTAATTACCACAAGTGGATAAAACATGTTCCCATACCCGACCAAGCGGTAGTAATCTACTGTATCCCAAGCCCATATAGGGAAAATAGGTTAAGAGTATTTACGTGAGTTGTTTATATGTAGAAGCTCCAAACTCAGTCGTAGTTCCAAAGCAAGTACAAGGCAATTTACCGGGAGGCGTTCAGTCTGGAGTGATGGTAGTTATTAACCAATATTAGAATGCTAACGGGTCCTTAAATAAGTCTTAGACTTGAACCGGTTAGTCTTACGCTAAAAAAATGATACGGTACGATACGCTAGATTTAGCGGTGACCGGAGTAGAATGTTAATTGGACCCGGCAAGTATATAAACTTGCATAATATGGGTAAACCAATCACATTCTGGATTTTATAAGGAATGGACAAAGTTAAACCCGTCTTGGTTAAAATACGTAAACTAGCCACGCAGGCTTTAACCGAATGCTTATTAAGCGAAACCAGGTAACCGTATGAGTTATATATATGTTCCATAAGGAAATATGTTTAAAATATGTTATAAAATCAGTAGCATTTGCAAGGATAGGCCCGAGATATATTTAAAACCGATTTATGCTTTAAAAGGACATTTAGGTCATTTTATTATTCATACAAGATGTAAATTAGGAATCTGATGTTAAGACCTTTAATATTCAGTAAAAATATATACTTTATAATGTTATAACAGTAGGATATCAAATATATGTGTGCTTGACGGTTTTGACACAAACTATGTCATGTAGGGGCATTTTGTCATTTCACACATAGCTTTTGAGGCCAAATTTGGGATTCTGAGTTCGGGACTTGTACTTACTGTTATCACGATGAAAATAAGTGTACAAATCAGTAGGTAACAAGTCTCGGCTCACGGTTATGGCTTTTAACCATACTATGCGCCAACAAGGCGTAAAAGTCAATGCCGTTAAATTCATAATTTAAGTTAAACAGAAGTTGAGGCCTGTTTTATATATCAAAAATCATGTCATATTATTTATTATATCAGTAGGTTTAAGTTTGGTTTATAAAAGATTAATTTAAGCCATTTTTCCGTAAAAATGGTAGTTTGGTCATTTAGCGGCAATTAACGATTCTAAGATTTTTATTCAGGTTGTAATCTGAATAATTATCCCAAATGGTCCTACTTATTATACCATATCAGTAAACACATTATTTTGATTACAAAATCATGTTCAATTGTTTAAAATGCCGAAAAGGGGTTTTTAGTCCTATTTACGTTATAAACGCATTCTTTTATAAAAACTCATATTCTACTCAGATTCTTGACATTAACATAATCTAATTATGTTTACAAATCAGTTTATGTCTTATATTTACATGCATGGGTGTTTAAAATCATGATTTGCATGAAAAGGACCTTTTTGCAAAAGTTTAAGGAATTTTATGGAACTTTGTAATAAATTCAGATTTCTAAGGAATCGAGTGACGAAACTTTAGACGGTCATTCTTAATATAATCATGATCTCAAAATGGTCAGAAGTCAGTAGCAAAGGTGGCTCGAAACGGTTCAGAACCAAAAGTCAACAAAAGTCAACTGTTGCGACTTTTGGCTACAAACCGAGCCTAGACCAAAACTTGACGAGCCGAATCCATAGACATATGTTCTAATACTTATTTTTAGGTTGTTAGTGCATCAAAACATATTTTGTAACATTTAGATCATTAGTTATGATTTTTATAAAAACTGGACAGTTTGACTTTATTTGACTTTTCGGTTGGCTTGTCAATTGGCCATGAATCCGTAAAAATCTGGAGATGCCCTCTTGAGGAATTATCACCTCCATCATTACAATCACGTAGGAACTTTCGTTTCGCACAATGGCTAGGTAATCATGGACTTAGATCAAAGTCAAAGCGTAATTACGACAAGACTTTGATCTAGGCTTAAAACTATAAGGAATCAACTTAGCATGAATTGAACACTTACAATTGATCCAAGTGAGTGCTAAGAACAGAAGGATTGCTTGAAAAATGGCCAGGAGCTTCTCTTGATGGACCTTGTGAGCTTAGTGTGCATGTAAGTTTGTTGCAACTTACACAATACTCATTTTAAGGCCATGGAGGAGAGAGGAGAGGTTGCGAGGAGTTATAGGACGTCAACATGTGTCCCTATACGTGTCAAGCATGCAAGGAAGGCAACAAATGCGACAAGAGGTGGCAGAACTGAGTTCTGCCACATTTCTGCTCGATGGCAGGTCCCTACGGACGTATGGGCTTTGCCTTGCGGTCCGTAAGGACCTTAGGCGCCCATAGTTTTCATTTACCTTACGGAGCGTATGGCTTGGGCCTTGCGGTCCGTAAGGGGTGCCCAGAACTTAGAAAATTCCAAAATTTTATTTTAAGTCCCTCAACTTTCAACAATCGCATAACAAGGTTATCATTTATTATTTCAATGACTTTGGTCCCTCCTGTTACAGCGCACGACCTTCGAGGATTACCGGGACACGTGTCGGAAAAATATTGGACGTAAAAACACGAGGTGTTACATAAACTGTCGAGAACGGTTTTAGTCAGCGTGAGTTTGCCTCTGATTGAAAGAGTGGCGGCCTTCCAAAGCGACAACCTATGCTCAAAAGCTTCGATCACTGGTGATCAGTTTGAGTACTTGTTCATGCAAGCTCCAACTTTAATACCCAAGTAAATGAAGGGAAAGCACCCAACCTGATAACGCATAATTACTGCCATATTTTTTAGCATCCTCACTATTTACCCCAGCGCCATACAAACATGATTTTTTATAATTAAGTTTTAGCCCAGCGACAATGGCGAAACACCGCACAATTCTTCGGATGTTCCTTGCATTTGAGACAGACCATTCCCCCACCAAAAGTACATCATCGGCGAAGATTAGATGGGTGATCGACGGCCCACCATTAGGAATGGATATACCACGAATGAATCCCAGTTTGTTTGCACTAGTTACGAAGGATGAAAAGGCTTCCATTGCAAGAATAAAGATGAAAGGTGATAAGGGATCACCTTGCCTAACCCCGCGTTCATAGGAGAATTCTCTTGTTGTTGATCCGTTAACGAGAACATAGGAATGAGATGAGGAGAGAATACCTTTGATCCAAAGGCGCCATTTTGGAAGAAAAAGCATTTGTTCCAAGACTGAGTCTATGAAAGACCAAGAAATGGAGTCAAAAGCCTTGTTGAACCGACTTTGAAAAGAAGCGCTTTGGATTTGACTTGTTTGACCCCAGAAATGACTTCATTAATTATCATAGGACCATCTAAGATATTGCGATTAGCCAAAAACGCTGATTGCTCCTTCGATATGATTGAGTGTATGACTTTCTTTAACCGGTTAGCTAACACTTTGGAGATTACTTTACTTATACAGCCGATAAGGATAATAGGGCGAAATTCATTCAAATTAGCAGCATTGTTTGCTTTCGGGATGAGGGTAATGAATGCTGAAGAACACCCTTGGCTTATAGATCCAGTCTCGTGAAACTGCTAAAGGATGTTATAGAAATCGCCACCCAAAAATTCCCAGAAACGCTTTATAAACTTAAAATTGAATCCATCCGGGCCGGGTGCCTGGTCATCCCCACAATCCCAGACATCATCTTTTACTTCTGAACTCGAGAAAGAACATATCAGGAAATTGATGTCTTCAGCCGATAGAGTTTTAATATGTCTACAATAGAACTGAGGTCAGATGCGAGAGGGCTCTTTGAAGCGATTTGCGAAAAAACTTAACACTTCCTCCTTTATGGTATTGGGGTTGATGCACCAGTCATTGTTAATTGTTAACCCGTTGATCCTGCTTCGACCGATACGACTATTAATACATCCGTGAAAATATGCCGAGTTCTAATCTCCCAAAGACGCCCAACGAACCCATGATTTCTGTTTAAGGTCTAGTAATTTTGCTTCATTTAATTATGCGATCACTTTCTTTGCTTCTAACCCGCTTTTTCGTTCTTCATGAGATAAGTCCCGTAATTCGATTATTGCATCTAGCTCTTTGACCTTGGCTTCAGCCTTTTGCAAACTCACTGAGTCCAGCTCCTTCTTTTCACTAACCCATTTTTTTGTTTCCATTTTAATGGCTCTTAATTTACTTGCCAACGCAACATCCAGAGGACCATTATGATGAAATTTAGAAGCCACTTTAGCTATCAAGTCACACAAATCCGGGTATTCTAGCCATGAGTTATAAAATTTAAATGTAATCTTACCGAAATTGCGGTCAGCAGAAATAAGCAAAACCGGATTGTGATCAGACAATTCACGAGCGAGAGCCCTGTAACATCCGTCAAAAACGGATTTACCAAACCCGCTCCGTTTATCAACCGAACAGTCAGTCAAAATTTTCGTTGCGAATTAAATGTCCAAAACATTTTTAAACGATCCGTAATCAATTATTATACGCGAATATATATTTAGTTTTTGAAAAACTGTCAAAAATCGTAAAATAAAAATGAAATACATCTGCCGGGTTTCGAACCCGGGTCTGTACCGAATCAGCAAGCGTCTTATCTCTCAACACACAAACCACTGCGCCGCTTGTTCTGTTTGTTATATATTTCAATCATTTAATTGATATAATAACGTTACGAATTCAAAACCGGCGCCCAAACGATTCAGTCGTCGGAATCCCGGAATTTCCGCGAATCTTAACTACGATTTACGTTATAACGTAAACCTTTAATCAGACATCGGTTATAACCGATGTTTAAAGTCCGCGACCAAATTCATAACCGCCGGAAAATTTAAATAACGAACACAGTCGGAATTCAGACCAAGTGCATTGACGATTTGTCCTATAAATTGACCCACAACCGACGACAAACACTTTCGCTCAAAAATCACACCTTTTCTCGGCGTAATTCCACTCGCCGGAACTTTCCTGTTTTTCGCCGGAAAACCGAGTTTTAATCCCTGAGCTTCACTGAATCCCCTAAACCTTTACCGAAGTTACCCTTACTCTTTCCAAGCTTTCCGGAGACTTGCTGCTGCAAGGCACCAGACGCCGGAGTTGTTTTCTGTCGCCGGAGTTCTGCCGGAAAACAGAGGAAAGCGAGTCGGTATACCTCACGCTTATTTTCCTTTCTTTTTACTTCTATCCTACCAGTAATTAACCTAAAACACTAATGAAACTTGAATAAAAACTCGAACCAGTCAGACCCGATTTCTGGTTCAACATTGACGAAGAAGACGATGTTTTTCTATATCATATAAGTATATTATAAATCAGGATTTTACTCGGGTTAGACACACAGTCCAGCGGTGGACTGTGTGCACATAAGACGTTAATCATGCAAAGGTCTCGAGTTCGATTCCCGTCTCACACACGCTGCCTTAATAAAATCTATTTTTTTTGTTACTGAACCGGAGTCGCCTTAGTTATATGTTAAGTATATTAATAACCGGAATAATAACCAAGTTAAACACACAGTCCAGCGGTGGACTGTGTGTTTGTTTATATCGCTGGTCACGAGTTCGAGTCCGGTCTTCAGCACCGACTCGGACGATTATCTATTCTTTTTAAATAAGGCAGAAAAATGAAATAACTAAATTGTATTTAAGTATAATAAAAATCAAAGTATATTACTTGTTAAACACACAGTCCAGCGGTGGACTGTGTGTTAGATTAACCCACAGGTCCCGGGTTCGAGACCTGTGGAGCGCACCGCCGAACCGCTTAAACTGTTTTTAAAATAAAAATGATTTTCTGTTAATTCTAATTAATGTATATATATAATTAAAATCGGATATATAACGGGTTAGACACGTAGCTCAGTTGGTAGAGCTGCGTGCACGCGTACGGGAGGTCTCGGGTTCGAGCCTCACTCAGCGCACAATAATCTGCCATTGAACCGGTCAACGGTCAGGTCAAAGTCAACTGGTCAAAGTCAACTGTAGCAAAAATAAAATATTTTTTTATCATTTTTATTTAATTATTTTAATTAAAAATCAATTATAAATACTTAAAAATAACATTTTTAAGATTAGAAAATAGCCTCAAACTCACAAAAAATACACCCAAACAATCCTACTAAAATAGTTTAATAAAATTCGTTTACTTACCAAACCATAATGCGATTTATCTAGGTTAAATCTCACTCGTGGTTAAAACCACTTCGCGTGCATTCAACGTCATCAACCGAACGCACCCACTGTGAGTGAATCTTACAATTCCCCCTTTTAAATTACACGTTTTGGGGTGTGTCATGTGTTATGAAATAATTAATTTATTTATTTAAACTTGTGCCATACCACATCATGACTTAAACTTAGATTGATTTATTGTTGTGATTTACTTATATTCCGTTTGTCAAATTACATGAAACTCATACATTAAGCCCATCAGTTCCTCGTGGGAACCGAGTAGAACATCGCGTGCTTCAATTCAAATTCATTATTGTTCATGTGTGTTTTCATTGAGTTATATTGTTTGTAGTTGTGTTATTCATATTATCATGATTATGAAATTCATTCATCAGGCCCCTCAGTTCCTCGTGAGAGACGAGTTGAGCATCGCGTGCCTTTAATTGTTCCATTATTATTCATGAGTGTTTCATTTAACATCTTATGATTGTTGATCGAGTTATATCTAATTTTACTCATGTTTGGTTGTGCACATATTTCAAAATCAATCTAAATAAATTGTTCAAATGTTTTCCATAGGATTCACTCGCCAACATTATGTTGATCCAAAAACCTTTTTACACATGATACAGGTGAACAGGTTGAAGCAAGGAAAACATAGGATATGCCTTAGAAGAGAACAAAGAAGTTTAGTTTGTAGTTAAATCATGTTGTAGCAATCATTGTAAATTTCCATTTAGTTTGTATTAATGAATATGAAACGTTTAATAAATGTCATGAGCTTTGATGATAACCCAATCATGCCCCGATCACCTTATCCGCTGCGGGTCGGGGTGTGACAGATTGGTATCAGAGCCATGACTATAGGGATATAGGATAGGTTATTAGACCCTTAGAGCCTATACTATAGTCTGTCTAAATTTTAAATTGATTAGGTGGTTACATACAAACTTGTGATATTTATTTGTTTCATATTTGTTTACATTTCAGTCAAACATACATGCTCATATACATATTCATTATACATATATACATATTCATTATACATATATCGATGTTCATGTGTTCAATTTATTTTCATACTCTCGTTATCCAAAGATTTTTATGTAATTTTCAAATCTCATCAAAGTAAGTTCTGCGACGGGCATGTAGTAACTGGAAGGGTACAAGTACCGGTAGTCGGAACGTCCTGTCTAGGCTGGCATTCGTATAAATCCAATATAACGGACCAGTTTGCCTACCTGGGGACCAACGATGAGAGTACGAAGGACCTATTAGGCCAAAGCATGCCACACCAAACGTCGTTCGAACTAACCCTACTTTGAGGTGTCACCGTGTCTACACCTGGACACATTCCGAACATCACACGTTGTATACATATTTCTCGATTTTCTCGGGTTTTTGTGTACGCAACCAGGCAGAAACCGTGCGAACCATATGAAAAACCGGTATTCATGGGGGCCCACATGATTACACAAGGTAAAGTATGGCGGCATGACGGGCCTAACAGCGAGCAAAGCCCAAGACATCCTATGGATGTAGTATTTTTGTATAATTATTTTATGAATGATCATTCTTGAATGCGACCCATGATCCCAAAAGCATCCAACTCATACTCTTGTCATGTATTCATTGTAGATGTCTTCTAACCTCGCCCGTAGGAAGACGAGAGCAAGAAAAGCCCGCGAACGCATGGCTACCTTAATCGCTCAACAAATGGCTGCCGTAATACCCAACATTGTAATCCAAGTTCAACAAGCACTTACCAATAATCCTGTCAATCAAGCAAACCAAAACATTTTCAACTCTCCCCCAAATACCACTAAATGCACCTACAAGCATTTCAAATCATGCGACCCTCCGAAATACAAAGGGACTGAAGGTGTCACCGCACTCCTCCATTGGTTTGAAGAAATGGAGAATATTTTTCTAAATTGCGATTGCCCTGAAGATCGCAAAGTGCGTTATGCTACCGGTCGACTATATGGGATAGCACTTACTTGGTGGAATACAGAGAAGGCAAAACGAGGTGTTGAAGATGCTATGACCCTAACTTGGAACGAATTGAAGGAAATCATGACCAGACGATTTTGCCCAAGGAGCGAAATCAAGAGGCTTGAAGATGAATTTTATTCATTGAAGCAAATGGAAGGAGACCACATCACCTACAACAAAAGGTTCCTCGAATTACATCAAATGGTTCCCAACATGTTTACTCCTCTCTACCATTTGATCGAGCACTACATTCGTGGTCTTCCGTCAAAGATTCAAGACCCTGTGATAAGTACCAAGCCTGCAACTTTGGAAGCAGCAATGGAGCTAGCAACAGAGCTCACCGAGAACCGAATTCGAAACAAAGACTTCAAGGAGGAAAAGAAGAAGGATAAAGAATCGACTGAAACCTCCGACTCCACCCAAACCGAATCCCCTTCTCAACCCAATCCTAAGAGAAGAAGAGTCGGGCGACTTTTCGCTGCTACTCAACGAAATCAACCCGTTTTTCACGCTATACCCATCCGAGCTGTCCCAATCACCCAAGTGGCACCCAACTCAGCTTACCCAAATAAGAAACCATATCTCGGACCTCACCCTCGATGCAACAACTGTTTTTATCACCATCCCCTTACTTTACCTTGCCGGCTATGTACAACTTGTGGACGTTATGGTCATTTGAGCAATGTTTGTCGCACCTTTCAAGACCAAACCTTTTCCCCTACTCAAAACATGGCCCAAACTTATCACCAACCCCAACACCCCATGTTCCCATATGCTCGAGCTTGCTTCAATTGTGGCGACCCTACCCACTTTAGAAACACATGCCCTCAATTGGTAAACGTTATCAACACTCAAGCCCAATCAAACCCAGTTAACCAAGTAAACCAAGAAAACCCAACCACTATGCCACCAGCAAGAGGAAGAGTCTTCAATATCAACGCCAACCCTGTCGAAGATAATGACGGCCCTGATGAAGATACTCAGCTAGTCCTCTTCGCCGAAGATCCAGATTCAACTTCTATTGTTTAGTCTTATGTTTTTCTTTATCACATGTGTAGACTGTTAGAGAAATTATTGGATATTATATATTATATATTGTTTTCGGTATATGCTTTTGCCGAGGCCGTGGCTCCCCATCCATCGAGGTTGAGTTGGATCCCCATTTTATTATATGGTTGATCTTGGCGTGCCCGCACGATCGGCTCCGTTTGTTTGAGCCTTGATCGGTTACGTAATTTTACATTTCAATACATGCAATACGTTCGGCTCCGTTTGATTGAGCCTTGAGCGCACATTTCAATTTACATTTCCAGTTCATGCAATACGTTCGGCTCCGTTTGATTGAGCCTTGAGCGCACATTTCAATTTACATTTCATGCAATACGTTCGGCTCCGTTTGATTGAGCCTTGAGCGCACATACAATTTCATTATCAGTATCTTGTGGTTGTGGTGTTTGTAGTAGAGTCGCATCGAACTAACCATAACTTTCGGATAAAGTCAACGAAAATTTGACAAGGGTATGGTGGATACGCCGATGGTACTTCCTATATATAAGTATTCTTGTCAAATGATCGGAGGCATTATCAGGCGGTTATGAGAGGTTCCATGCATAGGCTGATTGTGTGATGGTTGTTTAAATTAAGTTGTTCAATTTCAGTACATTCAATACGTTCGGCTCCGTTTGATTGAGCCTTGAGCGCACATACAATTTCATTCAATACGTTCGGCTCCGTTTGATTGAGCCTTGAGCGCACAGATAATTTCATTATCAGTATCATGTGGTTGTGGTGTTTGTAGTAGAGTCGCATCGAACTAACCATAACTTGCGGATAAAGTTAATGAGAATTTGACAAGGATATGGTGGATACGCCGATGGTACTTCCTATATATAAGTATTCTTGTCAAATAATCGGAGGCATTATCAGGCGGTTATGAGAGGTTCCATGCATAGGCTGTTTGTATGGTTAAGTTATTCATATTCAGTACATGCAATACGCTCGGCTCCGTTTGATTGAGCCTTGAGCACACAATTTCAATTTCAGTACATTCAATATGTTCGGCTCCGTTTGATTGAGCCTTGAGCACACAATTTCAATTTCAGTACATTCAATATGTTCGGCTCCGTTTGATTGAGCCTTGAGCACACAATTTCATTTTCAGTACATGCAATACGATCGGCTCCGTTCGATTGAGCCTTGATCGCACAGATATATTTCATTTCAGTAATTTATGTTTGTTGTATTGATTGTAGAGTTATAGGACTAACCATAATTCACTGATAAAACCAATGAAAATTTGACAAGAATTGGTGGATACGCCGATGGTACTTCCTATATATAAGTATTCTTGCCAAAGGATCAGAGGCATTATCAGACGGTTATGAGAAGTTCCATGTAGGATTTAGTATTGCCTTGGTTGGAATTTGTGTTACATTTATATCATCATGTTATTTAAAGAGATTGGATTGTGTTCCATTTCTACATAAATTAACCTCTCCATCATAACAAACGAGAGAGGAACTTCCATCATTCAAACATATATGTTATCAGAATGTGGATTCAAATATTTGCTGTTGTGTTTATTCATGTTCAAATATTCGCTGATGTGTCTATTCATGTTCGAATATTTGCTGTTGTGTTTATTCATGTTCAAATATTCGCTGATGTGTCTATTCATGTTCGAATATTTGCTGTTGTGTTTATTCATGTTCAAATATTTGCTGATGTGTTCATTCATGTTCGAATATTTGCTGTTATGTTTATTCATGTTCAAATATTTGCTGATGTGTTCATTCATGTTTGGATATCAGCTGTTGTGTTTTTATTTATGTTCCATGTAGATTGTAGTGTTAGAAGTTTTGCCTTAGGATATAACCATATTTTTCCCAAACGTATCTAAACTCTTATGCATGATATCATTTTAGCAAATCATTTCTGCTTATCAATACTTATACAGTAGGCAACAAAAAGCGATTCCTGAATAGGGTACTTAACCCTTACAAGGAACGTTACCGCCTCGAACAAAAACTTAAGCCTTTATTTTGCTAAGCATACAACTGTCAAACAAAACATCATCACCCTTTTAGTCAAAATATATCATTATTTAAATTTCGGGACGAAATTTCCAAAAAAGCAGGGGATACTGTAACATCCGTCAAAAACGGATTTACCAAACCCGCTCCGTTTATCAACCGAACAGTCAGTCAAAATTTTCGTTGCGAATTAAATGTCCAAAACATTTTTAAACGATCCGTAATCAATTATTATACGCGAATATATATTTAGTTTTTGAAAAACTGTCAAAAATCGTAAAATAAAAATGAAATACATCTGCCGGGTTTCGAACCCGGGTCTGTACCGAATCAGCAAGCGTCTTATCTCTCAACACACAAACCACTGCGCCGCTTGTTCTGTTTGTTATATATTTCAATCATTTAATTGATATAATAACGTTACGAATTCAAAACCGGCGCCCAAACGATTCAGTCGTCGGAATCCCGGAATTTCCGCGAATCTTAACTACGATTTACGTTATAACGTAAACCTTTAATCAGACATCGGTTTAAACCGATGTTTAAAGTCCGCGACCAAATTCATAACCGCCGGAAAATTTAAATAACGAACACAGTCGGAATTCAGACCAAGTGCATTGACGATTTGTCCTATAAATTGACCCACAACCGACGACAAACACTTTCGCTCAAAAATCACACCTTTTCTCGGCGTAATTCCACTCGCCGGAACTTTCCTGTTTTTCGCCGGAAAACCGAGTTTTAATCCCTGAGCTTCACTGAATCCCCTAAACCTTTACCGAAGTTACCCTTACTCTTTCCAAGCTTTCCGGAGACTTGCTGCTGCAAGGCACCAGACGCCGGAGTTGTTTTCTGTCGCCGGAGTTCTGCCGGAAAACAGAGGAAAGCGAGTCGGTATACCTCACGCTTATTTTCCTTTCTTTTTACTTCTATCCTACCAGTAATTAACCTAAAACACTAATGAAACTTGAATAAAAACTCGAACCAGTCAGACCCGATTTCTGGTTCAACATTGACGAAGAAGACGATGTTTTTCTATATCATATAAGTATATTATAAATCAGGATTTTACTCGGGTTAGACACACAGTCCAGCGGTGGACTGTGTGCACATAAGACGTTAATCATGCAAAGGTCTCGAGTTCGATTCCCGTCTCACACACGCTGCCTTAATAAAATCTATTTTTTTTGTTACTGAACCGGAGTCGCCTTAGTTATATGTTAAGTATATTAATAACCGGAATAATAACCAAGTTAAACACACAGTCCAGCGGTGGACTGTGTGTTTGTTTATATCGCTGGTCACGAGTTCGAGTCCGGTCTTCAGCACCGACTCGGACGATTATCTATTCTTTTTAAATAAGGCAGAAAAATGAAATAACTAAATTGTATTTAAGTATAATAAAAATCAAAGTATATTACTTGTTAAACACACAGTCCAGCGGTGGACTGTGTGTTAGATTAACCCACAGGTCCCGGGTTCGAGACCTGTGGAGCGCACCGCCGAACCGCTTAAACTGTTTTTAAAATAAAAATGATTTTCTGTTAATTCTAATTAATGTATATATATAATTAAAATCGGATATATAACGGGTTAGACACGTAGCTCAGTTGGTAGAGCTGCGTGCACGCGTACGGGAGGTCTCGGGTTCGAGCCTCACTCAGCGCACAATAATCTGCCATTGAACCGGTCAACGGTCAGGTCAAAGTCAACTGGTCAAAGTCAACTGTAGCAAAAATAAAATATTTTTTTATCATTTTTATTTAATTATTTTAATTAAAAATCAATTATAAATACTTAAAAATAACATTTTTAAGATTAGAAAATAGCCTCAAACTCACAAAAAATACACCCAACAATCCTACTAAAATAGTTTAATAAAATTCGTTTACTTACCAAACCATAATGCGATTTATCTAGGTTAAATCTCACTCGTGGTTAAAACCACTTCGCGTGCATTCAACGTCATCAACCGAACGCACCCACTGTGAGTGAATCTTACAATTCCCCCTTTTAAATTACACGTTTTGGGGTGTGTCATGTGTTATGAAATAATTAATTTATTTATTTAAACTTGTGCCATACCACATCATGACTTAAACTTAGATTGATTTATTGTTGTGATTTACTTATATTCCGTTTGTCAAATTACATGAAACTCATACATTAAGCCCATCAGTTCCTCGTGGGAACCGAGTAGAACATCGCGTGCTTCAATTCAAATTCATTATTGTTCATGTGTGTTTTCATTGAGTTATATTGTTTGTAGTTGTGTTATTCATATTATCATGATTATGAAATTCATTCATCAGGCCCCTCAGTTCTCGTGAGAGACGAGTTGAGCATCGCGTGCCTTTAATTGTTCCATTATTATTCATGAGTGTTTCATTTAACATCTTATGATTGTTGATCGAGTTATATCTAATTTTACTCATGTTTGGTTGTGCACATATTTCAAAATCAATCTAAATAAATTGTTCAAATGTTTTCCATAGGATTCACTCGCCAACATTATGTTGATCCAAAAACCTTTTTACACATGATACAGGTGAACAGGTTGAAGCAAGGAAAACATAGGATATGCCTTAGAAGAGAACAAAGAAGTTTAGTTTGTAGTTAAATCATGTTGTAGCAATCATTGTAAATTTCCATTTAGTTTGTATTAATGAATATGAAACGTTTAATAAATGTCATGAGCTTTGATGATAACCCAATCATGCCCCGATCACCTTATCCGCTGCGGGTCGGGGTGTGACAAGCCCGATACGAGGCTTTTGGCCATTCGGTCGATTCTACTCAACTTTGACCAATCCGGCGTTTTGTAAGTGAACATTCTTCCACCCAAAATATATTCATACAGGTTAGCATTATGGATGAAACTATTGAAGAGCCCTGGTGCCACTGGATCAAACCTGGAGTTCCGCCTGTCATCCGGAAAGCGAACAGAGTTAGACTTTCCAAGAATCACCCAATATCCACCCTGGGATTGTTTAAGTAACGAAATTTTGTTCCACAATTCACGTTTTTCGGTCGAAGTTTGTGGGGCGTACACATTTATTACATTCACCAGCCCGTCAATCCCCATCACATTTCTAGAAATCATGAGAAAATTTTGGTCTTTAACAGTATCAACGCGAAAAAACAGGCATGGATCCCAAAGGGTGGCAATACCTCCTGAACGCCCATTAGCGTCAACCCAATCGACTTCCAAATTAGAATTTCCCCAAAATTTTGAAAACTCAATGCGGTTACCTGACGAAAACATAGTCTCCTGAATACCAATAAGCGAAATCCCATGATCTTTCTTTAACCGACTAATCCAATTTACCTTTTCGGAGTTGCCGGCACCTTTGATGTTGATGCTGAGGAAATTCATTGCGCCACTACGTCAGCTCCTTCGTCCCTGATCTCTTGTGCTACCATAGATTCATGGTTTCCAAGCTGAATGCCCATGCTCTGTCCAATAATTATTGTATCCCCAATTTCGTTAATCATTGGTTCGCCATCCCCGGTATCGTTTAGCAAAGTCACATCAGCAATCTCTGTATTATGAAATATAGAGGGTTGATGATTCCAGCTTTGATTCGAATTTGAGATAATGTTCCTGATAGGTTCCAATGGTTCGTTGTTGGGTTTATTGTTCGAGTTGACCTCCTGGGTGTAATCATGTATTGTCTCTGGAAACCTAAAATTAAAAGGGTCCTTGGATATCTCTGCCGTGACATACGCCCCATCAGATCTTGATCGCTTTTTTACTCTAGGCCCATCAGAGCCCACAGGAGAGGATAAGTTATTGGGCTGCGAGGTTGGTCTAAATTTTTCTGGACTTCCTTTTAGCTGGGCCCACCAATTTTCCACCAAATAATCCTTCCATAGATGTTCCCCCCACATTAAATGCTTTTTGAAAAAACCTGTCACATTCAGAAAGTGGTTGGGGTTTCAAGACATTTTCCTTGCATCCACCACCGGGAGAGTTAATGCACTGACCATCCGAATTCATACCCACATCGTCGTTTGGATTTCCAAGCAGCGTTTCATCAACCAATGTTTCATCTTCCGAGGAATCTTCCCCGTCCATCGACCGGTCGTCGTCCGGTTTATCACCGGAAGACTCACCAAGAATTTCCCGACTAGTGACTGGATGGAAATTGTTTTCTTCCGACCCGTATTCTTCCACTTTATGATCCGGGACTTTTTCTAGGCAGTCCGGAATCCACTCCTCAGTTTCTTCATCTACCCAGATCTTAAACGCCTTGTTTCTCCACTTCAACGTTATTTATTCAGAGATTCTGCCAATGCGGTCAACTAAAACCCCCCACACAGTCAAAAGGGAGGTTTGCCTTATTCCCATCCAGATGGGATGGATGAATCAGTTTACTGAATTGAGCACCGATGTTGCTGATAGTCGATCACAGCATAAGATTCAAAGGAACCCCGTAAATCTTAAGCCAAGCAATCCGGTCGTAAGGGAGAGATTGCCCCTCCCAAACATTGAGTCTGCAAATCCAGTCCTGCTAGAGATCATTATTGATAAGGAAATTAGTAGCTTCTTCTTTGGTGTAAAAAACAATCAGAAGGTTACATCTACCCAGGTATTGTATGCTCAGGTCGTTGAAACCAACATCCTTGACTAGAATATGGAAAGTTCTAAGAACTGTGAAATTAATGGTGCTGCCAATGAGGGCTTTACCATGCCATAGGTTGAAAGCATCAGTTTCTGGTTCAATCACCATGGTTTTTTCCGTAATATTCACCTCATTCATAAGCGAACTGGCATAGGTTCTCCCATTCGCGGGCTGAAAAAATCTTCCTGCATCAGGCATCTGTTTTGGTTGGAAGTTATGAGGAGGGTAGGAAAGTGGTTGCTTTTGGTTGGCTTGGGTTTTTGTCGGTTGATTCCCAGTACCCGGGTTTTCACGAGTGAATTTGGCTATATTGACTTTAACTTTTTTGCCTCCCATCTTAATCTGGTTAAGTTGTTTTTTCCATCTCTTTCCTATCTCCCACGTCTTTCATGCTGACAAAACCAAAGACATTTCCTTCTTTATCTCTTTTCCTAGCCACATATGAGCCGGTTACACGGCCGTAATCCTTGAAGACGTCCTTAAGGTCGAAGGAGTTGCATGTTTCAGGGAGTTTTGTGACAAGGAACTTGGTAATGGAGGGGTCTTCTTGGTTGGCGTAGAGGAAACCTTGTCTTCCGGTGGTGAACCCTTCATCTTCCCCTTCCGACGTCTTGCCGGGTCTTCGAGATCTTCCTGCCATCGTATGTTCTCTCTCGTTTACAAAAGAAAAATGATTGTTAGGATATATATATAAACCAAGTCGTTTGAAGCCTTCAAGGTTTAGTTAAAAACTGATTTCTCACATAAAAACAACTGAAAACATAGAGCTTTATGCATTATTTGATATGTCACCTTTTATTTTGTGTATAAGCACGCTAAAGCTTGCGCAGAAAACCAAAATGTCTTTGTCCCTTTTGCCTTTAATACATTTAGTTCCTTAGCGTCAGAATCTATCCACTTCTTGACGAGGGTTCAACGGGTCATCCACAGCAATTGTTCAACCATGGGGGGCAGAGTTTTGTCTTTGGAAGGTTAGGGTTTGCAATTCAGAAAGAGTTGGCGGCGCAGCTTGTTGCCCGTCTACCTTCTGTTTTGATGTAACTTGGCAAGTTTTCTGATTTATAATAATAATAATAATAATAATAATAATAATAATAATAATAATAATAATTTAACATTATTATATGTTTTAAGGATATGCATTAACGATACATGCTTTTTGTTACAGAAAAGTTTCACATTCAGTTATAAATAAACAAAACAATTATAATGTAATGGTTTATTGAAGCTAATTATATGTTCAGCTTCTTACACAAAATAAACCTATATATTAACTCTACTTTAACACGTAATTGGTTTTGTTCATGGAGTTTAATATGGGTTTGTTCATGGTAGTTTAATAATAATAACAAAACCTATTGAATGATACCAATCAAACACAAATGATAACGAACAATTGTGGCTACTCAACACTACAATCATATTAGTTTTTGTATATAAAATACATATCTAGAAATATTTATAAATCACCATGTCTTCTTTTTCAAAAGTAGTATAAATTAAACTAGATCAATTTTTTTTAACAAATAACTAATTTAACCCCAAATATATCTATACATCTACCTTGTAGAGTTTGAACCATCCATTTATTGAATAGACGGATATTCAAAATGGTTATATAAAAAAGAGGGTACTATCTGATAGAATATTAGAAAAAGTTGTAGGTAATGTTTAGTTCATGGGTTTGATTCCTAAATTAAAACTAAGGGTAGGCGGGGCGTAACCGCCGAATCCCCGGTCTACAACTCACCAACCCTATTTAAACTCGTCGGAACTCGCATCCACTGACATTGGTGTTCTCGTGAACTGTCCCCTGCACTGTCTTCCAAGCTCAACAAACATCTCTCTCTCTCTCGTTATCTTTCAACCGGTACTCATCACCTACTCTCTTACTCGTTTAAAGTAACCGAAGGGCCATTGGCAGTGTAATCTGATATCCGAACATGCCCCGTCCACCCTAGTGAGTCATTCCTATCCTGGAACCAAACACTCGGTATGGGGATAAATAGATAGATAGAAAGAGACAAAAAAAACAGGAAAGAGAAGATGGAGATTTAACAAGCAACATTGGATTTTCTATTCAAACTTAAAACACATACATACAATCAACACCGAACACACGATATCCTCCTCCCTTTCTCCTCCTGTCTCCCCCACAACTGCTTCTTCCTTCCTGCACATAAACATTCTTGCTACCAACTTATGGCTATAAATCTTCTTTTAAACAACAGCAAAAACAACTGGGTGATAATGATGATGATTCCCATTTGGGTGTTATCCTGTTTAGCACTAATTTTAGTTCCAATCGAAGCTAGCAGAGCATACCCTCCTCTTTCCTCCATTGCTGATCCTGTTCTTCCAACCGAGAAAAAACCTCCATTTTCTCAAATACCCACTGATCATCAAGCTCATTCTCCAGGTAATGTGAATCTTCTCTACTTATAATTTGTCTATATGAGCTGTAACTGCCATTAATCTTGTGAAATTCCATAAAATGTGTAGCTTTTTAATATCGAGTTAAATGCAGTCTATGTGTTCGACAAAATGCCTCAACGAAAATAGCCTTATGTTTTTGACCTTTTGAGGCTGTGTTGTGTTGGTGTTGGCTTTTGACATGAATGTTTGTATAAGTTTTGACTCAAAAGGGGTTTTGGTTTCAGGTTTATGATACCATTTTTGCTAAAAGATTATCCTCTTTAATTTTATTTTTTTTGGGTAAAGCAGGAGTGTCAGAAATTAAAGTAATTCAACATGAGGATTTGAACAAAAAGATTCTTGTTGCCCTCATTATTGCCTCTACTCTCCTTGCTGGAATCTTGCTGTTCTTGTTCTGTTTTTGGATCTTCAAGCAAAAACATTCACAGCCTCTCAACACCAACAAAATCCCAAAAACCCAAGGTATTATTTTTTATTATTTTTTTGCATTACATAACATAACATTATGACATAATTACTTGCTATAATTAACTTATTGTGTGGATATTCATATAGATGCTTCAAAAGGGTTGTCACTAGGCCCAATCTTGGATAAATTCACCCCAAGAATTACTGGTAAAAAGGGCTCTGTAACTGATATTGACTATGAGTGGTTAGTTTCTGCAACAAACTATTTTCATGAAGATAATATCGTCCGTGTGGAAACAACCGGGAATGTTTACAAAGCTCGGTTCAACGATCATTTCGTTGCGGCTGTTAAACGACTCCATGGTCCAGAACCAGATGCCCAAAAAGGATTTGAGGTCATTTTTCAACTTTAAAATAAATAATTTCTCACTAGATTATATGAATAATAAACTTCTAATTAGCTTTATGGGTTTTGTTTGCAGAATGAAGTAGATTGGTTAGGTAAACTCAAGCATCAAAATATTGTCAATCTTTTGGGTTATTGTGTTCATGATGACACAAGGTCTTTAGTCTATGAAATGATGCATCAAGGTTCATTGGACTCACAATTGCATGGTAATTACTAATTTTTCTTAAAGTTAAAAGCCACACTTTATAAAAGAAGCTTTTGGTAATTTGTAAAGATGGTTGCTTTTTAACCTTTTCACCTTTCGCATTTTACATATTTGGTAAAGTTAATATATTTTCGTTTGTGTTATTTCGTATCATTAGGACCAACTCATGGAACCGCATTAACCTGGCATCGAAGAATGAAAGTCGCACTTGATATTGCTCGGTATAATATTACTTCTATTTCCTGATCTTATTTGATTATCGTTTTTTTACCGGTTTAAATAGATTATTATTACTTTTATAATTTTATTTAACAGAGGATTAGAGTATCTTCATGAAAGATGCAACCCCCCTGTGATTCATAGAGATCTCAAATCATCTAACATTTTGCTAGATTCCAATTTCAATGCGAAAGTAAGATCCTTTATAGTTTAACAAGAATAAATTTTTTCGCTTTTTTTAAATTTTTTTTACCTAATTGCATTAAACTTATTTCAGATTTCTAATTTTGCACTTGCTACCACTGAGTTCCATGCCAAGAACAAATTTAAGCTTTTGGGTACTTCAGGTTATTTGGCTCCGGAATACCTATCCGAAGGTATGCAATAATTCATTTCAAATTCAATAATTGCATTTTTTTTACATTTTCGTTATTGAGATTTAATGTAGTAAGATTTCACAGGTAAACTTACTGATAAAAGTGATGTATATGCATTTGGAGTAGTACTCCTTGAGCTTTTAATCGGTAGAAAACCCGTGGAGAAAATGTCACCCTCTTTATTTCAATCTATCGTCACATGGGTAAGCGTTTTATTCGATCATAACTCACTTTCAACAATTTACATAAACAAGTTT
Organism: Scalesia atractyloides; assembly: GCA_947069175.1. Taxonomy (NCBI): domain Eukaryota; kingdom Viridiplantae; phylum Streptophyta; class Magnoliopsida; order Asterales; family Asteraceae; genus Scalesia; species Scalesia atractyloides. The sequence goes on from CAMTDV010000014.1 coordinate 2,735,502, forward strand.
TTAAAATGCTTTTTCCATAAACAGGCAATGCCTCAGCTCACCGACCGGTCAAAGCTTCCAAACATTGTTGACCCGGTGATCCGAGATACTATGGATTTGAAGCACTTATATCAAGTTAGTACAATACCCTTATAAAACTTTGCTATTATATATAAATATATAATCTGTTTTTCCATCTAATAAATCGTCGATGAAATCATATTACCGTAGGTTGCTGCTGTAGCCGTACTTTGCGTACAACCCGAACCAAGTTACAGACCGTTGATTACAGACGTACTACACTCATTCATTCCACTCGTACCCGTTGAACTTGGAGGGTCATTAAGAGCTTAAGAATCTTCAACACAAGGTCTTCTCGATTCGTGTTTTGTGATTGTAACGTGTGCTTGTATGGTTGTGCTTTTGTAACCGAGTACATAATCTGAATCTAGGGTGGGAGGAGATCGTTTATGAGGGTTCATAATTATTTTTGGAACAGGAGGTACGATGTACATGAGTTCAACATTTAATGTATACAGATGAGAGTACATGGGTTCTTTGTGTTCTTTCTATTATCAATGGGCCAACAAAACATCCTCATTCTGTGAATTTGCATAATTGCATTAGTTCAATTCTTGAATTGATGAGTCGAAAGCTACATGTTATCATGTTAGATTTGGTATCACATGATTTGATTCGAAAATTTTGTCGCCAAATTTAGTGTGCGAAATGGTACGTTGTGTGTATGTGGATAGATTTTGTGTTCGGGTTGCTTTCGGACATTGAGATGTATGTGTTGAGGTTGAAACTTGAAAGCAACTAGTGGTGCACAAAAAAACCCGAACCCGGACCTGAAAAAAAAACCCGGAACCGGGTATTATAAAACCCGGGTTTTTTATACCCGAACCCGACCGTAGGGTAGGGGTCGGGTATGCATTTCTGTTATAAACCCCAACCCGGAACCGGGTTTTTTTATACCCGTTTTCAACCCGGGTTTTACGAATACCCGGTTTCAACCCGAACCCGGGACTGGGTTTTTTCAATACCCGGTATGGGTTTTCCAATACCCTGTTCAGGTTTTTTCGAGTTTTGTATCTTGGTAACGGCTATATAGCCGTTAGAAAGTGTATTTTGACATTTTTTTGGTTGGTGTCGTTAATGTTTGGTTTAACCGCAAGTGTTATCCTCGAGACGAACAATTAACGAAGACAATCAAGTTATTCGAAGCTATCTATGTTCATCATCTTATTCGACCCAGTTCTATGATTATTTAGGTGTCGTGTATTTCTATGTTTTATGAAATAAAAAAGTTTTGCATTTTATATTTCTATGTTTTATGCAAAAAAAAAATGAATACCCGAGGCATACCCGAACCAGACCCGATCCATACCCGACCCTACCCGAACCCGGAAATAGGGTATTATAATACCCTGGTAATAGAAAACCCGGCCCGGACCCTACCCGAACCCGGGTGTATAGGGTATACATTTTTTGCATAAAACCCGGACCCGGACCCGACCCGGGTATTGTCAATACCCGATTTTATAGAATCCGGTCATACCCGAACCCCGTTTCATACCCGGAACCGGGTATTCAAAAAACCCGATTTGTGCACCACTATATAGGAGAGGCTTAAAAAAGGAAAAAAAAAACTCAGGTTTACATCTCCTCAAGTATTAAAAAATAAAAATAATGAAGTTAATTTGCATTAGTTGGTCAATGATGGTTATATATCCAAGCTTTGTTATTAAAACTATAACCAAGAAAGAATGTAGAACAAGTTAAATTTAATCTATACTAGTATATGATTTCCCGCGCTTCGCGGCGGAAAATCGGTTGCTATTAGTTCGGTTTGTTATACTACCAACACTCATTATTGTAATTCAAAGAGAAAATCTTACATCGATCAAAAACAATAAAAACAAATATCGTTACCAATACTTATGTTGTTAGGTTTATATTGGTTTGATTTGTTTGTTTGCGTTCTTGCTTATTTTTTTCAACATTGTGATATAGATTTTATTGAAAACGAACACTATGGTGTTATCATACCAAAACGAACCGAAATCGATTGAATAACATTTGCATCGATACCGTTATTCATTTTTATTGTTTTTGCTTTGGATAACCTCACACCGTATCACTACCATACCGTTCCAAACTGAATTGGACAACATCAATACTGGTATGTATTCATTGTTATGGTTTCCTGTTTGATAACGGATACCAAGTCGCTATCATAGTGAATCGGACATAAAACAACGGTTTTGGTACGAATATTTATTTTATTTATTCTCTTTCGATGAGTTGACGCTGTATCGGTACCATATGGAACATCGGTACCAGTATCTATATTCATTTTTATGGTTTCTGGTTCGGAAATTTTCATTTATACAACTATATCCGCGACGTTAAATGAATATCAGTAAAAGTAGCGTGATAAACTGAACCGGCGTTCAAACAACATTGGTGGTGGTATAATGTTCGTTTTTATAATTTTCGCTCGATGTAAAAGACATGGTAATTTCCATAACCAATGCATATACCGTACCGGTACTGTAACAAACCGGATCAATATCGATCCAATGCCTGCGCCAACGTACTGTCACAACACGCGAGCAAATAACTTGGAATGGTAAAAGGATAGATAAACATAGTTGCAGATTTAGTATTTATTTTAATATTACTAAAAGTTCAAATTAAATAATAATAAACAATATCCACGGTAACGTACCGTCACAATGCGTGAGCAAGATCAATATCGATCCAATGCCCACGGCAATGTACCGTCACAATGCGCGAGCAAATAATTTGGATGGTGAAAAGTTAACGGATTTAGTATTTATGTTAAAATTACTAAAATTTCAAATTTAATAATAATAAACAATATTGACGGTATCGTAGCGTACACAATACGTGAGCAAACAGCTTAAAATGGTAAAAAAAAAAATAGGTACATATTTAAAATTATTAGATAAAAAATCAAATTATAAATTACTATTAATAATTAAATAATTTAATATATTTTTACTATTTATCATCACTATGTTTTCATATATATATTACTAAAATTTCAAATTTAATAATAATAAACAATAAACAATAAACAATATTGACGGTATCGTACCGTCATAATACGTGAGCAAACAACTTAAATGGTAAAAAGAAAATAAATAAAAATAAGTACATTTTTAAAATTATTAGATAAAAAATCAAATTGTAAATTACTATTAATAGTTAAGTAATTTAATACATTTTTACTATTCATCATGACAATGTTTGGAAAGAAAATAAAAAAAATAGGTACATATTTAAAATTATTAGAAAAAATCAAATTATAAATTACTATTAATAATTAAATAATTTAATATATTTGTACTATTCATCATCACTATGTTTTGATATGTATAAAATTTGGTAGTTTATTCATGATTTAGTTTACCCTATACTTAATTTTAGTTTTCTTGTCAAATCCATTGTTAGGTATACATTTGTTAATGATGTCTCATATTTTTTTATAATGTTTAATAAATTATATTAATTATAATATAATGTTTAATGTTTAATGTTTAATAAAGTATATTAATTAATGATAAGATGTTGGGGCTACATTTTTTGTAAAGTTCAAAAAGTATATTAATTAATGATAAGATGTTTGGGCTACCAACGGGACAGTTTTTTTCCTTACTTAAATCCAACATTGAAAGGATGAATTCTCCAGGCCCAGAGCTAGCAAATTTGGGCCCGAACTAAAAAAATATTTTGGGCCCGAACCTTTTTCGGATTCATAATTGAAAGGATGAATTCCCCAGGCGAGGTTGCAAATTTGGAAAATAGTATTTTTTTGGTGTACTAAACTTTGTTTTAAGAGTTAACTGTCATTTTCGCACCTTAGTTTGTTACTTTTGCCATTTTAGTTCAATTTTCAATAATGCACCAATTTTCTCCCTGACATACCGGAAACGTGCCATTTTAGTCCAAAAATTAATACCCAGTTAAGTCATACAGGTTTACCGAAGAGTATTTGTGTCCTTTCATTAGTCAGACATAAAATAAGATGAAAATAAAAGGACAAAAATACCTTTCATTAAACATATCTGACTTAACTAGGTTTTAATTTTTGGACACAAATGATATGTTTCCAGTATGTCAGGGAGGAAACCGGTGCATTTTTAAAAATTGATCTGAAATAATAAAAGTGAACAAACCACCACAGAGACAAAAATGGAAATTAAACTCTACTTTTAATGAAAAAGTGCCTCACTTTTTATAGTTTGCTTGAGTCCATGAAATATGTTGGGCCGTCACTAGCAAAGAAATGGCAAAGTGAAGTTATTCTCCAAAGTCCAAAACATGCTTGTCGAACGAAACAAAGGTCGCGACAGAATGATGAAATCAAGTTTGGGAGTTAAACTAATAAAAAAGGACGGTGGAGTTGATGTTGAGTCGAACGAATCCTTGGATCGATATTCTTCATTTTCTTTTTCTTCGTTAAAGACGGAGGGGGTGTTCCTAGTTGAACTCAGAACTACCTTGTTTATCATCCAATCACTGGCGTATCTAGATAAAAAAATCCAGGAGTAACATTCAAAGTGTTTTAACCGTACTTTCATACATTGTAAACGAAACAAAAATAAGAAAACAATAATAAATAAAGTTAAAAATCAAACCCAAATCATTTGGGCTTTTAACCAATCATGTGGACTTTTGTGTTTTAATTATGTAGACTATTGAGTTTTAATTATAGTGGTCTTTTAACCATTTATTAGTGGGCTTTTAGTTATAGATTTGCAGTGGGTTTCAATAAAAGCCCTTTTTTTGTTGAGGGATAGCCTAAAATAACCTCAGAGCTAACGTATTTTTTTAGGGGTAACAAAATACAAAAACGTTAAAAAAAATGCATTGTGTCGTAAAAGTTAAGGGGGTGCGGGTGCTACCCTACAGATGAACTATGTCCTCCCTTGCATCCAATAATAGTGTTTCATATCACTTGAACCCAATTCAACTCATTTCAACGCTCCTAGCAAGGGCATTTATGGTCAAACCCAGATATCAACTGGCTTCAAAACCCTCTCAAGCATACATGCAAGTCCAAGCTCAACCACGGGTTCACGACCCCTAACTTCAACCCTCCATGGGTTGTGCGGTCCAACCCTAACCAACCCGCTCGAATTTTCTCAACCCGGGCTTTGAATGTACATGCACCCCTTCCAACCTAAGAGTATAGATAGGATAATAGTCGGGTTTTTGAGTGGGTTAACATAACCCATTTAATATATAAGGCATGTTTTGCGTATATCTGTCTATCCCATTTATTGACAATGTTGTATCTGGATTGTATTGAACCTAAGCAAATTAACCAAGTTAAGTTAATTACAATCCGTTTAACACCCGCTTATAACTTTTATCGTGATGCGTGACTCGTCTGCTTATTTGACTCGTTTAACTAAACGCGTTAAATGAGCCATACTTAAGGTTAACGCTTCTAATTGTGTCTGACTTAAGGTCTATTAATTTAACAAGAATAGATATACAATTATTATAAATTTTTACGAATTTTAACCAGAAAACCCGTTTGAAAAAATAAATAAAATATACATGGAATTGAAACTTGGCATGGTGTTTGGAAAACGTATAGAGATGAAAGCATGAAAATTGGGCACGTAAAACTAGAGACGAACCTCATTGAATTGAATTAAATTCAATCCATGCATGACCCAGCTCATCTTTTAAGTTTATCCATTTCTTAATATAAACACCCTCATAAGCGACATCTTATTTTCACAAAACAAAACAAAACACTAACAAATGTAATTACTTTCTAACTTCTTCATACGTTGATAACAAAATATCAAAGCTATTGATATCAGAAAATTATTTTATGATATAAAAGTATAATTTGGCTACATTCCATCTTTGCATTAAGTGATATTTTTTTAAAACCTATGGTTGTTGTTGTATTAATATGATAAAATATCAAAGGGAAAACCAGTGTTGTAAGAATCGTGATTCATCGGTGTTAATCGCTAGTCGACCTTCTATTGATTAATTTTTCCTTAATCAGTCCACTAATTGCTAGTCGGCCGACAAAAAGTCGGAAAATATCAGGAAAAATTAAAAAAAATCAGAAAAAAATCGGAAAAAAAGCCACATATTCCGGCCAAAACCTTCCAGATTCCGGTCAAAACTTGTCCACTTAAAAAAATTACATATAAAAATATGCATATATATATGTATAAAACCTAAAATTATACATAAAAAGTCCGATCAGATTAATCTCGAGTGATCCGATTAATCGCTAGTACCCGTCTCACCAGCCAACTAATGACTAGCGAGTTGGAAAACACAATGAAGCAATTTGTATCACAAACAATATATGAGAAAATTGTAAATTACAAGTGGTGTTGGTTGTAGCAATTCCTTGAAGTAACAAGTCACCATGCATTCATTTATGCCCGTGTTTTCAACTACGTCTCTTTTTCTTTCAACTAATGCTTTTCCAACGCAATTTTAGTGTTCACCAAAAATATTACAATTCAATATTTTATGCTATTTTCTCACAAAAAAATGGATTTTACAATTTCCTTGTTAACTTTGTTTGTCAGTAAAAGTTAATTTAATTAGTTTTCTAAATGTTGTGCTATAAATACTATTGGTTTGATCTTTTTTAGCTCTTGCATGCTCTTGGAGAAGCAATGACGGTTCAACACAACATCCTAGTGTCAATATGCATTGCATTGCTCTTCATTGCTTCCTCTATTTCCGAACCGATCTCCATCCAACAACCCGATGTCGATAAGAGAACCGTAACCCCGACTACTCCACGTAGGAACCGTGGGAGAACCCGTACTCAAGGTGGCCGAAGGGCAGGAGGCCGTGGTACTCGTGGATCTTCAAATTGTGATTCATTATTTGAATATCTATTTGGAAGATGCGGCCAATGGCCTTTCTCGCGTTTTTCTCCTAACAACCCTTTTTTAACTCGGCCGCCCCCTCGACGGCCACCCATACCCCCACCACCTGTAGCGCCCCCACCAGTCCCAGCATCTCCTCCTCCACCATCACCACCACCGCCACCATCACCCCCTCCGCCATCTCCGCCGCCTCCATCACCTCCGCCGCCATCTCCTCCGCCTCCATCACCATCTCCGCCTCCGCCACCACTTGTTGCTTCACCTCCATCAGTTGTTGCGTTATCTCCACCACCAGACTACACCCTTCCTCCTATAGTGCCTGATGATCCTTTTAACGCCCCACCCATACCAATATGGTTTTCGCCACCCGCTAATATAAACCCTCCACCATTAGTTCCAATATCATTCTCGCCGCCCGGTTTCCAAGACAACCCGCCCGACTCCTCTACGTTACCACCACTTGTTCCTATATTTTCTCCACCACAGGTTGACCCCGGTCAAACCCCACAACTTCCACCAATAACAGATCCCGGTCAACAGTTTCCACCGGACTTCGACCCCGGTCAACAATTCCCGCCGGTAGTTGACCCTGGTCAACAAAACCCGCCGGAAGTTGACCCTGGTCAACAATATCAGTTCCCGCCGGAAGTCGAATTCCCGCCTGAATTTGACCCTGGTCAACAGTTTCCGCCGCAGTTTGACCCGGGTCAAGAAAATCCGCCGGAATTCAACCCTGGAGAACAATTTCCGCCGGAGTTTGACCATGGAGAAGAGTTTCCACCGCCGGTGGAAACCTCAATGCCGATTCCGGGGACAGGGGAGTCGCCGGAAATAATAATGCCACCGTCAGTAGATGAGAATCCAATAACAGAAGAGGAAGTTTTGTCTTCAACGCCATAAAGACTGGAGATTCCTATTGATCTGCCCTCATTGATGATCGATGATCCTCTGGCAGTCTAATCGAATTGGTGTGTTAGTTTTAGTGTTTTTTATGCTTTGTGTTTTTTCAGTTTCTCATAAAAAATTTCCTGTAAAAAAAAAAAAAAACTGGGGTTTCACTATCAACTTTCTGAAGTAAAAACCTCAAATCTCATAAATGTAGGTGATTTCCAATGAATATGAACCATTAAAATTTTAAACACCTTGGTTAGCACTCAGTAATTGGATGATCAATGGACACTTCAAGCAAAAGCAAACAACGGATCTCTTAACGATTCTAGACCGAACAATTTAAATTGTATGAGATCCTCATGCAATTAGTCTCAAAAGTGGCATGCTTTGATAAACTGGTGCATGATATTAACCAAGTATATATGTTGTCAGTTGTCGATCCATGGCTAACATGATATTTGACTAATGTGTTAATGTGTCAGATTATAGGCTCAATCTTGGACGAGGTTTGACACGCCAATCGGAATGACATAATAGTTGCTATGGTATATCTTGTAACGCCTTGAATCCAAAGTGAGTTTAGCCTTATAACTTAACTAGTTCTATACCCTTCTGGTGGACGGGTTTATTAATGGTATAATACAATCAAAATGTGCGGGATAGTTAGTGAACTTTACGGGTTTATTAAGATATAATTGAAAGCTTTTATTGTTTATGAAGATAAACACAAGAAATAGCAACATTAACTTATATCACTTTATAATACACCAATAGAAAGGTAAACAAAATCTAAACATAACTACAAAAGGTCTAATAAAATCATTAGTGAACTTTACTAAGAAAGAAGCATATAATGAAAATACAAATCATTAGTGAACTTTACGAAGATGGAGGCTACTCTTATGGCTTTAAGTCGAGGTTAGTACGTTCTTTGTAGCACCTACCAAACACTTTATTTTGTTATTAATACTTTCAAGTCTTTCATGTGTTTATCCCAATGCCTTGTGAAATAATTTCATTTACACAGCTTGAAAAGAGATCTTACAAAATTAGAAACAGGAAAATAATCATAAAAGTTACCTTTTTTTTGCTGAATTGAAACAGATTATTTACATAACACAAATTAAGAGTTAAGTTGAAAGTATTATAATAATTACACCCACTAACTTTAGGAACTAAAAAATAGGAACAAAAAAAACTTGTGTAAAAATGTATAAAAGACACTATCCTTTATATTAAGCCATTAATAAAAACAAATTGCCCCTTTTATAAACAAAACAATATGAAACTTGTGTAAAAATGTAAAAAAAAAAGGCATTATATTTTTTGAAAACCACTAGAAAACAAATTTCCATTTTCTAAAAAAAAAACAATATGTAAACCTGTGTAAATATCTAAAAACCGAAATTACCATTTTTAAAGAAAACCATATTCAAATCTTTTATTAGACTTTTTTAAGGTTAACAAATATACCATAGTCACATGCTTTGACATCCTCTTCTGATCTTGTTTAAATAAAAAATAGGATATATATGAATATTTAGTTACATGTTTAAAGATTAAATTGTATACTGAAAAAAAAAGTACATTACTCGAGTTCACCTTCAATCGATCATGTTCGGCATCGTCTTCTAATCCTGTTTAAATCAAGAACAGAAAACTAAATCTTTATATTACAACTTTAAAGATGAGACTGTAAATTGAAAGAAAGAAAGAAAGAAAGTATGTAACTTGAGTTTGCCTTTGGTTCATCATGCTTTGGCATCATCTTCTAATCTTGTTTACATCAAAATAAAAAAAGTTAGAATGTTGAATTCCAGCGTTAGGTATGATATTGTAAACTGAATGAAAGAAAATACATGACTTGAGTTCACCTTTGGTTCATCATGCTTCGTAAACTAATCCTGTTTATATAAAAGCAGAAAATTTGAACTTTTTAAATACATGTTTAAAGATGAGATTGTAAACTAAGCAGCTGTACACTGAATAAAAGAAAGTACGTGAACAAACCTTCGGTTCACCACCATCATCTTCTTGTCCTTTTTACATCAAATAACAAAAGCTTTAATTTGTTGTTACAGTTTCAAAGCTGAAAGTGTAATATGATGGAAAGAAAGTACCTTGGCCGACTGATTTGTGTTTTTTGATGATGATGATGATGATCTCTATTTAGACAGCAGGGTTAATGTTTTTTACCCCTCATGTCTCCATGATAATATGACCCACTACCCTATTTTTATGGAGCCAAGTTAAAAAATCGTGGGACAGTTTTACTATTTCTTGGCGCCTTCAAAGTTAAAAAATTGTGTTATTATAAATGGTAAAACATTTAAAATAGTAATTTGTAAATTCAAAACAAATTAACATTCAATGTTTTAGATTATGTTTTTATGTTTTCGATATTTCCATTTTTACATGTTTTATTAACATTTTTATGTTATCTGTTTTTCTCAGGTTTTAAAGCTTACATTTGTTCCAGGAGTCGACTATTTATTCCAGATTGTAATTATAACCATGCTTGTAAAACAAGGTTTCCAAGGCCGGGTACTCCCCGAGTAGTCACTACAAGATTGGCTGCCGATGCTACTTTCTTCGACTCCGCCTAATTACTCAGAGTCGGTCAAATGCGGTCAACCTCGGCCATAATTGGATCTAGTAGGTCAACTCAGTCCTAGTTTGACTTAAATTATAATAAAACATAATTTATATCCCTTTAATATTAAAGAATGAATATCATTTTCACGTATTTTGTTATAAATATTAGTAAATTTACGTTATTTGATATATATTTAATCTCCAAAAAGAAATTTCCTTATAATTTAACATGTCTGAGTACTCCACGAGTACTCTCCCCCTAAACCGAGTACTCTCAACTCTCCAGTCGACCGACTAAGGAGCGCCTAGCGACTTTTACAACCATTTTATAACATGTTTTTTTATGCTTCTCCTTTTTGTTTATGGTTATAAAATATTACTTTTAATTTTAATTCTGTATGTAGTACCGATTGTAACTGCAACATGGAGCTTTTTTGAAATTTGTAAGAACTATAGTAATTAGATCGTGGCCCTGAATATTAGTCCAAAAAGTCAATATCATATCTTTGTAACCACTCCTTCTATAAGAAATTTTTTATTTTAAATAGCTGAGATTTAATGGGGACATAAGAATATATAATATCAACACAATCAATTAAAACAGTGGTGGGTGTTACTAGATTATGTGTTTAATGAAGAAGTTCTTGTAAGTTTGACACGAAACCTAGAAACAACTTTTACCTCTTGTACGTTCCTGCTTCAATAACTTGTATTTTATAACGAAAAGTCGTTATATTGAACGAAATTTACACAAAATCAAAGATAAAAATACACAAGTTGTAATGGTACACGCGAAAATTCTATAAAGTGACATAGTTATAACTTATAAGAGAAAAAAAAAACAAAAAAATATGAGTGGGTGATGTGTCACAACTTGGTTGGGAAAAAAAAGAAGGAAAGTTTAAGGTATAGAGTGTAATTTTAAATTGCCGTTAAAAAAAGTGTAATTTTAAAGAGAGTCATATTGTAACTTAAAAATCACTAGCTTAAAGCATTTTACCAAGTGCTCCAAGTATTTGTAGCTAATGAACCGTAAAATTTAAGCAGGTAAATGTGTATTATAAAACAGTGACATAATGTAACATTTTCAAAGAGTTATTCTTTCAAAGTAGACTTCAAATAACAAATAGTTATATAATAATATTTTGAAAAAACAAAAGTTATCTTCATAAACACCTGTAAAATGAAATAAAAAAAGATCTGATACATATATACATTAAGTAATCATATAACGGCAAGGTAATTTAAACTATTCTTTCTATAAAATCATCCGACTAATACAAGAAAATGAGGACATCAAATTTGTCGAGATGAAATGATGATCACAAATCAATAACTTCTTGGTTTGACAAGGGCTGTGAACTTGATATCAAACTCAAAAACAATGCTAATTTTAGGATTATTTAGGGATACATATAGGTTGTCATGTGGATGATTTTAGCATAGTGTAAACATTGTCAAGAGTACCTTGTTCGGGTTCAAGTATAGTGGGCTTCGCCCCCCACTAGTCAAGCCCATTAGTGATTTTAACTTATCTTCATCTTTATAAAGTGACTTGACTAACAAAGAATCAAAACACCAGATTACAAGACCACATGAACCTGAGTATAAAACCATTCGGTGTCAGCCCAGTGGCCACCAGCACCCACCTAAAACCGGTTCGGGAGCCCTTTAGAGCACGGGTTCGAATCCTGGGTCACCCAGGCTCTTCGCTTTAACCGAGTCGGCTGGGTATTTACTGCCAGACAGCGTTGCCGGGTCGCTAGCGTAGGAAGGGTTAACCTTTCCGCTGTCAGGGGTACCGTGCATCTACCATTTTTTATACCTGAGTATAACTAAGAAAAATATAGCAACTGCACATTTCCATCTTGGGCCAACTTCAACTCAAGTCTTCAACGAGTGTGTGGGGCCCAATAGCCCAGACATGAACCCAAAAGGATGTGTGGGGCTGCCTCTTGAGTCTTGACTCAGATGTGAACACGTGTTCATTTTTGAACCAGCCCATCAAAGCAATAGCAGGACAGCCCAATCATACAAAAATATAAAACAAACAAGTTAGACAAACTTTTATAAAATCTCATAAAAATTGAATTGATCTTTAAAACTTACTAACAAGTATTTTTTACACCTCTCCTTTCTTTTGGATCTCAATCTCTTACACATATCATAGATATGATATTTGTACACATGTTGTGCTTGTTTACTCTCCTGATCATCAGACGGGTTTGTGAGGCTTTGGTCGCGTTGACCTTCTAAAGGATTTCTTGAGTTTGCAACCTCGATTTTGGCTCTGGGAAATTATTGGATGATGAAGATTGACAGTAAACACCACGGAGATGAGTCCGAACCAGAAGAGTCTCTTTCGGACAATGTTAGTTGCTCAAATCTGATACTGTCCTCGCAGATTATTGTAGCAACATATGGTATGGAATGTCAAGATAAGTTGATGTAGTGAGACCTTTTTGGATCACCTGATAGGATATTATTATAAATGATGTTGTGAGTTTGAACCCTGGTCCAAACGGGCATTACACATTTACACCATTAATAAGTATTTGCATACCAATATTAAAGACAGTGGACATGTGTGCAACAATTATATTGATAAACGATGCTACTCATCCATCACATAGTTTGAGTTCTCGAATGATAATCAAAAAAAGTTTTGTTATTTACGTATGATTCAAAATGAAGAAATAAATGTTTCTTTATTGAAAATAATATATGATAAACATTTTTTTAATATGGAGGTAGCTTGAAAATAATATATGATAAACATTTTTAATATATGATAAATATGTTTCTGGAGTTTTATCGTCAAGAGAGCTTGAAAATTTTGTTTATAGATTCTCGAGAGATAAAACATATTATACTTTTTAGAAATAATTACATATAAATGGTTCATGTAATTTGACACTAATCATATATTTAGAGTCCAAGTTTAAAAAGTCGCCTGTTTAAGTATCTGATTTGTATTTTGTAACAAGTTAGGGTTCTAACATTAAGTTACGCTAAAAACATTACTAAGTTTGTATAAGTAGGGCTGGTGTTTTTGGGTCTTACTCTTGCCTAGTCCTATTGTTGTTTTTTTCTTGTGTGCCTTTCTTTTGTTTCCTACTCTTCGCTGGCTGTGGGTTTCTTAATGATTTTTTGTCGTTCGAAAAAAAAACTAGCATCATAATCAATGTGAGAATCTTTATGATCAAGATCGTTTATATCTTCATCAGAAGTATCACTATAAAAAAACGCATCCAAAACCATGCTCTCCCAGTGACCAGTGGCGGAACCATAACATTTTTGTTGGGGGGTCACAATAGTTTTTGTTAGCTTTATGTTTTCTATAATAGAAATTGATTTTTTGACAAGTATATATAAAAAGAGCAAAAACAAAGTGCATTTAGCTTAATGGTATTTTGGTGGTGTGTAAATTGGTGCCCCTCCCCTAAATGTCGATGATTTTAGTCTCGTGAATTAAAGTTATAAGTAAAATAGATGGGTATGCTAGTTGCTACTTAAAAGAATATAAAAGAGTAAAAGTATTAATATAGTTGGTAATTGTAGCCTCAAAGGTTTTCTATTTGAAACCATTAAAACTAATTTGTTTTATAATTAATAAAAGCATATTTTGAATAGAGTACAAATAACATCATAAAACTTACATTATGTAAAGTAATTTCTAATACATACATACATGCAATATCTAAATTAAACAAAAAAGTAATGAAGTTAAAAGAATTATTAAAAACATAGGATACCTAATATAGAAAACTTACGAGAAAAATATAATTTTCTAAATCTTACTGTTTTACTTGAACTTATTATTAGTATTAATAATTAATAAATAGATAGCTTGATTAAAAAGTAAACATGTAAACAACCAATTAAAAGGAAATTTAGGTCTATCATGACAACCTACTTACAACATCAATGACTGTTAAGAAAAATGTTAAAACATTAAGGGTTAGGTTGCAAATTCGTACATTATTTGTCATCTTCACTTCTCTCCTTTTTACATACAGGCCTTATCCTTTTCACACCCCAAACAGAGCAAAGCAACCAAAGCATAACCTCCAGTTTCATATTCGTTTCATCTCCTTTCATAACCAACAAAAGGCTAATCACAAAAAATTGAGGGGGTCAAACTAACCTAAAGCTACAATACTTACCCATTATTAGTCTACATTTTGGTTTGCAGGAGGGTTAGCCGGAGGGTCAACGGACCCCGGACCCCCCCTTTGGTTCCGCCGATGGTTGTGACCTCAATAAGTGCCATAAAAGTTGTTGATTATTTTAGACTAACTAGTATTAACTCCCCCACGTTGCGACGGGGACGTAAAACCGTGACAAATAGCATTAATGGTCACACCACCACCAGCAATCACCAACACTGAAGTTGTGTCATGTTAATGCAGAGAAATTAGACCGAAATGTAAAATATTGAAAATAATAACTAAGTCGATTTAGAACCCGCACGTTGCGACAAAACATATCAAATAGGAAAAAATAGACGATGTAAAAACGTTGAACCACACACGCACCGTTGCGCCATGTTAACTCACAAAAATCTAGTACGTGGCGTAAAATAAAACATGATAACATTGAACCACACACGTACGTTGCGTAGCGTTAACTCGTAAAATTTAGAATGAAACGTAAAACGAAAATTTTGAGAAGTATATAAAGTATAAGAGACCAAAGTTGAAAGTAAAAAAGTTTTGAGTTTAATTTAGAAAGATGAAAACTTTTGGTTGAAAGTAAAGAAACTCAAATAGTTATAGGTTAAAATTGTAATATTAAGTTTTTTTTTTGAAACTTCCCCAAAGCATGGGTTACAACTCCCTATGCATAAATTGTTGGTTATTTATAATATGTAAATTAGATTGACTTGTTGACATAGTTTATCATAACATACATTAAAAAATTAAGATGTAGATTGAATTACTGATAGCGGGTATTAAAACGTTATTTTGGTGTATTTGGTAATTATTATATGATGTTATGTTCAGTAGTATATTATTGTGTGTGTTTCGTTTCAGGTTAACAACGAAATATAAACAAGAATGCTGGAAGAAGCTGGAAGCGGAAAAAGAGAAAAAGTCAATGCAGTCTCGCCACGCGGGATTGGGGGGGGGTGGGGTAGTGTTCAGCAACACGCGCCGGTTGGAGTGTACTATCCGCGATGTTTTCACTCCGTTCAAGCTATTCTTCATGTCATCGATTCAACAATATGAAGCTGTGATGACTACCATGACGCTAAGCTCTTCGTAACTTTCACCCGGATGAACTTTTACTGTGTTATCCATTAAACTTTGTTTATTTATTCGTTGTGAGTGGTACAGCTTGACCACTTGTGTTGAATTATTGGTAAACATTCTTGTGTTTGAATTACTTGTCGTTTATTAAGCGTATTGGCGATTTCCTTGCATCGTTAGCGGGTTGGTAAGTTGATGGGTAATTGATACAAACAAATGGGTTATTAGGTGACATAGTGAATCTTAAAAACTATCCTTAATAACTAATCAAATTCATTAATTCCAAGGCCATGTCTATGTGGTGTCCAGAATTGGTAAACGAGTTTTGATGTTAAACGGGTAATTGGGATTCGGATGGAAGTTGCTTTTTCTCTCATTGATTACAATCTTTTTAATTAGTTTTAGCATTTTTCTATTCAATCAATAAAAACCCCCAAAGTTAAAAAGTCTAGTTTTTAGTTAACATCTTGACACTGATCACAAATTTCCCGTGGATACGATACCCTACTTACGCTATCTACGTAGTTTAAATAGGTTTTTGATTAGCCCACAACAGCTACATCAATTACTTGAGTTTATTATAATTTTGCATATTTAGGAACCTCATTAGTTATTAAGGGCGAAGACCCTAAGCAATGAGGGTTCCAAGGGGCAACACAAAGTTATAAAACTCGCACGTTCACAACGGTTATCTCATTCTCAAATCTCAACATGCTCTTTCATAGCTTGTGTATCTAACCAAGTTATAACTGAAACTAACTTTGCTATTGATAGAAGAGTTGCTGCCCATGCAACTATCAACTTATGAAGACTCAAGTCTTCATGCCAATATGGTTTCTAATTATATGTAAGTTATAGGTCGCTATCAGAGGATATTATTGTAATTGTCAGTAGAACTATATGGTTTTGATAGAAGATAAACAATGATTTTCTAAGAATTATAGAGAGAATCATCTAAGTTTTAGCAAAGATGCTACAATCAGAGTTGCGAATAGCTTTTGATTGAAATGTTCTTATTGTTGTACTTTGATAGTTTTTACCATGATTTATTTATATGATCAATTGAAAAAAAAAAGAATCCTAAATTTTTGGTGTGTTTGTTATTATTAATTTTTTTAACCATGATTTATATGATCAATTGAAGAGAAAATTTCCAAATTTTTGGTGTACTGATTTTGTTCTTACCTATTCTTAATTTAAACACTACTCAATACTAGGGATGAACATCGTACTCATTTAGTACCAAAAGTACCGAAAAACGGAGAAAATTGGTACTAGTATCGGTACCCATGGTTGTAAAAATCCCGACTAGGTGTCGATTAATCCTTGAGTAGTCGCCGATTAATCAAAACAATCCCTATTAAATCCAATTAATCCCCGATTAATCACAAGTCCTCACCTCGCCGTCCGATTAGCGATTACCTCAACACTACCGGTACCTAATATATCGGTTCGGTATCGGTATTTACTGGTGTTTTACTCGTAAACACCGATACCGTACGGTACCGAAAACGGAAAATAGGTATTGGTACCAAATATACTCGATACGGTTTTGATATCCGTACGATACCGCTACCCGGTACCAGATGCTCATCCTACTCAACACCTTTTGAGCAGGGATAATTAAGATCGTTTTTTGATGCATACTACATTCCAACAATCAAATTAGATCAATTACTTCAACTAGTTTTAAATGAATCTATCCTCATAATATTGATAGAAAACCTACAAAGTTTTAATGTCACACCCCTAATTTCCACGGGTAACCCGGTGGGCCCGGTTGAGGAATATCGTGACGTAAGTTGATATCATCATTATCAAACAATACAATAATACACAGCGGAAGTCTGGAT
This sequence comes from Scalesia atractyloides, assembly GCA_947069175.1. Taxonomy (NCBI): domain Eukaryota; kingdom Viridiplantae; phylum Streptophyta; class Magnoliopsida; order Asterales; family Asteraceae; genus Scalesia; species Scalesia atractyloides. The sequence continues at coordinate 2,752,986 of CAMTDV010000014.1, forward strand.
AGTTACTATTACAAACGTTTGAATGTTCAAAGTTCAAAAATAATAAATACAACGCTTGTAACTAGATCCATAGGCGGATCGAAATATGAATACAAAATGAAACTTGACAGACTAAGGCCTTCTAAGCAAAGGGTTGCAATTCCTCTTAAGCTTCGCCGAGTACTTCCAGCCTATTTACGTATACTTGTCACCTGCGCTTAGTCTTTTGAACATACGTCAGTTTTCACTGATAAATACATTTAACCGACTCATTTTGAAAACATTTTGAAAACATTTAGTGTACACAATGGTACTGTCACACCCCAACCCGCAGCGGAATAAAAGTCGGGGCATAATTGGGTTATTACCAAAGCTCATGATGTTTACTAAGATGTTTCATATTTATTAAATTCAAATTACAACTTAAATATCCAAATCAAAATTCATACAATTACAAGGAAATGAATCTATATAATTAATCCAAAGCTTAAACTTGTTTATTCTTCTAGGCCTTCCTATGTGTTTCTTGTCTCAGCTGGATCACATGTATCATGTGTAAAACGGGGATATTTTGGGTCAATAAAAGTTGGCGAGTGAACCTTGATAAAACATTGTTACTAATTTCTTGTTTTATTTAATAAGGAAAATTTGTGCAATAATCACATGTGAGCAAACATATATAGATAAACAAATACAAACCACTTTGGATAAGTATATGATATGAATGATGATGTATGTGAGATCAAGGCTCAATCAAACGGAGCCGATCTAATGAGGCACCTGATGCTCAACCCGTCTCCCACGGGGAACTGATGGGCCTAATGAAATGCGTGCACTGAAAATGATAAATCCAATCTACATATAATCCACACAACAATTGATACACATTTGATCACGGATATGATGTATGCACAAGTGTTTATATATATAATAAAAGAATTATACGACACATGATAAACCCCAAAACATGATTAAAACGGGGAATTGGTAGAGATTCACTCACATTGGGTGCGTTCTTTGATGACGTTGGATGCGCACGAATTTAGGGTTCAATCGACGAGGGAAAAACTAGCCTAGATAATAACAAAATGATTCGAATAAATAAATTTTATTTGAGATTAATATTTTTAATTAGTGCTCTTAATGGAATTTTTAGATTTATTTTTGTGAGTTTAAGGAAATTTTCTAACTTTAAAAATCTTATTTTTAAGTATTTTTAAATGATTTTTCAATTAAATAAATAATTAAAAAGAAATAAAAAAGTTGACTTTTTTGACCGTTGACCGGGTCTTGACCAGTCAGACTGTGTTTTCTATGCGCTGAGTGAGGTTCGAACTCGGGACCTCTCGTATACGTGCACGCAGCTCTACCAACTGAGCTACGTGTCTAACCCGAAATATTCTCTGCTTTAATTATATATATATATTAATTAACTTTAAACTTATTTGGTTTTTATTAAAAATGATTTATATGGCCGAACCGGTTGCAGAGACCCGGAGTCGAACTCGGGTTCTTTGGTTCGAGTGCGCACAGCCCAACCAGTTGGGCTGTGTGTCTAATCTGTTTAACTACTGAATTATATTTATCTTATAAACATTCTGTGACTTGATCTGATTAGGTTTTTAAAAATGTTGGTTTTATTCCTGAAAGTCGGTAACGTGTGCGATTCGAACTCGGGACGTGCATATTGTATTTGCACACAGTCCACCGCTGGACTGTGTGTCTAACCCGGTTTAATTTATGTTTTTAATTATACTAATACACGTTTGCATCTTCGTCTTCTTCGCTTAAAAATTACAGAACAGTGAAATCCGACTGTTCTGGTTAATCGATCATAACTTATACTTGTTTGAAATGGAAAGAAGATTAAGTGATATGGTATACTAAGACGGAGCGTTTTCTTCAAATTTCCGGCAGTGTTCGTCGGCTCTGATTTTGCGACTTCCGGCTGTATGAACTGTTTTAACAGTTTTGATTATTGGTTTGAACAATTAAAGTATAAATCAAGAGATAGCAGAGAAGTTTAGATAGTTATACCGTCTGATGAACGAATACGGTTTTCTGATCAACGATTCCGGCGATATTCCGGCGAGTGCAGAGGAACTCCGACGACGTGCTCTGGAAGAATTAAAGCTTCGAAAAAGTGTGCGGTTCTGAGCGAAAGGATTTCCAGATGATTGAGTGGGTATTTATAGGGATGAACAGCTGAATTGAGTTTGATTTAAGGTCAAAGTTCGTGATTAAGGATTTCCGGCGGTTATGACCGAAATTGACTGCCGGCAACGGTTATAACTGGCGTCGAGATTATATTGTGCGTTTCAGTCAAAAGGAATATGGCCAAAATCGCGGATTGCCGGATTTTCCGGTGATTGCGAGTTCTGGCGCGTTGATTACCGGATTTGACTTTCGGTTTTATTATATATGTTATTTGTTTTAGTGTTTATCACAAACAAAGTGTGTGGCGGAGCGGTGTGTTGTGTGTTTGTGTTTGTGGGTGACCCGGGTTCGAAACCCGGCGTCTCCATTTTATTATTTTTTTTCTCACTATTTGTTATTATTTATAAATTATGGTTTTTAAATTCTAATATATTTATTAATTATGTATTGTTTAAAATTTATTTGAACAATAAATACGCAACGAAACTTATAACCGAATATTTGATTAATAAACGAAGCGGGTTTTGAAACCCGTTTTTCGACGAATGTTACAGTATCCCCTACTTTTAGGAATTTCGTCCCCAAATTTAAGTAGTAGTGGTAACTGGAAAGAGATGCGGGTATTTTTCGCGCATTGAGTCTTCGCTTTTTCCCAAGTAAACTCAGGTCCTCGTTTTGACTCCCAACGTACCCTGACAATTGGAATACGACTTCGTCTTAAACGCTTCTCTCCGAAGTCCATGATTTCTACTGGTCTTTCAACGAAGTGCATAGATTCATCGATTTGAATGTCTTCTAGAGGAATATGGAGGTTTTCATCGGCGAGGCACTTCTTCAAGTTTGATACGTGGAATGTGGGATGAATTCTATTGAGCTCTTCTGGTAGGTCAAGCTTGTATGCTACAGGCCCTACTCTTTCGAGTATCTTGAAAGGTCCTTACGTAGCGTGGTGCTAGCTTGCCCTTTTGGCCAAAACGAACCACTCCCTTCCACGATGATACTTTTAAAAGTACTTGATCACCAATGTCAAACTCCAAGGGCTTTCGTCGTTTGTCTGCAAACTCTTTTGACGACTTTGAGCCGCTAGAAGATTGTTTCGAATTTGAATGACCTTGTCGGTTGTTTCTTGAATTAATTCTGGACCGGTGATTTGTGATTCCCCAATTTCGTGCCAACATACTGGAGATCGGCACTTACGACCATATAAAGCTTCGAAAGGAGCCATGCCGATACTTGAATGATAGCTGTTGTTGTACGAAAATTCCACTAATGGTAGGTGAGCGTCCCAGTTCCCTTTGAAGTCTATGACACATGCTCGCAGCATGTCTTCAAGGGTTTGGATGGTGCGTTCAGATTGGCCATCAATTTGAGGATGAAAAGCGGTACTGAGGTCTAATCGTGTACCCAAGGCGGTTTGTACGGCTCGCCATGTTCGTGAAGTGAAACGACCATCACGGTCAGAAATGATACTTAATGGTACGCCATGACGGCTTACGATCTCGCTGATGTAGATACGAGCTAACTTCTCGTTCTTGAAGTCCTCGCGAATCGGAATGAAGTGAGATGACTTTGTAAGACGATCGATTATTACCCATATGGTGTCATACCCACTGGAGGTGCGAGGTAACCCGGTAATGAAATCCATGGTTATGTTTTCCCACTTCCATACAGGTATTCGGTTGGACTAGAAGTCCTGAAGGTCTTTGATGTTCAGCTTTTACTTTGGAACAGGTAAGGCACTTGGAAACAAAAACAGCGATATCCTTTTTCATGCCAGGCCACCAGTAGGTGTATCGTAGGTCTTGATACATCTTGTCGGCTCCTGGGTGTACAGAGTATCGTGTTTTGTGCGTCTCATTCATGAGGAAATCACGAAGGTTTTCGCGATCAGGAATCCATATGCGATTTAACTAGTATAGAATACCATCGGATTTAGTTTCGATTTTTAGTTCAGCTCCACACGACAGCTCCTTGCGTACGTCATTTTCTGTTACAGAAACATGTTGAGCTGCTCGGATTCGATCTTTGATGTCGGTTATGATTTGCGAACATAGAAGACGAATGGAGTTCGCATAACCTTTTCCACTGAGGGCATCAGCCACCACGTTTGCCTTGCCAGGATGATACCGAATTTCACAGTCGTAGTCGTTGAGAAGTTCGACCCATCTTCGTTGCCTCATATTCAAAGTGTGTGGCGGAGCGATGATTACCGGATTTGACTTTCGGTTTTATTATATATGTTATTTGTTTTAGTGTTTATCACAAACAAAGTGTGTGGCGGAGCGGTGTGTTGTGTGTTTGTGTTTGTGGGTGACCCGGGTTCGAAACCCGGCGTCTCCATTTTATTATTTTTTTCTCACTATTTGTTATTATTTATAAATTATGGTTTTTAAATTATAATATATTTATTAATTATGTATTGTTTAAAATTTATCTGAACAATAAATACGCAACGAAACTTATAACCGAATATTTGATTAATAAACGAAGTGGGTTTTGAAACCCGTTTTTCGACGAATGTTACAGGTACTTTGTTTTATAAATAACTTGGGATAAATAATTTCATGTTATCAGTTTTACATGCTAATAATACATTTAGAGCCCGAAAACTATGCCGGGATCATGATTAATCGACACACCACTTTAACACCTTTAACAGGTGCACCCCAATTGGGTAATACTTTATTTTAGCATCTGACGGGTGTATGCCTACACCCCGTGCTTAGGTCGTGGCCATTTACAATTAAATGAGCTGTGGATATCCAGGACACGGTCGTTTTAACCCCCAAATGTTTAGTATTAAGCAACACGAATTAAAATGGATTATTTGAATTCCCGACTCATTGGTCTTTGATCCCATATCCAACCATGCGGTATTAGTATACCTATCCCAAGCCCGTATAAGGGAAAATAAGTTAAAGTATTTACCTGGTTTTAGCAAAATCTTCTAATAAATAAGAAAATAAGCAAGCGCAGCCGTAATCAAAATAAACTAGCTTGGCGACAATCTACCGGAAGTCTCTAGTCTGGAATAGATGGTATTATTAACCGATTAGTTAGCTAGCGGGTCTTTATTTAGTCATTGACTTAGACCGGCTAACTTAAAATAAGAATAACGGTACGAAATGCTAGATTAAGCGGTGACCGGAAAAAATGTATTTTGGACCCGACAAGTACTAGGACTTGTATAATATCGGTTACCGTTTTACATTCTGGAATATGAGGATATTTGGATATGATTAAAACGTAAACTAGTCACGTAAGCTTAACCGTACGCATATGAGCGAAACCGGGTAACCGGGTGAGTCCTATACAAGTTCCATATGCCATTATGTTTAAAATATGTTATTATAACAGTAGGTTATTGATATGACGGCCCGTTATGGTTTTGAAAGTGAATTATGCCTTTAAGGGCATTTTCGTCATTTTTAAAATGTAATAAACGGGCTTATATGTAAACTATGTTATTAATATAAACACTTTGTAAAATACTTATTTTATGATGTTATATCAGTAGGACATCAATTATATGTGTGGTTTATGGTTTAAGACCAAACTATTTCCCGAAAGGGTAATCTGGTCATTTCACATATAATGCGATACTTATTTGGGAATCTGAGTTTAAGACATGTACCTAGTGTTGATTAGTTGAAAATGTGTTTTGAAATCAGTAGGTATCAAGTCTTAATGCTCCAATATGGTTTTAAACCATATTGTGTGAAACGGCGATTAAGTCGCTAAATGACGATTAACGGTAATTTAAGTGAAACCGAAGTTATAATCTGTTTTGGTATGTCCAACATATGTTATTTGTCATAATATATTAGTGTGTAAAAGGTTTGGTTTATTAAACGCTTTAAATTCCATTTTATGTGCCAAAAGGGTAATTTCTTCATTTAAGGCTTATTATCCGAACCTAAGTGTAAACTCAGTCCTTATTCAGAATTGCTACTCCAAATAGTTCCTAACATGATAACACATCAGTAGGTATGTGGTTTTTAGGCCAAAGTTATGTTTAAAATAATCTTGTATGAAAAAGGCTAATAAATCACAATTTGCGTAATTCCCGTTAATTAACCACCTTTTATGTTTAATTCAGAAAATTGGCCCCTAAATAAGTTTATTAACTTATTACATCAGTTCCTAGCTCGTAATCATGCTTATTTGGTGTTAAAATCTCATTTTCGAATTATAGGGACTCTTTTACAAAAATTGGCATATATTATGGAAACTTGCATAATCACTCGAATTTGTATGTGATCATGTTTATGATAACAGAGGATCATTCTAAACTTATTCATGGTCACATTACAACATTATTTCAGTTTCATAAGTTCCTAAATCGGGTCAGAATCGAAAGTCAAATCGTGAGTCAAATACCGCGACTTTCGGTCGTAAACCGATTCAAAACTTGGTCTTGTCGGCCGCATGGGTTAAGACATGTTTTAATAATATTTACTAAATTGTTGGAGTGTCAAAACGGATTTTATGACCTTCAGATTGTTAGTTATGCAATTATTTATAATCTGGCCCGTTGACTTTTAGTTGACTTTTCATTTGACCCGACAATTGACCAAGCAAACCGTGGTAATCAGTAAACATTCTTTTGAGGGATTAAAATCTACATAATTACGGTCACGTGACCACATTCGTTGCGATAATAGACTGAGCGGATGTGGTTTTAAGTCAAAGTCAAAGCGTTTTTACGTCAACGCTTTGACTCGAGCCATAATCTTAATGAAACTGAAATGAATGAGTTAGGACATTTACTAGAGGTCCTATGCACGAGTTCCTACTGATTTGGAAGCTCCTTGTAGACCAGAAACCTCCAGAGGAAAGCAAGAGTTGGAAAGTAGAGCAAGTTTTGGGACAAGATCAAGTGTCCTTATATAGTGAAAGAGGAGAAAGGAGGTGAAGCCAGGTGTTGGGGAAGGTTGGGAGGAGTTGCCATGTGGTTTGGGACGTGTCAAGACTCAGAGGAATGTGGCAAAACGCGCACAAGGTGGCAGAAACTGCAGACTGCAGCTGGCATGCAGAATTATGCGAAACGCATGCCGTCACGCCACGCGAGGGAACCACATGTTACCGCGCGACACGCGGGGGTGACCATTTCTCAAAATTTTAACTTTTGGTCCCTGGACTTCCAAACTTCCATACTTTGATATAAAAGCATGTTTTATTCAATATGGCACCTGTTTAGCACTCTCGGGAGTATAACCGAACATCATTAGGCTCCGGGTTCGTTAAAAGGTCACTCAGAGGCATAGATTAAGCATGTTGACAAGTTTAACTCTCGACTTTAATATTCACCACTCAGAGGTTATAAAATAACATGTTGGTGATTTTAGTCCCTCTCGTCTAGCACACAGCATACGAGGATCAGCAGGACACGCGTCAGAATTTTATAGGACGTGAAAACACAGGGTGTTACATTTAATAAAATAAAAATCACACATCTAAATGTTTTTATGCTTTATGTATTGAATATATTATCAACGTTACTATTCAATAAAATGAAATTAAGCGTACATCATATGTAATATTTGCAACGTTTAATATATAATTTATTGTCCCATATTTTTATGTTCCCTGATAAGATAGGAACTTTAATGATATATTTATCAAATAGCATATATTTTGCTTCTACACAAAAGTTAATTTATTTATTTTTGCTACTTAATCTAAGTAGGGCTGTGCAACGGTTCAAAATCGGACCGATCCAGAACAGTTATATGTTTAATATAAGAACCCAATTGTTTAAAAACGGTTTCGGTTCAGTTTGAAATCAGTTAAACGGTTCTCGTCAGATCCAGTTGTCATTTCTTTATAGCACGAATAAGCACATGTTGGTGAAAATGAATATAATGAAACCTTTGAATATGTTATACAAATGACCTTTTATTTTTACAAGAATTTGATTAGAAAATCAAACACATTGGTTACAAGAATTTGATTAGAAGATCAAACACATTGGCTTGTGATTATGAGTATGTCGTGATTCGTGACTCCACCGGATTCATGTTTGAGGGAATGAAAACTAGCATGTTTATTGTGTGCATTAGAATGAGCAAGTTTAAATTTAAACCGGTTCTAGCGGTTTCTTTGACCGGACCCAAACCGAACCAGGAACCATTTTCACCCAAATTTAAAAACCAACCAGACTCTATATACAAAAATACGATTCGAATCTAGCGATTCTGGTTCAGTTTCTTGGTTCTAGCGGTTCAAAACTGTAAACTACTCAGCCCTAAACCTAAGTTAGATTTAAATTGCTTACAAATATTCATTTTTAGAATAAAAACTATGATAAAATAACTTTAGTATATATGAGAACAAGAATGAGAAAAACATGAATATGAAACTTGGTGGTGTGACTGGTGTCACTCACTCATACCTTAGATAAATATGTTTGGTCCACGACACTCGACTAATTTAACACAAAAATATTAAAAAAAATTCATTAATTGGCAAGTACATATTTATAGAAACATACAAAAAAGGCCCCTTAAGAATCAAGATCCAACATGGTAAATGACATGTTACACCCTTAGCTTTCCCGCAAGCATTAAACCAACACTAGAAAAAGGGTAAAACAGTAAATTCACAGATTAAAAATTAAAAAAGAAAAAGAAGGTATTATGAAAACCATTAAAAATAAAAATAAGGAGTGGGTTCTAACTGAGTGTGGGACCCACCTAACTCCAATCCATTCCTTCCTATAACTTCACCCATTACACCATTTTCCTTCACTTTTCTCCTTTCCACTATTTCTCCTTCACATTTCACACACACCAACATGACTGAACAAAAAGATCACTGGATTACGGCAGCCATGGCGGATAACGACGTCGTTGCGGAGCTCCTCCTCCGTCTCCGACTACCAGTTCCTCCGTCGTCTAAACATCGACGTCGTCCTGCCCCACCTCAAAGCTGGACCATTCATCAACGCCGGTCCAGAACACAACCAACGTCTAACAAATCGGAGACCCCTAGCGCTAGCCCCACCACTCCGTTATCCTGGAGCGGCGGCGCAGCCACCTCCTTCAGCGGCGGCGCTGACAAAAGTGATAAAGTTCTAGAAGCTCTGGCAGATGTTTCAAGATCTAAGGTTTGTAAGTTGTTCACAACTTCTGGTGAATGTTTTATTTTATTTTTAGCAGTCAGATGTTTCAAGACTAATAAACTTGCTTTATCGGTTTTTTTTTCATGTGTGGTAATTGACCGTTTTACCCTTCCCCCACCCGAAATTTACCAACACAGATCTCGTGGTGTTTGTTTAGTTTTATTTACTCTAAAATATTAATTTATATAAATAAATTTGAGAGAGAAGAAACAGAGGTGACTTCTGTTGAACGCATAGAGTCAGAAGATTAATAGACTTTCTACGTTTCTTTGCGAGCCCCACCCGTTATAAAAGTCACCAAAATAGGCTTCTTCATAAAGGGTATTAATGTCATTAATAAACTGCTGACACATATATATACAAATATACATAAAACAATCTGTCGAAATCATATCCGTCTACCTGTGGCAAAGAAAAGGGATGCCACTCACTCATTAGTAAATGGTGTGGGCAGTTGAGGGTAGTTTCGTCATTTAAGGTTAAAAGGGTATATGCCAGTTTTTATCGGTGGCGTGTTTTCGTGGCAAGTAAGTGTCTGCGTTTGAGTTTGGTGCGAGTGTTGGGTGTGTTTCTGATTGTCCTTTTAGTCATGCCACTTTTGTGATATTTTTAACTCTTTTTTTTGTCATCCAGTTTATAAATTAAATGTGGTAAATTCAAAGTTGAAAGTTCAAACCATCAAATGTTATATTTTTGGTAATAAATAATAAGGATAACTTTACAGGTTTTTGGTTTAAATTTTGTATTAAAAAATGATAATTTTAAATCTTTTTCAAGATTCAAGAAAGTCATGTTTGACAAAGTCAAAAGTCAAAAGCTAAACCACTCTACAATGTTTTTAGTGTTTAGAATGGATCTGTCATCATCTTGTTTAGTTGAGTTAAATAAATCTCTAGGCAACATTAGCCCTTTTTCTTCTTTAGGGTGTTAATATAGCCACACCTTAAAATCTTATTTTCACACCTTTTATACGCGTCGTATAGGGTTATACGACATGTATAGAATAATCTGACATTACAAATATTTGGTCGTATAATGCTATACGCCTATACGGCTCGTATAATGTTATATGGCTCATATAGATGCAGACAATATTAGGTCGTATAACATTCTATACGGAACGTATAACATTATAAGGGCGTATAACAATATATGAGGTTTGTGTTGTATAACATTATATGAGTCGTATAACATTGTATAGGCCTCGTATAATGTTACACGACCCGTATACATAGAGACAAAAAAACATTCTCTGACATTTTTGTTATGCAAGATTCTCCTATACAAACTGTATAATTTTATACTGACCCCTATAACTTTATACGTGTCATATAATAAAACAATGTGGAAATAAATAGGGGTATGCGAATAAGATAACCTAAATAAACCTCTAGGTAACATTAGCCCTTTTTTCTTTATGGTCCCATCTACTGCAGTTCTGGTCAAAAAATGGAAGCAGTACTAATTTTTTTTTATTTATATTTGTTTATAACTAGAAATTCCGTTTTGGGTGGACAGAGTGAAGGATTGGTCACTATTATGTTGTGAAGTGGAGGTGAATATTTTCTTAGGTATCCCAAAATTTTGGGTTAAAATTAATTTCTTCAAAAATTTTATTTTGACTTTTGAGATAAATCAGAAAATAAGACAATAGTTGTGTTGCAGGGAATCTTTTTCCTTTTTTGTTTTTTTGAATGCAAAGATAACCATTGATTTTTCTTTACTAGTGTCTTAACATGTGAGATTGTTAGGTATATATTTATTCTTAAAATGTATAACCAAGTTTATGCAATATGAAAAACAGTAGCCAGTTGCGTACTGCATTGTTGGGAATCTTAAGGTTTAGGGTAACTTTGGATACAAGTAACTCATAGATCAGGAAAGGTTTTAGTGTGTCACATGCCTAATATATTAATGGTTTTGTATAAGTTAAAGTTTAAACTATGTGAAAAGCATATGTCTTTATGCATATATGTTGGGTTCTTTTACACCTTTAGTGCTTTACCCAAAATTTAATCAAATCAGCATATGCATATTCAAATCTGAGCTTCAACTTTTCTATATATATTTCATGATTTGAGCGGGTGTTTGACTGTTCGGGATTGCAGGTTAGGCCACCTGGTGAAGCGACCCCAACCAAGAGGCCGAGAAAGAAGAAAGTGAGTTATTTATTTATGCTATTTTTATTAAAAGAATTTCTTAATCAAGTTTTAACATAGCTTAATGTCTTATTAACACGACGTTATTGATTGTTTCTAGACTTTGGCTGCGCTTAAAGAGGAGGGGATTGTGTTAATGGAGGAGCAAAGTGATTTGAAAAAGGTATGTCGAGTCAAAATCGTGAGTCTTATTGGTCAACACACTTACGGTTACTTTTATGCTGATATTTGTTACCTTTTAACGCAGAAAATTGCAGCCCTACAGGCTAACTGTGAAATCAGAGAAAGGAGAATGAGAGGCTGAAGAAGATCAAGGTAAAACATATTTGAACATATTTTATAATACCTCCATAAATTATACAATTATTTATTGGAACACCTGACTCACACACCTTGATACTGCTAGCTGCTGCTAGGCTACAAACCCTTTGGTATTTATACAAATTTAGATTCAAATTACTAACATATTCTACTTTTATACTCCAGCTGGATATGCAAGTAGAGTCACAACTAAAGGCGGCGAGAAACATGCATTTTGAAGTGGTGAATGAGCGAAATGACAAAACTGTCCTTCCGGATCTTAATGTTCCGTTTGGGGAGGATGTGATTGTGAGTTACTAAGAACATAGAATAAACATGGTATATTGAAGAATATAAATACTAAAAGTAAGTTCTAACATGGGATTGGATTTGAGAAGGAAAGGCTTCCATATTTGTTTGGAAAGTTAATTTAATATAATTCTATGAAGGTAACTGAGGGTTTGGGCCATTGTTGTTTTTGTACATTTTTTACCCGGTTTTTTTTTTTTCTTGGGTTTTTATAGATACTATGTAACTTTTGCAAATTTTGAACATTAATGTTGCTTTGGACAGAACAAATATGCTTATGTTTTTAAGACACTGAATGGAGTTTAGATGATCTCAAACTCTCAAAGGCAGAGGTTAGGGTTTGTACATGATATAACCCTCATGGAAGCTCAAGTAGATGGATAGATTCAATCCAATCCAGTCCAATCCAATTACAAAGGAACATACTGAATAATGGTTTTTAAAATATATTAAGAATTGAATCAAAAAGTTAGATTAAACAAATTATAACTTGGTTGGATCATCTTTTATGATTCAGATTTTACTGTTTTCATAAACATTTTCTAAAAATAATTTAAATGAGTTCAGATCAAAATAAGTCGTGTTTAGAACACTACCAACATAACTTGGAAAAAAATTTGATCAAAATGGACCAGCGAGTTGAAATGAGTTATTATGGTAAAAAAATAAATAAATATTGTTTAAATAGGTTCAATAGCTATATATTTTTATCATGGCTAGTGGTGACGGATGGTGACGCTGATTGAACCAACCGCAGTGGCAATGATGGTGGTGATGTCAATGGAGATCACGGTGGCGGGAGGTTAGGGTGGCATTTGTGGCACCGGGGGCGGTGGTTGTGACGACAGTGGGTGGTAGCAGTGACATATGGTTCATGGGTGTAGTTTTGGGTGATAGCGATGGAGATGGTGGAGGTGGCAGTCGTAATGTTGATTCCGGTAACGAGTAGGTGGTAGAGAGAAACTATGGTCCTAAGTGGTGGAGAAGTGCTATCTTATTTTGACCCGTTTTAAGTTAACAACATATTTTAAATTGACCTAATCTATAATTTAAGTTGACCTAGCTGAATTAGAATATAATTTCTTTTTGAGTTAAAAGTAGTTTGCCTCCTTGTGGTTTGAGGCTGTTTGCAACTTGCCTCCCGGATTCAAAGGTTTTTTCATACGCCCTAGCGTGTTTTCCATTTCTAACACTATGCACACTTGCATCTAACGGTGTTAACATTTTCTGTTTGACTTTCAGAGAAAGACCACCCCCCACCAAATCGTTCAAAGTAACCGGGTTTCGATTACCTGAAATCTTCGTTACAAGACGTAGTTGATTGGTTACCGACCAGAGAATAGACTACCTGTACTCCCTCCGACCCTAGATTGCTACGGTGGCAGTGATGGTGGACTGAAAAAAATGAGGTTATAATGAAGAAAGGGTAGTTGAGTCCACACTAAGTCAAACGGTCATACTAAGGTATGTTTGATAAATTGGTGCATACTGTTACATTTTGAAAGTACGAGGGGAAATACTTAAAAAATCTGTAACATTTTGCAAGTACGAGAGGGCATACTGCAAGCACGAGATGCATGTTACAAATTGCATTTAACTCTTTATTTTTAAAATTTTACCAAAATCAATCCAAAATATAGAACCTTAATCTAGATAGTCTAATATTACTTAAGCATGTTTATTTAAGCTAAGCCATCAAATATTATTTTGATTGATAAAAGTGGCGAGCATAATCATAAAGATGAGATGAAAAGTAGTAAAACCGAAAACGAATGAAAATATAAACTAAATACTGTACTAATTAAAATGATATGTTGCACGGTACTGGTAGTGCAAAATAACCGAAACCAAAATCCCTAAAAATATAATTTTTGAACGGTGAATAGTACACTAATTTACTCCTAAATTACACCAGAAAATACCTAATCTACCATATGCCATAAATTAAACCCTAATTTTCTCCCTAAGAGGCAAGAGCCTCTACTACCCTGCTAAGGCTCGAATCTCTACCACCCTGCTAAAGCGGGAATGACCCCAATAAAAGAAATACTAAAAAATGCTCATCCCTTCATAATCATCAAAGCTAGACATATATCTGTTCAAATTGAAATAATTAAGTTAGAAAGAGATAGCTAAACATACATGATACATTTTGAGGCTTTATCCATGCCACACTCATTACACTTTCTCCTTTGATGGTACAATTTTTTAATCAGTTTCTGGCACAACCTACACCAGTAAACATGTGCTTTGCTTTCATCATCTTCAAATCTGTACAGTTCTTTTTATTTGCCAATTTAGTTTCACCATTATATAACAATTACCATCAAATAAAGTGCTTAATTAATATCCCCACACCATCAATGATCGTACATTCTTTAAGTGGAATTCATGAAGTGCGCAAGTTTAAATCATAAACTTAACCAGCAGCTATTTCTATCCTTTATCTATGATTTTATGAACAACAAAAAACTTTTAGCATTTTTTTATAAATAAAGTAGTTATCAAACATTTTTGAAAATACAAACACGATATTACCATAACAAAATCTGTATTTTTTAGTGACTCTTAATTCACATTTTGATCTATTTTACTTGTTTTTTTTTTCTACGAAAAAGAACCTTATGGAGGTATGCTCATAGAATACTAACACATGACGCGATCAATTCCATATTTATTAGATATAGATATTATAACTTTCTCTTATTTTTCATGTTATATATAGATGAACAAAAGAGAATAAATTAATGAAATGATTTTTTTCATTCATTTAATCTCTTTAATTCATCTGTATAATAGTTATATATAGGGATATTAGATTTAAATAATCTTAACCTTCACCAATCGCCCGATATCATTCTTAACTTTTGGTTTGTACCACATCATTCCTAGCTTTCAACTTATTTTCCTCTGCAACTTCCAAGCTAACTGAACCCTATCTCAATTAGTTTTTTTTTTTTCTGATGTGGCACTTTGTTTGGTGACATGACAATTTTGATGGCGTGGTAGCTGGCGTGACAATATTATGACGTGGCAGCTGCCGTGACACTTTTAATGACGTGGCATCTGAAATCAGCTAACTGGGTTAGAGTTCAGTTAGTTTGGGAGTGAGAGAGGAAAATATGTTGAAAGTTTGGAGTGGTATGTTACAAATCAAAAGTTGGAAGTGATATCGGTCAATTGATAAAAGTTAGGGTTATTGAAATCTAATATATTTTTATGTATAACATGATAAATAAAAAAGTAATAATATCTAATAAATATGGCCCATCACTTGTTACAATTATGTGAGCATCATGGCTTTCTTGTTTCACATCTTCATATTGTATCTCTTACTTTTATAAATATTATCACAAAATACCGTTTTATAATTATTAATATTTAATTACTAATTATTTAATATTTTCTTTATTCTAACATGCTATTTTGACAAGTGAGGCTTATAATTGGGTGTTGCCTTGTGGGTCATTTGAGGACCCCAACTCTAATTCTAAATGTGCATCCAGATTTTGTTGACATACCGAACCACTTGGTCCTTTTTCCTTTGAATAAGCGTTTAAGGAATGGGAGTGTGTGGCAGTAGAAGCTAGGAGAGTAGCCTTAGTTGATAACTGTTGAAGGTATGTTGTGTTTATATGTACTCTCTTGGAATTTACTATTCTTTCCACTGTGACATACCACTTTTCTACTCCTAGTCTCATAATCATTACGTAACATTTTTCTAACGGTAAATTTGGATTAATGAAGGACCACTGGAATATCATTGTGTTACTAGCGGAACCATCAGATTATATCCATCTTCACTAGACAATAATGTTTATACATCAATTTAGAAGGAAACCCAATAAATATGGGAAATCCCCCTTGTAAGAATCAAACACAGGACCTAACGATCTCTAAGGCTTATCACAACCCAAAGATGCCGTTAGACTATAATGGCATGGGCCTTATGTAACTTTTTATACTCAAATTCCCCAATATATGATAAAAGAAATAGTATAATTAACATTTTCAGCATATTTATTATCAATATAAGCATTTATTAATTATATTTCTCTTGTAAACATTTACTATTTAGACCTAGGCCGACACGTTGTATAACCACGCGCAAAGATTGAAAATTTCATAAAGACAAGACACTACTCGTGTTTGCCTCGTGTCTAGAGGAATAAAGAGTGGCGAATTCAGACTAAGGATTGCATGACACGCGGCAAGGGCAAAAATTTTGTAGGATTGTCTAGTCTGGGTGAACCTTTCGCTCATTCATAAGCTGCCACGTCCGAGTTTATTTACAAAAAAAAGTAATAATCTTATAAAAAGGTTAAATTTGCTATTTACCCTATGTGATAATCTTATAAAAAGGTGTATATTATATTTATTATAATATAATTTGACATGATATAATGATAACCATTGAATGTAATTTAAAAAATGAAAACGTGTTATGTTGGATTGTATAAGACTGAAAGATATGAAATAATAGAATTTTGATGATGTGAATACAACAATACTATGTTAATCACCTCATTGCTACCCTGCAACCTTTTTTGGACTCACTATTTGAATCATAATGCAAGAGTAAGGAGTTGGTGATTGATACAGTTGATGGCAATGTATTTATTCATAAGCTTCAATCCAAATCTTTTGGATATATAATAGTTATTGACTGTTTACTAGTATTCTTAAGATAACCTTGTCTGTCACTTTTGAATAAGTTAATATATATATTAAAAAAAAGGCTGATATAGTGATAATAAAAGTGAGCTACTAGCAGGCTTTCATCCAGTGACGGATCTAGAAAATCCGCATAGGGATAATGTTTAAAAAAAAAGGTAATGAAATTGAAAACATTAATTTTTTTTTCAAAATTGACACTACCGCTGGAATGTCAAGAGGCAAGGGAAGTTACCCCTTATAACACCATAGGTCCGCCCATGCTTTCACCACTCACACTCACTAAACAAATCTAATGGTCAAATCATAGTGATCAACCATTTAATTTGATTTTTAATCCATATTATTATTTATCATAAACAATTGATTTTAAATAATTTTTTAAACACTTATATTTAAAAAAAAACATAATTATATAGATATTAAACGTCTCACTATCACGGTTAATTTGAACTTTTCTTGTTAACGGACGTGAAGATTGTTCGGCATGATGAACTATAAATTGGATCGCGGCTACCATTGCACCAATGAAGATCTCTTCTTCTTCGGATGGTGATAAATCCTATTCTTTTCTTTTGAAAAGAATTACAAAATGTTTAAGGTGAATATGAGAATAATGTGAAGAGTGAGAGGTGTGGAAAATGGTAAATAGTTTTACATATTATAAATGTTTAATTTTTTATTATATAAAACTGGCTATTATTCAACGACTATTTATCTCAATAAGTACAACATCTCTAACCTGTAGGAGTGTGAGGGCAACCACAACACGGACATCAGCACAGTTTGTTGTTGTCTGACGTGGCTGGCCACCTTCTCATGACCATGCTCCAATACATATGGTCTAAGGATGATCTCACTTTTTTTTTAAAATGTTGATACCGTTTGAAGAATGTTTAATGATCCTGTTGACACTCATTTGGCTTTGAGATACACCTTTTAACCGTGATTTTAACAAACAAATCCGACAAGACATCGCGTGACATATAATGCTTGCAAAACCCTTGTATATGAATTATGTTTAATACATATTATTTCATTTAAAAATAAAATGCCGTTAAAAAAACTAAAATCAAATTAACAACCTAGTTTTTCTAACAAACAAATCCCTGTCCTTAAACAACAAAAGTGTACTTGTGGAATATCACTAAAGTGTCTCTAAACGCACTGTTTATTTTTGTTTTCTTGGATTTTCAAAACAGTGGAATTGTACTCATTTAATCTAGTTTTTAGCCAACCTGAGCCAATTTTTAACGTATAAAGTTATCCTATTTCGTCTTCCCATTATCAAAATATTAACTGTTCCTGCAATACTTTTAATAGTTTTTTTTAAGGTACAATAACTTTTTTTAGTTAACAAATGCTTTTAACGAAGGACATCACTTGCATACCTGGATACCGCTATACTAACAATAACGACCATTTGGTGTTTATCGAAATTTTAAATCACAACCGTATTAACTAAACGCAACAAAGAAAGAAGATCTTACTCACAATTTACATCTAGTGCAATTTATTAGCATCACATTAACATAACTACTTAATTAGTAATTACATAATTACAACTAATTAAGCGCTCGTGTTTTCAAAGGACCACCAAGATTCAAATCGAATTCTACATCGTTATGGTCAGTTAGGTTCATCTTCTTCCTCATCGCCATTGGACCAGTAGTACTAAAGAGTTGACTCACTGAAGTCACCACGTGACACTTGTTGCTAGTGTTACTACTACAACCGCCAGACTTCCTCTTTTTTGCTTCAACTAATGTTAGTGATGTAGCGTTGGTAGACGATGGGAATACCGATGGTATCTCAAAGTTGGTCCTGGCTTTTGACCCCCTTAGTCTCCTGGCCGCAGCGTCATAAGCACGCGCTGCCTCCTCCGCAGTATCAAACGTCCCTAGCCAGTGCCTGCACCGTCCTATCCTGTCATGTATCTCCGCTACCATCTCCCCCACGGCCTCTTTCTCACCCCTCTATAACTCTTTTCAACACTTCCACCGTTACTCACAGCGGAATCTGCTTGCTTCTCCACCGTGGTTCCTGACTTACCGAACAACACATGTTCTCCGACAACTGCAGCAATGCCTTCAAGAACAGCAGGATGGTCGTGTTCCGAAAAAACCTCGGTTTCCGGAAACGGGTTTTCTACAACATATTGAGGTGGAAGTGATGAGTTGTTACAGTAGAGGGTGTTCATGGTTTTGAAGTGGTGTGCATGGGAAGTGTTGAATCATTTGAGACCTACTATTTATATCCACTTTCAACCCGACCCGTTCTGCAAGACTAATGAATATAATAAATAATACATGTGATAAATTACATAAATTGTTTCTCTGTTGTTCTGCCAAAATTATGGAATTGATTCCTCGTTAAAATGCTAAATAGCATTTGTTTGCAACTACAGTTTCCTTGTCCAGTACGATTATATGACCTTTATCGTTTTTACTTTTGGCCCCAAACCATTTACTTTCGGCATTATGATTATGATGATAGGATACTAGGCGAGTAAGCAACGATCGCTAATTCGATCCTTAAACGGAGCAGGTTTTACCTCACCGCATTGTCATGTCTTCGATGAGTGTTCATGGGCTTCGGCCCTAGGTGAGGGTTTTCCTCGGTTCGGAGGCGAGTGTATCTCGATGTCATGAATTTCGTCAGTAGCTCATTTGGAGAATTCGTTCGCCGTTTAAAAATGTATCATGAATATTAGTTTAATTTTATAAAATCAATTAAGTTAAATTAATGGAAGGAATAAAGCTTTATAATTAGTTTAGTCATTTTAATTTTACAATAAATTATAAGTATAAACTGTAAACAAACTATTTGTATATTATATTAAAACAATTGTAACTTTGATCATTTGCATATCCAAATAGTTGTTTGCCCAAGGTTTTAATTGAAATCCCGACAAGATTGAAATTGACTCCCTTTCTTTTAAAAATTGGTTTACTATTATCGAACTTGAAAGTAACACAATGGCTATCAAAATATGATTTCTCATTTAATAGCTTACAAATATAAATAATAAAATCAAAATATATAACCTCAAAAGAAAAAAAGTTAATTTATCAAGTAATGACATTACTAGAATTAACTTCAAAAGAATTTATCATGACATTACTAGGATTAACTGTTACTAAACTAGGGTTAAAAATAAATAAAATACAAATTAAAATTTTTCGGGTGTATGATTAAGATAAATGGGCATTTAGTTTCGAAGAATCCGGTCGGGCATCGCCTAGTCTCCTGCCCGTGATTTTTTTTTAAATCTCATCCGGTTTCATATCTGAATACCTGGCCTCGATGTTTCAGGTATTCCAATCAACCTTGGGATTTTTTGTCATCCCTACGTTTATCAGTGTTTACGTCCGCATTACATACTTAGCACATATTTAAAAAAAATGCTTGATATTAATCTTTTTTTTTTAAATTATGCTACATAGAACAAAAAAGAAATTGCATTATGTAGCAAACATAAAATAAATTAAGATTATCTAGCAAATAGTAAACGAACATAAAGTTATAAGTTCAAGTGTTCTGATCATTTTTAGTACTACATGAGCATAAACTTATTTTAGTTTTGAATATACATTTTATTTTGTTTAATATACATTTCCTATCTATTAATTTGTAAAAATTAATTTATGAGGGCTTCTCACTATTCAATTCTTTTTTTCCCTTTGACCCCACAACTTTCATTTTTACACATCATACCCCTCAAAAACTACAAGATGACCTCTTCACTTTGATTAAGCTAATTATTTAAACCTAAACTTTGTATTTTTGCCCTTTTTGATTTCTTTTTTATGTTTATTATTTATCGTTTCGATTCAGTTATTATTTTTTTACAATAACTTTTACGTTTCGGCCAGAGTTTCGCACGTTACGTGCGTATGTGGTTCATCGTTTTTGCATCAATTTTTTATGCTTGAATGATTTTTTCGCAACGCGCGGGTCCTAAGTCGACTTAGTTATTATGTTCTATGTTTAATGTTTAGGCCTATTTTTTGCGAGGGCTTCTCACTATTTAATTCTTTTTTTCCCTTGACCCCACAACTTTCATTTTTACACATCATACCCCTCAAAAACTACAAGATGACCTCTTCACTTTGATTAAGCTAATTATTTAAACCTAAACTTTGTATTTTTGCCCTTTTTGATTTCTTTTTTATGTTTGTTATTTATCGTTTCGATTCAGTTATTATTTTTTTACAATAACTTTTACGTTTCGGCCAGAGTTTCGCACGTTACGTGCGTATGTGGTTCATCGTTTTTACATCAATTTTTTATGCTTGAATGATTTTTTCGCAACGCGCGGGTCTTAAGTCGACTTAGTTATTATGTTCTATGTTTAATGTTTAGGCCTGTTTTTTGCGAGGGCTTCTCACTATTCAATTCTTTTTTTCCCTTGACCCCACAAATTTCATTTTTACACATCATACCCCTCAAAAACTACAAGATGACCTCTTCACTTTGATTAAGCTAATTATTTAAACCTAAACTTTGTATTTTCGCCCTTTTTGATTTCTTTTTTATGTTTATTATTTATCGTTTCGATTCAGTTATTATTTTTTACAATAACTTTTACGTTTCGGCCAGAGTTTCGCACGTTACGTGCGTATGTGGTTCATCGTTTTTACATCAATTTTTTATGCTTGAATGATTTTTTCGCAACGCGCGGGTCCTAAGTCGACTTAGTTATTATGTTCTATGTTTAATGTTTAGGCCTATTTTTTGCGAGTTATTGTTTTCGCACGCTCGTAGCGTGCGTGGTTCAATGTTGTTATGTTTACTTTTTGTTCGGTTTAACGGTACCGCCGTAAAGCACCTTCACATAATCGAACATGTCGTACATGAACTTGTGACCAACACGTACCTCATTTATTTTATTTTTTTTAGGAAAACATCCATTTTGGGTCTTTTCTAAATTTTGCATATAAATAAACATGCTTAATTATATAGTAAGATCGAGGTGATGCAATAACTTGGGTAGGTGAAGATGGACCAGGTAGCTTACTGGTTTGAACCGGTGGTTAATAATGGGGAATTGAAATGAAGGGGTTGTTTGATTTACGAGGTTCTGGAAGGGTCATAGTTACTGCCAGGGCCATGGTACGAACGTATGGGCAGGGCATGGGAACGTCTTGTTAAATTAAGTCCTGAAATCTCTTGTTTAACAGTGCTTATAATTGTTTTATTTTCACTTTGTCAAAAGACGTCACATCTCCTTTTCTATCTTTTGATCCTTTTATTTTAATTTATACCAGTTAACAATCTCATAATTCTTGTGTATATCAATTTTGATTTCTTGTATTTCGATAATAAGCTGCAAGGGTACTACGAGCAAAACCTAAACAACCAAAAACAATGATGCTAAGACGCCACAATTTTAATTTTAATTTTAATTTTAATTTTAATTTTAATTTAATTTTAATTTTAAACTACCCAAATTAGATGGAATGGTGTTCCAGACTACCCCGAAAGCCTCTTTCCCCTTGAATTTTCCACCATCACAATCTGGTACTAGAAGCCGAAACCCATAACAAAATCCACCGCCTGAGTGAATGATGCCGGTGTTGTTGAAGTACCAAACGAAACCAGATGAAAGCAATTTCGGTGAAGCCTTATATAATCCAGCGGCACTTAGTTGTAAATGTTTTAATTACAAAAATCTTTACAATACCCGTTGGCCTGTTATAAGCTTAAATAAATAGATTTAATCATTTATTTATTTTAACTAACTACATCATTCCTAAATTCATATAAACATGCACTTTTTTACCCGTCTCATATTATTTCTATAAGTTTTTTTTAAGAGTTGTAAGCGGTGATGGAACAAAATTTCAAAGAGTAATATTTGTGTGTGTAATTTAACCTCTTGTTGCTATGAATAGGCTTTGGACTAAGACCGCTGGATGTGGGCGGTAGATTTGGAGTGGCTGACCAAGCAGCGCCGCTATGGCCACACCGAACCAGCGTGGCTAGCGGCGTTGACCCGCTGACGTGGTGTTTGTGCTTGGCGTGGGCCGGGGCGGGTTGGCGAGATGAGTTGGATCGCTGGGATTGGCCGGTTGTTTCTGACCGTTGGGGATAGCCGTTAGGGCTAGCCGTTGGGATGGCAGTTCCTTTGTAAAAAATAAAAAAAATTTAAAAATTTTACTCTTTTTTTTTACCAATAAATACCACCCCAAACCTTTATTTTTTTTCACTACTCTCAATCACAAACCCACTTCAAAAACCAACCAAGAAAATGGTGAGTTGGACTGAAGAGGAGGAATTTGCGCTCGTGACATCGATCGTTGATGCGCAACGTGCACTTGGTCGGGGTCAAACCGCGTATTGGGCACAAGCTTTTGGTCAATATCAACATGTTGGTAACAATCGTCACAACTTGAACGCGTGCCAACATAAGTGACGTGAACTAAAACCGAAGCTGGAAAAGTTTAAAATATGCTACAATCGTGTCCATGGGGGTGAGCTTAGTCACGATGATTGGGTGGAGATGGCCAAAATCGACTACAAACACGATAGGAATCGGCTGGACTCCATCTCCGCCACATGTCAACCCATGCCCCCACCATACCCCATAGTCTAAGAGGCCATGCATCACTTGTTGCCTGTTGGCAGGGTTAACCCCCAAACCCAAACCCAATTAGGGGAAAAGGCTGCTGGTGAAAACAAACCAAAAAAGGCCATAAGTGAACAAGAGAAACAAAGTATGCCGTTATCACACCTTTTTATATCATTCTTGCACCCATGTGCCTTCTCATTTTTAACAAAAGATGATACATTGAGTTGTATAAGCTAATCATAAATCTTTTGAGTAAACTATCAAAATCGTCCATAAGATTTGGTTAATTTTATAAGATCCATCTAAAAGAGGTACTTTTTTATTTTTTTTATAATCTGAACAACCGAGGTTTTCAATCGTTGTCAAATCCATCCAACACTATTAAAATTTAATGTTAAACGGAGGTATTCTTGTCATTTACCGCATTATTTTGTAAAAATAATAATAATATTAAACATATATAGGTTTATAAAATTAATATATTAATAAACAATACTAAAATATTATAATGATGGCCGGAAAAATCAAATTAAAAACCAGTTTTATTATACTTACATTTATTGTATATTATTAACAATAGTACTAACAAAAACAGAAGTAATTTTTTAAGAGTTTTTAACTTCTATTTTTAATATATAATTACTCATATACAAAAACAAGTAATACATTATTAAGAGTTTTTTAACTTTTATTTTTCCTACCTCTATTTTTTGTTTATTATTTTTTTAATTATTCTTATCATTTTCTGACCACTATATTTTAACTATTCCGATGATTATTTATTATTTTTTTCTGATCATCTTTCGACCATTAATTTTTAATATTATTTAAGTTTAGTTTGTACTACTTCATAATATTATAAATTCCTATATGTTAGATATCATTTTCTTTATATACAATAAACGCAAATAAAATAATACTGATTTTCATTTAACTTTTAGCATTATTTATTAATATATTAATTTATAAACTATATATGTTTAATATTATTTTTATACATAATATGTAAATAAATAATAATAGTAAATAATAAAAAATATATATATAAATAAATAAAGAGAATGACAAGAATTCTCTTTATTAGCATTGAATTTTAATGGTGTTAGAGAATTTGATAGATTTGACAATGATTTATAAACCTCACTGAGAAAAAAAAGTTTTTTGAATGATTATGGCAAAATTGGTCAAAATCCCCAGAGCCATTTTGACAGCTTACTATAAATCCTTTTAATCAAATGTGCCTTATTATATATTTATCTAATTTTGGTCCTCATCTATCTTTCGAATTATAAAATAAAAAATTTACTCAAATTTGAAAAAAAATAATTACTAAAGAGTTACAACATTTATATATGGCTGAAATATAATTTTTGAACAACATATTTCTACAAAGTTGAGTTTAAAATTAACTTTTGAGGTTACAAAGCTTCAAATACCTTTATAGAGCTTTTTGAATATACTAAAATTAAAAAATAAATTATAGATTGAAATTTAAGTTTTAATCCAAGGATAACAATGAAGTGATGGGATAGGTATGGGACAAATTGTAGTAATCAGAGTAAAATACATGATTGCGATTCATGTCTCATACCCGGTTTTAAGTTTGCGGGGTATCTATTACTCAATACTCATCGGGTCTAGGGGTTCCTTATATATAGCGATTATAAGGTTACCTATTATATATCCGGTACTTGAAATTCGATTTTAAACTAATCCTAAAAACTAACTTAGAAATTTAAATACTCAACTACATTTCTAACAAGCTTTTCTGTGTATCGAATATAGCATTTTAAGACTAATGTAACCAATTTATACATAAATTTCTTGTTTTTAGTTAGTTAGTAAGTTCGGGTGATCTATTTGTGACCCATTTGGCACCTCCATTGTTTATGACTAACTCATGCATATATGTCATGTTTTGTGTTTATAAAGTTCGTTTTATATATTTATATGGACCCTCTACTAATCGGAGAGAGTTTAATAGGTAAAGTAAAATTTATACACACTTCTTTGTAAAAATGTTTTTTTTTTTTTTTTGTGATTTTCTGAATCAAGTTAGTTAAGCAACTTCAATGAGATACAGTGGAAACTTGAAAAAAATAACAGGTTAAACTAAAGTTGGATTTGTTTAGTAATTTTCAGGTCAATATTAGGATTGCCTACTTTTGAATATTCTTCTGGGACTCCCCTAACCTAAGTGTTGCTATTTCATGAAAAATTGAATATGGTCATAGATATGCTTCCTTTTAAAACAACATTTTGTATCCTCCAATAGTACAAAAATCTATATAGTATAACCTAAAACAGGTACGTGAGTACAACTATCAATTAGACAAACAGGATAATTTATCAGAAAAGCACATGATATATAACAATTTAATTCAAATACCAAAACAATCCCTGAATCAGATAACTTGAGACGCAATTTGCGTGTTTATGAATTTATCAGTTCACACAAGGCTATGAATTTTCGACACATCATGGATTTAACTCGAAGTTTGTGAGTTCGAATTTAGCCTGAATGATTTTGGGTTAGTTTCAGTTCAAAATTGTAAACACATTAAGCTAAACAAGTCGGTTTGCGTCAAACTAATGGGTTCACGAGTTGACCAATATATTTTTATAAATTTTATCAAATAATTTTATCTTACAACTTAAACTAGATAATATTTTATATTAATAAAAGTTAAAAAAAATAATTGAACCTTAAGTGGTTTAAATGTATTTGTTTTACACAAATATAAGTTTTTGGTTGTAAATGTATAAATTTAGAGGGCACATATGCAAAAAGACAGTATTAAATTATTAAGTTTTTAATGTTAAACGGGTCATGTAAATATTAATTTGCGAATACATTTTCGTGTCATCTAATCAGGCCGAGCCACAAACATCCTTTAACCGTAAACCACGACTCCTTAAATATAAGCTTCGGATCACGTCGTTGTTTTGTTATCTATTTGGGCCATAGCCCACTCAAAGTTATTGGCGCAGAGTATATGATTTATTAATTTAGCTATCCAGAAGAAATTTGATATTTGAACAAGGTGGCCCATTTTAAAAGAATAAATTTCTGTCCTATTGTTATACCTACAATTTGAAGTTCCACGTACAGGAACTTTAATATATTTTATTTAGCTTTTTTAAATCAAATAATTTGCTTTACACAATTTGAAGTTCCACAGGAACTTTAATATATTTTATTTAGCTTTTTTAAATCAAATAATTCGCTTTATACCAATTCTATATAATTATAAATAAAAGTTGGATTATCACTACTCAACTTTTTTCAATTTATTTTTTCCCCTTTTACTAAGTTTTTAGATTTTTAATTTTTACCTTTACTGTTAACATTTACAACCCTTCAACTTTCTAAAAACTTTATAATCATTTTTACGTGCTTATATTTATGTATCTGTCGGTATAAATTTAAGTTAACCACGTTTCTTTAAAAATGAGTAGGCTCAGATATAATATGTTTTTTTTTTCTTTTTTTATGTTTTCAGTTAATCTACGTTTTCCATAAATTTTGTTTTAAAACAAGTTGAGTCAAATATAAAATGTTTTAAATAGACTTTACAAATTCGACTTACTTTACGTTTCGGCCCCACCGCAACACACTATCCCATTTTTAACTTAAAAAAAATAATTTTTTTCTTATTATTGTGTACATGTCGGTATAAGTTCAGGTTTTGTTTTGTTTTTTACGTCTTCAGTTGATCTACGTTTTTGTACAAATTATGTTTACAACAAGTGAGGTCGAATATAATATGTTTTCGTTAGACTCTACAAATTCGACTTACTCCACGTTTCAGATATAAATTTTCCCTTAATTTTTTGTACGTGTCGGTATAAGTTCAGGTTGGTGTTAGACATAAATTTCTTCTACAAATAAGTGGGGCCATATATAATACGTTTCAGTGCTTATTTTTATCTACATCTTCATATTATCTACGTTTTGACCTACTTTTATTCTGAAACGATTCAGGTCTTTAATATACAACTCCGAATTACTTTACATTTGGACCTGCCACAACGCGCAAGAAAATTTGCTAGTTTGTTACATTATATAGTTAGTAATATGAATATAAACTAGAATTAAGACTCGCCCGCGTTGCGGTGCAGGTACATCTTAAACATTGAATGGATTAGTCCAAACATTATATGATGAATTAACCATATGAAAACACGTATTTCGACGTATCCAGTTGAACTCAATGTAACATGTATAAACATTGTGATTAGATCAACGTAAAGTAAATCAAATTAATATCGAACAATCTTAACGTATAGTATGTGACCCAACTCATACATAGAAAACGTAACGGGTATGAAGGAAAATCTAACATATGTAATCGAAAGGAATTAATTAGAGCTTTCAAAAAAAGGGCAAAAAAGAAACCATATTTTGACTCCACTCGGTTCGAAACAAACTTTACGAAACATACATAAAATAAACACGAAAACATATTATATTTTCCTGAATCATTTCCCAAAAAAGTTTACGTCGAAATGTAGAACAACTTGAATTCATACATTAACGTACATAAAAACATGCACGTAAAATGGTTTTTTAAACGAAAACGTGTTATATTTGACCTGAGTCGTTTATAAAAAAAGTTCACGTCGAAATGTAGAACAAATCATATTTATACCTACCCGTACATATAATATGCATGTAAAAAATAGTTTTTAAGTAAAGGAAGTATGGGGGTAAACCGAAACAAAATATTAATAAAAAATATAATAGGTTAAAAACGTTCGTAAATTTGAGCCAAGTAGCACCAATGCCACACCGGCATCGACTCTCAACATCGGAAAACTCGTAAAATAAAATAGATAAAATGGAAAAAATCACCGAACGAAAAGCAGACTTAAAATCGTTGAACCACGCACACCCGTTACAATGTGTTAATGCGAAGAAATTAAACTAAAACGTAGAAAATAATAACTTAGTCGATCTAGGACCCGCCCATTGTGGCGAACTTGTCGAAAGGGGAAAAATAGACATGTTGCGACGGGCCTGTTAAATGTGAAAAATAGAGCAAAAAACGTTGAACCTCACATGCACGCTACGACGTGTTAACTCACAAAATTTAGAACGAAACGTAAAACGAAAAACTTGTGAAAGATAAAAAGTATGGGGAACCAAAGTTGTAAATAATAAAGTGTTGGGTTAAATTATAAAAGATTAAAAACTTTAGGTTAAAAGTAAAAAAATTAAAAGGGTTAAAATACAAAATATGAAAAAGTTTGGGTCAAAAGTAAAACATCAATCTTTTATTAAAAACTCTCAAAACTTAGGATACAACACATAATGCAACAAAAAGTTTCTAATTTATAATATGAAAATATGAATATCATAAGCCATGTTATTCAAACAAATGTTTGTGACAAATTAATATAATCATTGATCAAATTAACCCTGTGATCGGTTGAATATCCTAAAGGTTAAAGCAGAGATCGAATTTTGAAATATTGTATAAACACTGCTGCTGACAGGTGTTCATGAATAAAACCTAACTCAAACGAATATAATAAAAAGAAATCAACCTCAATATGTACACTGTTTTTTTTTAAATGAAAGGGTCGTGATCATTTATTCTCATAGTTAAATGCACATATAATAAAAAGTTAATTTGTGTTAGGTGTTCATTAATAAAACGTAACGCTTTGTTAACATCACTAATAATGTGATTGGACTTGACTCAACACTCTCAAGTATCACCCAATAAAGTCTCTTATTCAAATTAATTAGCCGTAAAATAATCAATAATTGTTTTTTTTATTAATATGGCGCGTGACTTTTTTAATAAAATAAAAACACATTTGTACATAAAATTTGTGGTAATGTTACTCAACATGTTTAAGACATAAAGCGAAAGTAAAATAGTTTCTATTGTTTCTAACAACAGAAAATTAATTAAAATTTGAATAGTTAATTTTCTTTTACGTCTTAAAATAGGTATTAGCTATTCAACGTCGAGTTATATACAAAAGTTTTGTTTTTAGTAGGATCAAATTTGTTATTAAAAAAGAGTTGCGACGCAACTTGTAGCCTGTTTACCTGTCAATTTATTGAAAATTTTGTGGTTTTTTTATTCAAAAAGAGTTGCGACGCAAGTTGTAGCCCGTCTACCTGCCATTTTATTGTAAATTTTCTGGTTTCTTTATGAAAAACAAACGCAGGATTATCATTATAAAAAAATCTTTGATATTTTCCTATAACTCCATAAGCATACGTTAAGACGTCTAAAATATGGGCCACTCTTTAAGACTTAGTTAGAGTTCAGTTAATACATGAGCTTTCATTTTCGATGTTACTAAGCGTTGGTCATTTTCATACATATGATATGATGCATTAAATTATTTGTATCACAAAAAAAGTTGTATGAAATTAAGAGTATACTTGTAATTACTTGTTTCATTTATCATATAATTTGTAAATATATATATATATATATATATTGCATATCTTGAAGAGCATAAAGGAGTTTCCGACATGAAATTGAAGTTCGAAAAGGAACCATTATAGTGGATAACAGCACAAAACTATAAACCAAACATACTAAAGTGAAACCCAGATAAAGTTGTAGACCCACACATCACACATAAAAGTACATTTATAAATAAATAAATTACCAGTATAACCGACGGTCAATTACCGATGGACAGAATGTTAGCCATTGGTAACATTCATTGTAAGTCCGTCACGAAACCACATTACCTATAACCATATATTCTATGGAGTATCACCGACGAATTATTGCCGGCAACCAGAGTGGACCGTTGATGATACTAATTTGTTTGGTAGTACTGTAAACTCACCCAGGAACTTCCGGGAGCTGATGAAACACCCCACGGAGCATAAAGCTTGTACCGTCGTCAAGAACAACATAAACAATGCCGCCAACAACGTTAAAATCTTCCATGATGCAAACACATATGTCTTGATGAACTTGGAGAGTTTCACCCTCCATGTTTTATTATACCTCTTGTTCACATCTTCAATCACTTTATCCATGTGTACCACTTTAGTTAATTTCACATTTACTCATTCCATTCCATAAATCCGCAACCTCTTTATCACTCTTCAACTGATTCAAAACGATATCTCTTTCGCGCAAATACTTTGCGTCTTCTTCGGTATCAATTATCCCATTCATCAACTCACCACCAACGGTCCAGGAGCAACGCACGCTTCATACGCCACCAAGTTTCTCAAATAAACCTCCGTGTTCACATCTAACTTTACCACTGGGAGGTAAAGCGTAGACGTTTCGACAACAAACTTAATGTCGGATATTCCACCATTAACCGGTGAGAAAAGAATCCCTGCATTCGCCATTTCCATAACCGATGGGATCGTGATTTCTTCTATCGTCGGGGTCTTCTCCCCGTTTTCGTCCTTCGTTTCCTCCACGCCTTCACCACGTAAGTTTTCAAGCATGTCCTCTATTGGCCCTTTCAAGAGCTTGAGTATTGGAAGGCTAGATAAGATCTTCCATGGAATTTTCACCATGACCCTAACTGGTTTCCCCAATATTACTTTCCTGATGATCCATACGATACCCGCGATTGTTTTCGATAACATTGTCTCGACATAGTTCATACACCGTTGAAGTTTGCTGGGATGATCCGACTCCTTTTCGTGACCACCTACATGCTCGATCTCAATTCTAGAGTCATGATTATGGTTTTCTTTAAGATTTGACACGGTCATGTGGTAGAAAAAGTCAAGAATATGATCGCAGTCGTTGATATTAACATCAGCAAGATCTTGTTCTTGAAACGGAGAGAGCTCATGGTACAACCCCATGAGCATTCTCTTCAGCGTCTCTCCGGCCGAGTGATTCTCAGGCCTCCTTGTTCTGATGCTCCAGCATCGTCTTGAGTAAAAACAGAGGTATCTGATTTTCAAGCATCACCAAGTCACGAAGAATCACCATGTGGGATAGTTTCTTCCCAGTAACATCCACTAGATGAGACATAGCAGATGTTGTCACACCCCGACCCGCCGGAAAAAGGTGATCGGGGCATGATTGGGTTTTCATCAAAGCTCATGACATTTATTATAATGTTTCATATTTATTATTACAATTTTAAAGAAGATCATACAATCAAATCATACAAGTACAACATGTTCTATACATCTTTCTAGACTTCATTATTTTTCTTCTAAGGCACTTTCCTATGTGTTCCTTGCTTCATCCTGTCCACCTGTATCATGTGTAAAAATGGTTTTTTGGTCAACAAAAAGTTGGCGAGTGAATCCTATGAAAACATTTAAACGTGTTTATTGAATTGATTATAAAATAAAGTGCATAACCACATATGAGTAAATGTAGATGTAAATTTATTCACAAAACACATAATATTAAATATTGCACACACATACAACAATTGATTGTTTTGAGGCACGCGTTGTTCAACTCGTCTCCCACGAGGAACTGATGGGCCTAATGAATGAGTTTTGAGGCACGCATTGTTCAACTCGTCTCCCACGAGGAACTGATGGGCCTAATAAATAATTTGCATACAACTTGACAATATGTAATACATAACAACAAACAATATTTACATTCTAAGTTTAGATCATATAATGGTATAGCACGAGTTTGAATAAGCGAATTAGTTTAAGCGACACATGATACACCCCAAAACATGAATAAAAAAGGGGAATTTGTAAGAATTCACTCATAGTGGGTGCGTTTCTTGGATTGATGATGAATGCGCACGAATTCGGATTTAATCGGCAAGGAAATTAACCTAAATAATAACATAATAGTTCGGTAAATAAGTGGATTTTATTAACAATTTTAATAGGATTTTTAGATTTATTTTTGTGAGTTTGAGGATATTTTCTAACTTTAAAAATGTTATTTTTAAGTATTTTTAATTGATTTTTAAATAAAATAAATAAATAAAAGAAAATAAATTTTTTTGACTTTTTGACCAGTTGACCGTTGACCGTTGACCGGTCGGACCATGTTTATTATATGCGCTAAGTGAGGTTCGAACTCGTGACCTCTCGTATACATGCACGCAGCTCTACCAACTGAGCTACGTGTCTAACCCGAAATATTTCTGTTTTTAATTATACTTATATACTATTTAGATTTATCCAGAAATCATTTATTTTAAAAAGAATTTTAATTATATCGAACCGGTGCACATAACAGGACTCGAACCCGGGACCTGTTGTTTAACGTTGCACACAGTCCACCGCTGGACTGTGTGTCTAAACTGGTTAGAATACTGGTTTTTATTAAACTTAAATACTAACTGAAAGGTTCCGTATTTGGGTTTTATAAAAATGTTTGAATATTGTGACGAATCGGGAACAAGGACAGACTCGAACTTGGTATCACTACGTTTCAAATGCACACAGTCCACCGCTGGACTGTGTGTCTAACCCGAGATATAACCCGATTTATATTAAATATATACACAATCCAAAACTCCATCTTCTTCGTTAAAACAACCCAGAACTCAAAATCCGACTGTTATCTTTATCTAATCGATTCTGATTACTGGTTTACGAATTAACGGAATTAAATATGAATGTAAAAAGGTTTTAAAGGTTCATACCCTCTGGAGAACAACACTTTGACAATTCCAGTGACCAACTCCGGCAAGTTCCAATTTTTCCGGCGAAACTTGACTTGCGACAGAGGCTTTACTGGGAGTTGAGGTGAGTGTGGGTGACTTCTGTCGAAGCTCTAACAGTCCTATTTTTAGAGTAAGGCAACAGTGATGAAATGGGTTCGGTTTTCCGGCGACTTGCAGAGAATTCCGGCGAGTTGTTATTGCTGATTAGGGACTTGTAGTGAGGTTAGCGAGTGTGTTGAGAGTTGATTCGAGTGAATAAGCGAGTTGGGTCTTCCTGAGTGAAGATATTTTTTAAGTATAGGTGATTTCAAGTTTTCGGTTATGAAATTCACGGTTCATGAATGAAATTAATTTGAGTTTTCGGTTATAACTGATGTTTATCATCAGTTATACCCATTTGCGATCAATCAGAAAGCGTTTCTTCCATAATTCCCGCGATTTGGTTTTGACGAGTGAATTCGGAAACTGAAGTTGCAGGTCTTTTCTTACATAAGATTTAACTGTTTTCAATTCTAGCACTAATGTGTCACACCCCGACCCGCAGCGGAAAAGGTGATCGGGGCATGATTGGGTTATCATCAAAGCTCATGACATTTATTTTAACGTTTCATATTCATTAATACAATTTAATGGAAATTTACAATCATAATTACATCATGACCTAAACATCAATCTAAGCTTCTTTGTTTTCTTCTAAGGCATTTCCTATGTTTTCCTTGCTTCATCCTGATCACCTGTATCATGTGTAAAAAGGGTTTTTGGATCAACAAAAAGTTGGCGAGTGAATCCTATGGAAAACATTTGAGCAAGTTTATTTAATTGATTATGAAATAAAGTGCACAACCACACATGAGTAAAAATAGATGTAAACTTATTCACCAATCAATTTAATATTAAACAATACACACATGAACAAAAATGGATCGTTTAGAGGCACGCGTTGCTCAACTCGTCTCTCACGAGGAACTGATGGGCCTAATGAATGAATTGCATAAACTTGACAATTATGAAATACATACTACAAACAAAATAAACTCGATAATACGCACATGAACAATAATGGATTTGTTTTGAGGCACGCGTTGCTCAACTCGTCTCTCACGAGGAACTAATGGGCTTAATGAATGACTTTCATATAAGTTGACAAAATGAAATACATAACCACAACAATATAAACCATCTAAGTTTAGATCACAATATGGTATGGCACAAATTTAAATAAACGAGTTAATTATTTTGTGACACATGACACACCCCAAAACGTGTAATTAAAAAGGGGAGTTGTAAGATTCACTCACAGTGGGTGCGTTCGGTTGATGATGTTGAATGCAATCGAAGTGGTTTTAACCACGAGTGAAATTAACCTAGATAATGGCATAATGTTTCGGTAAGTAAACGGATTTTATTAATCCATTTTAGTAGGATTGTTGGGTGTATTTTTGTGAGTTTAAGGCTATTTTCTAACCTTAAAAATGTTATTTTTAAGTACTTTTAATTGATTTTTAATTAAAATAAATAAATAAAATAATAAAAAAAGTTGACTTTTTTGACCGTTGACCGTTGACCATTGACTGTTGACTTTGACCGGTTCGTATGCGTGTATGTGTGCGCTGAGTGAGGCTCGAACCCGAGACCTCCCGTACGCGTGCACGCAGCTCTACCAACTGAGCTACGTGTCTAACCCGAAATATTTCTGTTTTTAATTATATTTATATATTAATTAGATTAATCCGAAAATCAACTTATTTCTAAAAAGATTTTAATCAGTGACTCGGTGCGCTCCACAGGTCTCGAACCCGGGACCTGTGGGTTGAGTTAACACACAGTCCACCGCTGGACTGTGTGTCTAACTTGTTAAATAATCCGATTTATATTATACTTATGAACAAACTTCATTATTTCATTTCTGCCTTATTTTAAAACGTTAGATAATTGTCCGAATCGGTGCAGTAGACCGGACTCGAACTCGTGACGTGTGTTTAAAATCACACAGTCCACCGCTGGACTGTGTGTCTATCTTGGTTATTATTCCGGTTATTATTAAACTTAACATGTACAGCGGTGACTCCGGTTCGGTTAACAAAAAAGACATTTTTATTAAGGCAAGCATGCCTGGGACAAGATTCGAACTCGAGACGTTTACGTGTTTAATGTGCACACAGTCCACCGCTGGACTGTGTGTCTAACCCGAGTTATAACTTGATTTAAATTAAACTTATAGACAACGGACACTTCGTCTTCTTCGTTAGATTTTAACCAGAATCGGAAGTCCGACTGGTTCGAAGATTAAATCATGTTCGTTAGTGTCTGATGGTTAATTACATGTGAGATTAAATAAAAAGAATGAAGGATTAAGCGTAAGGTATACCGACTGGACTCCTCTGTTTCTCCGGCGAAACTCCGGTGACAGCAAAAGATTCCGGCGACGTGTGTCTTGCGGCAGAGGGTCTTCAACGAGCTTGAGATGAATGTGGGTAGCTTCGGTATGAGTTCTGAGTGTTCAGTGTTTAGAGTAAGGCACAGAAGTGAAAAACCCGGTTTTCCGGAGATTTGCATGTATTTTCCGGCGAGTAAATTTTCGCCGAGAAAAGGTGCGGTTTTGAGCGAAAAAGCTTGCAGAGGTTCGAGGAGGTATTTATAGGGCAGGTCGTCGATGAATTTGGTCCGATTTCCGACTTGATTCGTCGGTTAGAAATTCTCCGGCGGTTATAACTTGTGTCGCGGACTCAGGCGTCGGTTATAACCGATGTAGTGATTAAGTTTTACGTTATAACTGAAGATATCGTAAATTCTTGGCGAGTTAGTCGGGATTTCCGACGACTGAAATTTGGGCGCCGGTTTTTGAATTTGGGATTCATGATATGAATTAATTGATTCTAATAATTAACAAGAAATACAAGTGGCGCAGTGGTTGAGTGTGTGTGTGTTAAGTCTGCTGAACCGGTTGACTGACCCGGGTTCGAAACCCGGCAGCAACCTTATATTTTTATTTCATTATTTTTAACAATTTTTCAAAAACAAATTATATATTCCAATATAATAATTAATTATGTATCGTTTAAAATTAATTTGGGCATTAAATACGCCACGAAATTTTAAACTGATTGTTCGGTTAATAAACGGAGCGGGTTTGGTAAAATCCGTTTTTTGACGGATGTTACATAATGTGCGTGTGGCGGGGCGGTGAAAGTTGTGTGGGTTAAAACTTGTGGGTGACCCGGGTTCGAAACCCGGCGTCTCCACATTTTTTTTAATTTGTTATTTTTTTGTTATTTACTAATTATGTTTTAAAAATTCTAATTTGTTTATTAATTATGTATCGCATAAAATTAATTTGAGCATTAAATACGCGACAAAATTATAACTGATTATTCGGTTTAATAAACGAAGCGGGTTTGGATAACCCGGTTTTTGACGGATGTTACAGTATCCCCTACTTTTAGGAATTTCGTCCCGAAATTTAAGTAGTGGTATGTTTGACTCGAAAGGAGGGTGGTTTTGGCAATTACATACTTAGAAGAGGGTTAAGAGTTTAAATTTTTATTTGAGACAGTAACGTTCCTAGTAAGGGTTGAATACCCGGCTACAGGAATCGCTTTTTGTTGCCTAAAGTGTATGAATACGGAACATGGATACACAGAGTTGATTGACTAAGTATGATTTTATGCATATGAGTTTTGATACGTTTAGAAAGATAAGGTTATACCCTAAAACAAAACTTCTACCACTAAAACCTACATGGAACTTCTCATAACCGCCTGACAATGCCTCTGATCCTTTGGCAAGAATACTTATATATAGGAAGTACCAGCAGCGTATCCACCATATTCTTGTCAAATTTTCATTGGTTTTATCAGTAAGTTATGATTAGTTCTATGATGTGACTCTAGAACATAAACAAACACAACAACCAAAGCTTGAGTCTTAATTCTGATAGTATACACGTTTGAATGCTGACAGTACCTCTCTCGTTTGTTATGATGAAGAGGTTAGTCTATGTAGAAGTGGGACACAATCCAACTTCTTTGAATGATGAGATGATATGAATGCTAAATCAGTGAGTATAAACAAACTTCAACCATGACATTACTAAATCCTACATGGAACTTCTCATAACCGCCTGACAATGCCTTTGATCCTTTGGCAAGAATACTTATATATAGGAAGAACCAGCGGCGTATCCACCATATTCTTGTCAAATTTTCATCGGTTTTATCAGTAAGTTATGATTAGTTCTATGTCTCTCTAAAACATAAACAAACACAACAACCAAAACTTGAGTCTTAATTCTGAAAGTATACATGTTTGAATGATGACAGTACCTATCTCGTTTTGTTATGATGAAGAGGTTAGTCTATGTAGAAGTGAGACACAACCCAACTTCTTTAAATGATGAGACTGAGATACGTCGTGAGGTATGATGATATGAATGTTAAACCAATGAGTATAAAACAAAACTGAAATAGTAATTCGCATTAAGATTCTTGGATAAATTCCCAATTTATAATTGAGATACGTGAAGATTGAGATAACATAAAGAAAACATAAAAACTAAGCGGTTGGAGTTGAATCTTGATTTTTGGTGAAGAAAACTAGTTGGGTGGTTCGTTTGGGCCGCCATTATCTTCAACAGGATTGGCGTTGATGTTGTAAACTCTTCCTGTTACTGGTGGCCTAGGGGTTAGGTTTTCTTGATTTGCTTGGTTAACTGGGTTTGCTTGAGCTTGGGCGTTTATGATGTTAACCAATCGAGGGCACGTGTTTCTAAAATGGGTGGGGTCGCCACAATTAAAACAAGCTCGAACATATGGAAATATGGGGTATTGGGGTTGTTGATAGTTTGAATCATGTTTTGAGTAGGGGGTGAGGTTTGGTTTTGAGGGGTGCGGCAAGCCTTGCTCAAATGACCATAGCGTCCACAATTCGCACATAGTCGACAAGGTAAGGTAGATGGATGGTGATAAAAACAGGTGTTACATTGAGGGTGAGGTCCAAGGTAAGGTTTGTTATTTGGGTAAGTTGAGTTGGGTGCTACTTGAGTGATTGGGATAGCTTGAAGGGGTACGGCTTATGAGACTGGTTGATTGCTTTGGGTGACAGCGAAAATTTGCCCATCTCGTTTTCTCTTAGAAATGTGTTGAGAAGGGGATTCGGTTTGGGTGGAGTTTGAGGTTTCAGTTGATGCTTTATCCTTCTTCTTCTCCTCCTTGAAGTCCTTATTTCGTATGCGGTTCTCGGTAAGCTCTGTAGCTAACTCCATTGCTGCTTCCAAAGTTGCAGGTGTGGTACTTATTACAGAGTCTTGAATTTTTTAAGGAAGACCTCGGATGTAGTGCTCGATCAAACGGTAGAGAGGAGTGAACAAGTTGGGGACCATTTGATTTAACTCAAGGAATCTCTTGTTGTACGTAGTGTGGTCGCCTTCCTTTTGTTTCAAAGAATAGAACTCATCCTCTAATTTCTTGATTTCGCTTTTTGGGCAAAACCGACTTGTCATGATTTCCTTCAACTCTTCCCAAGTCAAAGTCATAGCGTCTTCAACACCTTGTTTGGCCTTCTCTGTATTCCACCATGTAAGTGATATTCCAAGTAAACGACCGGTAGCATATCGCACTTTGCGATCATCGGGGCAATCGCAATTTAGAAAAGTATTTTCCATTTCTTCAACCCAATGGAGGAGAGCGGTGACACCTTCAGTCCCTTCGTATTTTGGAGGGTCGCAGGATTTGAAATGCTTGAAGGTGCATTTAGTGGTAATTGGGGGAGGGTTGACAACATTTTGATCTTCTTGATTGACGGGATTAGCGGTAAGGGCTTGTTGAACTTGAACTACAATGTTGGGTATTAGGCAGCCATTTGTTGAGCGATTTGGGCAGCCATGCGCTCGTGGGCTTTTCCTGATCTCGTCTTCCTACGAGCGAGATTAGAAGACATCTACAAGGAATACATATCAAGAGTATGAGTTGAGTTGGACGTTTTAGGGGTCATGTGTCGTATTTAGGAATGAACATTCATAAAATAAATATAGAATAATAAATCTACTACATCCATAGGATGTCTTGGGCTTTGCTCGTAATTGGGCCTTGCATGCCGCCATACTTCACCTTCGTAATCATGTGGGCCCCCATGATTATCGGGTTTTTCATATGGTTCGCATGTGTTAGCCTGGTTACGTACACTAAAACCCGGAGAAAATCGAGAAATATGTATGTAACGTATGATATTCGGAATGTATCCAGGTGTGGACACGGTGACACCTCAAAGTGGGGTTAGTTCGAACGACGTTTGGTGTGGCATGCTTTGGCCTAATAGGTCCTTCGTACTCTCATCGTTAGTCCCCAGGTAGGCAAACTGGTCTGTTATATTGGATTTATACGAATGCCAACCTAGACAGGACGTTCCGACTACCGGTACTCGTACCCTTACAGTTACTACATGCCCGTCGTAGAACTCACTTTGATGAGATTGAAAAATGAACAGTGCGACAAAATCTTGAATAACGGAAGTATGAAGGTGATTTGAATATGTGAACATTGAAATATTTATGATGAATGTGTATGTAATTTTGTATGTTTGACTGTAAGTATAATTCATTATGTATCACAAAATATAATATTGGAAGTGTTTGCATGCATTTGTGTATGTATAAATACGAAACAAATAAACATCATGAGTTTGCATGTAACCACATAAACAATTAAAATCTAATCAACTATAGTATAGGCTCTAAGGGTCTAATAACCTATCCTATATCCCTATAGTCAAAAGCTCTGATACCAATCTGTCACACACCGACCCGCAGCGGAAAAAGGTGATCGGGGCATGAATGGGTTTTCATCAAAGCTCATGACATTTATTATAATGTTTCATATTTATTATTACAATTTTAAAGAAGATCATACAATCAAATCATACAAGTACAACATGTTCTATACATCTTTCTAGACTTCATTATTTTTCTTCTAAGGCACTTTCCTATGTGTTCCTTGCTTCATCCTGTCCACCTGTATCCTGTGTAAAAATGGTTTTTGGGTCAACAAAAAGTTGGCGAGTGAATCCTATGAAAACATTTAAACGTGTTTATTGAATTGATTATAAAATAAAGTGCATAACCACATATGAGTAAATGTAGATGTAAATTTATTCACAAAACACATAATATTAAATATTGCACACACATACAACAATTGATTGTTTTGAGGCACGCGTTGTTCAACTCGTCTCCCATGAGGAACTGATGGGCCTAATGAATGAGTTTTGAGGCACGCGTTGTTCAACTCGTCTCCCACGAGGAACTGATGGGCCTAATAAATAATTTGCATACAACTTGACAATATGTAATACATAACAACAAACAATATTTACATTCTAAGTTTAGATCATATAATGGTATAGCACGAGTTTGAATAAGCGAATTAGTTTAAGCGACACATGATACACCCCAAAACATGAATAAAAAAGGGGAATTTGTAAGAATTCACTCACAGTGGGTGCGTTTCTTGGATTGATGATGAATGCGCACGAATTCGGATTTAATCGGCAAGGAACTAACCTAAATAATAACATAATAGT
Source organism: Scalesia atractyloides (assembly GCA_947069175.1). NCBI lineage: Eukaryota > Viridiplantae > Streptophyta > Magnoliopsida > Asterales > Asteraceae > Scalesia > Scalesia atractyloides. Next base: position 2,793,442 of record CAMTDV010000014.1, read on the forward strand.
TCGGTAAATAAGTGGATTTTATTAACAATTTTAATAGGATTTTTAGATTTATTTTTGTGAGTTTGAGGATATTTTCTAACTTTAAAAATGTTATTTTTAAGTATTTTTAATTGATTTTTAAATAAAATAAATAAATAAAAGAAATAAAAAATTTTTGACCGTTGACCAGTTGACCGTTGACCGTTTGACCGGTTGGACCGTGTTTATTATATGCGCTGAGTGAGGTTCGAACTCGTAACCTCTCGTATACGTGCACGCAGCTCTACCAACTGAGCTACGTGTCTAACCCGAAATATTTCTGTTTTTAATTATACTTATATACTATTTAGATTTATCCAGAAATCATTTATTTTAAAAAGAATTTTAATTATATCGAACCGGTGCACATAACAGGACTCGAACCCGGGACCTGTTGTTTAACGTTGCACACAGTCCACCGCTGGACTGTGTGTCTAAACTGGTTAGAATACTGGTTTTTATTAAACTTATACTAACTGAAAGGTTCCGTATTTGGGTTTTATAAAAATGTTTGAATATTGTGACGAATCGGGAACAAGGACAGACTCGAACTTGGTATCACTACGTTTCAAATGCACACAGTCCACCGCTGGACTGTGTGTCTAACCCGAGATATAACCCGATTTATATTAAATATATACACAATCCAAAACTCCATCTTCTTCGTTAAAACAACCCAGAACTCAAAATCCGACTGTTATCTTTATCTAATCGATTCTGATTACTGGTTTACGAATTAACGGAATTAAATATGAATGTAAAAAGGTTTTAAAGGTTCATACCCTCTGGAGAACAGCACTTTGACGATTCCAATGACCAACTCCGGCAAGTTCCAATTTTTCCTGCGAAGCTTGACTTGCGACAGAGGCTTTACAGGGAGTTGAGGTGAGTGTGGGTGACTTCTGTCGAAGCTCTAACAGTCCTATTTTTAGCGTAAGGCAACAGTGATGAAATGGGTTCGGTTTTCCGGCGACTTGCAGAGAATTCCGGTGAGTTGCAGAAAATTTCCGGCGAGTTGTTATTGCTGATTAGGGACTTGTAGTGAGGTTAGCGAGTGAGTTGAGAGTTGATTCGAGTGAATAAATGAGTTGGGTTTTCCTGACTGAAGGTATTTTTTAAGTATAGGTGATTTCAAGTTTTCGGTTATGAAATTCACGGTTCATGAATGAAATTAATTTGAGTTTTCGGTTATAACTGATGTTTATCATCGGTTATACCCATTTGCGATCAATCAGAAAGCGTTTATTCCATAATTCCCGCGATTTGGTTTTAACGAGTGAATTCGGAAACTGAAGTTGCAGGTCTTTTCTTACATAAGATTTAAGTGTTTTCAATTCTAGCACTAATGTGCGTGTGGCGGGGCGGTGAAAGTTGTGTGGGTTAAAACTTGTGGGTGACCCGGGTTCGAAACCCGGCGTCTCCACATTTTTTTAATTTGTTATTTTTTTGTTATTTAATAATTATGTTTTAAAAATTCTAATTTGTTTATTAATTATGTATCGTATAAAATTAATTTGAGCATTAAATACGCGACAAAATTATAACTGATTATTCGGTTTAATAAACGAAGCGGGTTTGGATAACCCGGTTTTTGACGGATGTTACAGTGTTACTAATTCGTTAGGTGTCTTACCTTCTTCTTTCATGGAATACACCACAAGAAACTCGAGTAAAAACGCCATGTCAACCGCCATCATCCATATCAGCGCGTCACCAGACATGTCAATAAACTGATGGTAACATGCCCGAATCCGCGCCTCGTCCTTTTTCTTCATAACCTCAACGATACGTTTGAAACTTATCTTCCTGTATTTTTGAGTTCTTCTTGCAGCCGCAAGTTTGTACCTTTGCATGTCGTAAACCTCGGGTCACCAATGGTGGAACGAGCCTAACGCGACTTGTTGTGGGATGTAGGATTCGGGGTTGGTGGCTAGAAGTACGTTAGGGACGGTGAATATGGAAACCGGGACTTTGGTGATCTCTTCATCGTCGTGTTCGACGATGGATTTACGCATGTTTTGGATCCATTGATCCTCGGTGATGTTTGGTTTGGTGAATGAGGAGGAATTGGAGAAGGTGGATGAGGTGTTCATGGTGATGGTGATGGTGTTGATTGTTGATGATAAGAATGGTGTATGCCTATGGCCACATATATACACTACTAGAGTGATTGGTTCAAGTGTTTTAAGACTTTTAGACAACGTGATGTGCGTGTTGGAAATTTTTGGAAATGGTTTCCTTTGAATGTGTTTTTTAATAGTTTAAACTAGTAGTTAGAATCCACACATTGTAGGGATGGTTAAACCAAATCGTAAAAACTGGGAAAAAAATAACTAAGTCGACTTACGACCTGTGCATTACGACGGAGGCGTTAAACCGCCAAAAAAATAACGTATAAACGTCAAACCACACATACGCATTGCAGCATGCCAACTCAAAAAATTTAGACCGAAGCGTAAAACGACGAATTTGTAAAAGACGAAAAATATATCAGACCAAATATGAAAGTGCAAAAGCGTCAGGGTAAGAAATAAAAAATAGTTTTTGACGAAGTTATAAAAGAATAAAAGTGTAAGGAGAAATGTGTAAGAAAAATAAATAGTAATATCATTTCACAATCAAAAGTCGATAGTTAAAACAAAATAAATCAAGTATTCGGAATAAAAAAACCTAAAACACTCTATCACTAATCGAAGACACTAAAAAACATAAATATAAACTCTTGATCTCATATTTATTGAGTTTGCAATCAATTGTAGAATTGTCTCAACAAAAAGCAAATGTTTTCCGGTTCTATACTATTTAGGGTTTCACACCCTACTTTAGTATATATATATATCGGTTATCCCCATTTGTGGCCTAGTTGTAGAAGATTTGGGTTTTTTATTGGAGACTCAAGTTCAATTTTCACTTATGTCATTTTAGGGTGGATTTTGGGCAATGATGGTGACAAACCCACCGAGGGGGTTCGATCGTAAGCCGCACCCCGGTTTTCACCCGGCTGTTACTTCAGTGAGGCAACTCGTGTGGAGGCAGTACAGTTTCCGGAGGAACGCCGTAACCAAGTCTAACCAACCCAGCGCGGTTCCGGTTAAGACAACGTAGTCTGGGCAGATCTTGGCTAGGGCCGCCGATTAGACGGTGTGATATTAGGTCACTAAAAAAGAAAGCTACCGTTCAATATATATATATATCGGTTTGAAGAATCTTCGTGTTCTTCTATATAGTTCACATTATTATTGACTCGGTTTGGTTAAACTTGCTATGTGAGTTTGTTTGATATCTTCTATATGATATCTTCTATAAACTAACAATGACATGTATGGAGTGTAATACTTCGGCTGTCATTATTTACTAAAGTATGAATCTTTTATTACAAACCAAACATGTTCATTATTAAAGTGATACCACAACTTTTGTTTTTTACTTGTTCTTTTCAATACATTCTATATAAATTATTTCACAATGTTATAACATACCATTATAGAGGAGAGAGGCTGCGATAAGGTTGTCAACTATTGATTCATGGTGTTACAAACAAATTCTAAACCAAAGCTTTTGGTTATAACTGCATGTAACAAACTTAATTCTTTTAGTTACATGTAAATTAATTAATTATATAAATAAAGAATAAATATTTATTTTCTTAACAGTAGCTAGATTTTTCTTTTAAATGGAGCCAAACTATATCGGGGCCCATACCCATGTAGCCCGTTACATCACATTTAGTTGGAAGTATTATTATATTATCTTTAATAAGAAAGTGAGTTTGTTGAGAAAAATAATTATAATTAGATTGGCAACTAGCGTCTCATGACAATAAATTTTTAATTGCCTTTTGATTACAAATAAACAAATAGAAATTAACTGGTGGTAGTACTTTTTCTTTTTAATTGGTTTTTGATTAGAAATAAATAGAAATTAACGGGTTTAATTGGCTTTTAAACCTCATCTTCCCCGTGATCCTTTCATCGCCGTGATACTTACCCCGAAATCAAGTTTTTAGAAACCAATCTAACGCTTTAATAGAGTTTAAAAATAAATAGAAATTGTGGTGCACGACTTTCTACATTTTGTTTGAGAAACAGAAACCTTTATGAGCAAGGGAACCAAAAGTATCAAAGACAAAGTGAATAAAGACATGATTCTCAGCAAAAGTTTTTTCTTGTTTAGCAACTTTCATTGATTTTGTCTTCCATATTGTCTGGCTAGCAACAAGACGATTTTCCCTAAGCCCAATAGGGGGGGGGGGGGGTTGTTTCTGGTAAAGTCCACCACATAAGCGTGTTTCCTACCTACCCAAACGAATACACAAACGTTCATCATCTACCCTAAGTTATCGAGTGCCACCAGCTATTAGTCGTCGCCACAACCATCGTCGTTTACACAAGTTGAATGAGCACCATTACAGTGGCAATGGGGTAGTCGGGGTGGGGCGGTGAAGTCGGTCAGGTCAACAACAGAGGGGAAACTAGTGGTGGTAGTAGTGGTGTTTCGGGTGGGTGGCAACGGTTGGGGGCAGGGTGGCTAGTGGTTGGGTGGCAAATGCGACGATAACAGGTGGTCCCAGATTTCATTTACTTTAGTTAAATTCTTTCACATTTTATTATCGAGTTCTTTTAAATTAAGGAATTTGAGAGAATTAATTTATATTCCAATTCATTTCACAGTACAATACATTAAGTATGAGATTTGAGGTTATAATTCAAAAAATTATGCGAACCAAACAAATTAAGAAATGAAATTCAAATTTCAATTCAACTGAACCGCATACCAAACACACACTAAGATTTGTGAACCTGAAAGGTTAAATCTCTTGAAGGAAACAACAAGAGGTGATGAGGTAGCAATTACTGGGGTTGGTTACGGTACAAACCATATTTATCCTACAAACCATGAGAACAAATCCTAACACTTAAAAAAAGTTAAATTAGCACATCCTAAAACAATACATACATAAAAGTAGCACTTTTGAATTTTATTAGCAGATGAAAATTAATCAAGATAGTTGATTTTAACAATACATACATAAAAGTAGCACTTTTCTTTATCTCAGCACATTGAAAATAAAAGAAAGATCCAAATAAATAATTAATTGTTTGTTAGCATAATTATAGGAATTCAATATAATTGATATTATTTAAGTTATTATTTTACTATTTCTATATAATTGGTTGGATGTCATGACATTTTTTAAATGGTTCTTACAGTTTATACAGAAAATATGGTTTTTATTTGATCCTACTCCAGGAATTACTTAAATGGTTGACTCATATATGTATGTACTAGTGTGAATATGAAAAAATAGTGAAACTAATATAAATTAATAAAAAATTAATAAACGAACTTAGCCTGAGCCAACTTTGAGCTTGAAAAACTACCTATGAGCTTAGCTAGAGCTTTAGAAACAAAGCTCGAACTGAGCATAATTCGAGCTTTCATATATTAAACGAGTTCGGGCTCGGCTCAGCACTTATCCCTAGGGCCGTTCAAAAAGATCGCAGCTCGGAGCTCGCTCGGATTTACCTCGAAAAAGTTCGCTCGATATGGCTCAGTTAGAAAGTGAGCTAGCTCGGCTCGGCTCGGCTCGTAACGAGCCGAGTTGGCTCGGTTTGGCTCGCTTTGTAGCTCGGCTTAGTTTAGCTCGGATTATTATACTTATAATAAATTTTAATTTTATATACATTATAATATATTAAAAACTGAGGTTTGTAATTTGATATCTATGGCATATTTGAAGGTTGATTATCATACTAATGAACTAATATTATATTTCATTTAAATTAAAACTTATTTTGCATTGTTGAACTTGATTTTGGTTTATAGTATATTAGGTTGAACTTATTCAGAATACATTCTTTAAAGTATTGAATAATATTTTAGATTACTGAATTTTAAGAGGTATGTATTAATTTTTATTTATAAAATCGAGCCAAACCAAGCCGACCCGAGCTAGCTCGGTTTAAAACACAGCCGAGCCCGAGCTTAGATTTTCAACTCGGTTTCAAATCCGAGCCAACTCGGTTTATAATTAAGACGAGCCCGAGCTTGGCCTGGCTCGGCTCAGCTCGGCTCATGAACAGCCCTACTTATCCCTAACAAATTAGAGAAAATCAAGATGAGTTTGTTCTTACGAGTTAAAAAGTAGGGCGAAACTTCCATTCTCAAATAGTATTCACACTGTAATTTTAAATTTACAAGCTTTCCCTTTTAAACCATTTCGATTTATACTCTTCAACTTTCACGCCAAAAACTCTTTTCCTTAAGGTCATGCGTGATGGGCATTAAAGTGCGTGAAATGGTTTAACGCCCCCTCATCATCACTCATGTCCAATGAGAAGGAAAAACATGGAAAGTAGACATTATAAGGGTCTTAACCATTACAAGGGGTTTATAATGCCGATATGATGAAAAACGCCTCATGGACGTTAACGATGTCTAATAATATTTTACCATCCACCTTTAAAAAAAAAACCTTAATCATGCTTACCTTTACTTAAAAAACAGGTAACTTACCGTTAAAGGAACCATAATCATGCCCCCAAATAGTCCAGGATTTAAGGTACTAGAATATATAAAGCCAAATTAAAAACAGAAAAAAAAAAGCCAAAAACAGGGCCGCTTTGTCCAAATCACAAAGTACAAACGTTGTTCCATGAATCTTTTGAAAGAAACTCCATATTCTTTTTATATTTATTCATCATATTCCCATTGCAACTCAGCTCATCAGAAATCAGAATACCATGTGGGCTCTAAAAGCTGGAAGCAGGCCACCGTGGGTCGGTCTGGCAGCTGCAGTTTGGGTGCAGATCGCCTCCGGCAACGCCTACTCTTTCCCTCTGTACTCGCACAGTTTGAAATCCGTACTGGGTCTTTCTCAACAGCAGCTTACGATACTTGGTGTTGCTAATGATTTTGGGGAGAATGTTGGCATTCTTCCGGGCATTGCTTCGAATAAATACCCACCGTGGGTTGTTCTTTTGGTGGGTGTTGTTGCTTCTTTCTTTGGGTATGGTGTTATTTGGCTTGCTGTTAGTCAGACTGTTCACAACATCCTTATTGGATTGTGAGTATTTTAGCTTTATATTTTTCTTTGATTGATCCTGTATTTTTAGCTGCACATTTGGATTTATCTATATTTTTAGGGATGTTAATGACTAGGATATGGACCGATTGTAAAATCATGTCTCATGCCCATTGGTTAACGGCTACTGTTATAATTTTAAGTTACATTGAGATTTTCATTACCTGAAACCCGATCTTAAAACTCGCCATATAAAACATCAAATACTTAAAAAATTATATATTTTTAATAATTTCAAATATCTAGTAGCTTTGGTATACTGTTTATTATATTTTAATAGTAGATTTTATCATAGCTATTATAATCCATCGCCCCTTGCGCCTAGGAGAGTGGAGGCAATTGCGCTTTAATTCTCCAAGCTGATGGATGGTTCAAGAGCAAATTTCAGCGAGATTCCTAGATTCCTGAAAGTTTCGAGCCAAATTTTCTAAATTCTAGCAAGGTTCTAGCAGATTTCTACTTTTTTCTAACGAAAACTACTTTTCTACACCAATACACTAACTTATGGTACTATATAGATGGAAAACTACTTTTCTACTTTTATTTTAGAACTTATGGTACTATATAGATGATATTAGATCTTATATAATAGCTTATGTTAATTTTATTTGAACAATATTATTATTTTTCAAATACATAATATATTTTTTATTTTTTTATTGCGCACTGTTTTTTCTCATGCCCTCACTTTTTTTGTGCACTACGCCTAGGCCCCAGGTGAGGCCTATGCGCCTTGAGTACACCTAAATGTCTTTAATAACTATGGATTTTATGGTATATTATTATATTCGGTTTCAATCAGAATAAACGGGTAGAGATCAGTTTTGAGTAATTGACCTTGTATCAGGGGGATATAGCTTGAGACAAGGGGTAGCCCCTGCTACCCCTTGACGCTCTGGCGGCAGTGTGAATTTTGGAAAAAATTGACGTTTTTTCGATTTCGCTACCCCTGTAGAAAAGAAAATTTTGAAACGTCGCCCCTTAACGTTTTTTCTAGATCCGTCACTGCCTGGCATCGCCTACTATTATACGTGTCCTAAACGTGTGGATAATTTTATGGCTGGTCTCCTACACGAATACCCTGTCGCAAATGTTCCTACTAGGATCCTACTAAGCTTCCCAATTTTTCTTGACTTTGTTTCCATGTAGAATATTTATCATGATAACCATAAATAGATTTACTTTATTGAACTATCAGGAATCGGGTAGTTGCTTTTTCTTGTTTATGAAGAAAAAATATGTAAAATCTTGATGATTTTTCTTCATAGGGTAGCTGCCATTTCTTTTTTATGGAACAAAAAGGTATAAAGTTGCTTTTACTTGCTTTTGAAGCAAAAATATATAATGCTCGATTCTGTAACGTTTAGTTTCTTTACAACCTGGAATCAAGTAGTTACCTTTCTAACTTTTACCGTGTATATGACTCAAAAATTTTGAAAATATTCGAATTTTCGTTATTTTTTCAGCTGTGGCTTGCACTCGTTGTTGCGACTAACAGCAGTGCGTGGTTGGGAACGGCTGTGCTTGTTACCAACATGAGGAATTTCCCACTCAGTAGGGGCACAGTTGCCGGCATTCTCAAAGGTTATGTTGGCTTAAGCGCTGCAGTGTTCACTGAAGTTTATACTATGGTCTTAAAAGGATCCGCTTCTTCTTTACTACTGTTCTTTACACTCGGGATTCCCGTCATATGCTTGGGTTTAATGTACTATATTAGACCTTGTACTCCAGCTTCCGAAGCCGACCCATCAGAAACCGCCTATTTCCTATTCACTCAAGGGGCTAGTGTTGTGTTAGCAGTCTTTCTTCTAACCACCACGATACTAAAGGACTTTTTGACCTTAAGTAACGCGTTATCGTACACGTTTATTGGGATAATGGTGGTTCTTTTGATGGCTCCTCTTGCTATTCCTGTTAAAATGACTCTATTTCCTTCTAACAAGAAGCTTAACCGGCCAGCTGGCGATGCAGACAATGTGAGTGTAACTGATCCATTGCTGACTCTGCCTACTCCAGAACCGGGCGTTAAAAATCTTAACGATGATGATGATGATGAATCGGAGTTGGATGTGCTTCTTGCTGTTGGTGAAGGCGCGGTTAAAATTAAAAAGAAAAGAAGACCTAGAAGAGGCGAAGATTTTACGTTTCTGGAAGCGATTGTGAAAGCCGATTTTTGGCTTTTATGGTTCGTTTATTTTCTTGGCGTTGGCTCGGGTGTTACTGTTCTAAATAATTTAGCCCAAATTGGTGTTTCACTTGGGTTTAATGATACCACAACTCTGTTGAGTTTGTTCAGTTTCTGCAATTTTCTGGGTCGACTTGGAGGCGGAGTTGTTTCAGAATACTTTGTAAGGTAAAATCTTAATTTTCAAGAGAAAAAATGATCAATCAACCGAAGAATCTTTATTATGAATATGAAAGAGAAAAAAGAGTAAAATGCCAAAATCGTCCCTGAGTTTAGTCATTTTTGCTTGTTCCATCCAAAATGACTTTTTTGTGCATTTGAGTCCTTCAGATTTACGTTTTATTGCCATTTTCACTCTTGAGTTTGGCAATTTATTGCGACTTTCGTCTCTCGAAATTTGGCCGTCAAGGATGAAAATGGAAGATTTCATACTTTTTGAATGAAAATGGCACCTCAGGCGTGAAAGTCGCAAAAGTGTTCAAACCTCAGGGACGAAAATGACATGTTAAAAAAAAAAAAGACAAACTCCCTTTTGGAAATATGGAATAAAGATCCTAAAAGTTTATTCTTTGCAGGTTAAAAACGATTCCTCGCACGTTTTTGACAATGGTGACACAAATAATAATGGTGATGACGTATCTTTTATACGCATCAGCTCTTAACGGGACATTATACATTGCAACAGCATTGCTCGGGATCTGTTACGGTGTTCAGTTTGGCGTTATGATTCCAACCTCATCCGAGCTTTTCGGGTTAAAAAACTTTGGTTTAATATTTAATTTCATGGGTTTAGGAAACCCGATTGGTGCTCTTTTATTCTCCGGGATGCTTGCGGGTTATGTATATGATACAGAGGAAGCTAAGCAAGGCGGGCCCACATGTATGGGCCCGAATTGTTTCAGGCTCACCTTCTTTGTTCTTGCTGGTGTGTGCTCTCTAAGTGCGGTCTTGAGCTTAATATTAACCATCAGGATCCGGCCCGTTTACCAAATGCTTTACGCTGGTGGTTCATTTCGTTTGCCACAAAGCATGGGTCATAATGATCATTAAAGGATCGGGTTTTGTGTGACTCGGTCAAGATTCAAGAAATTTTTTTATATTTGCGCGTGATCATCTTGAAAGTCAGTTAACCTAACTTCAGTTTAATATGTATTGATGATGTATACTCAACCATCTTCATTTGGTATTGCTGACATATAGCATGGCCCTTATTCTAGATTTGCTATGGTGTTCAATTTGTGGATTTCTTGAACTTTTGCTGTATTGTACCCTGTGCATCGGGGATTGTAATTTGATATGCCGTTGTACATACCTAGGTTTTAAATTACATGACGCGCTCCGATGCGTTTGCTCCAAAAATCTGATGCGCGATGCGAGCGCATCACGTATGCTCCAAATCAAGCATACTAAGATACTAATTATTGAGAAAACCCAACCCAGTTCATAAAATTGAAAAAGAAAACATAACAAACAATGTTGCGTGCATCAGAGCGCATTATGCGAAATCAGCGCAATATTCTCGCATCACGTAAACGCAACGCATGTAACATCCGTCCAAAAACGGATTTACCAAACCCGCTCCGTTTATCAACCGAACAGTCAGTCAAATTTTTCGTTGCGAATTAAATGCCCAAAATAATTTTAAACGATCCGTAATCAATTATTATGCGGGGATATATATTTAGTTTTTGAAAATCTGTCAAAAATATCAAAATAAAAATGTTTTACTTTTGCCGGGTTTCGAACTCGGGTCTCTACCGGCTCAACCAAACACTTAACTCACACATCATAGACCACTCCGCCACTTTGATTTTCTGTTAAGTTAATGGAATTATTAAATCAAATAATGATGTGCAGAAATTCAAATTCCGTCAACTTGCGCCCAAACAGCTGTCGTCGGAAATCCCGACGACTTCGCCCATAAAACACGTTTTCGCTCAATTTAATCAATCAATTAACTCTCGCCAGCTATAGCCAACGTCTGAAAACGCGTCATTTGCCAAAATCGCCGGAGAACAGTTGACTTCGAATATAGACCGAATTCAGACCCCATTCATCTCGTTGCTACCCTATAAATACACCCACAACTCGCCAGAAGTTTTTCACACTCAAATCGCACCTCATCTCGGCGAAAACTCACTCACCGGAAGTATTTGATACATCGCCGGAAAACCGTATCATTAACCTTCGAGCTTACTGAACCCCTAAACTTTCACCGAAGTCACCCACAACCTTTGCAAGCCTTCGGAAGACTCTCTGCTGCAAGATACTTGTCGCCGGAAAAAGACTTCTGTCGCCGGAGTTCTGCCGGAAAACAGAGTAAAATCAGTCGGTACCTTTCACGCTTAATTCATTCCCTTTTTACTTTTATCTCATTTGTAATTGATCTTTAAACGCTAAAGAAACATGAATCAACATTTTGAACCAGTCCGTCGTCACTTCCGGTTAAAACCGGTGAAGAAGACGAAGTTCGATAATGGTTAAGTATAATTAAATTCAAGTTATTTACCGGGTTAGACACACAGTCCAGCGGTGGACTGTGTGCACTTTTAACGCTAAGGTCACGAGTTCGATTCCGGTTTCACACACGCTGCTTTAATAAAAATCCCTTTTTCCACAAACTGAACCGGGTTGTTTTAAGTATATGTTAAGTATATTGAAACCGAGTTTATAACCAAGTGTGACACACAGTCCAGCGGTGGAGTGTGTGTCCGCTAACCCACAGGTCCCGGGTTCGAGACCTGTGGAGCGCACCGGTTTCTCGAGTCTTAATCTGTTTTTAAAATAAATTGATTTCTGTTTAAATCTAATTAACGTATATATATAATTAAAATCGGATATATGACGGGTTAGACACGTAGCTCAGTTGGTAGAGCTGCGTGCACGCGTACGGGAGGTCTCGGGTTCGAGCCTCACCCGGCGCACAACAATATGCCTATGAACCGGTCAACGAAAGTCAAAGTCAACGCAGGTCAAAGTCAACTGTAGCAAAAATAAAATATTTTTTTATTATTTTTATTTAATTATTTTAATTAAAAATCAATTATAAATACTTAAAAATAACATTTTTAAGGTTAGAAAATAGCCTCAAACTCACAAAAATACACCCAACAATCCTACTAAAATAGATTCATAAAACCCGTTTACTTACCAAACCGTAACGCGATTTATCTAGGTTAATTTCACTCGTGGTTAACACCATTTCGCGTACATCCAACCTCATCAACCGAACGCACCCAATGTGAGTGAATCTTACAATCTCCCCTTTTAAATTACACGTTTTGGGGTGTGTCATGTGTTATGAAATAATTAATTTATTTATTTAAATTTGTGCCATACCACATCGTGACTTAAACTTAGATTGATTTATTGTTGTGATTTACTTATATTCCGTTTGTCAAAGTACATGAAACTCATACATTAAGCCCATCAGTTCCTCGTGGGAAACGAGTAGAACATCGCGTGCTTCATTTCAAATTCATTATTGTTCATGTGTGTTGTGTTATTCATATTATCATGTTTATGCAATTCATTCATCAGGCCCCTCAGTTCCTCGTAAGAGACGAGTTGAGCATCGCGTGCCTTTAATTGTTCCATTATTATTCATGAGTGTTTCATTTAACATTCTATGATTGCCGATTAAGTTACATCTATTTTTACTCATGTATGGTTGTGCACATATTTCATAATCAATTTAAATAAATTGTTCAAAAGTTTTCCATAGGATTCACTCGCCAACATTATGTTGATCCAAAAACCTTTTTACACATGATACAGGTGAACAGGTTGAAGGAAGAAAAACATAGGATATGCCTTAGAAGAGAACCAAGAAGCTTAGACTGATAGTTAGAAGATGTTGTATAATTTATTTCCATTAAATTGTATTAATGAATATGAAACATATAATAAATGTCATGAGCTTTGATGATAACCCAATTATGCCCCGATCACCTTTTCCGCTGCGGGTCGGGGTGTGACAGATTGGTATCAGAGCCATGACTATAGGGATATAGGATAGGTTATTAGACCCTTGAAACCTATACTATAGTCTGCCTAAATTTAAATTGATTAGGTGGTTACATACAAACTTGTGATATTTATTTGTTTCATATTTGTTTATATTTCAGTCAAACATAGATGCTCATATACATATTCATTATACATATATACATATTCATTATACATATATCGATGTTCATGTATTCAATTTATTTTCATACTCTCAATATCCAAAGATTTTGTGCAATTTTCAATTCTCATCAAAGTAAGTTCTGCGACGGGCATGTAGTAACTGGAAGGGTACAAGTACCGGTAGTCGGAACGTCCTGTCTAGGTTGGCATTCGTATAAATCCAAAATAACGGACCAGTTGCCTACCTGGGGACTAACGATGAGAGTACGACGGACCTATTAGGCCAAAGCATGCCACACCAAACGTCGTTCGAACTAACCTCACTTTGAGATGTCACCGTGTCTACACCTGGACACATTCCGAACATCACACGTTGTATACATATCTCTCGATTTTCTCCGGGTTTTGTGAACGCAACCAGGCAGAAACCGTGCGAACCATATGAAAAACCGGTATTCATGGGGGCCCACATGATTACACAGGTAAAGTATGGCGGCATGACGGGCCTAACAGCAAGCAAAACCCAAGACATCCTATGGATGTAGTAGATTTATTTTTCTATATTTAATTTATGAACGTTCAATCCCAAACTCGACCCACGATCCCAAAGGCATCCAACTCATACTCTTGACATGTATTCCTTGTAGATGTCTTCTAGCCTCGCTCGTAGGAAAATGAGAGCAGGAAAAGCCCGTGAACGCATGGCTACCCAAATCGCTCAACAAATGGCTGCCGTAATACCCAATATTATAATCCAAGTTCAACAAGCACTTACCAATAATCCCATCAATCAAGCAAACCAAAACATTTTCAACTCTCCCCCAAATACCACTAAATGCACCTACAAGCATTTCAAATCATGCGACCCTCCGAAATACAAAGGGACTGAAGGCGTCACCGCTCTCCTCCATTGGTTTGAAGAAATGGAGAACACATTTCTAAATTGCGATTGCCCTGGCGATCGCAAAGTGCGATATGCTACCGGTCGATTATATGGGATAGCACTTACTTGGTGGAATACAGAGAAGGCCAAACGAGGTGTTGAAGATGCTATGTCCTTAACTTGGAACGAATTGAAGGAAATCATGACCAGACGATTTTGCCCAAGGAGCGAAATCAAGAAGTTAGAAGATGAATTTTACTCATTGAAGCAAATAGAAGGAGACCACATCACCTACAACAAAAGGTTTCTCGAATTACATCAAATGGTTCCCAACATGTTCACTCCCCTCTACCGTTTGATCGAGCACTACATTCATGGTCTTCCGTCAAAGATTCAAGACCCTGTAATAAGTACCAAGCCTGCAACTTTGGAAGCAGCAATGGAGCTAGCAACAGAGCTCACCGAGAACCGAATCCGAAACAAAGACTTCAAGGAGGAGAAGAAAAAGGATAAAGAATCGACTGAAGCCTCCGACTCCACTCAACCCGAATCCCCTTCTCAACCCAATCCTAAGAGAAGAAGAGTCGGGCGACTCTTCGCTGCTACTCAACGAAATCACCCAGCTTTTCACGCCATACCCATCCGAGCTATCCCAATCACCCAAGTGGCACCCAACTCAACTTACCCAAATAAGAAACCATATCTTGGACCTCACCCTCGATGCAACAACTGTTTTTATCACCATCCCCTTACCCTACTTTGTCGTCTATGTGCAACTTGTGGACGCTATGGTCATTTGAGCAATGTTTGTCGCACCTTTCAAGACCAAACCTCTTCCCCTACTCAAAACATGGCCCAAACTTATCATCAACCCCAACACCCCATGTTCCCATATGCTCGAGCTTGCTTCAATTGTGGCGACCCTACCCACCTTAGAAACACATGCCCTGAATTGGTTAACGTTATCAACACTCGAGCCCAATCAAACCCAGTTAACCAAGTAAACCAAGCAAACCCAGCTCCACCGCCAGCAAGAGGAAGAGTCTTCAATATCAACGCCAATCCTGTCGAAGATATTGACGGCCCAAACAAAGATACTCAGCTAGTCTTCTTCGCCGGAGATCCAGATTCAACTCTTATCGTTTAGTTTTTATGTTTTTCCATGTGTAGACTGTTAGAGAAATTATTGGATATTATATATATTGTTTTCAGTATATGCAATTTCATAGGCCGCCGCTCCCCATTACCTATGAGCGTGAGCTGTTCCCCATTACCTATGAGCGTGAACCTGGCGTGCCCACCTTTATTGTCATTTTCAGTACATACATACGATCGGCTCCGCTTGATTGAGCCTTGATCGCACATACATTTTTCATTATCAGTATCTTGTGGTTGTTGTGTTTGATATAAAGTCGCATAGAACTAATCATAACACGCGGATAAAGTCAATGAGAATTTGACAAGAATATGGTGGATACGCCGCTGGTACTTCCTATATATAAGTATTCTTGTCAAAAGATCAGAGGCATTATCTGGCGATTATGAGAGGTTCCATGCATAGGCTGTTGTGTGATTGTTGTTTAAGTTTATCATTTTCAGTATATGCAATTTCATAGGCCGCCGCTCCCCATTACCTATGAGCGTGAGCTGTTCCCCATTACCTATGAGCGTGAACCAGGCGTTGCCAACATAAGATCGGCTCCGTTCGATTGAGCCTTGATCTCACATACAATTTCATTCTCAATACATACAATACGATCGGCTCCGTTTGATTGAGCCTTGATCGCACAGACAATTTCATTATCAGTGTGTTGTTGTGTTTGTAGTAGAGTCGCATCGAACTAACCATAACTTGCGGATAAAACTAATGAAAATTTGGCAAGAATATGGTGGATACGCCGCTGGTACTTCCTATATATAAGTATTCTTGCCAAAGGATCAGAGGCATTATCAGGCGGTTATGAGAAGTTCTATGTAGGATTTAGTATTGCCTTGGTTGAAATTATGTTACATTCATATCATCTCACTATTTAAAGAAATTGGATTGTGATCCATTTCTATATAGACTAACCTCTCCATCATGACGAACGAGAGAGGAACTGTCACCATTCAAACATATATGCTATCAGAATGTGGATACAATTGTTAGTTGTTGTGTTTATTTGTGTAGATTGTAGAATTTCTGCCTTAGGATATAACCCTAAGCATATTCAAACTCTTATGCATGATATCATTTTAGCGAATCATTCCTGCTTAACAATATCTTATACAGTAGGCAACAAAAAGCGATTCCTGTATTAGGATACTTAACCTTTACAAGGAACGTTACCGCCTCAAACAAAAACCTAAACCCTAATTTTCTTCTAAAAATGTAATCGGCAAACTCAACACCATCATTCTTTTAGCCAATTATATCCCTAATTAAATTTCGGGACGAAATTTCTAAAAAAGCAGGGGATACTGTAACATCCGTCCAAAAACGGATTTACCAAACCCGCTCCGTTTATCAACCGAACAGTCAGTCAAATTTTTCGTTGCGAATTAAATGCCCAAAATAATTTTAAACGATCCGTAATCAATTATTATGCGGGGATTATATTTAGTTTTTGAAAATCTGTCAAAAATATCAAAATAAAAATGTTTTACTTTTGCCGGGTTTCGAACTCGGGTCTCTACCGGCTCAACCAAACACTTAACTCACACATCATAGACCACTCCGCCACTTTGATTTTCTGTTAAGTTAATGGAATTATTAAATCAAATAATGATGTGCAGAAATTCAAATTCCGTCAACTTGCGCCCAAACAGCTGTCGTCGGAAATCCCGACGACTTCGCCCATAAAACACGTTTTCGCTCAATTTAATCAATCAATTAACTCTCGCCAGCTATAGCCAACGTCTGAAAACGCGTCATTTGCCAAAATCGCCGGAGAACAGTTGACTTCGAATATAGACCGAATTCAGACCCCATTCATCTCGTTGCTACCCTATAAATACACCCACAACTCGCCAGAAGTTTTTCACACTCAAATCGCACCTCATCTCGGCGAAAACTCACTCACCGGAAGTATTTGATACATCGCCGGAAAACCGTATCATTAACCTTCGAGCTTACTGAACCCCCTAAACTTTCACCGAAGTCACCCACAACCTTTGCAAGCCTTCGGAAGACTCTCTGCTGCAAGATACTTGTCGCCGGAAAAAGACTTCTGTCGCCGGAGTTCTGCCGGAAAACAGAGTAAAATCAGTCGGTACCTTTCACGCTTAATTCATTCCCTTTTTACTTTTATCTCATTTGTAATTGATCTTTAAACGCTAAAGAAACATGAATCAACATTTTGAAC
Source organism: Scalesia atractyloides (assembly GCA_947069175.1). Taxonomy (NCBI): domain Eukaryota; kingdom Viridiplantae; phylum Streptophyta; class Magnoliopsida; order Asterales; family Asteraceae; genus Scalesia; species Scalesia atractyloides. The sequence goes on from CAMTDV010000014.1 coordinate 2,811,087, forward strand.
CAGTCCGTCGTCACTTCCGGTTAAAACCGGTGAAGAAGACGAAGTTCGATAATGGTTAAGTATAATTAAATTCAAGTTATTTACCGGGTTAGACACACAGTCCAGCGGTGGACTGTGTGCACTTTTAACGCTAAGGTCACGAGTTCGATTCCGGTTTCACACACGCTGCTTTAATAAAAATCCCTTTTTCCACAAACTGAACCGGGTTGTTTTAAGTATATGTTAAGTATATTGAAACCGAGTTTATAACCAAGTGTGACACACAGTCCAGCGGTGGAGTGTGTGTCCGCTAACCCACAGGTCCCGGGTTCGAGACCTGTGGAGCGCACCGGTTTCTCGAGTCTTAATCTGTTTTTAAAATAAATTGATTTCTGTTTAAATCTAATTAACGTATATATATAATTAAAATCGGATATATGACGGGTTAGACACGTAGCTCAGTTGGTAGAGCTGCGTGCACGCGTACGGGAGGTCTCGGGTTCGAGCCTCACCCGGCGCACAACAATATGCCTATGAACCGGTCAACGAAAGTCAAAGTCAACGCAGGTCAAAGTCAACTGTAGCAAAAATAAAATATTTTTTTATTATTTTTATTTAATTATTTTAATTAAAAATCAATTATAAATACTTAAAAATAACATTTTTAAGGTTAGAAAATAGCCTCAAACTCACAAAAATACACCCAACAATCCTACTAAAATAGATTCATAAAACCCGTTTACTTACCAAACCGTAACGCGATTTATCTAGGTTAATTTCACTCGTGGTTAACACCATTTCGCGTACATCCAACCTCATCAACCGAACGCACCCAATGTGAGTGAATCTTACAATCTCCCCTTTTAAATTACACGTTTTGGGGTGTGTCATGTGTTATGAAATAATTAATTTATTTATTTAAATTTGTGCCATACCACATCGTGACTTAAACTTAGATTGATTTATTGTTGTGATTTACTTATATTCCGTTTGTCAAAGTACATGAAACTCATACATTAAGCGCATCAGTTCCTCGTGGGAAACGAGTAGAACATCGCGTGCTTCATTTCAAATTCATTATTGTTCATGTGTGTTGTGTTATTCATATTATCATGTTTATGCAATTCATTCATCAGGCCCCTCAGTTCCTCGTAAGAGACGAGTTGAGCATCGCGTGCCTTTAATTGTTCCATTATTATTCATGAGTGTTTCATTTAACATTCTATGATTGCCGATTAAGTTACATCTATTTTTACTCATGTATGGTTGTGCACATATTTCATAATCAATTTAAATAAATTGTTCAAAAGTTTTCCATAGGATTCACTCGCCAACATTATGTTGATCCAAAAACCTTTTTACACATGATACAGGTGAACAGGTTGAAGGAAGAAAAACATAGGATATGCCTTAGAAGAGAACCAAGAAGCTTAGACTGATAGTTAGAAGATGTTGTATAATTTATTTCCATTAAATTGTATTAATGAATATGAAACATATAATAAATGTCATGAGCTTTGATGATAACCCAATTATGCCCCGATCACCTTTTCCGCTGCGGGTCGGGGTGTGACAACGCATCAGCTGTGGCGATGCGCTCTCGTCAGCGCATCACGCTTTATGCAAACCAAGGTGCATACAAATTTTGAAAGTTACAATTACTTTGTGTTGAAGACAACAATTCCAATTAGCAATTGATGGCTATCTGCCAAAACAACCATTATTTGATAGTGAAAGGGCCCATGATTAATAAGTATGCATGTCTACCACCTTCCTCACTCAGTCCTTTGATGCAATGGATTCAGAACCAAACATTCAGAAGCATGGGTTGACTTTTACTTAAATGCACCATTTCACTATGCTATAGTGGACCATCTCTAGTTCCACTTTACTATTGTTTATTAAAAGGGGTTTACATAAATTTTCATGAATTTTACTCTTTTTTTAGTGTTTTTAGTTACATTAACACCTTGATATCTTGAATCTGATCAAGATAAAATATAAGTTACATGAGGCAGGACTTTTAACATTAAGGGTGTTATTTTTGAGGTTTAGATCTAATTAAAAACGGGTCTGTTTTGAATCCATAAACATGTTTGGCTAAAATGGGCAGTTCGGGGGGACCTAGCAGCTTCATGGGTGGACCACCAATTTATTATTATAAATGTTATAAAAAATATGTTTTAAGTCATTAATTACTTAAATTGACAAGACATGTTAAGCTAAAACTTAACAGACAACAAATGAGCATCATTTTTTATGTTATTGTAATTTAAACGTAATTATTTTATATAGATTACTATTTCATGGTTGTAATTGCAAACTTAGAGTATTATTATACAAAAGTAATATAAAATTTTTGGGTTACACAGATCGTGTCCAATTCAATAGACCAGCGTGAAACTAAGAAAGATCGATTGCAGCAAAACTTCCTAAACTAGACTTAGTCCCCACTATTCCACATGGTGCGATTAGTGTGTGAGAAACCTGTAAAAACTCGTGTCTTTGGGGTTCGTGCCTTCGACGTGATTTCCGGGTAAAAAAAAAAACTTGACTTCTAATCTTATAGTAGAACTAGATAACTTCTTAAAATACAATTTTTATTGCATAATACAACCTTTATCATTACAAGAATACCCTCAAAAGGGTAAGTCATGCTACACTTAGCCAAAGTAAACTCCAAGACAGTGGTACAACTTCTTTGAAGCAAGGTTCATAGTGGTGGAAGAACTTTGAAAAATAACATCTCTCTCACCATTAATTCCACTTATAATATATTTGACGTCAAGAAGATAGATAAGAGGATGATTGTGGAAGAAGAAGATGATTCCTATAAGATCATCAAGTAGGTTTCAAATTCTCAAACATGGTGTCCCATTTAATCTCCTTAAAACCACCACCACCCAATAACCACCACCATCACCACCAACACTACCCTCTTCTTCATCGAAACGCGAATGACCATCACCGTCACCACCATCTTTCTTGTCTTGATCATGTTTAAGATCATAATCCAAGGGGCATGAAAAGGTGTTGACTTTAACACTATTAGACTTATGATAATTACTATTAGTGAGCAAAAGAGTAGGGGTAGCCACTTGTTTAATGGTCACCAATCTCTTGTTTCTCCTTAACATGTTACCTTTCCAATATCCTGAACCATAACTCTTACTAACCAAGACTAGAGATGAGTCATCCGGATGCATCCATGCCCGGATGCACCGATCCAAACTCCTCTTGGTTCTCTTGATGGCTATCATGAGCTTTGAGATAGGGTGTGAACCATTTGACCCTCTTTGTTTCCTAACAAGCTTGAGTATCTCTAACCTATGTTTGGCTATAGAGATCCCCATGCTTTGAAGGAACTCATGATTGAAGTAAGCTATATCATCTTCTTCGAGCTCGTTTCGACAAAACGCCATCCCATATTCGTATATAAGTGAAGGTTCAAGGCCGGTTTTTGAAAGCCAAGAAAACCAATCAATGGATTGATGCATTTTTTCCAATGAATGTTTATTGAACGTGTGTGATGAGTTGAGTGGATGATGGAAGTTATTTATATGAAGATTGAAGTAGAAGTGAGAAAAGAGTTTGTGGGCATAGTCAAAAGGAATGTGAGTATGTTGTATAAAAAGTAAAGGGGGGTAAAGTGTAAATGTGTGTAAAGTTTAGGGGTAAGAAGTGGTAGTGAGGGAATAGACATCAATCACGGCAACATGGGTCACGGGCTCACGGAGACATACCCACCACTCCTACGGCTATTTTTGGATGTTTTAGGGTTGTTTGATAATTCCCTTTCAAATTTCAATACAATAATAATGATTGTTTTAAAGGTACTTAAGATTGATGATCTTAACTATTAAATTAACTTCTCTTCAATAAATAGTTTAAAGTTTTATCCATTTTTTAACGGCAAACTTGCAACACTTTATTCAATCACCAAAAAAAAAACATTTAGATACATTACAGATGGTTAGTAAGCTATTAAACTAACCACTCAAAAATTACCTCACCCTATTACATCATAATCATTAAAACACAATTTTAATTTGGAATCTCGAATCTCACCCAGCTCCTCCACTCCAGATTTGAACTCTTTGCTCTATTTTTAATCCATAGGAAAGTTTTATCCATCTTAAACTAACATTTTAAATGGTCTAAAGGTAATAAACAATCCCAAACACTACTTGGTACGATGTATTCTTTTTAACTTTAGAAGGTGTTACCAGTAAACTCATGAGAATCCACCATTACAACGCTAGATATGTGCTCTTTAAAAGAGTTAAAGACGGAAAACTATTAGAAACAGAATTCGAACATGAAACATCTGCTAGAAAGAATGTGAAGGATGAAACAATAGGATCGCATTTTTATGTTTTTTTTTTCGATTTTGAATATATAATTATACTTTTACCTCATAATTTATAATCTTTAAGTTGCAAATTCGAGTTATCTTATGGATATATTTTAATTTACATGCTCTTAATTGACAACATTTGTGTGGTAGAGATGTATGTCCCATTATTTGGGAGGTTTTTTTAAGAAAAAAATTAATATTTCATTTTGAACCCAAAACTATTTATTTATTTACTTATAACCTCAAAACTTTCATCTTTTCCAATTTAAATTAATAACTTTTGTATTTCAACTTTGGTCCCTTATAGTTTTCATCTTACGCAAATTTTTCAATTTACGTTTCGTCTAAATTTTGTGAGTTAACACAAAGCAACGTGTGTGTAATTCAACGTTTTTACGCCATCTATTATTTCCCGTTTGACGGGTTCGTCATAACACGCTTGTCCTAGATCAATTTTGTTACTTTTTTTTATGTTTTATGTTTCGGTCTAAATTATTCGTATTAACACGCTGCAACAGAGGGACGCTTAATATTGATTAGATGTTGTAAACAACGACATATAGTTTATTTTAATGGCTTTTTAAGAACATGGCAAGCGTGCCACTTAAATCTATATAGTCGGGGGGATGAAACATCTTTGCATTAAATACGTGGCACGATATGTCTCGTAAAAATGTCAGTTTATAAAATATTATATGATTGTTCGACAAAATTATGGAATACAATATCGAATCCTTCCTTTAATGACCTCTTTCTTGTTTCAGGTACACGTGGATCTCGAAGACAAAGGGTATCGTCTTCTGATGCAATGCATGGCATACTTTTTATTAAATATTCTCATTAAAGCTATATTAATATTAATATTTAGTATATTTAAATATAAGTACCTCGAGATCCAAGTCCCCACACCCTTTCTATTTGTTTGTTGTGAATCAAATTGGAATAAAGAAAATTTGGTGGGCTAAAAATCATGTTATATATCTATATCACTACTAAAAAGCCTGCTTGCAGTCCACACAAAGTTAATTCGGTTACTATAAAAAGTGATTGTTGTGTATGAAAGATTCGGGATGCTCTAATTTTAGACTATATACATGTGTGATATGTCGTATCAAATACCACACATCATGGTTTGAATGTAACGTCTCATTTGTGATGTGTGCATATAATGTATATATTTGTGAGCCTTCGGGAAGAGGGAAGGAGGGGGCAAAAGTGAAATTATCACTAATTTTAACGATATTTTACCAATTTCATGAAAATAACGTTACAAACAACAGACAGTAAATCAGGCATCATGTGGTGGCGTTGATAGCTGAAAGATAAAGGGATACATGCACTAATCAGTCTTTGTCATGGTGCGTTGCACCTTATTTCCAAGGCTTGATGCATAACTACTATTGAGTCGAGGGTCTCACTAGAAGCGGCCTCTTTATTCCTACTGGGTAAAGGTAAGACTGTCTACATCTTACTTTCCTCAGACCTTACCTTAGCTTATTATTGGTAGGGTTTACTGAGTATGATGATGATGATGGTTTGGCCGTAACATTACATTTCATTCATGCACCACATCTTGACAGCTTGAGCGTACACTTATACCTTTGACGTAAGGTCGTATAGGTTTAAAGTTTAAACACACTGTCATAACTAGTTTAGATGTATCCTTTCAACCAGATAACTTAGATGCACCAATAGAATCAACAGTTTGTGACGTTTTTTTAATTTCAAAAATACTATAGTTTAATTAAACATAATAAAGGATTTTTTTACGTTTTTTATAAATAATGAAGTATATAAATGTTATTTGAGTTAAAAAAATTATAAGCATAATAAAACAAGTGTACTTACTAAAATCTCACTCGTAGTAGTGTTATTTGTAAGATGTAGAAATGATCTCATAGCTCCCACTAAAAGCCCCGGCTCCAAAAACCTTTTGAAATACCAATAATCGAGAATTTGAGGTTTATTTTTTTTTTCCTCAAGCCATCGTTAACTTTCTACTCATATAAAGGACTTACCTTTGAATTATTAAGATCATACGTTCAAATCACTTCCTACGCTTCGCACGAGAACTTCCCATTTAATTTATCCGAACTCCGTATATGTGTATACAAATACGATTACCACATTCTACACCAAAGGCCTTGTAGCCTATCGGCATCAAGATATGCAGTATAGTTGTTCCTCTTTATAGAGCCAGACCAATAGACTTAGCATTTTAGGTGAAGGCCTAGGGCCCTCAAAAAATAGGGGCCTCCAATATTTTTATCTTATTCATATATTACATGTGTATGTATTTGTATTTAGCCCTCCAATGAACAAACACATAATGACCTAAACAAATAAAATGTCTACACCCAAAACATGAAGGATTATTGGCAAATCTATGTTTTTTTTAAATCCATAAGTTACCAGGTCCCTTTTTTTCTTGAACGCAATTATGCATCCTTTGCCTATGGTGCCGATGAGGGAGAAACTATGGGTAGTCGATTGCTGCCGATGGTGCGGTGTGATTTGCGATTGATTAGTAACCAAAAAAACAATTTTGTGATTTAATATTCGCAATTTTACGACTTGATATTGCGATTTGCTATTGTCGTTTGATATTTTTTTTCAAGTTAGTCTTACAAGGGCAACGACATTGTACTTCGCTTAGGGCCTCCAAAAATGTTGGACTGGCCCTGTCTCTCTAAGTGGTTGAGGTATCGAGTCCCTTAATAAAATCGGTGTAGATTTAAAAATATGTTTACAAGATATGTGAGTTAACCATTAAAAATAATGACCATTTGCATATTATTACTAGATACATGTTTAGGAATTAGGAGAGACGTCATGATCAAAAGGGAGCATGAAAAATCCAAAAACCAGCTAATCTAATTATTTCATTATGTTTTGTTTTGATGAGCTGAGGATAGATGACAGATGCATGGGGATCTATGTTTTTTACTTTCTTTTTTTTTAAACAAAATTATGCACATCCGATGTCATCATTAATAACTAACTCGAAACCATTAACATTAAACTAATAAGAAAATGATTAAAAAATATGAGTAAACCTGTTTCAATTTGAATACTTGATGATTCGTTATTAAATTAATAAGAAAATGATTAAAATATGAGTACACTTGTTTTGAATTTGAATGCTTGATGATTCTTTATAATGGATTCCAAGATCCAAACTTTTTGAACTTTGGGTATAGGCCTATAGCCCAGTATATACTCAAATACAATCCCCATGGTTGCTTTCAAGATTGTTAATGTGAAATATAAACTATACAAACCAAGGGTGATCAAAGAAACCGATTGAATCGCTGAAACCAAACTAGGCAGCCGAAGTTTAACTTCACCTCTAACTACTTTAACAAAAGCTACAACAAAAGCGATCACCATAAACACAAGTGCAAGAACCACCAAAGCAGCCAAAGTTAAACTCAGAGAATCGATTTTGCCTAAAGAACAAAGCGGTGCAAGAAAAAGAAGATCACTAGTTTTGTTAGGATCTGAGTTTTCACTTGTGTTTGTTTTATGACATGGATTAATGAAATATAGATAAAGTTGATATGAATTGTGGAAAATAGTAATGAATGCAACAGAAATTAAATTCAAACACAGAGTGAAAAGTTTGGTTTGGGCTCAATAAACGGTTTGGTTTGGGCCTAAATTGGTTTTTGTACACCTCTATTCATGTAACTTGAAGTGTTGCACTATGTGGGACTATAGATTTGCTATGAATAGAGATGGGCATAATCGGGTTTTATTATTACCCGGAACCGGTTCCAACCCGATTATGCCCATCTCTATTCCAACCCGGTTTCCAACCCGGTCATTGGAACCGGGTATGGTTTGGAACCGGGTCCAGTTCCTACCCGGGTTCACACCCAAGAATATGGAACCGTGTAGAACCGGGTACGGGTATTATGGAACCGGGTATGGTGTGGAACCGGGTATGGTGCGGAACCGTTCCTGATACTGTTCAGAATCGGTTCCTGACAGTAAAAACCTGACTTTTACTGTTCAGAACCGCTTCCTGACAGTAAAAATCTGACTTTTACTGTTCAGAACCGGTTCCTGATAAAATGTTACTGGTGGAACCGGTTCCTGATTAAAAAATCGTTTTTTTTTATATAAACCCTTTCCTACTTACCGGTTCCTGATAAATGTTATCGTTGGTGTTTTAATAAAGTTTGTGTAATGTTTCTTTCTATTGTGTTTGTTATGTTTGATTTTTATTATTAGTTACATTGATAAATAAAAATAGTAACAATAATCGGTTAAAATTAAAAAACAAATTAATCGGTTACAATATATAAAAAAATTAACCGGTTACAAAAAAAAATAAAAAATTACTCAGAACCGGTTCTAGTAAGATTTTATTTCTTTGATCGTTTACTAGCGGCAGGTGCAACACTTTCCGATGAGTTTCTCTTAGGTGCGGGTACCTCGGTACAATCGTCGTCCGAATCGTTAGTCTCCACTTCTTCGTCCTCCTCTTCGTCAACAATTTTATGCTCTAACTCAACTTCATCTTCTAGACTAGTTTTATGTTGAACACGATCAACGGCATCCAAATGGTCCTTTAAGCATATCGCCATCTCTAGCGATTCCGGAGTTAGTCTTGTTCTTCTAATTGACAAAACCCTGCCACTAAGAGAAAACACACTTTCCGAAGCTACCGTGGAAGCTTGGACCGTTAGTATATCACGAGCCATGGTGGCTAGAATCGGGTATTCGGATTCTTTCAATTTCCACCATGCCAAAACATCAAATTTCCTATACTCCTCGGTGGTCATAGTAAGCGAATACTGATTTTTTTATATCTCCCAAGTTCACTTGTTGGTTCACTACCCCTTTGTTGTCTAGCGGTCTCGTCTCTAACGACATTCAACATGGTTATAAGTGGATCCGCGCTTGTTTCATCGTTAGAAGCCGTGGACCGAGACTCAAACAAATTTGTATGATTTTTTTCACCATATTTTTTAAAATAATGATCATAAAGTTTGGCCATACACTCATTGAATATTTTTTTTTTTTGCTTTTAAAGTTGGATCCTCCTCATGCATATCCAACTTGTCATAAATTTCATCAATTAAAGCTTCAACACCCGGTACGTTTAGAGCTGGATTTAAAGCAGCGGCACATAGAAAAACGGGTGGTAATTCTAAAAATATTTTTAAAATTTTTGAATCATTGGTCTCGTCATATTCCTTAACATGTCACTAGAATTTTCAAACTTTTTAAAGGTAGTTGTTATCAAATACAATTGGTCCACAACTTTAGAACTAGTAGGATAATAAACACCGGAAATCAAAGTCGTTATAGTTTTAAAACTTGTAAAAAAGTACTTAGGTTATTAATATTTTTCCAAGCCGTGTCGGGAAAGGGGACCACAAGGTACTCATCACTTAAAGTTGTATGAAAAGATTTTAAAGTGCCCATTTGCTTTATAACCATTTCAAAAATATGACAAGTTGAATTCCAACGAGTCGGTATATCCCAATTCGGTCCAATAATTTTTTGGTTGACATCTTTACAAAGTTTTTTATATTCTTGATATCTTTCTTTTCCACTTTTGAAAACATCTTGGAGCATAGCTCTAAATGCTATAATAAAATCCGATACGAATTGATCTTTTAAACCGGTTTGCACTACTAAGTTAATAATATGTGCAACACATCGAGTGTGAAAAAAAACACCATCAAGTATTGGTTTGTACTTCAATTTTAATTTTTCAATCGCCGTTGTGTTGTTTGAAGCGTTATCAAAGGATATTGAAAAATTTTTTATCTTCTAAACCATATTTAATTATTGTGCCATTTATAATTTTATAAATATTTTCTCCCGTATGAGGAGAAGGAACTCGTCAAACGCAATCGTACGCTTCATCATTTGCCATGTATCGGGATCAACCCAATGAGCGGTGACACATATGTACGATTCCGGTAAACCATGTGGAGCCGACCACACATCACTAGTTAGGTTTACACTAGTTTTTAAATTCTTAAAAAAAACAATTAAATCTTTTTTTGCATTTCCCATAAACTTAAACAAAGACGTTTTAAAGTGCGACGACTTACATGTTTATAGCGAGGTTGTAGAGTCTCCCGAATAAGATTTATAAGATCGGGGTCGTCGAAGTGTCCAAACGGCAACGCTTTTTGTATCACCAACTTCGCCATCCGATCGCGAGCTAATTTTTGCTCATAACGAAAAATGGTACCATCTTTGGATAGTGGAACTTGACCGGATGTCATTTCCTTTAAAATTTTGCAATACTTTTCGTTAACGTTGAGTTTGATTCCTTGGCTAATAACGATCCATAATGTTTACATTGAGCTTTTTGCGAGCCGTCACTCATCTCGACCAACTCCCAATTGCTCCAAACTTCCTTACTGCGATTATGAGACAATGTTCCAACCACATATGGAACCGATTGATCTTGATGAACATTGTTAACGGGTTGGGAATTTGCGTTTTTGGAACTCTTTGAGGCCATTTGTTGATTAGAATGTGAAAAAAAACAAGAAAGAAATGTAACAAGAAGAATAGATATGAGAAATTGTGTGCTAAACAATAGATTTCTAAACAATATATATAGAATCGGTTCCAACGGTCAGGAACCGGTTCCAACGGTAACATTTTTAACGGCTATAACCGGTTCCAACGGTAACATTTTAACGGCTATAACCGGTTCCAACGGTAACATTATAACGGTCAGGAACCGGTTCCGACGGTAGGAACCGGGTACGGGTAGGAACCGGTTACTATCCGATTCAAATGGTAAAATTGTGGAACCGGGTTGGAACCAACGGGTATTTTGAACCCGGAACCGGTTCTACTTAATGTCGGGTAGGAACTGGAACCGGTTACGGTTCGGTTCTACCGGTTCGGGTTCGGAATCGGTTTTTATGCCCATCTCTAGCTATGAACGGAAATATTAATAGGCCTAGTCAATAGTCATTACTTGTTTCTTTTTGGGTACATCAGTATGCACCAGTATGATATGATGGGGTTGGTTAACTAATAATTGTATGTGGGTGATAAATAGATACCGAATGGGAGACAGAAAATCGTCCTTGTCTCCTTGAGATTTAGTTTGATTGATTTTTGGATATTCTTTATGTGGTCTACTTTGGGAGATAGTGAGTGGCCCAACAAAGAGGGGCACATCCATTATATTTTGGGTTGAGCATAACGGAATGAAGTGCTGCACTATTTGGGCCTTTAGATTTTCTATGAACGGAAATATTAATTAGGCTTAGTTAGGGGTCTAAACGAGCCAAGCTACTCGTAAGTTGTTTGAGATCGATACGGAAAAAGCTCAAAATGCTGGGCCCGAGCCTAAAAAAATTTGATTAGTAAATAAGCTTGAGCTTCATTTATCGAGTTCAAGCCAGCTAGCGACCCTAAACAAGCCTAGTATTTATATAATTATTATTTAATGTATTATATATATATAAATATAGGGGTTGGTTAACGTACAATATTCCTTAACGTACGATGTGTACGAGATGAAATTACGCACGTTATAAAACTCAAAAACCCTAATCACGCATGTTGAAAACCATAATCACGCATGTACGAATCAGAAATCACGCACGGGGTAAAAACCTAATCACGCATGTTATAAAAATAATCACGCAAGTTATAACTTCGTCAACGTACGCAGCGTACGTTAAGCAAAATTGTACAATACACTTTCACATACACGTTACGCACGTTATAAAACTCAAAACCCTAATCACGCATGTTGAAAACCATAATCACACATGTTGAAAATCATAATCACGCATGTACAAAATCAGAAATCACGCATGGGAATCACGGATGTTATAATTTCATCAGCGTACGCAGCGTACGTTAAGCAAAATTGTACATTACACTATATATATATAGGATTCAAATGAGAACCGCCACGAGTTGTGAGAACCACGAGAACTTTTTGATCCGGGGCGAGTTGGGCCAAAAAAATTTTTGCACAAACGTAGATGAAAATATTATAAACACATCTGTAAAAAAAATAAAAAAAGTGTCGAGCCGGTAGTTTTGACTGTTACATTTTTTTACGCTTGCCGTAAATTTTATATTTAATTTTACGTCAGGCGTAAAAAAAACTTACATCAGTCAAAACTACCGCCTCAACAACTTTCTTTTACTTTTTTTACTGTTTATAATATTTTTTTATCTACGTTTGTGTAAAAAAATTGGTCCAACTCGCTCCAGATCAAAACATTCTCGCGGTTCTCGTTCCCGTGGTAGTTCTTATTTTAACTCATCCCTATATATATAATATATAATATATATATATATATAGTTTAAAATACAAATGGCTTAACGTGCAACCGGTACGCGGCCACCAAATAATGTGCGTAATTATGCATCTAACATGCGTAATTAGGATTGAAACAACTCATGCGCGATGTTGTGATTTGACCATGTGTGATTTCTACTTCATGCATAATCAGGGTTTGAAATCTATAACGTGCAAAATTTACAAATGAACATGCATAATTAAGTCGCATACCAATTGCACGTTAAGGGGATATTCTACTCTCTCTCTCTCTCTCTCTATATATATATATATGTATATATGGGAAGGATACAATGAAAACCCACTTGATTTGAAAAAACTCAAGATGAAACATTTTTATTTTTTTCTAAAAAAATAGAGAAGGTAACATACATATATTTGAACATTTTTTAAACACCAAGTAGTTTTTTTAAATGTTAAAAATTCCAAGTTACATAATATATAGAGTTAAATGCTTGATTGGTCCCTGTGGTTTGTGAAAATTGCAGACTTGGTCCTAATGGTTCACTAATTACACACTTGGTCCCAATAGTTTTAATTTTTGCACTCGGGTGGTCCTTACCACTAACATTTGTTAGATTTCTTAGTTAAGTATATGTGAAATTATGTGTTACCCTTGAATAATTAAAAAAATAAAAAACATAAAGAAGAGGGGCCCACTACTCATCTTCTCCATCACTGCCCCCCTCTCTCTATCTCTTTCAAAAACTCAGCCACCACCACCACCTCTCCTTCACAACCTACAACCACCACCTCCACCGTATACCCACCTCATCCGCCGTCACCTTCGACCACCGCCTCTACCTCCACCGTATACCCTGATATGATGAACTAAAATGCTACCGAATTGAAACCTACCTGTAATGAAACCACAAATAGATAAATAATAAATTAGTTGATGAATAAATGAAATGTAAATCAAATTAGGACAACTTTTGACAGAATCTTAGTTCTATCAATTATGAAGACAAAATTATGATCTATGAACAAAATAATAAAAACTTATCTGCATATTAGACAACTTATCTCAAGTTGGATCTTCCTTTATATTCAACACGTGGGCCCATTCCATCATTTTTGCTTCACTCTAATATTCCTCTATCGCTCTCTCCTACTCTTGGCAATTTCAGTCGAATTTCCACAACCACCTACCCCTACAAGCAACCACCATGGGCAACTGCTTCTCCTATCAGATCGAGGTATAACGGCCTCTTCTATCAGATCGGGGTATTTTCTCTCTCTTCTTCAATGTTTACTGTTGATCTACTGTAAATCGGAGCTAAATTCCGATGATGAATGTTACTGCGGTGGCCGAAGGTGACGGTGGAGGAGGTGGGTATACGGTGGAGGTGGTGGTTATAGGTTGTGAAGGAGAGGTGGTGGTGCTGGCTGAGTTTTTGAAAGAGAGAGAGGGGGGGTGATGAAGAAGATGAGTAGTGACCCCTCTTCTTTATGTTTTTTTTTATTTTTTTAATTATTCAAGGGTAACACAGTCATTTCACATATACTTAACAAAGAAATCTAACAAAGGTTAGTGGTAAGGACCACCTGATTGCAAAAATTGAAACTACTGGGGACCAAATGTGTAATTAGTGAACCATTAGGACCAAGTCTGCAATTTTCGCAAACCACATGGACCAACCAAGCTTTTAACTCTAATATATATGTCCAAAAAAATGTAACATACAAATTTTGAACATTTAAAAAAAAACAAGTAGGCGCTTTTTACATTTTTTATAAAAATTACATTCCCTATTTTTTAGAAAAAAATAAAAATGTTACATAAGGTTTTCTTGAGTTTTCTCAACTCAAGTGAGTTTTCGTTTTATCTTTCACCTATCCGTGAGAACGAATGAGAAAATCAATCAAAACCAATTTTTTTAATACAAACCTCAATGTAATTAATACAACATCAAATAATTCATTTATACTCTCAGAATCATTCTTTAAAAATTTTACACATGTGTAAATTTTCAATATTTACAAATACAAGTAAATTTAAGCGTGTAAATTTAATTTCTAACATTTTATTCAAATAATAATGATAATTGTAACAAAAAAATTTGAATTTGAATTGTTTATTACCAAGTTCTTGCGATTTTTTTTATTTTTTCTCACGTTTCTCGCAATATTTAATGTTCTCAATTAAACTCTCCCCTATATATATGAGGATCATTATAGAACACCAATTATTGTGAAATAAAAAGAACAACTCTAAATAACTAAATTTTAAGATTTAAGGTTCATATTTTTAAAAAAATTATGTTTCTTACACTAATCTGTGTATTATATATAAAAAAAACCATATATTATTTATAAAACTAGGTGTTTTCCTGCCCGCACGTTACAACAGCAAACAATGAAATGTTGAAATTTATTTAGGATGAAATTTAAACAGGGATACTATGCCACCTCATATCATCTCAACCAAGTCATGTCAAGTCTAACTGATTCTTTGTATTTCACTTTGTTGAATATATTTAAGATAAACTCATCATATTGCTAAGTAGACTTAGATTTAATACCGCTAAAAATAAACAATTTATGAGTTTATCTTAAATGTCTCTAGCATTCTCTTTTCTTTGGGTTGCTTGTAACATGCCGGTTTCAAAAGAGTCAAAAGTTGTTTCATTTAGGACGATTGGCACCACTAACTAAAGATAAATATAAGAAAGTAGATGTGAATGGTTTAAAAAAAAATTATAAGGTAAATATTATTTTTAGTTCAATTATTAAGATGAATATACTTTAAAAAAAGAAAGTTAAAATAACTAATTTATTAATTCTTCTTTCTCAATTTTATTCGGTTTTCAATTAGGAAACCAGAAGACAAAAACCTCGTTATCAAAGGGCGGTCCCGTTACTTCACGATAAGATAAATTCATCCAACAATCGACATGATAAATTGAAATTGGCATACTTCTCACTCGCAAACTTCATTGATGCGATGTGATTGCCCACCTACCTTCATTAATTTAAACCTACACCTATCATTTTTCTTTTCTTATTTCCTGACGTGAAAGCTGAATATTTTGTTTAAATTTTATTAGATCACAAAAATAATAATTTTTAAGTTTTTTTAACAACAACATTTTTACACTAGTCCGCCCTTAACGAAGCTCGAGCTTTCACCTTAAGGAAAACAATACCGTAACTACATTTGAACCTAACCCTCCACCCTTATATATTTTGGTTGGGCTCCTACTATTCTCACAATTTTAAAATATTATTTTCATATCCCTTAGCTATACGGTCTGTATAGCTGAATATTGCACACAAAAAATGTTAGAAAAAAGTCTCTATGTATACGAGCCTTATATCATTATTCGACCCGTATAGAATATTATTGCGACCCAATATTTTTCATGTCAGATTATTTTATATGAGCTGTACTCGTATAAACGGTGTGAAAATAAGATTTTGGGTGTGGCTTTCTTAACTGCCTTTCAGCTTAGGCTATGGGGTATGGGGTGGGGGTTTCAGCGCGGGTTGGGGGAAACGCCCAAGGCACCACCGTGGGTGGGCTTGGGTTTCAGCGTGGCCCGTTGGGCAGGGCTTTCAGACCCGGCGTTGGGCGGGGCTACCAAGATGACATGGCGGAGGCGATTGGCGGTTTAGCTAGGTGGGCTGACAACTATTTGAATTTTAAAAATAAATCGTTTGGCCAAGCCAAACGGCTAACCCAACTGGTTATAAAACGCCACCTCCTCACCTTTCGCTAACCCAAACGGCTAACCCCCACCGCCTGTTACCTTCGCTATCCACCGCTTGCCCCTTCAAACCGACAGCCCACACCGTCTACCCCTCCGCTGATCATGGCCTCGTGGACAAACGAAGAAGAGCTTGCACTTGTAACGAGCGTCGTGGACGCTATGAAGGCTCGCCAACCCGGCGAAACCCGTTACTGGCCGACGGCTTTCGCGAGCTATCGGCATAACGTCGGAAACAACCGGCACAACCTACAACCGTTAGGAATTTTTAATAATATTTTTAGGCTTTTTTAATATTATGTTTATTTATAAAAAAAAAAAAAAAAAGAAATAATATATCACGTGGCCTAGCCACGCGGCCCAGCCACACCCCATCATACCCACTACATGGATGCATGACTGGCGGTGCCTCTCCAACTCTACTTGTCAAGCCATGCCCCAAACCCTCACCGCGCCATACCCCATAGCCTTAGAAATTATCTTTAGTTAAATATATCATATATGTTTTGGCCAACTCAAGAGATGAAATTTTAACAGTAGACTAGAGTATAGTTTTCTTTTTATGTAAACATGATCTGGTTTAAACCTAACTTTACGGTAATTCCATTTTTTTTCTATTTCAAAGTCGTTTTACTAACACTAAAAAACTGGAATCATTTTATGAATCAATTTTTTTAATGGAAACTTTTTAAGACTAAAAAACTGGAATCATTTTATGAATCATTTTTTTTAATGGAAACTTTTTAAGAAAAAGATATAACGAGAAAATATGTTTTGTTTATTTTCGTTGATAAAAAAAGGAACAAATTAAATAAATAAATATAAATTGTCCCAGTTGTTTCCCTACCAAATTGCATTAAGAAAAGCACATATATCGAATTTTAATTTCTCGTATTTGACGATATATAGACGAAGATGACGCAGTGATGGAATCATAGATCATTTCATGGTAATCTCAGTTAATATATTTCCACCTTTGCCGACCACACATATAATATCAATAATATGATCCATCCACTACGCCTCATAAACAGTCTCCAGAATATTAAAAATACTACGTGGGGCTGCGTTAATGATGTAAAGACTTTCTTTATTAAAAAAACAAAAAAAAAAGGTAACGAACACAAGTATCTTTCTTAAAATGAATCTAATGTACGTGCTCTAATTTCTAAGGGGATGTTTCGTAATATCTGAATGGTTAAATGTTAAACCAGTAAGAGATTTAAACCATTAAGAGCTGAATCATAAAAGGTCAGTAAGAGGTCTAAACCATTAATAGTCACTATAATGTTCAACCTTTTAAAGGCAAATGTCTGACCAATTTAGATTGGAGGTCTTAACCATTCAGACTCAGTATAATGCTTAACCATTCAGAGACAAATGTCTTAACCATCAGACTCAGTATAATGCTTAACCATTCAGAGGCAAATGTTTTAACCATTCAGACATGTGCTCGTAAAACAAACAACCTGAACCATTAAATGTTGAACCAGTAAAGTGTCTGAACCATTAAGAGCCTTATTAAAAGCTAAACAAAAAGCCCCTAAATAATAGTTTCGATATTTATGCTAGTTTCGATATTTATAATAAGATTTTTAGGATTATACCTTCCCACCAACTCCTCATGGTGTGAGTAAACATTTAGCTTGACTATGTCTAGATTTATCATTGAAAATAAACCAACCACCGCCTTTTTTTTTCCTTCTTTCTATATTCTTACCAACCGCTTTCTTATTTATGATTATTATTTTTCTAAGTAACATGGTTGTTTTCTTATTTACGATTATTATGTTTCTAAGTAACATTTCAACGTATCCGTATTCAAAATATCCCATCCGAAACGTATCCAATTGCGCCATGGTTGGATGTCGCAACAGATTTACACTTATGTTTCAAACTGGTACTTTGACGTGTCGAGTAACTTAAGAACTTATATTGTCAAATAATATTTGACCCAACTCGTTTAAAAAAAAACGTTAAAACGTAGATAAACTGAAAATACACATAAAAATAAGTACGAATACGTATTATATTTGACATCACTCGTTACCAAGAAAAAAAAAACGTTAAAACGTAGATAAACTGAAAAGACACATGAAAATAAGCACGAATACGTATTATATTTAACATCACTCGTTACCAAGAAAATTTACGTCGAAACGTAAACCAACTTCGATTTATAACGAAACATACTTAAAACTAAACACATAAGAAAACAATGATTTTACGTAAGATTGGTTCCACAAGTAGTGTTTTTTACGTTAAAGACTGGTTCCACACGTTGCAGCAAAGTCCAAACGTCTTTGCGACTCAGATATAATAAAAATACGTACGTAGAACTCAAGAAAATACGTACGTACGTAGAACTCGAGGGATTCAAAATGACATTTTACAAAGCTTTTAGAAAGCTAAAAGGGTGTAAGTGTCAATGCTAAAAGTTGAGTTAAAAAAATTATTGTAAATTTGGAAAAGAAAAACAATTAAAAAGATAGGTTTTCTTCCTAATATCATATCTTATATTTTAAAGACATTCATCATTTTATTCTTAATATCATATCCACTTTCAAATGCATCCAAATGCTCCACTTTCAAATGCATCCAATTTTATTCAAACAAATAATAAGATATATGCATATTCACTGTTTTTGCTCCCGTGGGATCTCCAAGATAATAGAATGTTGTGCACTTGTCGCAACCGTTAGTAACAACCAACAATACGTACGTATTTCAAAAACAGTTAAGATAACAGAAACAATACAAGACACGAGTCGTAAAATGCAACAAATAACATGTAACAAATTATTTCCGCGGACTAGTATCTTCCCGTGGCGTAGTTCCGCCTCGCGGATGCGTGTTAGACGTGTCCGCAACTCCTGCAGTAACTTTGGCAACATCAAGCGCGGTGGCCTCCGGCTTTTTCTTGGTGTACAAAACCGCATAACCGATGCCGGCAGCCATAAGGAAGCCGACAACGGTCATGGTGGTGGCGCTGAATGGCAAACTACGGCGTTGGTGTAGGACGCCACCAGGGTTGTGACCAGGGGGTCTCTTGGATGACTCCACCCCTAGCTTTTTGACCTCTTCTGGACTCATTTTGTGGGTGTCTGCCATTTTTCTCCACTCTTCTCCTCCTTGATCTCCCATGTCTTACGTATAAGTTTTGTTTTTTTGTTTTGTAAATGGAAGTTTATGTAAACGGTGGATGAGAATCGGATGGTGCTGCCACGTGTTTGTATGCTGGCTAAATGGTTCATGTGTTGTTGACACGTAGCATTGTCTTGGAGGCACGTGTTATCATGTTAAGTTGTTTTGTGTTTTTGGTACAAACATGGTTGATGGAGAATATTAATTAGTAGAAAATGTGACGACGTTGATCGTATTAGTATCAACCGATACATTAATGTCTCAAAACATTATCTTCTCTATATAATCTATAAATGTTAAAAAATTGCATGGTAATTTTGAGTGTGAGAACTTATATGTTTGAAAGTAATAAAGATTTTATTTGGGCATGTTTATAAACAAGTCAAGTTGTTAGAATTTTGAAGCTATCTCCGTTTGAATTTTTTTGTTTTTAATCATTTTGAGAGATAGTTTAGATATTAGAGGGAGTAGATTTAGTGGTGATGTGAGAGTTTTGGATTGTAAACCTATATAGTGTGGGATAAAATTTCTACAGGGTATATCGCATCACATTAGTGTCACGTTAGGTATTAGGGCGCCAATGGCTCCTAGAGTTTTGAACGTTATATGATAAAGATTGATACAAAAAGTATATGAGTGCAATTAGTTTACGTAATCAAGTAGTACGTTGTAAAGAATGGATGATGAAGATAAGCTGCAAAATGTCCCTTTGACCACATGTTTCCTCGTAATGTTAATTTCTTATATAATGTACCTCTAAACAACACCCGTCTTGAGATTCAATAAAATCATGTCAGGTGTTCAAATGTGACCGAAAACACCCATATTGTTAGTAACGTCGTTGTCTCCAAAAGTGTTTGTGTGGTTGATGTCACGGGCGACATCGTCGATCTTACAGTCTTGTCAAAACGTCCCACCCATATATGAAGTTTTTAAGTTTTAATCTAAACCCATTTCTCTTTGATTAAAAGTGTTGAGATTCAATTAAAGTTGTTGTTGAGCGTTGAGGTCTCTTGAAACACCCAAAAGAACATCAACATTTCCACTTTAAAAAATTGATCCAAAACACCGCTTCGTCCATGGTGAATGCTTTTTTTGTGTTAACCATGATTTTAAGCTTAAACTTCTTCATCTTGATATCAAACTCTCTCGACAAACATAGGTGTCCGACGGGAAAACACGTGCGCCGTCGTCCATGCTTGGAGGGATTATTTTTAGGGAATCGAAAGTCAAAGGGACATTATGATGAAATGTGTGGTAAAAATGGGTTTTTTATTATTTTCCCTATTGGACGAAAATGGTAGTTTACTAATAAATAGTTTTAGTCGGACTTAATTACATAGTTGATCCATGTGGTATTCAAATATTACGGAGTTGATACAGATTTGCAGAAATTACACCTTTAAACCAACGAGTTTGAAAATAGTAACACATTTAGTCCCTTGCAGGGATTGTGTTATCTTTTTTTGGTTAATTTGTATAAAATGACCAAAACACCCTCTCAATAAAAAAAGTTATTTGTATAATAAATAAAAAGTTTTGTTGAAATTGGACCCTGCCTTGTTTTATCACAGTATCATAAAAATAAATCCAAGATTGTATTATCCGATATAAATAATTTTTTTCACATACGAGTATTTTTATCATTTTCACAATGTTTTATAGAAAAAAAAAATATAATCATTTCCAAGATCAGAACTAAATAAGCTACTATTTCAAACTAGATGGTTTAAAGGTATAACATAAAGACCAACCGTATAATTAATTCCTACTAAAACCATTCAATTTGAATATACTTAATTATCCTAACATGGATGGCGGATGGGACATTTTTCGTTAAGACTAACGAACATTAAAGCTGGGGCTAAATGTACAACGCGTTCACAAATGTTTAGACTAAGTTTAAACTTTTCGCTCATGAAGACAAACATGCAACATAATCAAACCACATTGACATTTGTGAATTAACTCAATCAATGAAAGAAAGAGAATAAAGCGTTGATGTTATATTCTTTGTGAATGAAAAAGAAAAGAATAAAGAGTGGGCCCATGAATAGGAATGTTATAAAAATTAGTATAACGAGATAAGATAAAGACTAATGAAACACATCTAAAATAATTTAGCGATATGTTTCGTAATATCAAACTTTGGATACAAAAATAATACATGTACGTAACACATATTATCTTTTTATTTACTTCAAATTTAAAATTTAAAAAGTGGGATTCGTTTGTATGAGGTGCATAATGAAACCTACTTTTGAATAGTATCGGTTACATGACACGATAAATTAAGAAGGAGTCATCCTATTGGGACACCCAAATTTCTTATTTTGACATCCTTCCATGCGGGTCGCATAGGCCCATGCGCCCCCGCATGGGGTTAGGGTTTCCCGACAAAGGCAGCAGACTGACATGTCTGCGTGGAAACACGCGAACCTCGTACCCATGCGCCCCGCAGAGGCCCATGCACGTCGCATAGGGTACCAAGAATCAGGCCGCACTGCGCTCAGGCCGCACCTGCCGCTGCTGCCGCACCACAGCCACCGCATCCGCCACAGTGGCCGATCCATGTTGCGCCTGATATGCATCAGTTCTACCAGATGCAGATGCTGCATAATGCACAAATGCAGTACATGATGCGATTTCAGATTGATCTGATTGGGGCGATCATGCTCACGTGGGTATGCCACCAGACATTTGTTTACTCGTTGTATACACCATCACAAGTTTTTCACAATAATGTGTGTACATATATTGACAGGTAACCTATGCATATAAATTGTACGTTGAAATAGAGGTGTTTTTCGGTTACCACTTATTTTCATTCTTATTTTCGCAACCCTAACAATTTCAAACACTCAACTTCAAGGATTGAGATCTTATTATCTTGGTTGCGTTTTGGACACAATTTAGTTCGTTCCAAAGCTCACACATAGTATAACACAAACCAACGCAGTAAATTATGATTACATTAGTAGCAATTGCTTTTTATTACATTATTCCCTAGAGAAAAAAGTCTCCATTTTCATCAAAATTTCAAAATTCATATCACATAGATTTTATCTGGGACATAAAATTTGTAACCTCCCCATTGTAGTCTCACCAGTCTCTACATGTCATTGGTTGGTCGAAACTCATTTAAAAAACATGTATTGATGCATTTAAATTTTTATGTTAACATAGTGAACACTAATGAAAAAATTATTTCACTACACTAATGAAAAAAACTATTTCACTGATTTCAGGCAAGGAATGTATTTATGTGAACACTTTTTCCATCAGTTTAATGAACAAACAATAAAGGTTTCATATAATAAATACATCATTGATCATTCTGTGTTATTGTAAACTATGGTCCACAAATTAGGAAAGTAGTGCCAAGTTTATTCGGCACTTCAAAAGTCCAATAATGCAAGTAACAGCATCCAATGTTACAATATTTGGAAACAAAAATTAAATAAGAATTATAACCTACACTAACTGAATTATTCACTTATAATTAATATATATATATATATATTTTTGCTATTAGAGTTGGTGGCCTAATTAGGGGTGTAAGAGTTGGGTCGGGCTCAAGGCCAACTCGGCTCGATTCAAACCTCCTTATTTGAGCTCAAGCTCGGCTCGACCTATTTAGAGAACAACCTCAAACAAACTAAAAGCTTGGCTTGAGCTCGCTTCAATATCACGTTAAGAGCCAGCTTGGTTCGAACTCGGCTCGCCGATGTTATCATCATTATTATTATATTATGTATAAAAAAACTAAAAAAATTGTTTGGGCTCGTTTAGGCTCGCGAGCCTATACGAGCTTTGTATTCCAGGCTCGATAACTAAACGAGCTCTATTTCAGGCTCGGGCTCAGGCTCATTAAGGCTCGGCTCATTCGAGCTTTTGACCGAACCGATCACAAGTAGCTCTCGAGCCTCGGGGCTTGTTTAAACCAGGACGTCTAATGGCAGAGACAACGCCTCTAAGAACACCTAAGGTTTGATGGTTACGGTTTCAAGTTCCACAAGTGACACGTATAAAGAAATTTGTCATTAGAAAAAGGTAACATATTTTGATAATGTAAAGAAAAGATAAAGATAAATTTTAACACCATGTCATCTTTAAATTATATATTCAACATAAATTGTGGTTTAATTCATTGGTTAATATACTATCAGTTAATCCTTGAGTCTATCAACGAGGAGTTATTATTACTCTAAAAATTAAAGTTGGATTAGTGATGACATAAATGGAAGCAAATGTTGGATAAATGGAAGTAAAAAAAAACAAATGAGTTCTAGCTCAATTGGTTATTTGGTTTAGGAGGTAATTCCATAACCTTTCAATATGAAGGTCATGAGTTGGAGTTACACTTGGTGCAATTTGTTTTAGGTGAACTAGGAGTTTTACTACAGTGGGTTTCGGGCGGTGGGTTTCCCCTGGAACGGTGAGAGGGTATGGTCACCAGCGCTGTCTGCGTACGTAGGCATGAGTGGCCTTCGGCAATGGGTTTACACATGTGGCTAAAGGCTTGTTTGGCAACTTCTGAATGGTTAAGTGCTGAATGATTAAGAGGTCTGAACCATTAAATGTTGAACCAGTAAGAGGTTTGAACCATTAATAGCCTCATTTAAAGGTAAACATACAGCCCCTAAGCTTCTATAGTATTTGTTGGCCGTTAAAAAAACACCCAACAAAAAAGTAAAGAAAAGAGATATATATGATCAACTCAAATTTTTTACACGACCTTTGCATCAACTCATGATGTCGTTTCTTAGAAGTTTAAACAATTAAACGGTGACTCATATATAATCTTATACACGCTAGGTACTCGTTACTCAATGTTCATCTGATATGCAATTATTGAATATGTTCGTTTATGATATTATGCGACTAGAATTATCGGTTTAAATATGCATGGGTACCCTATAATTTAATCCTTACTCATTCCAAACACGTATATTATACTAATGCTATTCTTATATTCGAATACCAGATCTAATTGTTTAAAGTTTAATTTGGATTTTTCTTTTGTGTTCAGGTTTTTTTTCCATCCCTACAAAACAAGTGACATAAATTTCTCTCTACGTAAAAGAAATCGTATATGACCACTTTTGGATTTTGTAATAAACTCGTGTAGTTACAAAATCATATACTAAATCTATTTTAAGTTAATTGCCTCGTTTATTTTTTTTATTGTTGAAGATAAAGCTGTAACATTAACATGGTATGTCTGGGTATTGTATGCAATATAAAAATAGTTGCTATATATTAGGGTGCAGAGTCCTCTCAAATGCTCCATTGACACGTCAATTAAAGATTTGGCAAAAGAACTGGAGCCAAATAATTATAGGGCGTCCTTCCTCTTCTCACACGTTTTTTAGAGCATAAAAGGTGTTAATATTCATGTACACATAGACATACAGAGAGAGAAACAGTGAAAAAAAGGGTGACAATAACTTATGTCTAGGCATAAAGCCTCTCTAGGGCATTATGTGATAAGTGACGGATTGTATAAGAGAAAAAAATTTATATAACTTGAGTATGTAGTGAGATTATATATGTATAGAATTGATATATATGTGTGTGTGAGTGGGAAGAAATGGTAACGGTATGACATACATAGTAGGGAGGGAAAAAATTATCCCATAGCACCGCCATAATGGTGTAGCCGGACACTATGGGACGCCATAAATGCTCTGGCATGATATGCAAAGGGCTCTGGCGTGATAAGAAAACATTATGTTAAGATTTATATTCTATTCTATTGAGTTAATGCTATTTAGTCCTATTTCCTTAGAAAACATTATGTTAAGATTATACTCTTATTCTTTTGAGTTAAATGTCATTTTAGTCCCTATGGTTTGGGTCATTTTGCCAGTTTAGTCCTAATGTTTCATTTTTCACCTGTGGATCCAAAAATGTTTCACTGTTGCCAATTTAGTGCACTGGGTCAACGTCGTCTATTAATTGTGTTAACGAGAAGGGCAATTCGGTCATTTTATATGTAATTCTGTTAACTAGAAGGGTAATTCGGCATATAAAATGACCGAATTACTCTTCTCGTTAACAGAAAAAAATGAATGAAGTTAACCAAATGGACTAAAATGGCAACGCTGAAACCTTTTTGGACCCACATACGAAAAATAAAACATTTGGATTAAATTGAAAAAATGACCCAAACCACAAGGATTAAAATGACATTTAACTCTATTCTATTTTGTATCAAGGTTCAATCCTTGAGGAAAAACTAAGCTATTCACATGCATAAAATGTATACTAAATTCCATTGTTTTGAAGACTCTACCTCTTCATTTTATTTTGTTAATCGAGTATGTTAGTCTCGTTATTATATGCATCTTTAGGCATCAAAATAAATCATAAAAGCAAAACAAACAAAAAAAGCAAGGATATAAAATCAATTATCTGAAATTATAATATTTTTGCTAGTCGTTTGGTGCATATAAATTTATAAATATGTCTAACTTCATGCTGTAATATAATAATAGTATTGTAATAATAGAATATTTTTCTGGTCCAAAACACATCATGCTGTAGTAATAGAATATTTTTTCTGCTCCAAAACATATATTTTTTTTGTTTATATTTGATTGTTAGTTTTTCTTATTGTGCCTTGTGATATTTGAATCTTAGACCTCCCCACAATCACACTTAATTGTATTAAAAGGTTTTATCGTAAAGTGATATTTGATATATATATTTTTTAAACGGTAGATTAGCAGGATTTTCAGCTTGCTCCAAAGGCCAGTGTATGCTGTTGAAACTTTCATCCCAGTTCGAATCCCTCCCAGTGGTACTCACTCATATTTACATAATTTACGCTTAGTAGGGATCGAACTGAGACCTTCTCAGAAGAAAACCATATATATGTGTATATTACGAAAAACTTAGAGAAATGTGTGGTCCAGAATGCTTCTCAAGTTTCTCAATTAGTTTAATGTTTCTCACATGATCCTACCTATATATATATATATATATATATATTATATATAGGTAGGGATCCTAAGAGAAGAGCACCCTATTTGAGAAACTTGAGAAGAAATCTGGACCACATTTTTCTAAGCTTTTCGTAATATACACATATGTATAGTTTCCATTTGACTATATACATATGTGTATAATTCAATATACATATATGTATATAGTAACTTTTAAATATACATATGTGTATCTTACGAATTACTTAGAAAAAATGTGTGGACCAGATTTATTCTCAAGTTTCTCAAATAGCCTACCTCTTCTCACATGATCCTAACCCTATATATATATATATATAGGTAGAGGATCCTGTAAAAAAGACTAAAAGTGTGAGAATGATAAGAAAGATTATGATGATGACACATGTCCCTATATATTTTATTAGTTTAAGGGTAAGATAGTAATTTAACTAATAATCCTAATTAATGATATAATTAAAGATATAATCTTGTAACCGAATTCATCAGTTATTTTAGGAATTTATCAGTTATTTTAGGAAGTCAACATCAGTTCGTATAAAACTCCATACAAATTCCAGAAAACACCACAACTTGAATCGTAATACAGCCATGGTGTTCAAACATCTGTAATGATTTTTGTTATTTTTTGCAGGTATAAAACACCATACAGATTGCAAAAACGCCATAAATTGAACCATAATACAGTCATAGTGTTTTAACATTTAGAATGATTCTATTGCTATTCCAGATGTTAAAACATCATGATTGTAATCACAATACAATGTTACATACTCTAGATGTTAAAACACCATGATTTGAATCATAATTCATTATTTGCAATGCTATAGTGTCTTTTTTACGTCATGGTGTTTTACTATAAAACACAACACCTTGAATCACAATACAATTAAAACACCATACACCATTGAACATAGAAAAAACACCATGGACTAAAGCATCCAATCGAAATGTAATTTTTTTCTCTACATAAGTATAACAATATGGTAATCGTATTAAAGATAAAAAAACATTCGTTATTATGGTGTAATTTTTTTAAAAACCAAGTTACGTATAAAAAGTTATTAACGTTTAAAAAATAAGGGGAACTTGCATATGCATTGCATGTGACTTTCTAAATTTAAAAATTTTAAATTTACCTTTATACCTTAACTAGAAAACTAATTAATTTAATTGTTACACTATTTACAAGATTGCCATCAATATCTCAACCATTAGATTAAAGATCTACGGTTTAGATTCTTTCTTACCCTTCTCATAAAAAACATATTTTTTACAATAACCTCACCCTATATATATATATATATATAGGGTAAGGTTCATGCAAGAACCACCTTTATTGTGAGAACCGCGAGAACCACCTTCATTGCAAAATAAATTCTAAAAAAATCAAAAAAGCACTCAATTCTTTTTTTAATATTTTTTTAATAAAAATCGTTATACTTCGTTACAAAAAAATAATAATAATAATAAAATTTCGAGTAACAGTTATCCATGCACATGTGCATATGTATCATAACTTCTACAAATTCAGTAATACGATATCACTAGTAGACAATTGCACTTTAATTTACAATACCATCCATAATACACTCAATTTTACATTAAATGCATATGTGCATCGTTATGTATAACAATTATATAAAGTGTTTTGGTAAAAAAAATTGTGATTTTGAATGATGAAGTAGGCTCATATATATGTTTTTTGGTTAGTTATATCTAGTGGTTAATGGGTTCATTATAGTTGTCACTTTATGATGTAATATGTTGATTGGATGGTATAAACGATGTTGATATACATGTAATGAAGTGAAAATATTGGTATTGGTATTGTATTATAAATGGTAGGAGGTAATGGTATTGTATTATGGATGGTAGGAGGTAATGGAAGTGTATTATGGATGGTATGATAGATGAAAGAGAAAGTGTATTCAAATTAGTGTACCAAAACACCTTATTTCATGTTGATACATATAGATGCACATGTGCATTTCTTATATTGGTAACATAAAAAGTAGTGTATTACACATGGTAGTGTAAATGAAAGTACAATTGTCAAATTTGTTTGTAATGTATTACGGAATTTGTAAAAAAATGATAAAATGCACATTTTGCATGGTAGTGTATTATGGATGAAAGAGAAAATGTATTCAAATTAGTGTACCAGAACACCTTATTTCATGTTGATATATATAGATACACATGTGCATTGCTAATATTGGTAACGTAAAAAGTAGTGTAGTTACACATGGTAGTGTAAATGAAAGTACAATTCTCTAATGTTTGTAATGTATTATGGAATTTGTCAAAGAAAATGATGAAAATGCACTATGCATGGATAGTTGGTACTCAAAAAAAAAAATTTTGAATTTTTTTTATTGTTGAGTAAATATACGACTTTTTAAAAAAAATATTAAAAAACAAAAAAAATTGGTTTTTTTTTTGGATTTTTTTAGGTATTACTGTTTGTGTTCACACTGGTTCTCGCGGTTCTCACAATAAAGGGTGTTTCTAACGGATCCTTGTCCTCTATATATATATATATATATATATATATTTTTAATATACATATGTATATTTAATATAACAATTGGTTGATTTAATTATAAGTGATACACTAGTGTATTTTGTGAACTAGTGATCAAATCCTGGCCGTTGAAATACACTCGTGTATTGATAATCAAGGGCAAAGATTAGTTCACACAGTTCACTATCAAGGGGGTTGTTCACAAAAGAACCTAACCCTATATATATATATATATATATATATATATATATATATATATGGGAGGGTTATCTTGAGAACGCTAAATATTGCGAGAACCGTGAGAACGAATTAAAAACCAATAAAAACCAATTTTTTTTAAATACAAACCTCATTGTAATTAAAATACAACATCAAAATAAGAATTTACAACATCAAATAATTCATTTCTTCCCTCAAAATCACTCTTATTAATTTGTTTACACATGTGTAAACATAACAAATTTACACATGTGTAAAAAAAAATTATTTACGAATTCACGTAAATTTAAACGTGTAAATTAAATTTTCAACATTGTATCCGAATAACAACGATAAGTGTAAAAGAAATTTTAAAATTGAATTGTTTTTTACCAATTTTCGTGGTTTTTTCATTCGTTCTCACAGTTCTCGCGATATTTAGCGTTCTCATTTAAACTTCTCCCATATATATATATATATATATATACAAAATACAGTATGTATATAATATATGAACATGTTGTATTACATTATAATGATATATTGTATACATCTGTATATTGTAATTAATAAAATTGACGGACAATACGAATGTATTCATTGTAAAAATATCATATATATATATATATATATATATTTGAATGTCAAATTTGGATCACTGACAGGACCACTAGAGTATCATCATGTCACCAGCGAAACCACCTGTTCATATCCATCTCCACTAAGCTTAATGCATATACACCAATTCAGAAGGAAACCCAATAAATATAGGAAAAAACCCTTTTATAGAAATCGAACCCATAACCTATTGGTTACATAGTTTTATCCTACCTAAGAAAAAATATATTATTTTCACATAAGAACTGGGTAAGTATTTAATGCACCTTTATGTGTGTGTGGATCTTCGGTAAAGGATTTTATAAATGAACAAGGAGAGAAAGACAATTCAAAATATTTAATCATTTTGATTAAGATTATTGGGGATAGAATTAGAGTGTGTATTTATGGCTAACACACTTGATAATATTGCATAGAATGTCTTAGGGTGAAGGGGGACCTCTAATAAGATGAAGAGAAATTTTCATCCATCTAATTATAATTATCATGTCATTTTCTCTCTTATTCTCCTCTCTTGCCCAAAAACACAAGGGGTGGTTTCTCCTAAACCATTTTTTATGAAAAAATAAAGTATAATTGGTTGAATACTAGTGGGCCTCACCTTTATACCATCTCCCTTATCTTCCCCACAAGCGTTGAACATCCACTGATTTCAAAGCCCCCCACGCAGTGAACAACGTTGGCGGCAGTGTGCCCCTCGCGGCAAACACACACCCCGCATCACTCCCCACTTGCGCCTCGGACACCTTAGGTTCGAATCTGAGTACATATAGTTATTTAAATAATTAATGTAAATTAAAAATAGAAACAACCTTTACTATTATATTAACATTTTTATCAGTATTGAAGGGGTATGGTCCCAAAAACCTTACGCAATCAAGGAAACCATACCCATTAGTAACTTTAAGAAAACTGGCGCAGACTTCTTTGCAAAATAAGATTTATTAGAACTCTGGCTAAATATCCAATAGAGGAAAGCGTCATTTAACTACCTTGTGCGGGCTCGCGCATGGTTCAAAGTTAACCTTGAACACTTTCTGGATAAATGCTTCATTTAACTACCGTGCCGGGCTCGCGCAAGGTTCAAAGTTAACTATTGAACATTCTGTTTGGATAATGCTTCGTTTAACTACCTTGTGCGGGCTCGCGCAAGGTTCAAAGTTAATAACACCATTTAACATTGCCGTGGATTAATTACTTCATGCCATAAACTCATGCCGCAAATACTTATATCAAAGCAAGCATCCACCAAACGTTGCGCTAAGCAGCAAGGAGAAGAAGGAAGATCAGATTAACTAACTTGCGCTTCTCGCGCAAGGAGACAGTAAATCCTGAGAAATTTTCCCTTAGCAAAATCCTTGACTTGGTGCAGAAGCAAAGGAATATTTTCTGTTGTAACAGAATGTACACGTGGCGAATAATAGATGGGTAACAGCTGTGAAACCTTCTAGAAGCCGGTAACACCCAATCGTGCAAGCATCCTTTCGGTTATAATCAATTGCCACATGGCAGCATCTGGACGGCTGAGGAAGATCACGGTGATGACATGCTCACATTTATAAGATGTAGTGATATCATGTTGACACGTGGCACCTCCCAACCGCTGATGAGCTCACGATCCGTGTGCACTAACAGATTGCCAACAAACGTTAACGGAATGGCAAAAGGATTTCGTAAAGTTAACAATCTCTCTTTTTGGCGCCAAACACCGGCTATAAATAAGTAACTTGGAGTTCAAGGAAAGGTATTCACTCTCAACTACTTCTCACTTACAATACTTACTTCCGACTACCTGTACTTATTCTCACGCCGGAGGGTGGTCATGGAGAGAAACCCCCTTCTCCCTGTGGCGAGCTAATGGTGTTCTGTTTTGCAGGATCAGCAGAAGTACTGTATTAATCATCATCCATCGTGAAACCAAACGGAGGGTTAACCCTTTTATGAGAGCCCATTCCATAGATCTACTTAGATTCCGGTCTAGTTGATCTAGGGTTTCTTCATTGGAGCCCACCGATTTCGATTCTTTCTCATCCTTTCGTTTCGTTTCATTTAGATCTGCAGCATCATGGCTGACGGATCATCTTTTTAAGGTCCTCTCGACTGTCGGACTATCGACGGGAAAATAGTTGAGGATTCTTCCGGCGAAGTAATGCTCAGTTTGATCCTAATGATGCGAGTATTCCTGTAACGCCGACGGCTCCTCAGGTTGATGTTACGTCGATTTTACCACCTGGAGAGACTCCATTATCGTGGTTAATCAAATCTCAAGCGACTCTAAACGCTATGTATGCTCAGTTATGTGCTCAAACCGGAACTCCAGCTTTTCAAGCTCCGGTTAATGCTCCTCAGGTCCGTGCTTCGCCAGCACCTCGAGTTTTGAGTTATAATACTCAAAGTCATGCTCGTTCCCCTTCGCGCATGCCTGAAGATGGAACAGAAATGAATTTTAAAACCAGGAATGATCCTGTTCATTCTGGTAATAGAAGGCAAGAAGACAACGTTCAACGTCGCGCATCTGTCCACTCTCGTTTGGGCCCGCGATCTTCGCAGAAACGGGACACCCAACACGATGAGCTCGATAGAACCTATGACGAAGGGGATAGTGCAAGTATTTTCAATCGCATATCTGCAGATCATGCTAGTTACAGGCCAAAAGTACGTGCAGTATACAATCCAGAAGCTGTGCATGATTACAATTTGGTGTATCGCCCAACCAAAGCAGCTGAGCAATCAAAGTTTACCAGAGAGATAGCACTGGCTCCGTTGGAGCAAGCGAAATTACCATCCAACGTTCGAAAGTTTAACGGTTTGACCGATCCTGATGATCACATGCGCCTCTTTACCGGTGCAGGGTTACTTGGATGCTGGACATTGCCAATGTGGTGTCACTTATTTGTACAAACCCTTACTGGCACTGCGCACCTTTGGTTTGATAATTTGCCGGCAGGTAAACTTTCCTCTTGGAATGACTTAAAAGAAAATTTTCTTACGCACTTTAGTCAGCAACAGCGATACGTGCGTGACTCCTCAGATGTAATGAACATCTGGCGGAGGGACGATGAAAGCCTCGAAGATTTTATAACACGTTACAATAAAGAGGTGTTGGAGATTGGAGATGTCCATGAAGACCTTATACGCGCGCAGTTCAAGTATGCGGTAAGGTGCGACGAAATGATTAAGGTGTTGTCCGGTACAACTGGCCTTCCAAAAAATTGGGATAAACTCATGGCGGCAGCCAAGGTCTACATCCAGACTGAGAGCAACTTAAGTTCTAACAGACCACCTCTACCTCAGAACCATCCCCAAGACGTGAGTAGAGGTAGTCGCAAGTATAAGAGAAATTGGAACGAGTCAAGTCAGAATTCGTATTCTCCGTATTCACCAATTGATGCGCGAACAACAATCAACAAGATAACCACTCAAGAAGCAATTAAACAAGAGAATAGAGAACGTCAGTGGACTCCCTTAACGAAATCGCCGGCTGAGGTTCTCAGTACTGAGAATTATCAGTTTAAACAGCCACAACCAATGAAAAACAAAAAATGGCAAGACCCAAATTTGTTCTGTGACTATCATAGAGTCACCGGCCACACAACAGATAATTGCATCAGTCTGCGCACGGAGATTGAGAAAGCATTAAAGAGTGGGAAGCTTACACATCTAGTCCAAAATGTGCGCAAAGAGATTAAACAGATTACGCGCGAGAACGAAGGGCCTAGTAACAAGAAAATGAAACAGCACGTTTCCATGATTCAAGGTGGATCATCGCGCAAGCGTAGCCTTCAACATTTTCAAAACAACACTTGGCGCGAACAACAAGTCATTTTTCCTATCGTTCCAGGAGGTCCTCAAGAAGACCGACCAGTAGTTATCACCGGTATCTTTGGGCACTACCAAACAGACTATATGTTTATAGATCCGGGTAGTTCCATGGATATCATGTATGAGCAGTGCTTCAAGCAACTAGATCCTGAGGATAAGGCACGCTTGGAACCAGTTGATTTTCCATTAACTGGGTTCTGCAATGAGGCTGTCTTTCCTTTAGGACAAAACCTTTTTCCTGTTACGTTATCTGATGGGAGGCATTCTTGAACGAGTAACGTCAATTTCATGGTGATGCCGGCAACTTCCCGTGATGATGTTTTATTGGGACGTCGCATGCAACGTGATTTTAGTATGATTACCTCCGCTCCGCATGCTGCTTGTGGTTTTCCGACACCAAATGGTGTAGCTATACTTTATGCGCGGAAAGAAATCATGTCAATTGAGGAACTAGTTATGAAGGCTGGCAAGACATTGCCAAGCAACGAACCAGAAAAGTGGGTACTCAACAATAAGTACGCTGAGCAGACAATCTTATTAGGGCCCGCAGTCAGTATTGAAATTCACGCAAAGCTTAAACTATTGTTGTTCCGCAACAAAGACATTTTCGCCTGGACGCCTGCCGACATGGTGGGTGTCCCGCGCGACATTGCGAACATTGCCTAAATGTATTTCCATCAGCAGAGCCAGTTGTGCAGAAAAAGCGCAACCTTGGGTCAGAAAAGACAGAGGCAATGAACGAACAAGTCACCGAGTTATTAAATGCTGGTATTCTGCACGAAGTCAAATACCAAACCTGGGTGGCAAACCCAGTCATGGTAAAGAAACATAATGGCGGATGGCGGATGCGCGTAGATTTAAAAGATCTAAACAAGGCGTGTCCAAAAGATTGTTATACTCTCCCTAAGATTGACAAAAAGGTTGACTCGTTAGCTTCCTTTCGCTGGAAATGTTTTCTAGATTGTTATAAAGGTTATCATCAAGTCTTGATGAAAAAAGAAGACGAGGATAAAACCGCTTTTCGCACGGAGAAGGGCATTTTTTGTTATACCAAGATGCCTTTTGGTCTCCGCAATGCGGGAGCTACTTATCAAAGATTGATGGATACAGTGTTTGGAGATGACATTGGGAAAACTGTGGAAGTCTACATTGATGATCTGGTCATTATGAGTAATTCAAAAGACACTATGCTAGACAACATCCAAAGAACTTTTGATTCTCTGCGCGAGGTAAATCTAAAGTTAAATCCCAGCAAATGCTCATTTCGGCATGGAGGCGGGCAAAATTTTGGGTTTCACCGTCACCAAAGATGGTTTCAAAGTTAATCCCGAAAAGGTCGATGCAATACAAAAAATGTCTTCTCATACTACCATCAAAGAGATGCAACGTTTGGCTGGAAGGTTAGCTGCGCTAAATCGCTTCCTCGCCAATCATGCTGTAAAATCTTATCCATTCATTCAAACCTTGCGCAATTGTACGAAAAGCAAAGAGTTCGCATGGACTCCTGAAGCTGATCAAGCTTTCCAGCAGATGAAATATTGTTTAGTTCAACTTCCCACACTTACTGCTCCTCGTGAAAAAGAACCCATGGTCTTATATCTTGCTGCATCTGAGGTAGCAGTAGGTGCCGTCTTGTTGGTAGAACGCGCAGGGGTCCAGTCTCCAATTTATTATATCAACAAAATGTTGAACGATCCAGAGACAAGGTATTCGATCATGGAGAAATTAATTTTAGCATTGGTCCATGCTTCGCGCAGGCTACGAAAATACTTTTCTGGACATGTTATTACAGTTTTAACAAATTTTCACATTGGCCAAGTCCTGCCAAACCAGATGTTTCGAGACGCTTGCGAAATGGGCAATAGAATTGGGAGGTTATAACATTTGTTATAAACCTAGACCAGCTATCAAAGGCCAAGTTTTGGCGGATTTCATTGCTGAGATTCCCGCTGATAAACTTGAAGAATGCCAAGCAATTCAAAATCCAGTCCTAGTCATTGAGAATAGAGCCTGGACATTGTTCACCGATGGCGCATCTAATAGTGATGGGGCTGGAGCAGGTCTTCGATTAATGAGTCCAGAGGGAGCGGAATTTACATGTGCAATTCGGCTGGATTTTAAAAGCACCAACAACGAGGCCGAATATGAAGCTTTTCTAGCAGGCCTGCGCTTCGCTATCAAAATGGGTGCAACAAATTTAGAAGCCAATGTTGATTCATTACTAGTTGCTGAGCAAGTAATTGGAACGTACGATGCAAAGGGAGATATCATGGCTTTATATTTGGCGCAAGCCAAAGCTCTTATAGCACAGTTCCAACAATTTAAAGTCACACACGTCAAGCGAAGCGAAAACAAGCATGCTGATGCTTTAAGTAAACTCGCAGCAACTAGTTTCAAACATTTGGCAAAAGAAGTTCGCATCGAGGTTTTAAGTAATCCGTCAGTCCCTCTCAGACAAGTGACAATGGTCAAAGTAGGAGATCCATCATGGATGTCTCCAATAATGATGTATTTGTTACATGGTTCTTTACCAGAAGATAAAGCGCAAGCACATAAGTTACGATGCAAAGCCCTCAATTACGAAATGATTGACGGTATTCTGTACCGACGCTCTTACATAGGCCCTTCACTCCGTTGCGTTAACAAACATGACGCGCTATACCTGATCAGAGTGATTCATGCGGGGCTATGTGCCGCGCATGGTCGTAGCCAAATTAAAAAGCGCAGGGTATTATTGGCCCGGATGTACGTTGACGCGGTAGAGATCTTGCGCAAGTGCATGTCCTGCCAAAGGCATGCCCCTAAAACGTTGCGCCCAAAGAATCCTTTGGTACCCGTCACAACAGCTTGGCCATTTCAAAATGGGCCATTGATTTAGTGGGACCATTTCTAGATGCGCCCGGCGCAGTAAAGTTTATCATCGTTGCGGTCGATTACTTTACCAAATGGGTTGAAGCTAAACCTTTAGCTTCTACTACAGCGATGGTAATTCGCAAATTCATATGGGAATATATTATTTGCCGTTTTGGTCTGCCCATGCGCATTATTACAGACAACGGTCCAAATTTAACGGCTCAAGAGTTGCAAACATGGATGACCGAAATGGGAGTCCAGCATGTTTTCGCTTCTGTTGCGCACCCACAAGCAAATGGTCAAGTTGAAAGCATAAACAAACAGTTGGTCGACGGTATCAAGGCCGCCTTGGCACGACACGGCGGGGATGGGTTGATGAATTGCCTAGCATCTTGTGGGCACATCAAACTATGCCCAAGACTAGTACTGGAGAAACTCCTTTTAGCCTTGTGTACGGCACGGAAGCTGTGATTCCTGCCGAGATTGGGTTACCATCTCCAAGAATGCTAGTTTTGGAAAAACAAGATAACGAAGAACAACGGCGCGTCGACCTAGACTTATTGGAAGAGCGACGAGAAAATCAGCGATTCGCGAAGCTAAATACAAGTCCCAGCTTGAAAAGTATTACAACAAGAGGGTGCGCATCTGTTCCTTTTTGCCTGGTGACTTTGTTCTTCGTGATAATGAAGCGTCGAATGCCGAAAAACCAGGGAGTTAGCCCCACGATGGGAAGGTTCGTACGTGATAAATGAAGTATTCGGAAAAGGCACGTACACTCTGAAACGTATGGACGGATCCAGCGTTCCTAGAACCTGGAACGCCCAACAACTACGCTGATGTTATATGTAATCTCAGTCCTCTAAGCAACTTCTGAGCGTTGCGTAACGAGACTGCTTACTTTATTTTGTTATGTAATCTTTGTGGCAGCCATTGCCTTGCGCTTTGTCAGTATGAATAAAATACTTTGCCACTATTTACAGTCTTATATATGTTCATTTACAAATGCATGCAATTCCTTTGGATAAACAAAACACAAACTCATGAGTTACAAGCTAACTTAATACTTACGCTCACACATGAGAAAAGAAATTGTTCATTTGTCTATCTACACAAGTAATTGGTCCCATGCAAACATTGTAAAACTGAAATATATTATATTCACAATACTTGCGCAGAATCGCAACGTTACAAGTTATCATACAGTAAAAATTTACAAATTTCCTATTCTATGGACTTGGTTCCCGCCTGCTTCTCTGTTGAAGAAAAGATCTCCTTTAGCTTATCAACAAAGTCGTATTGTCGCAGCGCAGCGTCCACAAGGTCCATAATCGGAATTTGCAATTGATCATATTTTTCCTTAGCAGCAGAATAAATGGCGGCAGTATTTAGCCCATGCGTGGCAGCACGGCTGGTATCCCATTCAGTCTTCAGCGCATGGCCACGTGCAAAGTACATTCTCTATATCCCTCGGCATGCCCGTCATTGCGTGCCGCCATCATTAATTCTGCCACTCTCTCATCCAACTCCGTAGAGTTAAGGATGGCATTTGCGATCTGTACACAAAAACAATTAGTAGATGTTGCGACAATCAAACCAGACATATAAAGAAAAGGGAATATTACCTCCACAATCCCATACTCCCTCAACCAGGTAAGCTGGTTCATGAGGGATTCGGTCAAGCTTTCTGCGGTAGCGTGAGCGACCTCCGTGTCGTTAAGTTTTTGTTCGCCTTCAGTTAAACGGCGGATCAACTCGGCTTTCTCTGTTCGGTGGAGGTTGATATCTTTTTTCAAACTATCAACCTCAGCTTGCAACCGCGCCTGGTCAAAGAGCATAGCATTTAGATCATCAATTTCTTTATTCTTAAGAAGAAGAGTCATTTTGGTTGATACCTCATTCTGCTCGCTCCTCTCTCTGTGTGAGCACGCCTCTTCTGCTGCCGCAACTGCATCAGCTTTCTCTTTTTTGAGTTTCTCAATTTCATCGCGCAGAGAAGCTTTTTCTTTGTTGTCACGCTCGCAAGCCTCCACAAAGCGCTTGCGCTTGTCCGCATATTGCGCAACAGAGGCCTCACACTTGCGCTTCCAAGACAAAGCAGCCCATTCTCAGTCTTCTTCTCTTCCTCAAACTGGGCCTTTTCCGCCTCAAAATCAACAAGTATCTTCAGCGTCTTCTCTTTCTCAAACTTGGCATTCGCCTTCTCAAGCCAACCTCGTCCCACTCCTTATTCATGCTGCGCCATTCGCGCACAATTCTATTTATAGTGGACGAGGCAAGGGCAGACTCTTGCAAATATGACTCATAAGTAGCCTCATGGTCTTTTTCTTCCTGGTGCTTCACCTCCGCCGGAGGGAAGATGCCCTTATACCACTCCCTATAGGAGTGCGAATTGGTGAAAACATCGCCCTGCTTAACTTTTCACACGGGCTGATGAATCACAGAGGCCCGTCTCTTAGAATAAGAGCGATAATAATAATCCTCAGGCGTCTCCTCTGGGTGAATAGGCGACTCCTCTTCCAAATCCTCAACAAACACAAAGCCTTCGTTTTGTGTTGAGGGTCTGGCTCCTTTGGATATCAACTTTGACGGTTCCCCAGCATCTGTAGCCGTATCTTTAACCTGCTCGCCAGCACTCAGTATCAGAATTTTTGGGCTCTTCTTCTGGAGCCGCTTTCTCAATATGTTCCGGGACGATGTGGTCGGCTTCAGGAACAGGAGTTTCTTTCCCCGCATCTCCCTCAACATTCTCAGGCCTGCGCGGCGATGGTATAGCAGATAAGGTGGCCGGCGCAACCTTCACCATTTTTTCTGCAAAGCATATCAACAAATACCAAGTATGAGATTCTGCGCAACTTTTTGACAGAAATGCGCAACCAACCAAACGTACCAGGTGAAAATTTCTTCGTAAAGGCATCCAGGTTGACCTTCTTGCCAATGCACGGGCGCGCAACTTTTGTTGGCGCAGGGGTTTTGGTTTCCGCCTCCTTCCTCTTCTTGGAAGTGCGCTTCAACGCCACTTCCGGGCTAGAAGGTACTTCCAAGGGATCATCTGGGTTCACAGCTGGAAGAGAAGAGGTGTCAACGGGTTCGGGCTTCGGTTTCTTTGAACCTACAGGCGCAAGACCCTCCAGTGAGTCCGACACCACCACATAATCGCACCAAGAGTCAGATACGAGACGTGTACCTTTCTTGCCCTCAGCTTTCACAGCAGCTGATGGCTTGGGTTTTTGATCTGGGTTGGAAGGAGGCGCAGCAGCTGCAGCAGCAGTTGGTTTCTTCTTCTTCTTCGAATCAGGGCCTACGCCCAAGTTTAGCAAATCACCTAGATAATCAATCATATTGAGCAAAGGTTGCGCTATTAGTTATATTGCAATATCACTTAGAAAACATGTTCAAGAGTAATATTGCAATATCAACTTAGGCTTTGTAAGAACTTAGTTACCAGTTTTCGAAGAAGGTTGCGCCTCGAGATCCTCCTTCTTGGGCAACTCAAAGTTCCCTAAGATTTGCGAGAACCAAGTTTCCTCGCCATCAGCAACAGGAACGACGGCCATTTTCCCTTTCTCTCTTGAAAGAGACCAAGTAGAGAGGCGCAGCTACATAACAAACATTATTGCATCAATACATATCTATTGACAGATATTGCTAGGACGTTAAAAGGTTACATACCAGTTCCATCTTCGGTATACACCGGTTTTTCCCGGCGTTCCTTCTTCCAGAAAATACTCATCCCGACAGCGATGAGGGCCCTTTCCGGCAAAATAATATTGGGCACATCCTTAATATCTTGATACCATACCTCGTCGGCAGGTATGGGAAGGGTCTCCAACTCGATCTCATCACCGGCTAGGAACGTCATCTTCATCGGGATCACCGCCGCCTTGATGAAGAAGAACTTATGCTTCCAGTCGTGGTAAGACTTCAGCGGCACCAACAGCAACCTTTTGGCTTGCACACGCTGTTGGAACGAATAAGTACCCAACGAGCAGTGCAGCTGGTAGAAAACCCTAAACTTCTCGACCGACGGCACGATCTGCATCGACCGGCAAACAAACTCAAAATGTCGGATCCTCACCATTCCCATCGAGCTCAACTGAGAGATGTGAATCTTGTAAAAACCGAGAATTTCCAGCAAGAAATGGGTCATCGGAAGCCGGAAGTTCCCTTCGGCAAAATAGTCGTAAAATAATGTGATGTAGCCGGCCGGCGCATCAGCCGCCGTGGCATTCGCCACCGGAAAAAATGCCTTCCAAGATGGAGCAAAGAGAAAGTTGGTGGCAAGATTGTCGAAATCTTTCTTCGACCACTTCAACGGTGGCAAACTTGACGATGACATCTCAACAGAGCTTGCACCGGTAGCCATAACAAAAACTTTGAAGAAAACTTAAGAGAACTTTGAAGATCGCCGGAAGATATGAACACAAGTTTCTCTCTTAAATTTCTCTCAAGTTGTGATGTGGTGAGGAAGAAAATGGATCGTTGATCCCTTTATATACTAACCGCAATTAATGCACGATTTGACTGTAGCGACTTTTGCGACCATCACGTATCCCCAAGTAACCGCAGGGGCGAGTGGGGAACAGTAACCGCCCCACGCGCGCGAGTGTCGCCGAAAAGCATTAAATACAGTAAGACATGTACTGTCGACAGCCTGTCAACAGTACCACCACGTCTCAGGAACGTGCGTCGTCACCAACTACACCATCCAGATAAGTGACACGTGTCTAAGTATATTTGAAATTCAAATACTTTTTCAAAATTCTCTTACGACACGTCATCAAGATGCATAAAGCAACAAAAAGCTAGTCCTTACCTAGCGCAGCACATTTTATCTTAAGTCCAGTGCTCCATCTACTTTTTATTCTTGCATAGGAGCAACACTGGACTGGGGGGACTTGAAGGGGTATGGTCCCAAAAACCTTGCGCCAATCAAGGAAACCATACCCATTAGTAACTTCTAAGAAAACTGTGCGCAGACTTCTTCAAAATAAGATTTATTAGAACTCTGCACCAAATATCCAATAGAGGAAAGTGTCATTTAACTACCTTGCGCGGGCTCGCGCAAGGTTTAAAGTTAACCTTGAACACTTTCTGGATAAATGCTTCACTTAACTACCGTGCGTGGGCTCTCGCAAGTTTCAAAGTTAACCTTGAACACTTTCTGGATAAATGTTTAAGTTAACATTGAACATTCTCGTTGGATAATGCTTCATTTAACTACCTTGCGCGGGCTAGCGCAAGGTTCAAAGTTAACCTTGAACATTCTCGGTGGATAATACTTCATGCATAAACCTTGCGCAGATATTTATATCAAAGCAAGCATCCACCAAACGTTGCGCTAAGTAGCAAGGAGAAGAAGGAAGATCAGATTAACTAACTTGCGCTTCTCGCGCAAGGAGACAGTAAATCCTGAGAAACTTTCCCTTAGCAAAATCCTTGACTTGGTGGAGAAGCAAAAGGAATCTTTTCTGTTGTAACAGAATGTACACGTGGTGAATAATAGATGGGTAACAGCTGTGAAACCTTTTAGAAGCCGGTAACACCCAATCGTGCAAGCATCCTTTCGGTTATAACCAATTGCCACATAGCAGGATCTGGACGGCTGAGGAAGATCACGGTGATGACATGCTCACATTTATAAGATGTAGTGATCTCATGTTGACACGTGGCACCTCCCTAACCGCTGATGAGCTCACGATCCGTGTGCACTAACAGATTGCCAACAAACGTTAACGGAATAGCAAAAGATTCCGTTAAAGTTAACAATCTCTCTTTTTGGCGCCAAACACCGGCTATAAATAAGTAACTTGGAGTTCAAGGAAATGTATTCATTCTCAACTACTCTCTCACTTACAATACTTACTTCCGACTACCTGTACTTATTCTCACGTCGGAGGGTGGTCACGGAGAGAACCCCCCTCCTCCCCGTGGCGAACTAACGGTGTTCTGTTTTGCAGGATCAGCAGAAGTACTGTATTAATCATCATCCATCGTGAAACCAAACGGAGGGTTAACCCTTTTATGCAGAGCTCATTCCATAGATTTACTTAGATTCCGGTTTAGTTGATCTAGAGTTTCTTCAAGAATAACATTGTCTAACAGCCATTTTCCTTTTTGCTTGCAATCTCACAAGAGAGAGAGAGCGAGAAAGAGGGGGAGGAAGAGCCAAACAATGTTTTCAAGCATCAAATGTTGTCGTAACGAGATTGACGTTATAGATAATTAAGTAAGAACGAGAGATGATATGTCATTCTAAACATATGTTGTCGTAACATTGTGTTTTGTATATTAAAACTCATGGCTCATGAATAGTGATTTTTTTAAACTGTTTTTAATTATTTTTTTATTAATATAAAATCCATGTCTTGTGAATGTACTAGAAGATCTTTTTAACTTTTTTAATATACATGTTACTTTTTAATTTAAAGATTTTTTTGTTTTGATTTTATAACTTGAGTACGATTTTTTTTTATAAATTTTGAGTATACCATAGTGTGTTGTTTATTTTCATTTGTGTCTTTATAAAAGTTTTATTTAAAATCGAACAAGTCGTATAAATGTTCTTTACTGTGAGGACCGAATTGATACATCCAATCAACATCGGTACATGTACCGATATTTGTTATTGAGGTTTTCTTGACGTTCAAACCGTTGTAGTGACGAACCAAATCGATTCCCACCAAATAGCATAGGTATCATCCGAAATGATATCAAAATTCGTTTTTATGATTTTCAATCAATGTAAACACGTTTCATTTTTCTCTTAACCATGTCTCTAATTTCGGTTGCTACTGTTACAAAAGAATTGATATCGACTGAATATCTGCCGCATCACATGAACAATCCCACTAGTTGAAATAAATGTTGAGGGCTCGTAATTATAAGAAGAATTGTTAACATAGTTTTAAAATGATACAATATTTAATGGAAAAAAGAATGAGGTCATGAGTTGTGTAAAGTGATTTAGTTGATATGTTTAAATAATTGCCGTTGCTTACTAAATTATCTTCTTAATAACGACGTGTGCTAAATAGTGGAAACTATTTTATCAATTCTTATCTATCTTTATTCTTCGACGTGTGATTATTATATTGTAAGAAAACTGCATATACATAACTAAACATTTTCTTTTTTTCATGGCATTATAGCCTATTGGCATTTTAAGGGTGTGATAAGGCTTAGAAACTATTAGATTCCGGATTCGATTTCCGTCAGTGATGAAGCTTGACGTTTTCGACCGGGAGGGGGGTCGAAAACGTATATACTCAAAAATTTCTATAGAATTAGGGTTCGAAAACGTATATACCCAAAAATT
The DNA here is from genome assembly GCA_947069175.1 of Scalesia atractyloides. Taxonomy (NCBI): domain Eukaryota; kingdom Viridiplantae; phylum Streptophyta; class Magnoliopsida; order Asterales; family Asteraceae; genus Scalesia; species Scalesia atractyloides. The sequence continues at coordinate 2,854,886 of CAMTDV010000014.1, forward strand.
TCTGTACGGAAACTACATATATGACACTACTGGGTGAAAAGTTCGGGGGTCGGGCTCCCCCGGCCCCTCTTAAGTTGCGCCCCTGATTCCCTTCTGAATTGGTGTATATGCATTATTGCCTAGTGGAGATGTATATGATCAAATGATTCCGCTAGTAACACGATGATACTTTAGTGGTCCGACCGTGATTCAAATTTATTTTTCTTTTACTAAATAAAAGAGGAAAAGCCAATGATGCTGTAGCCCAGTGGTTACAATGAAGATGAGAAGGTTTATCACCTAGTGGTTCCTATGAGAGGCTTAGGTTCGAATCTCACTTCGACCGAGCGTTAATCATCTATAGCTCTCACTAAGATGCCGTTAAAAAAATAATAAATAAATAAATAAATAGAAAAGGAAAAAGAAAGAAAAAGAAAAGTTATGGTATGGCGAAGTACACGAGTATCTTTATAGAATGGGAACACTAAGATGCTAAAAGTGGGCCAACCAAGAGATGGGGTCCCACTTTTACATGGATGTCACTGTTGTTGTACTAGTAAACATTAATGCATTATTGGACTTATCAGCAGCCACTCTCATCGTGTCTCTGTGCAATTCACGCACCACTTGCATGCCCCATACGCCTTACCGTCTATTTCACGCACTCACTCTAAATAGTTTACTAAGAAAATATAAAACATAGGGAAAACGGTTTTTTTTTAAAAGCACATGGTTAGAATGTGGCTAATCGGATTTGAACCTAAAAACTCCAAGAAAGTTAAAGTTATATCCCCTTGACAACTAGGCTAAGAAATTATTGGTGCAAAAACTTTTTTAATCTTTATTATTTGTGAGACATAACCAATCATCTCCGAACTTAGATGTTATTAGGAGCAATTCACATATCTTCTATTAAATTTTGTGAGTGTGTTCTTTATGTTATAAAAAAATTGGTTGTAGATAGTTATGAGTGGAGGAGAGCGATAATATCACTCTTCATCTTTATATTTGAGAGGAAACTGTTCACTCTCTATAATATTTTAATATGTTTTGAAAATTGTTGTGAGTGAAGAAGAGATAAAAGGTAATAATAAATGTATAAAAAACATTAGTTAATTTAAAAGAGAGAGATAATGTAATGATTTTTAATGTAATTATATAATATAAATAGTGGAGGGTATGTAAGTGGTTTAAATGTTGTCTTTGCTAATATGTTATCACCGAATTGGTAAAATGAGATGGAAACATGTGTAGCAGCAAATGAGTTCTTGATTTAGTGGCATCAACTATTTTCACAGAAGTAGTCTAGATTCAAAATCAAAAAGTGTTTATCATCATGGCCTCTGCCGTCGTTGATGGCGTGGCCTTGGATGTGAATGTTGTTGCAGTTCCCCCTTGACTAACATTACATCCTTTGTTGTTAAATTGGTTGCTGCCAATTGGCGGGGTCTTGCCCCGCGACCTCCTCAAGTACGTAGCCCGCCATCCCTTCCTTGAATTTCCTAGTTGATTTTCTCTAGCATGGCCGCCCGTTATCAGCGGTTGGCGACGGGGCTAACATGGGTAATCATAGGACGTGGTTCTGACGGTCACTTGTTGCGCGTGCCCGTTTTTCGTATTCCATCCGCATACGTTCTTTTTGTTGGGTAAACAGACATCCGGACTAACCAGTGGTTCCTTGTTATCCAACGGTTGATCGTTTACTGGGGTTTGAGTTGGGGATAACATTGGTTACTTTCGAGCGGGAGCCCGCGCAGGCTTGGTCCACTAGCTCGTATTCATCATCATTGGGACCAGAACTGCTCGTGACAGTTTCAGCGGCCACAAACTTTGAAGCCGGGATGAAAAGAGGTGGTTGAAGATCACTCATGATCGATCAAAAAGAGAAAATTTGAGAAAAAATGTTTGTTCTAGCTGAATGGGATGTCGCCAATGAAGAAACACGAGTCTAATCCGCCGAGGGTATGACCTATTGTTCAACCAAGGGGTTTATCTACTGATATTCACAAGCTTAAATCCAAATAATATAATTTGAAAAACTAGCAAACACCATGAGATTCAATACGAGAAAGAAAGGTGCGGGTTTTCGTAACCACCATCTGGCATGAGAATAACTATTATTCTTTCTAGAAAGAGCAAATATCTAGTGAGAGTGTAAAGTGAAGGAGGGATCCTTAAACCTTTGGAGAGGTGTGGTACTTTATAGCCGAAAGGTTGGAGAAGAATGAAGCATAATTGGATGGGGTATCATTATTAAGGAATATCCATTTGGTCCCTTCTGACGTGGCAGTTAGTGCTCGTGGAGGTGGGAGTATGTTCGTGCGCCTTGATTGGCCACGCGTCGTTGTATGTTGTACATTTTGTCCCCTGCACGATGGCACATCGTGGGAATCTTCAGGTACAGTGCTTGGCAAGCGGTGATTGACTGTAGGTCACTTTCAGCTTGTATTATTTGTCTCCTCTGACACGGCATGGTATCGCGCCTACGAGAGTAGCTTGTGGGGAATTGTTGTGGCTAGTTGTCTTTTTTTGGGTTGAATATAAGTAGGTCCTAGGCCCATGTCTATAATTTAATGTGAAAGTATAAAAAAAGTGAATAAAATTATAAAATATGTGTTTGTGATTAAGATAAAAATAGAGATAAAGAATACAACGTGTGAGTTTTTAAAAGTATACAAATTTTATAAAGATATATGTTTTTAGATAAATTATACAAATTATATAATTAGGTTAGAACCCCGTGTATTACACGAGCTGAATAAATGTAATTTTATATACTAGATAATAAAACAATATATCTTTAAAAGTCATGGGTTGAATAATGTGATTTTACATATTGAATAATAATAAACACCGTGTATTGTATGGGTTGAGTTAAATGAATTTTATATACCAAATAATAATAAAAATTATATCTTTAAAAACCCTGTGTATTACACGAGTTGAATAAATGTATTTTTGTATACCAAAAAATAAAAAAAAAGTTATACCTTTAAAAACCTCATGTATTACAGAGGTTGAATAAGTGTAATTTTGTATACTAAATAAAAAAATGTTATATCTGTAAAAAAACCTCGTGTATTACACAATTGAATAAATGTAATTTTACATATTTACTAATGAAAAGTTAAAATTTAGGTGAGTTTTTATAAACTAAACTAAATCAAATAAAAACTTCTTTCTCAAATGTTATAACACCTAACCAAGAAGAGCTGGCAATATATCATCACATTTTTGTTAATACCATGGTTATTATATTAATATAATATTATTATCAAACTATCAATATAATGTTAGTGTTATATTAATATTAAAGCATGTGAAATATTAATTAATATATTAGTTATCGTGTAGATATTATTTATCCACCATCATTAAGTTGGTTTTTATGGATAACTAGAAAATTGACTCGCGCGCGTTGCGCCGCGGCCAACGAAATTGACATGTTAGATTCACATTTACAATGTGTTAAAGATGTTTTTGGCGGTTAAGTCTGTATTACTATCTTATACAAATAAGTAATTCACCAAATAAGCTCAATACAATTAATGGTATCATAATTACTACGTTACATGACTTGTATCCATATAAATAACCTATCGTATTAAGCCTCCCGCGTTGCGGCGGGAGCATAAAACCGTGACAAATAGCACTAACGTCACACTATAGCCAACGACCACCAACATTGAAGTTGCGGCGTCTTAACGTGGAGAAATTAGACCGACATATAAAACATATAAAATAATAACTAACTCGATTTAGGACTCGTGCATTGTGACGAACTTATTAAACGGGAAAAAATAGACGACATAAATACACTGAACCACACACGTACGTTACGTCATGTTAACTCGCAAAATTTAGAACGAAGCATTACAAAACGTAAAATTGTTGAACCACACACACACACTGTGTCGTGTTAACTCAAAAAATTTAGAACTAAACGTAAAACGATTTTTTTGGCAAAATATGAAAAACATAAAGGATCATAGTTGAAAGTAAAAAATTTATAAGGTTAAATTAGGAAAACTAAAGCTTTTGGATTAAAACTACAAAATCAATTAATTTTGGGTTTAAAGTGAAATATGTTGCCCAAAACATAGGGTACAACCCCTAATGCCTTATAATGTTGATAGTTTATATTATGTAAATTTGGTTAATTTAAAAATATATTATCTTAAATTAACAATTTAAATTTGAAGATAATATTTTATTAGAAAAATAGAAGGATTCTATTTCAAATTCAAAGTAGGATAGATTTAATATTAATTATTTTATTATTTAATTAATATAAAAAAGTATAAAAAAAGATACGAGAAAACAAAAAATTAGACGACTTCAATGAATGACACGTGTCACACATTGGTTTACTTTATTATAGATTATTATTATATATAACTTTTACGGTCAATAAGGTTGTGGTGGAGTGATTGGGGAAATACTTGGTGTTCTTAGTGACCCAAGTTCGACTCCCACTCTCCCCATTATTTTCGGCGGCATCCAGGTGAAGGGCGAATACGGGGGTGATGTCGGTTCGTCTTGGATGAGAGGCGAGGTTTTACCGATTATTCCACTGTCGTGTATTCGGGCGGGTGGAGGTCGGGTTTCTGCGCATCTTGGAGAGCCAAGGGGCTGGCGGCGGTCGAGTAGTCGACCTTGGTCACATCGCCTGGTGTCACGGTGGTTGACACGTCGTTCCTTGCCATTAAAAAAACAACTTTTTAAGATTTAAGACTTCATGAAACTGCGTGTAAATAAAAAATGTGTAAATAAAAAAAGAATAAAAGGGCACACAAAAGTAGACAACTATTTTCCCTTATCTTTTATTTTCTAAATTAATTATATAAAAAGAAGCCTATGGTATTATAGCTTAGTTACATTTTGGGGTGGACAAGGCTTAGGACCATTAGGTCTTGGATTCGATTCTCATAAGGGGGTTTTCCTAGATTTATTGGGTTTCATCCTGAATTCGTATATATATTATTGCATAGTGAAGATGGATATGGCCGGGTGGTTTCGCTGGTAGCACGATAATACTTCAGTGGTCCGTAAGTGATTTAAATTTGTCCTTAAAAAGTTAAATAAAAAGGTTTTGTAAATAGTTGCTTGATTAAAATATCCTGACAAAATTTTAACTAAAGCTAATTACTCAGATGGTTCGTATGGTTTACGTAAATTTTTTTAATGCCCTCAGGTTACATCGATGTTCCTCTTGGTTTGAATTCAACTCTCCGGTTAAGCCATGTAAAAAGACCAAACGACCTTCAATATTTAGAAAAATAGGCATTAAATATAACTCGAATAAAACAAAAGTCTTAAGTATCAACAATCACCATCGTCCTAAGAGCATCCGCCACAAAGCTCCCCACCTGCCCAAAATCAAGTATGCTCCAAACCATCGTCCACAGAGTAGGTTGTCTTCTTCAGGCCAGATCTGTTTCCCGAGGATAAACGGAGTCAGAGACATTAAGTGCTCTTGTAGTGACACAACGATTGTCAAGTGACAGCAAGCGGTATGGTTTCTCGGGGAACTCTCAAAAAAGCCAAACTTTAAAGTCTGCGTGGGCCCTGTTAAGACAACATAGACTAGCCAAAATTAAGTAATACGAGGCTTTCTGATTTGAAGAATATGATAAGCTTATACATGAAGTTCACCGTTAGAAAATAAAGCAAGATCGATGAATAATATGATATATAATTTAAGTTAAAGATATTGAAATAAACTTTGCAAAGTGGACACATATTTCAACACACACGGCGTTAGATATACTTTCTTTTTCTAATATTCATGCACCTTTTGCTAAATACAAGCACGAGTGCCTTATTTAGTTAAACCTCTCTTCTCATCTCATCATCTCATCAAAATATCGTATCATTTCTCATTTTCTCCGTCATGGTCACAAGTCACAACACCAATTAAACCGAGCAAGTTTCGCATTTAAACAGATAGCTGGGGCCCACACTCTTACCGCATTCCACACCGTCCGATCATCTCATCTCGCTAACTCACTGGACCCCACACCAAATCAACGGCCACAATCTTATGTTATTTTAGTAGCGAAGTACTCTATTATTACTTCCCTTTTGTAATTTCCATGCTAAGCCGAACGAAGCTGTCGGTCGGAGATTCCAAGCCGACGAGCCAAGGTAATATTAGCGGCTCGTGTGGGACCCACTAAAAGCTGTACTTATCATAGGATAGTATACTTATCAATCTGTAACGTTCTTGTGAGGGTTATTGAGGGTGATAAGTGAATTTACTTATCATCCCCAAACCTCACCCATCTATAAAATTAACCATTTCTGCAAGTAATGTCGTATTTTAATCTTCTCCGCACAATATTGTAGAGAGAGAAAGTCAGGAGAGAGAGAGAGAACACAGAGATAAATATGCACATCTGTAGTATGTATGTATATCTACATATATAAATATATATCTTGATCTCTGTTCTGTTATCAATTAATCTTGCTAAGGTGAGTTTCAAAACCTCTGTTCTTCTTGTGTTAATTTCTTGTTTTTTTCCTTTAGAACTGTTTTTTTTTTTTTTTTTTTTGTGCAGACCCCTTTATTTTTGTGTTCCATGTGGTTCAAAGCTGCTTTCTTTTTATCTGATCCACCACACAAATTTAAATTTTAATTTGTTTTTTTTCCTATGATAAAAAAGATTAGAGCTTTTTTTTTTTTGATTGTTATCCATATATATGTCCGTGCATGCTGAAAAACTCTTGAAAAAAAATTATGAAAAAAATTGATTTTTTTTTGTTAATTTGAACTTTAAAGATCAGGGTTTCCAAGGATCTGGTTTTTGGTTGGGGGGGTTTTTGGAAAAAAGAAAAAAATGTTAATTTTTTTTAAACTTTATTTAAAGTCTTTGAATTTCGTGTCTAAGCAACAAATATTTTGTTATAACATGGGTATTATTAATATATATTTAAAAAAAAAAGTTAAGTGAGATTACTAAATTAGTGGTAGCTGACCCTGATTATTTCACTTTAAATGTCTTTTTAGGGTTTCACAGATCTGCTATCCTAGAATCTTGATTATTATTATTGTTAGTATCTTGATTTGGGGTCAAAGAAGCTGCAATGTCTTCTCTGAGTAGAGAGCTAGTATTCTTGATCTTGCAGTTTCTTGATGAAGAAAAATTCAAAGAGACTGTTCACAAGTAAGTCTTAAAGTTCACCTTTTTTTTATATTATTGACATGGAAGTTGTTTATTTATTTATTTTTTTAAATTAATTTAATGGGTATGTTGTGATAGGCTTGAACAAGAATCAGGGTTTTTCTTTAACATGAAGTATTTTGAAGATGAGGTGCACAATGGGAATTGGGATGAGGTTGAGAAATATCTTTCTGGTTTCACTAAAGTGGATGATAATAGGTATTCAATGAAGATATTTTTTGAAATTAGGAAGCAAAAGTATCTTGAAGCATTGGATAAGTAAGTTACTTTATTACTAAGCCCTTTTTTTTATATTTTTTTAGATAAATTAATAAATGTGATTACTTGAAATTTGTTTGATAGGCATGACAGGTCTAAGGCTGTTGAGATTCTTGTAAAAGATCTCAAAGTGTTTGCCTCATTTAATGAAGACCTTTTTAAGGAGATAACTCAGTTATTAACTTTGGAGAATTTTAGGTACACTATATACATATGTTATATACATATGTTCACATTTTGTAATAATATGTGCAAGTTGTTTAAAGATTTCTTCATAACTTTATGTGTTTATATCCTCTACAATTAGGGAGAATGAACAGTTGTCGAAATATGGAGATACGAAATCCGCTCGAGCTATAATGTTGGTTGAACTTAAGAAGCTAATTGAAGCGAACCCCTTGTTTCGCGACAAATTGCAATTTCCGAATCTTAAGAATTCAAGATTAAGGACACTTATAAACCAAAGGTGAACCGAACATTAAACCGTTAGTGTTTGATTCGCACTAGGTTTTATAAGTATTACAATGGTAGTTGATGTTATTTTATTATGTAATTATGTCACAGTTTGAATTGGCAACACCAACTTTGTAAAAACCCCAGGCCAAATCCAGACATCAAAACGTTATTTGTTGATCATTCGTGTGGTCAACCAAACGGTGCTCGTGCTCCGTCACCCGCAAACAATCCGCTTCTTGGATCATTACCGAAAGCTGGTGGCTTTCCTCCTTTAGGTGCACATGGGGTATGTAATCTCACTAATCTGTATTTTTCACCACATTTTCATGTTTTTTTTATATATATAGAGTTAACTCTTGTTGCTCGGTTTTGATTCTATATATATAGCCATTTCAACCTACACCAGCTCCAGTGCCGACACCACTTGCTGGTTGGATGTCTAATCCGCCTGCTATATCTCATCCAACAGTTTCCGGTAGTGCAATTGGTCTTGGTAGTCCCTCTATTTCAGGTAATGTAAACGATCCTTTGCAGTGTTTTCTCATTGACCTCTTTAACGCCTTTTATTGACCGATTGACCCGTTTGCAGCTGCTTTGAAGCATCCAAGAACTCCAACAAATCCGTCGTTGGATTACCCATCTGCAGATTCTGATCATATGAGCAAAAGAACAAGGCCCATGGGGATAACTGATGAGGTTTATTTGATTTGATTCAATTCAATTTCATTTGATTGTTATAACTTATAACACCATTTCTCTTATTAGAGTTGACTTTCATGCTGAAAACAGGTAAATCTGCCGGTTAATGTGTTACCCGTGTCATTCCCGGAGCATTCTAGTCATACTCAAGCTTTTAACGCACCTGATGATTTGCCGAAAACCGTTGCACGGACGTTAAACCAGGGTTCATCTCCTATGAGCATGGACTTTCATCCTGTTCAACAAACATTACTCTTAGGTATATCATATGTTTGGTCTTTTCATAGCGTTTTTCATGACCTGAAGTTAGGATGTTGACTTTTGTTTATATTTCAGTTGGAACAAATGTGGGAGATATCGGATTATGGGAAGTTGGGTCACGAGAAAAATTGGTTCTAAGAAATTTCAAAGTTTGGAATCTTAGTGCATGTTCAATGCCTTTTCAGGTATGTAACAAAATATTCGACTTGAATTTCATAATCACTTATGAAAGTATTTGATCTTTTTACATTAATGCAGGCTGCTCTAGTAAAAGATCCAGCTATCTCAGTGAACCGTGTAATCTGGAGTCCGGATGGTTCACTGTTTGGTAAGTCCAAATAACGTAACATTTGATAAATAATCAAGTATTTTAATTTATTATTATCCGTACAGGGGTTGCATATTCAAGGCACATTGTACAAATATATTCATATCATGGAGGTGATGACATGAGACAAAACATAGAGGTACACTTAGTTTCTTTCTGATGAATGCTAATGTAATATTTGATAAATAGTCAAGTATTTTAATTTATAATTTTTTTCGTTTGATTGAAGATTGATGCTCATGTTGGTGGAGTAAACGATCTTGCATTCTCTAATCCAAACAAGCAACTTTGTGTGATAACTTGTGGGGACGACAAAACGATCAAGGTTTGTTTTTGTATAGCGTCTTATCAATTTATAACCAATAATTTTTTTTTATTATGATAATAAAGGTTTCTTGATTCTACTAATAGGTTTGGGATGCAACAACTGGTGTAAAAAAGTACACTTTTGAAGGCCACGAAGCTCCGGTTTACTCTGTATGCCCTCACTATAAAGAGAATATTCAGTTTATATTTTCAACGGCTCTTGATGGAAAGATAAAAGCATGGTTATACGATAATATGGGATCGCGTGTGGATTATGAGGCACCCGGTCGTTGGTGCACTACAATGGCATACAGTGCTGACGGAACAAGGTTTAGTTCATCGACACGTTCACGCTATTCTTACAGCTTTACGTTTTAGACTTTTGGAGTTTTGACTTTTTGGGATTATTTCAGGCTGTTCTCATGTGGGACGAGCAAAGACGGGGAATCACACATTGTTGAATGGAACGAGAGTGAAGGGGCGGTTAAAAGAACGTATCTTGGTTTCCGTAAACGATCTTTAGGTGTCGTACAATTCGATACAACAAAAAACAGATTTTTAGCAGCTGGTGATGAATGTTTAATTAAATATTGGGATATGGATAACGTTCAACTTTTGACAAGTGTTGATGCTGATGGAGGTCTTCCGGTAATACCTTCATTTCATAACATTAACCAAATCGAAGCGGTTTAAATGTTTAATTAACTCACTAATGACCAATCATTGTTCTTAATTAGGCGAGCCCAAGAATCCGATTTAACAAAGACGGTGCTCTTTTGGCTGTTTCCGCTCAAGATAACGGTATCAAAATTTTGGCAAATTCCGATGGACTTCGGTTGCTTCGAAATTTCGAAAATCATTCGTTTGACGGTTCTGCCTCAAGAACTCCTGAAGCTGCAAAGGTAGCGGTTATATTTTTCTCGATGTTTGTTATATAACAATATTCTCTAATTATGTTAATTTTTAAATTGCAGCCAACAATAAACGCGTTATCTGCTGCGGCTGCTAGCAGTGCTGCATTAGCCGAAAGGGTTGCATTCGTTGGATCCATATCTGCAGTGGTTAGTGCTCGTGTTTGACTTTGACTAGATATTCATACTTCATAGTCTGAGTGTCAATTTAGTAATTTAAGTACTGTGGATGTAGAACGGGGATGCTAGAAGCTTGCCGGACGTGAAACCTAGGATTGTGGAAGAATCTAATGACAAATCGAAGATTTGGAAACTATCGGAGATTAACGAAGCTTCGCAATGTCGATCGTTGAAGCTCCCTGAGAACACTGAGAGTAACCAAGGTATGATTATATATAATTATATAATGATACACTCTTTTGTTTATATAGTGTAGAAACTAACGGTGGGGTTTGTTTGTTGAACATACAGATATCAAGATTGATATATACAAATTCCGGAAATGCTCTTTTAGCGTTAGCATCAAACGCTATTCATTTGCTATGGAAATGGCAGCGTAATGAGCGGAATTCAAGCGGCAAGGTTAATATTGATTAAAAGGGTTTTAAAACCAAAATTTTGTAGCGCGGTAAGTTTTATATGTGGGTTTTTACCGTAGGCGACAGCTGGCGTTTCACCGCAATTATGGCAACCTTCAAGTGGGATTTTGATGACGAATGATGTGGTGGAGACTAACCCTGAAGAATCCGTTGCGTGCTTTGCTTTGTCTAAAAACGATTCGTATGTTATGTCTGCGTCGGGAGGAAAGATATCCTTGTTCAATATGATGACATTCAAGGTGATGTTTTCTTATCGTTACATTTGCGGTCAAACAGACCAACAGTCCTCTTGAATTTTGACTTTTGTGGTCAAACTGATTATAGTCAACTGCAGACAATGACAACATTCATGCCGCCACCACCTGCAGCAACGTTTCTTGCTTTCCATCCTCAAGATAACAATATTATAGCAATAGGAATGGATGACTCTACGATTCAGATTTATAACGTTCGTGTAGACGAGGTATATTATAACTTATAAAGGCCGTGAGCATGTTTTATGATGAATTTTTGCCAGAACTATTCGATTTATATTACAAATACCATTTTTGTTGTGAAGGTTAAAAGCAAGCTTAAAGGACACTCTAAACGAATAACCGGTCTCGCCTTTTCTCATTTGCTAAATGTGCTTGTCTCATCTGGTGCGGATGCTCAGGTTAGTAAAGTTCATGAAAAATTCGTTTTCATTTCGATTGTTTAAACTCATGTGTACATTTATGATATTTTTGTTTATCAACTAGATTTGCGTATGGAGTTCGGATGGATGGGAAAAACAAAAGACACGATACGTTCAACTCCCACCAGGGAGAACACCGTCACCACAATCTGACACGCGTGTGCAGTTTCATCACGATCAGACCCATTTTCTTCTTGTTCACGAGACTCAACTCGCAATCTATGAAACAACAAAACTAGAATGCGTAAAACAGGTAATCTCTTTATTCATTTTCTTTATAGTATATGATGATTGTAATACTAAATTGATCTTTTGTTTTTCAGTGGATTCAACGTGAAAATTCAGCCCCGATATCGCATGCGACCTTTTCGTGTGACAGTCAGCTGATATACGCAAGTTTCTTTGATGCAACCGTTTGCGTGTTCACCGCTTCTCACCTTCGCCTTCGATGCAAGATTAACCCCTCTACATATCTTACAAGGTATAATAAGTTATAAGTTAATAACCGAAACGTATTTGTCAGTTTGGTTCTTTTGAGAAAGAAATCTTTATTTTTGATCTTTGACAAAAACTCATGTCTTGCAGTAACCTTAACGTGCACCCCATGGTGATCGCTGCTCATCCACAAGAACCGAATCAATTTGCATTAGGGCTTTCTGATGGAACCGTTCATGTTTTGGAGCCGCTTGAATCAGATGGCAGATGGGGTGTGCCGCCACCGGCTGACAACGGGTCCACAAGCACAGTACCCGCTACACCACCGGCTGCTGGTTCAGGGTCAGAACAACCTGCCCAGAGGTGACCCGGTTGTTTCCGGTTGACTAAACAATAGTTCCAGCTTAGTAGTTATGTTCCTGCTTCTAGTTCTACTGTTATTTTTGTGGATTATTTTGTTAAAATGTGTTTTAGTTGGTGAAATGACTTGATCTAACTTGTTATGTAAGATGATGTGAAGGGTAAATGCTAATTGTCTGATTTTAGTTTTCAATCTTTTAAAATGAAATGAAACCGAAAACCGGCTTTTCTTTGATCACTCGTTCTAAAGGTGCGACCGAATAACAATTTTTGTTCTATATCTATTATTTTTCTTGAATTTACTAAGTGTCTATTGCAATTCGGTCATGTTTTGGTTGACATGTTGTGTCAAGTACGTTTCGCGTCATTTAAATTCGTGTAAGGTTCGGGCATTAGTCGAGTGAAAATAAACTTTAACCCGCGAAAATAACAATAGCTCACTAAGTCAAAGATAGCCGGGGTATTATATTAAATCGCTTAAGTTGAATGATAATACAAGACTGTAGTCGCGTAACCAAATCGAGTGTTTTTATGGTATGTTTTTTCTAGTTCGTATTTATATAAAAAAAATCCGACTTTCGAACCATTTAACAAAGCTACAATAACACACAACAGATCAAGTGATAGTTTCATTGATTGTGCTCACTTATTTTACTCTATGCATAACATGTTGGGCATTATACTTTGAGCAGGAGCAGGATCTGCCACTGTATTTGCTCCTCTGATGAACACTGATGGATTCTGATCTTCATATAAAAGTTGAGACAATCCTCCATCCTGTTTCTTGAAAACAGTTATTTAAAAGAAATCGAAATTTGATAGAGAAATTTATTAAAAACAAAAGAGTATAATGCCACTGAGGTTTGGTCAGTTTTGCGCCTTTCGTCCATAGGTTTGTTTTCTCATATCTGGATCCAAAAGTTTGAAATCTTGTCATTTTCATCTGGCTCGTTAACTCCATCCATTTTTCTCCGTTAATTCAGGGCAATTCGGTCTTTTTTAGGGGTATTCAGTCTTTTTACATAAAGCGGAAAAAGGCCGATCTGCCCTTTTAAGTTAACAAAAAGATGGAAATGCCTTTGACTTAACGGAGAAAATGGATGGAGTTAACAAGCCAGATGAAATCGGCAAGATTTTAAACCTTTTGGATCCAGATGCGGAAAAACAAACCTTTGGACAAAAGTCGCAAAACTGGCCAAACCTCAGGGGCGAAATGGCATTATACTCAAAACCAAAAAAATAAAAATAAAAACTTGTATATATTACCACATTGAATTTGCATCCAAAGGTCTGGTTTTCCGGATGAAGCGAGAAGTGAACGAGTTTCAACTGCCGATAAACCTCGTCCAACAACGCCTTCCTTTCTGTTCTGTTCTGAAACATTTCTTCTTTCATCATGTTTATTTCTTTTTCAAGATGTGTCAATCTCTTCTTAAGCTGCAACACTTCATGTGCATGAAACTTTCTTTTACATTCAACCTTCAGTTTTACTTCACTCGAACGCATCATTGCTTTCGAGTCCATAACTGACGTCCCTCAACCAAGTTTTATAACCTCGTAGTGGCGGTTGGTAAACTGCAATGATTAACGGTTTCAGAAAATTGCAGAAATGCCATGTGAGTTAACAAGGGGCATTTTCTTTGATTCATATGTAAGTGGCTGTATAAGCCGGCGCCACCTTTAGTGTACAAACAATAACTCCAAAAGGCGGCAGAGTTTGCGGCCAACTTTGGCTGCAAGAAACGGGACCAACGTTTAAACTGGGAGCATAAAGACGAACGTCTGGCACGCAGAGCATAGGGATGCGTACACATCTCAAACGCAGTCGAAAACAAACAACGTAACCAAATTTGTTTCTTCGATCCGAGAGAGATGACAAACTAGTTAGTGTTATTGATTGTTGGATTAATATTAACAAAAAAACATTAAAAGAAGATGCTAAGGGGTTGATTGTGCTTAGTTTGATTTAAAATAAGGTGTGAAACATACGTTTGGAGCATGCTTGCTTTAGTACTAAAAGCTGACAACAATTTCCTTAAAGCCCAAGCCATGTGACCAAAATAAAAATAAAAATAAAAAAAGGGAAAATTACAAAAATAGACAATGTTGACCATGACTTTTCCAAAATAGACTAAACTATATTTCTATAGCAAAAAGTACTGGCTGAAACTTAGGTGTACTTTCTGATTGGTCTAAACACTTTGAAAAGTTAAAAAAATTTCGGTCAACATTGTCTATTTTTGTAATTTTCCCCATAAAACTGCAAACTAAGGGAAGGAAATAACCCGGGTCAAAACTCTTAGATGTAAAAAGAAATTCTATATGGTTTAGATTGTCTTTTAGCACACACATGGTTTCACATCTAAACTTGACGGACGTCCACTTTAAGGGTAAAACAGGCATTTTACATGTACTTCACAAACATCCACATCTAAGACTATCCATGTGTACTCTTGTGTAGAATTTGTAAATCTCTTTTGGAAAAATCAGTAACATTATGAATCATTCATTATTAAGAGCTTTTGGTCTAACAAAAGACAAGATCACAAAATATAAGAAAACATCGAGACTAAAAGATTGTAAAGGGGCGCGCGTACCCAGGCCCCTACTACCACAAATTATGACGTAGGTTCAACCAACTTGGGCCGACCTTAGATGGGCACCTCTCCGTAACGTGCAATGGAGATCACCGACCTAGGCCATGACCTTCTTGATCGCCCAAAGACACCGTCCAGGTAAGTGGCTTTTCCGTAACCCACCCCTGCTTTTTATACTGACATCTTTTTTTTTTTCATTTTATTTGCCAGCCGATGTGGGATCAAACATAACATATCTTAACTTATTTTTCTTCACTTGTTAATAATGTAACCTTTCTGTATCAGAGCTTTCATTAGCTTAATTAGATTGATGTAAATTTAGGGCTGCAAATAAACCGAACGAACACGAACAAGACCTTGTTCATGTTGGTTTGCTAAGAAATATATGTGTCAGTGGCGGACCCAGAAATTATTTGTTGGGGGTGTGAATGAGGTGCTCAACCATATTTTCAAGGGGTGCGGTCGGATTTTTTCCCCAAAATATATACTAAATTTTTTTTCAAGGGGTGCGGCCGCCCACCCTGGCCAAAGGGTAGGTCCACCCTTGATATGTGTTCAGGAACTGTTCATGAAAGCTTACCGAACGAGATTTTATGTTTGTGTTCGTTTGTTTAGGCAATGAACTTGTTCGTGTTCGTTCGTTTGTGTTTCTTTGTTAATCTTAGGCAACGGTCGAAAACGAAAGTTGATGAACACAAACTAATGTTCATGAACACAAAAGGAAACAAACGAAAGTGTTATGAACAAAATATATAATACACTGCCACTTATTAAATATTTTATTTGTTGGAATTATCAAGTATTTAAACAAAATATAAAAACTAAAAAACACTAGTGAACTACCGAACACAAACGAACATGTTACTGAACGTTCACAAACAAAAATGAACGAACGCGGATTTTGTTCATGTTCGTTCATTTAACTAAACGAACGAAATTTCTTGTTTGTGTTCGTTTGTTTAATGAACAAACGAACACAAACGAGCTTCCCGCCAAACGGTTCACGAACTGTTCACTGAACGTTTGGTTCATTTGCAGCCCTAGATATGGTACTATTTGGTTAGGAAATACCTACTTCAGGTCCATTTTATTATGGAAAATATGAGCAACAGAGTTTTTCAGATGAATTATACATCTATAATTATGTCAGAACAAACTCAACTTAGGTACCCACTGTACTACAGCGTATCGGGTTTATTTTGCTTACAATCATCAAATGTCACTAAATTTGCCTTGCGAGAGTGTAATATGCGAACTCAAGTCGCGTGTACACTTTATTATATGTGTTTCTGCTTTACTTGTTATGGCTTTTCGGTATGAATATAGTAAAGTGGATGTGTAAGTTGAGACTGCAAAAAATTGTTTTTGACATGGCTAAAGATATATTGTTCCCTCCATATAATCAAACCACATGAAACAAAAAACTTTATCCTTACTGCATACATTTGTCTCAACAATTCAAACCGTCACTTAACGTAAAAGATACTTCCCAAGTTTATATAAAAAAAGACCACGAAATGTCACTTTTCGTCACAAGAACTTACTCAGGACGAAAGGTTACCAGATTTGGGAGGTCATTTTTCTGAAGACTTTTAATATCATTTGCAGTCACCTCGGTTGACTCTAAGCTCAGCGATTTCAACTTCTTCAGTGGCTTTAAATGCTGCAATCCTGCACTCGTTACTCTAGAGTCTGATACGTTTAAGGAAACCAACTGAGTCAAACCTGCAACGACAAATAGCCCATTATTGTTTAGTTTTATACTCATGTTGATCAAGTTGTTTAAATAATATATATATATATATATATACACACACCAGCAATCATCTCCAAAGATGCATCTGTTAGACGGTTATTTTGTGACAGATTCAAAAGCATCAACGAGCGAAGATCCTTGATATTTGCAATGCCGACATCAGTTAATCCCCCACCACATATTTCCAATGACTGAATATTTTTAAAATCTACATGGAAACCAATATTGAAACTTTTGTGCCAAAACAGAACAACTTTAAGTGTAGACATGATTATTGTGAGAGTTACGCATAGCATACTCCGAAGATGGATGGTTCCCGCATCTGTTATTTGCACACAAAAGAGATCCAGATGAGTCAATCTGGTCAAGCCTGCATCCAACACAAAAATTTGTTATCTTTTGTTATAATTTTATGTAACACTTTTTGATATTCATATATATAAGAAAATGATATATCCGTTTACTTGTAAGAGCTTCAAGTCCGGTATCTGAAATCTGGCGAACATCCAATTAAGCGATTTAAGAGTTGATAATCCACACAAATATTTTAAACCTCCATCAGTAATGGCAGTGAATGAGAGATTTAAGCTTTCAAGATTCATCAACCCTGAAGCAACAGTTAAATAACCATCCAATTATATATATATATATATATATATATATATATATATGATAATAAACTTTTGTTACAGTTGATTAATTGTGTCGATTACAAACATAAAAAAGTGCAACCTGAGAGATGACGAAGACCGTCGCTTCCAACTACTGTATCAGACAACTCCAAACATTTCAAACGATGAAGGCCTGTGCTTCATGCACATTAATGACTCAACAAGCGATTGACGGTTTAACATATTAATTATTGACAAAAATTTAAAAAGAGAACAGAAATATGGACTACCTGCTAAGTTAACCAGTCCACTTATTTAGCATGAAGAGTGTAGTAAAGATAGAAGATTTACTTGATAATTTATCGCACCCATCACCGGTCATGTTACATCTGCTTAAATTTAAATAAAGCAGACCCTCAATAGCTGCATAAAACATAAGACCCGACACGATGAGATTAAGAAAAATATATAAACACTTCTAGTGACTCTACACTTGTTCTATTAATGACAACCCAAAGAACCTTACGGACAAATTATAATCAAAACACATACAGTAAACTATATGGACCTGAAAGTGAATCCAAGCATGCTGCCGTAACGCTACATAGTTCCAAATTTAGCAATGCAAGCTTGTGTAATCCTGAAAAGCGCGCACATTCCATTAAACATCAATGATGAACCCATCTGCCTTAAAACCTATCTTAGAAACACGACCGCATGCTATGTGAAACAAGATTAAAAAAATGTATATTAACAGGTCAAAGTGGATTGACCTTTCAGAAACACGACCCCGTAATCTGTCACCTTGGTAGAGGAAAGTTGCAACTCTTTCAAGTTTGTTAGTTCTGTAACACAAAAGGGCGTATATCAATAGCTTAACCTGAAATGTAAGATCTGCTAATAAATTATAAAACTAATCATAGCATTCATATTTTTCTCAGAGAGATCAATTTGATAAAAGTATAACAAAATTACAAATATTATATGAATTTTCAAGAAGCTAATAAAAAACTGCAGAAATGGCCGCTAGAGTTCAAATAGCTTGTAACCTGAAAGAGGCTCCATGTCAGCATCATTGATACAGTTGCAACAGTTGAGGTTAAGCGCTTGAAGCTTTGATAAACCTACCAACAAGGTATCATATCGGGCTTAGTGGATACACTATTCAGCGGTTAATATATGCATACACAATATTGATATACTTGCTGTAAAACAGACATGAAGAAAGCATACCTCTTAGATGAACAAGACCACCATGGATCGATGTACATCTTTCCAAGTCCAAATTCAACAAATTCACTAAACCCGAAAGTGCACTCATTCTTTCAGCAGTAATGTTCTTATTTCTTTTCAAACTTAAAATTGTCAAGTTTGAAAGACCTGAAATTAAAAAAAAAACAATAAAACTTGTACATGAATAGTAAGTTTGATTTGACAGTCTGATTTGGGCATTTTTTTAAAGAAAAATGAAATACCCTTAATGTGATCAAAGCTGGTGTCCGAAATCTGATCACAAAAGTTCAAGTTTAAGGCCTCGACGTTCTCACAGTTTTTAATATGAACCAAGCCACAATTAGTAACATTAGAACCCGAAAGATCCGCTGAAAGCATAGTTGATCCATGTGAGAATATCGCCTCCATCCAACTATCGTCAACGCCGGGATATTCGCCCAAATCAATATCCTTAAAAACAAAAAAAAAAGGTCAATGACTGCATATCCAACTAGCTGAATGTGATCATCACTTCATTGTAAATAAAAAAAAATCCATCTTGCTACTCGTGATTGCGTACCTGCAGGGCACAACCTCGAAAAGATTCAAGATCGTTCCAAATAAGTTGTCGAGAATAAACCGGCTCGTCGAAATCAACTGACTAATATCTCCAGGAAGCATGGAGAAGGTATCATATTGATCAATTTGCTGTTCACCATAAAATAAAACAAAATATCAGCCTATGTTGAAAGTATATTAACAATTAACATGCATGTCAACAACTCTTTAAGAAAATATCATACTTCACATATTTTATAAGCACATAATTCCATAAGGGATGGACATATTGCTTTTCCATCTTGATCATCAAAAGTTGCTTGCCACTTTGAGCTTCCATTTCTGGAATATCTTCTGTAAATTCCTCTAAATGCATTATGTTCATCGACCCGTTGGTCGCGGTTTCTAGAAGAAGCTCCACCCATGGATATTCAAGCTTTAAATCTATACATATACAAACAAGTTATATGTCATACTGTTTTTAGTAAAATATTAATATGTGAAAAAGATGAAGAGACACAACTAATGTATCAACAACATGTCATTCATCATTTATAAAAGATCAAAAGCAAAACTAAACAAACATGCATACTAATGATCAATCAATATAACTTACCAAAGGAGATATTCAAAATTAGTGGAAAAACAGAAGATGAAATGAAGAAGCATTGACGATTGACTTTGAGAAAAGGGAAGTCAAATCATGCAGAGATTCGGAGTTGGTTGTTGAGGGTGGGTCCCATTTAAGTGGAATCTGTTCGCCTTTGCTTTATCCTTTCATATCTTTTTTACAAATGGAGATGGTTTGACTTTCATCATTTATTCATTTTCACTTCGTCCATATTTAAAAAATAAATAAAAAAATTATAGGTCTTTTCCATAAAGTTGATTAAACACAAAAGGGCAAACTTTATATAAACTAGCACAATTCCATCCATGTGTTGCGGTCGGTTATTCGGTCAGTATCGTTTTTGTTTATTACGGTATTAGTATGATATGGACATTCGGTATAGCACCCAAAATATAAAGCAAAAAAATAAAGTCGTGATATACCCCAAAAGTTATCTACACATGTTTTACATTAGTCAATAACTATATAAAGAATAATAGTGATGGTTATGATAATACTTATACCGGTAAGGATGTTGTTCAGTCAGAATCAACTGTGTACCGATATTGTTGGACGGTATCATTTTGGGTTCATCACGCTATAGGTACGATTTTGAACAAAAAATACTCTAAAATTACCCATTGGGTTGAAATTTTCTAAAATGTATCCTTGTTTATAAAATTATCCTTCTTTTTAACTAAAAAGTTTCTAAAACGTCTCCTTACCTATAAAACTATCGTTCTTTTAAGGCCATGGAGTATTGTCCAATAAGAGCTTATAAGATTGCGGGGTAGGGGCCTTGGGTTGGAGGCTTTGCACGACACGTGGCGAAGGTGGGCTCCACCAGGCCACCCCCAAAAAAGTGGGGTGTGGTCATTGGCGGATCCAGGAATTTTTTTCCAAGGGGTTCACTTTTTTAAGTGTACCAATTTTATATGTCCGAACATAAAAAAAATTGGGTCGGTTTGACGGTTCGGGTCGGGTAAAGTTCATGACATAACAAAAATACGAGACAATAATGAAAAATATATCTTCATGATAAATTTAAAAACACTTATTATAAATAAGATGGTCTTTACAAACAAAAATACATACCTATACTTGTTCCCTACGAGGTTTTATCTTTTGAAAACGTTGCATTATGAGGTCTCATCTAAATTATACGAGGATAAATGACTTTATAGGCAACGTGAAGTGACTAGTTTTCATCTAAAAAACATACCACGTCTTGATAATTTGAGCATAACTCTTAAAAGGTTCAAGCAATGTGATGTTTATCGAATCATAAAGCTAAGAGCTAAAAACTACAATTCATATATCAATAACCTTCCACATCTGAGCGAGTAATACCGAAAAACTATTAAAACCACTGCCCAATGATTGATTTTTTGCAGCTAATACATCAGGAACAATTGTGATATATGTCCAATCGTCCACATTTAAACAAACTATTTCAGAATCTCTATTGATGTACAATTTTATCATCCTCCAAGATATCTATCAAAAGAATAATCTCAATCATTCCCAAACCCATCTTAAATAAGCTAACCCATTATCCCAAACATACCATTTCACCTCTAAAACCCATCAATATCATCTTGCCCAAACTTGTTACTCTAATAATCCCTAACCCCAAAAAAGTAATTAACAACTTCCCATTAACCACAATAACATCTTTATATCAAAATCAACTTTACAACACAAAACCCACATAACTAAAACATAAACCTCCTATTACCAACAAGACAGTAAAATCCAATTCCATACACATAACAAATTACAAAAATTAGGTGAAAAAAAAGAATGAAATAAAATTTATGGCTTAGAGCAAAAGGGCTTACAGGCTGGAGTGGTGGTAGGGGTGAGTGTGGTCGTTTGGTTAGGTGTGTGTGTGTGTGTGTTTTTGCTTTTGGGAGTCGGGTAAAAGCATAAGGGACGTAAAAAAAAGATTAAAAATGCAGTGTGTTTGAGTTTGGGAGTTGGGTAAAAGCATAAGTGACATGTAAAAAAAGGATTAAAAACGCAAAAAGGAAAGATAAAAAAAATCCCTGGCAAGAGTCGAACTAGGAACTTGAAGGAAATATATCAAGCTGCTTTACCAGTTTGCCAGAACATAGATTTAGTTAAGAGGTTCCTCTACAAAATATATATAGGTTCCTTTAGTATTTTCTTTACCACTTTACACCATAATTTACGAACTGGACGGGTTCCTAGGAACCTCCTTGATTGCTGTAGATCCACCCCTGGGTGTGGTGTGGCTTAGCTTGGCATGGCCAGCCATGTGGATTTTTCTTTTAACTAAAGTAGCCAACCAAAACCAGCCAGCTCACCTCCCAACCCAAGCCCACACCCACAGTCTAACATTGTATGAATTGGACAACATTTATTTATTCTTTCTTTTGCATAAAATGTTAAAAGCCAAATATTATTTTAAAGGCAAAAACCTCTGGCATAATATGTTTGATTATTAGCTAATACAAAACCTCTTACATGAAGAGGAACAACAATAACCACATCATCAGCCTCTGCATTATGTTACAAAAAAATAACACCCCTTCTTAAACTTAAACTTAACTTAAACTTCACTTAATCTTAATCCCCCATTGCTTCCATCCACACTTGAACCACTTCTCTTCATCGAACCGAAGCAGACACTACAGATTGTTGTTGATTGTGGTTATATAATCCGCTTACCCCACTCGTAAACTGCTGCTTATTTCGTCTTCTTTTCGTCACCATCACAAACCCTTCACCGTCTCCATCTTTGTTGTTTTCTGCGTTGTTTGTCTCTTGTTGTCCTTCGTTTCCGTAAAGAATCTTTATAACCGCACTGTCTTTCACAACTGCTTCGGTTGACCCGTCACCATACTCAGCCCGTTTATCATTACCCGAACTTGTCTCGGGCTTGGGTTGGGTTTCTGAGTTATCATGGACCGACTTCACGATAAAACTAAGTAAAATCTGTCTCGCGAGTTCCGCCTTCTCGGCATCTGAGCTGGATTTTCTTGACCCGTCACCTTCGGTTTTCTGCTAGCTGCACCCTCTGAGCCTTGCCAAGTTCGTTTCGGGACGAATTCGGGTGCATGTGGATTCATGATTCTCGGGCTGTTACCGAACCCACTACCGGGTATTTGATATTTCAAGAAGCCGTTTTTCATCCGGAAAGATTGGGTCATCCGGTAGTATAGAGGTGATCTGGGCCCACATGGGACACGGGCCGCGATTGGCGGAAACCCAACCGGCTCGGCTAACATGCCTTGACTGGCTATAACGTCATACACGTTTGTGGTCAGAGGACGAGTCAACGGTTGACCTGGGCTGAACGGCTGAGCCGAAGCAGAAAGTTTGCTTTCGGATTTGTTGATTCTCGATTCGGAATCTTCAATTTCTTCTTCTGATTTTGACTCACTCTCGTGAACTATATCGACTTCCTTTATAACTTCATCCTCCGGTATTTTTTCATCTACATTAACTTCTTCAATTTTGACTTCCTCTAATGCATCATTAGAACCATTGAGTTCATCGCTTTTTACCTTATTTTCCTCCACAACTTCCTCTATTTTCTCGAGTAACGGTTTTAATACCGTACCTGGTGGGGCCAATGCAACTTCTTTGTACGACACAGATTTCGTAGCTATGGCACTAAGAGTTGCTGCAGTTGGGGAAACCCTTGGAGAGATTCTAGAGACCGAAGTCTTCACGGGAAGCTTAGTCAACTCATCACCACTGGTCAAACTTGACTTTGAATGCTTTGACTGAGTCAACTCAGTCGAACTAGGTCTTGGTGTTGGTGTTGGTGTTGTGACTTTCTGGCCTTTGTTAGTTTTTTCAGAACCGTTAATATGTAGTCGTGTCAGCTCGGGTCGCCTTCGGTTAAACTTTTTTGGACCACCGGTTCCTGACCGCACCTTTGGGTTAGCTTCTTGCCATCCCTCATCGGAGATCGTTTCTTGAACTTCTTCTGTGACTAATTTTTCTTGTTTAGTGGCGCCCTTCATCACCTTTTGAACAACCACCTCTTGTACTGTTACATCCTCCTTAACAGTAGATTCTGTTTTTGTTACAACGGTCTCAACAGTATCAGTAACCGAGATTTCATCATTCCGTGCATCAATTGGGAGGTCATTCGACTTCTCACCGACCGGTGATGCCTAAAATTCAATTAGTTTGAACGTCAAGTTAAACATTTCATACATATAATGGTTTGTTTATCATCATATAAAAGTTATAACTAACTACCTTTGCGCGGCGTTTCCTCTGTGAATCACCCTTGGAATCCTGATCTGGACTTATGAAATCAAGTAGATCCGATACACTGCAAGAATGAAGTCGAAATATGTTGGTCTGTAAATTTATATCATTGGGCAGTTGATAAACTGATATAGAGTAAAATGGATATATCATATATTCATATACCATATTAATACCTAAGGTGACCCTTGCTGGCAATAGATGCATCTGGTTTCGGAGTTCCGTTTCTTGCTGCTTCTTGCTGTTCTAAAGCTTTTGATTCAAAATATTCAAGCCATGCAGCGGCATCCTGTGTTTAATGGGAATATAAGTGATAATCATGTACATTTAAAAGTAAAATCTATATCTATATCTATATCTATATTTATACTATATAATAAAAGAAAACAATGAGGGACACACGTCATTGGAGGTATCTACTTTTTGTTTTTCCCGACTCTCTCCTACTTAATTACAGATACGTATTTTTTTAATTAAAGATAGATATTATATCATTAGCCAAATAAATGTGTAATGAAACTAATTATTAATTAATTTTTTATATAAACATATATAATTTTTTTACTTAAAAACTTCACCAATTTCAAAATTATGTTGGTTAAAATATTAAAAAACAAAAAACAATGATGATAATTATTTTTATTAGTGATTTGAAAAAGAATTCATATATTTAATGTGATTGGATGGTAAAATGGTAAAAATAATATTGTAAAGTAATAATAAAAAAAATAAGTGGTATTAAAAGAACAAAGTTAATACCCAGTTGAAAGAAGTAATGTTTTAAAAATTAACTTAACAAAATTTTAACTGTCACGTCAATGTTAATTTTTTAAACGCATATATTGACGACTGTATATGTTAAGAAATTATATTATATTTCATTCTATTAGTATGATACACACGTTTATTCAACTATGTGATGCATATGTCTTTATAAAACTTTAACTTTTTATTAGTAGTTATAAAACCTTTAATTTATTAACCCGTGTAATACACGGGATTGTAACCTAGTACATAAATACTGTTAGGTGTTTCATCAATTTGTCCTCACCTGAGTACGAAGGTCCTCTAACCCCAATTTTGCTTGAAGAATTTGTAACGTCGTTTGCTCGTGTTGCACACTCAATGAATAAGCTTCCATCAGTGACAGAGCTATTGCTATTGCATGGTAGCTAGCAGCAGTCTGTAATAAAAAAAGTCAACTTATTTAATCAAAGACTCAAAGGTATTTGCTAGAGTAACATATACATGTTTGTTTGCAGTGAATCTTGCAAAAGAGTGTGTGAGACCTGTATGTGATCGGCTCCTAGTAATCTTTGGTTGCACTTTAAGGCTTCATGAAGGTATCTAAGGGCAACATGGACATTTCCCATGCCCTCTTCCATCATAGCCACATTAATATAAGTTGCAGCCGTGTTAGGGTGAGAGAGTCCGCATGTGAAATACAGAAGGAACAGAGCACGGTTCACATATCTGTAAAACGTTACAATAAAATAAAATAAAAACGAATGGAAGCCAATAAAACCTTTTTAATTAACAAATATGACTTCTTCAGTTCTACTTACTTGAGTGCGAGTTCAATGTGCTGGAGACGATAGTAAAAGACCGAAAGATCCCCGTAACTTTTCATTGTATCGGGATGGTCAAGTCCAAGTTCTCTCTCGTTTATATCCAATGCTCGTTGTTGATAAATGGTTGCCTGATTAAAGTCACCAGTGTGGTAAAGAACTACCTGCAAGAAGACTGTACGCACTAGCAGTGGTTCGGTGGTACGGACCACATACAGCTATCATCTTTGCAAGAGCCTATAATATACAGCATGCACAAGTGTTAACAAAATCTTTTTTTTTGTTTTATAACTGAAACTTTTTAATTTCTTTTCAGGGCACAATGTTTGTTACCTTGGTTCCATAGTTAACCGCATCTTCTAATTTTCCCTTATCCAAAGCAATTTTCGATGACTCGAGTAGTGTCCGCCCGTCAGCAGAGGAACATAGTACATGCTGTGTTACATATAAATATAAATATATATTACTACGATGAGAGAGAGAGAGAGAGAGAGAGAAAGATCTACCTTGCATACGGGAACCATGCTGATAATATCGGAACTCCTAAACGGATTTGGACCATCCATATCATAGTCTCTTGAAGCCAATTCTAAGCCAATCTAGATGATGGCAGAAGTTATCAGCGTTTAAGTTATTATAAAGGCAAAAACCGACATAAATGATGTCAATTGGTACCTTGTGACACAATCCTCTGAGGATAGATATCTTCCTCAAGTGTTGGTATTCATCTTTTATCTTCCAATCGTATCTTTTAGCTAGAAAAGACTGTAACCATTGTAACTTAAGACTTTGATCTTCAAGAAACTCTTGATTTTTAGTGTCTGATGTCCCAAACAAGAATTTTAAGGTTGAAACTATCGTTGCTGACAACTCGGCAAAGTTTTCAACAGAAGCAATAACAGCTTCGAGTATATGCTTGAAGGCACGCGTAACCATTTCATGAATACATAGGGATCGTATATGCGGAAGCTTCTCAGCAAGCTCGACCTAATTAGTAAAATAAGATAAAAGATCATATAGTTATTATCTTCAAAAGTTAGAAAAGAAGTGTGTGTGTGTGTGTGAAGCGTACTCACCACACGCCCCAATGAGCGCATTTGCAACCCTCTTAAATGCATGAAATCAGTGAGTGTGCGCCCGTCAACCGGAGAAAGTTCAAGTGATCCAAAGTCTGTTACCTAAGAAAAAAGACCAACTTTCTTCAGATGTCCAAATTACAGTAATGTCCCATACGACTAAAATTCATTCTTTTTAAGAATAGTACCAGTTTAGGTAATGCGACTTCATCATAATAACTGTGTGCCATCTCAATAAGCTCGTCTTTCGACTGTTACAATAAGCATAGCGTAATTAGCCTTGCTAAACACCTTAAGCAAGTAAACTAAATGTTTTTACTTTTTATAAACAAACCTTCAAGTGAAGACCAGTTCCACTTTCTTTTAACCGTAAGAAGGCTTCTTCTGAAACCAATTTCTTCAACTCGGAGTCAATGTTTGACTCTTCCTGACCTAAATTGCTTTCTTCTGCATCATCTGAGCAGTCAACGTCACTTTGCTTCTTCTCTCGCTTTTTCAGCATTTTAAATTGTTTTCCTAACCCTTTAACCACCGCTTCTGCTTTATCTTCATTTGTCTTTTCTGTGTTATCTCCTGGTGGTGCTTCCTGCTTTTGCAAATGCTGAACCCAACACGAGCCCAATTCCCATCTAATAGGCTTAACAGAATCTATTGACTTCTCAAGGTTGGTCAAACTTTCTTTTATTACTCGTCTAACCAGACACCTAAAAGATTCGTTATCGCCCTGTTCGGACTTAGGTGACTGGGATTCTGATAATTCCGCATCTTTAGAGTTTGGAAGTAGAGCTCTTAAGCTGTAACCGAAACAAAATGAGTTTAAGGAATCTTTTGTTATCATGATGAATTTATCTGATGGATTTATTACAAATGCATACCTATTAATGTTAAGTGCATTGGCTCCACCTTCAGGCTGATCATCAATCACAATATCTTGTGACATGAACTTCGACTTTTTGATGTCACCAACAATCTTTACGATTGCTGTATATCCACAATGTCTTACGAATACCATACCCATCGAGCTAGTGTCCTGCAATAGTCAATTTGCATTTATTATTATTCTTTTATTTTCATACAGTGGAAGAAAAAGGAATCAGATGGGGTCAACCATCAATGCATACTTACATGGACAACTGCACTCTCGTCTGCTGTTACTCCTTTAAGTAAATTCCTTAAAGCAACTTCCTCAGAAGACATAGTAGAAGATCCGATCCCAATAACCTTAACTTCCGATTTTGAGCTTGCATCAGCTGCATCTCGCCTTACGGTAATAGACAAGTCCCCAATACGATCCTCACACATGATCGATCCAGGAGGACCGTTGGATATTGCACCAGAATCTCTGACTTTGCATATGGTTGCAACAGCTTTGAAAATCGAGACATCAACAAACAAACTGTGAAGCAAGAACGCCTTTCGGTCACGAACAACCCTTTCTTCCTCAGTTTTGCAAGGAAGGCTGGCTAATATTGTAAACTCTGTGGCCCATGGTCTACGGTCGTGTTGACCATTTCGCCCTTGGCCTCCACCATTACCGCCCCAGTTCTCGTCTTCCGATGAAAGTGGCTGGAAGTTTGATCCCGAGTCTAAAATGGTTGGAGGAACTAGCCAAGTGTTTGCCCGAAAACCATATGGAAGATTACCAAACTGATAAATCACAATGCAAGTTTCTTATTAGTCATTGTTTATCCAGTATAATATTTATCAAGCATATGGATTATTACCTTATTATGTTCAACAAAGGCTTTCATCAACGACTCATACGCCTGCATAATTACGACTTTAAAGTGAATATTTCGTACTTTTGGAGACGAAATAAATAAAAACAAACTATCCATACATTAGCAAAAGCTTGGCTGAGCTGTTGAAGAAGATCCACCAGGGAATGGCTTTGCAAAAACTGCTTTCCCAAGGTGTAAAACCCCTTTGTAGATGCAACTACTTGAAATAACTTTCCATTGCATATTTTAACCTGCGAATCGACAACAAATCATCATTAATTAGGGCTGCAAACGAACAAAACGTTCGGCGAACAGTTCGTGAACCGTTCGGCGGGAAGTTTGTTTGTGTTTGTTCGTTTATTAGACAAACGAACAAGAAATTTCGTTCGTTTAGTTAAATGAATGAACATGAACAGAGGTCGCGTTCGTTCATTTATGTTCGTGAACGTTCGGTAACGTGTTCGATAGTTCATTAGTGTTTTTAGTTTTTATATTTTATTTAAATATTTCGAAACTTCGACAAATTAAATATTTAATAAGTTGTATATTATGTTCATGAATGTTTGTTTGTTTGTGTTCGTTGGTTTCCATATGTATTCATGAACATTAGTTTGAGCTCATTTGTGTTCATCAACGCTCGTTTTCTTTTTGAATCCTAAAATTAACAAACAAACACGAACAACTTCATTTCCTTTACAAACGAACACAAAAATGAAATCTCGTTCGGTAAGTCTTCAAGAACACATATATTTCTTAACAAACGAATTTGTTCGTGTTCGTTCGGTTCGTTTGCAGCCCTATCATTAATAACACTAACTCACCATTCACAGTCTGGTTTTGACGGTTTCAGTGTGCAACCGTTAGTAACCGTTTTATATCATCGAAAACCAAAACCGAACTGTTGAAATTTACCTGCATTTCAAAGTAACCGCCCTCACGCTGCTCCTGTGCATCCTGGCGATCAATTCGTTTCAGATCTGAGAATCAAAATACAAAAAAAAACGATTAATTAAACCGGTGTTCATCTAAAACAATAACTGAACAATCGAGAACTAGATCTAAGCTTACGTAAGACAGGAGGAGACAGATTTGAAAACGAGAAAAACTCGTAAAAATCTGAGAGTTTCGGAACCGGT
This sequence comes from Scalesia atractyloides, assembly GCA_947069175.1. Lineage (NCBI taxonomy): Eukaryota > Viridiplantae > Streptophyta > Magnoliopsida > Asterales > Asteraceae > Scalesia > Scalesia atractyloides. The sequence goes on from CAMTDV010000014.1 coordinate 2,884,434, forward strand.
TGAATAGCTGCCATATCGAGATTTTCCGGCACCGGAGACGTTGCAGCGGCAGTTGTATCCGGTTCAGATGAACCGGCATTTTCAACGGTTTCCGGTCCGTCAGATGGCGGTGAGAGCGGCACATTTTGAGATCGGCTTTTTTTGGATCCTCCGGCGCCGGCGGTTGCTTTTCCGGTCTTGGGCCTTGCGAAGCGTGTGGTGCTTGCTACAATGTCCAGTAACCTCCGCACATGGGCCACCGCTTGGGCCTCGTCAGTGTAGTCCTCTTCAAAAAGGTCAAATGGAATTTTGTGAATACATTGTAAAATATGAATAAGCAATGTTTTAAAAACCAGTTCAAACCAGCCGGTTAAACCATCCAGTATATCCGGTTGGACCGTCCGATACATCCGATTAAACTGTTTCTGAGCCAAATCCGGTACGGTATAAAAACCGGATTTTAAAAATCGTGAATAAGTTACACGACTCTAACCTACCTGACATTTTTTGCTTTTAAAAAAATCACATATGTAATATGCATGTTTTTAAGGGTTTTCAGAAGAAAAAAAAAAGCGTCGCAAGGATATTTAAAAAAAATTAACAAGTTTTGCGCAACGCGACTGTAACATATGTTACACAGAAACTTATTTATTTTTTTATAAAATTGTTCGTCGCTTTTTTGATTTTTTTTCCTCAAAACCCTTAAGAACATGTATATTACATGTGTTATTATTTTTAAAAAAATTAAGAGTTTAGAGTTTCTTAGGTTTTCTCAATATCTAAAGGTTTTTTATATATGATTCCCTTATAAAATATTAACTCATTGAGCAAGTTAGAATAAAGAAAACATTATAGTTATTAATGAAAGTCAAAGAATTACAAAATGAAGTTCTAAATAAAGATATTATTGGTTATTTTTTAAATAGAAGTATTTTTAGATTAAGAAATAAGATATGAATCTATGAAATTAAATAAACGAGAAAATGAATATTGGTATTATATAATTGTAATACGTGACACAATCAGGTATTTATATAGGTGTGTATATAATAAGGAAATTTATTAATTACGGATATAATCAAATATATAAATAAAATAATCAAATAGATAAATTAGACACATAAAATAAAGTCGATGATACCCGATAGTCAACAAAATTTAACCTACGAATAATAAAATAGTAAATCATTTATAGTTTTACATGAACTAATGCTAAATGCACAATTCACGTGTTTAATAGTTATATAAATAAAAATTTTGTACAAAGTTTTGTTAAATTAGTAAACTGGGCCAGAGAAGAATATTACAAACCACAATGTAACTCATCCAGCTACAAAAAGGACAAGTATGCATTTATGGAAAATTCATGTAATTTAAAAGAAGAAAGCAACCCTTTCATGTATGTATTAAAAAATATTTTTGCTGCAACTACTATGTTTTCAACTTTTTTATAAAGTTTTCTAGATTTTTCTAAGTATTATATATGTATCTATACAACCACGTTTTCTTGTAAAACTTATATATAATAAACTTTAATAAATAATCGATTTTGTTATCATCTCAATAGCCAACTTATATCCCAAGGTTTTAAGTAGTTAAATTAATAGATTAATATTATTTAAATAATAATTAATCTCGTCATTGAAAAAGATGCCATCGCGTACGGCTTTGGCATACAGTATACATAATGATTTGTCATCTTGCTATTGGGAACTTCGTTAAGAGTATACTTATAAATAATAATATTTAAAAAATAAATAATAATCGTGTATACTTTTAAACAACTCAAAGTAAACCATGTACGTATGATGTTTTTTGACAGACACTTAGAAGTCTAGAAGAGTGTTCGATTTTTTTTAACTTATTAACATTTGAAAATAACTATAAGATCAGGGGCGGAGCTAGTGTACAAGTAGGGGGTCTTTGTAGTGTAAAAATAGCCTTTAACTACATCTACGTAGTGTAAAGTTTTTATCTTTTATACAAACGATACCCCTGATCCCAAAAAAAAATTGGGATACCTCTGAATTTTTTATTAGATCGACCGAAGGAGATACTGAATCCTCAACTTCTTGGATTGTTCACATAAAGTTAAGCAAAGCAGTTGACAACTATACAACGTTATGTTTAAAGTTAACTTATTTTAACCGGTAATAATTTCTAACGATCTAAAAAAACATAACGAATACGTTTCAAACGTTGTGATAATGACATTGTAACGATCATTAGTAGGTAAGTATTACTTAAGGAAAACAAAAGTTTGGACCATACACATAGACACACACAAATGTAAGTATATGCATGATTCAAATCCTATTGGATGGTTTAAGTTTGTAGTTTTGTGAAGTACTGGTGGAAAAAACAACCTACCTTCAACCATCTTCATCAAACATGGCTTCAATGAAACCAAATCCAATCTGTCATTCAGTTTTGCTCCTTTAACCTGTTCAATTTTCCACCAATATTTCAACCAATCTCAATAATCACAGACTTGCAGAAGTCAGAACAACAACAGTCCTTTATCAGAACCCAAAATTCAAAATTTTATATAATAATAATCTTTCATTATTTCTTAAAACTTAAACTCCAGTCCTTAATTAAAATGGAGCCCAAAATGGCAATTATTGGCTAGTAATTATTTATCTAGTTATTGAAAAAATACTAGAAAATGATGATTAAATTGAAATTATCAAATTAATACATTAATAATTATCGTAAACTTCACCTCATGTGAGAGAGAGTAATTTGTAAGATGGCAAGTATCGACATGAACAGCTAATAATTTCTTGACGTCGAGGATTTTATCCGTCGAAACGCCCTGCATTTCCGTTACAAACAAAGTTAAAATCAAGCGAAAAACCGTATACTTTTATTCAAAATCAATTTCCCACCTTGAGTGTAACTTGAGTTTCATAAGGTGTGACAATTGTTATGTCAAGAACACAAGGAACAACTGCAAGAAACAAATAATAAGAACATGTTAACATCGAGTTTTCGGAGAAGACGATGAGGGGAGAATAAGAATGAAGTTATGAAACCTTTTTCTTCTTTCTTCTTCTTGTCGGATTTGGTCTTGTTTCCTTTGGCTCTGCTTGACCTTGGTGCCATAGCTTGTGGGTGTTGAGGAAGTGAAAAGTGAGGGGAGGCTCTTTAATGGATTGAGAAATTAGTGAAGAAATGGTTGAAATGTGAAGATATATAAGGAAGAAGATAGGAGGATAAGAGTGTGATGGGAGCTTACCCTGTTGTTTGTGATTTTCTGGATTTCTGAAATTTTCCTGGCCTCTCCTTTGCTATACTCTCTTTCTCTCTCTATATTCGAGATACATGTGATGGCCCTTTTAAGAGTATAATCTCTAGGTCTTAACTAATATTTTTCTAACCATAACAATTAACGAACCGGTAGTTTTACTAATTTACTACTTGGTTAGATGATGTGACCGGTTTAAAGGGTATATTTAGAGGACAAGGTGTGAAGGAGTTTGAAAAAGGATTATTATGCAACACGTGGATGATGCGTCAGAACAGGTCGTGGTGTTAAAACATACGGTGTGGCGTGGGGCGTCAAGACGTGACGGTTTTCGACACGTGTCACACACCTTTCGTATTATTTTATAATTAAAATTGTATAAAATGTTTTAAAAACTTATAAAAAAATATTGCTAGTAATTAAACAAATACATAACACTAAAAAAAACATTACATAAAATTTAAAAACATTACATAAAATAATTATACGAAACTAAAAAAACACATAATTGAAATAAATGATCTACTGATTTCCCACGCCGAGCGGAGTTTGAATTCACGGTGGTGCTCGTGCATAAAGTTGATGAGAGCCACTTGAATGATGTCGTCCTCCCTGAGGCTGTCACACCCCGACCCGCAGCGGAAATGATGATCGGGGCATGATTGGGTTTTCATCAAAGCTCATGACATTTACTATAAGGTTTCATATTTATTATTTCTCTTTAAAGAGGAAGTTACAATAAACATACAAACACAACATGTTCAAATACATTTTCATTCAAATTACAAACTAAAGTACAATTACAAAGGAAAGCAAAACTAAATGTTCATTCCAAAGCATTAACTTGTTTATTCTTCTAGGACATCCTATGTGTTTCTTTTCTCAACCGGATCACCTGTATCATGTGTAAAATAGGGTTTTGGGTCAACAAAAGTTGGCGAGTGAATCTTATTTAAATATTTGAAAGGATTAGTTATATTGGTTATTTGAATAAAATTGTGCATAACCAAATATGAATAAACGTAAATATAAATTTAATCACAAAACATATAATATCAATTAATGCACAAGCCCACACACACCAAATGATGAACAATGAGATCAAGGCTCAATCAAACGGAGCCGATCAAATGAGGCACCTGATGCTCAACTCGTCTCCCACGAGGAACTGATGGGCCTAATGCATGATTTGCACACAACTTGACAAGAATGTAAACACGTATCACAACAAACAATATTTACATCATAAGTTTAGGTCATATAATGGTAATAGCACAAGTTTGAATAAATGAAATAATTAAAGCGACACATGATACACCCCAAAACATGAATAAAAAGGGGAATTTGTAAGAATTCACTCACATTGGGTGCGTTCTTTGATGATGTTGGATGCGCACGAGTTTTGGGATTTGATCGACGAGAAAACTAACCTAAAATAATAACGAAATGGTTCGGTAAATAAATGGATTTTAATTGAGATTCATACTTTTAATTCATAATCTTATAGGATTTTTAGATTTATTTTTGTGAGTTTAAGGACATTTTCTAACTTTAAAAATATTATTTTTAAGTATTTTTAATTGGTTTTTAAATTAAATAAATAAATAAAAAGAAAAAAAAATTGACTTTTTGACCGTTGACCGGTCGGACTGTGTTTATTCTATGCGCTGAGTGAGGTTCGAACTTGTGACCTCCCGTATACGTGCACGCAGCTCTACCAACTGAGCTACGTGTCTAACCCGAAATATTTCTGATTTTAATTATATTTATATACTATTTATATTATTCATAATTCTATTTAATTAAAAAGGTTTTTAAAATCATTGAACCGGTGTGAGAGCCTAGACTCGAACCCGCGCCCATAGCCTTGTATTGCACACAGCCCGACCAACTGGGCTGTGTGACTAACCCGAATGATATGCGATTTTAATTACATTTATATACTATCTGCGTCTTAATATATATAAGTATTAAAAATGGTTGGAAATTTGTAAGAATCGGGCAGCGTGTTAAGACTCGAACTCGGGACCATGATTTAAATTTGCACACAGTCCACCACTGGACTGTGTGTCTAACCCGGTATATTTACCGGTTTTAATTTCCTTTAAATACATTTCAAACTTCATCTTCTTCAATTTATAAACCAGAGGTTCAACCCGACTGTTTAATCTATCTTATTGAATTAGTTGATTGATTATTACTGATAACGAAAATAATTTAAACAGAAAAGGATTTAGGGATGTTGTACCGAACAGGTGTGATCTCCGATGAAGTTCCGGTGACTGAAAGAAATTCCAGCGAAGTGTAACTTGCGACAGAGGATCTACAGGAAGTTTGAGGTGAGTGTGGGTGACTTCTGTCGAAGCTCTAGAAGTCCTATTTATAGAGTAAGGCAATAATGGGATAGATTCGGTTTTCCGGCGAGAGTTTCCGGTGAAAAGAAAATTGTTTTCCGTCAAGGATAGAGTGTTTGAGCAGAGTGTTTGACTTGTGATCGTGCGAGTTTAAGCAGGTGGTTGATAGCTATATATATGTTGTCGCAGAGAAATGGTTTCGGTTTTGGATTTTTAAAACCCATAACTAATTTCGGTTTCAATCTCAATTACTCATCAGTTTTAGTTTTGAATTAACCATGGGTGTCGGTTATAACTGTCATGGTATCATCAGTTATTCCCGAAATTCTCGCGATCAAACCAGAATATGAGTTATTTTGAAGCTGATTGAGCGGGTTCAGTTCCGGTTGAAATCGGATTGTTCGCGGGTGAGACTTTAAGTTTTATTTGTTTAAGTTTCTTCACAACGTGTGCGTGTGGCGGAGTGGTGAAAGCTGTGTGTGTATAAGTGTTCGGTTAGGGGTGAGACCCGGGTTCGATTCCCGCGGTCTACCCCTTTTTATTTATTTTTTTTGTATAACTATTATATATATATATATATATATATATATATATATATTACTTATTATTATTATCTTTATTTATATTATTTATATAACGAATCTCTGACTTGATTAACGTAAATTTGTAATGAAAGAAACATAATATAAACTTGATAAAAAAAATGGTGCGGGTTTTAGAACCCGGTTTTCGACAAATGTTACAGAGGCCACCACCCCTATGCTCCACGACGGGGTGGATCGTCTCAAATCTCTCGCAATCAAGACGGATCATCCTTAAACGAGACGAGAGGGCGTCGACGGTTCGATTGTTCTCACCCTTATAGGCTTGAAAGTGTTGTCGGATTATCCTCCAAAAGGACCGCTCAAGCGCCTACCCGGCGTGTGGTGGCTCAAAGCTTCGACCCACGACTCGTAAAGTGCAATATCTTCTTCGAGTCACACAACGGCTGCCATCCTCGGTTTTTTGGGTGAAGTGGAAATGGTTGAGAGTTTGTATAAATTTGGGTGAAGTGGTGAAGTTCGTAAAAAAAATGAAGAAGTGGGTTGCATTTATAGTGTATAACTAGGTTGTTTCCCCGCGCGTTGCGGCGGTATGTTATCACGGACATTCGATCGGTATCGATTAGGTTCGTTATAGGGTATAGAAATCAACACATGTTTTACATCGATTGAAAATGGAAAAACTACACTGGTACCGCCAACAATGTTGTCCAAATGGTATCGATCAGTTCAGATCGTCATGTTACTAGTAATGATATTTGTTTATCATCGCAGACAGGATTGTATAAATGAAAATTATCGAAACTGGAAATCAAAAAAATGAATACGGGTACATGTAAGAATGTTGTTCGGTAGGATATGTCAGTTTATCGGTTTTGGTTCGGTTGACTACGTTGCGACACAGATACCGATGTTGTTCGTTCGGTTTTGTTTCGGTTGACTACATTGCAGCACAAGTACCGATGTTGTTCGTTTGATTTTGGTTTGTTTGACTACGTTGCGGCACAAAATTCATTACCAAACATAAACCATGCAAATGAGTACAGGTACCGATGTTCTGTACGGTATAGTAGCGATATGATGTCAGTTTATCGAAAGTAAAAAGAATATAAATAAATGTTGGTTTATTGAAATAAAAAAAAATATAAATAAATACCAGTACCGATATATATATTATTCGGTCGGTTTCGGTTCTTTTTTGGTACGATATGGGTACAATATCCGTTTTCAATAAAGTTTATATTGTAATATTGAAATAAGAAACTGGTTTCGGTTCAGTTTAGTACGATAACGGCACAGTATACGTTTTCAATAAACGTATATTGTAATGCTGAAAAAATAAACATAGAATACATGTTATTTGAAATATAAACAAAATATACGCTAAATAAAATATTATTAAAAAATTGAAACAGTAATTTAAGAAATCAAAATCATAAAATGCATGTTATTTAAAAAATAAATAAAATATATGATAAATAAAATATTATTAAAGAAATTGAAACACTAATTTAAAAAATCAAAATCTCTATTCATAAAGACTTTCTTTTAATGTTTTAATTTTAATTAATGTTTAAATACATAATATATAATATAATATATATATATAGAGAGAGAGAGAGAGGGGGCCGGTTAACGTACAAAATGCCTTAACGTACGATGCGTACGTGATGCGTTATCAACATGCGAAATCTGGCAACTAACATGCGAATTTGTGTTTCCTTAACAACATGTGAATTTTTAACACAACATGTGAAATTGTATTTGTTTTGAACGTGCGAATTTTAGTTTTTTGAATGTGCGAACTTTCGTTTTTATAACATACGATATTTTTTTACGGGTTTATAACATGCGAACTTGTCATCGCGTATGCGGCGCACGTTAAGGCATTTTGTACCATACACTTTTTCTATATATATATATATATATATATATATATATATATAGGGATCGGTTCAAATGAAAACCATACCCAGTTACGAGAACCACGAGACCCACTCTCCACCAATCAGATCATGTCACATATACGCTATTATTTTAAATTGTAAAGGTTATTTTGTTAATTTACTCAAAATGTCATGTCTTCTCTCTTTCAATCTTTAAAGTTATATTAGACTTTTTTATCCATCAAAATGTTATATCTACTCTCTCTCTTAAAATCTAAAAAAATTGTTTTTTTGGTAAAAATACCTATTATACCTAATATTGATATGCTATGTCGGTGCTTCTTTCTGATTGGTCAATTTGACTTTCTTTTTCCAGAGCAAAATTTTGTTAAGTTGCAACTTTTAATTAGTTATTATTGTGTATTGTGCAGTAAAAAATGTAGGTTACTTTGATATGGTTGGTTTTGGTGCGAAGAAAAATAAATAAATAATTTTTTTCTTTTACTTTTCAATTTCATTTTTATACCCCACACTATATATGTGATACAAGTTTTTAATGATTTTACTAATTTGTTTTTAATATGTTTGTTAGCTTTCTTAAAAAAAAGAATACGTAGTTTCCTTAATTTTTCGGAATTGTAAACATACGAGGATCGGGCCGATACCGTGACGAACCGAATAGAATTCCGCCACGGAGCGCGGGTAATCTCACTAGTTTTTTGTAGAAAAGTTTAAAACCGCAAAAAAATTGGCGGAAAAAATGTTTTAAAACCAGGTCGTAAAAAAAGTTTTTATACCGGCGCGTAAAAAAGTTTAAACACGTGTAAAAAAGTTCAAAAGCGGCGCGCAAAAAAAAGTTTAAAACCTAGGCGCAAAAAGAGTTTAAAACCGGGGCGTAAAAGAAGTTTAAAACCGGCGCATATAAAAAGTTTAAAACTGTCACACCCCGACCCGCAGCGGAAATAAGAGTCGGGGCATAATTGGGTTATCACCAAAGCACATGACATTTACTATTATGTTTCATAATTAAATGAAGTCAAAGTTACATTTTTTTCAAACATCCAAACATGTTCATTCAATACAAGAGAAAATTTCTAAACATAACAATCCAAAAACTAAATCGTTTTATTCTTCTAATCCAGGTCCTATGTGTTCCTAGCTGCTGCTGGTTCACCTGTATCATGTGTAAAATGGGAGATTTTGGGTCAACATAAGTTGGCGAGTGAACCTTATTAGATAAACATTTGATAATGATTTTATGGTTAGTTTATCAATAAAATATTGTGCATAATCATAAAAGAGCAAATGTAAGTAATCAAACATTGGCAAATAGCAGTTACAATTATAACATACAATAACACTTGGTAGCATACATGAATATACCAATATCATACGATAACTAACATAAATGAACTGTGCGATCAAGGCTCAATCAAACGGAGCCGATCGTATTGTATGAACTGGAAATGTAAATTGCACTGTGCACTCAAGGCTCAATCAAACGGAGCCGAGCGTATTGCATGAACTGGAAATGTAAATTGAACTGTGCACTCAAGGCTCAATCAAACGGAGCCGATCGTGCGGGCACGCCACAGATCAACCGCATAATAAAATGGGGATCAAGCTCAACCTCATGGATGGGGAGCTGCGGCCTCGGCAAATGCATGTACTGAAATAATAATTTGCATCCAATAATAACTACTTAACAACAACAAACTAATACGCATGTCATGATATGATGTATGCACAATAGTTTCGTTATAATATGTAAATAAACAAAGACACATGATACGCCCCAAAAACGTGATTAAAACGGGGAATTTGAAAGGTTCACTCACATTGGGTGCGTTGAAATTGAGATGGTGAGATGCGCACGATTTAGATGAGCGAGTCGACGAGGAACACTAACCTAAATAATAATGGAAAAATATATTAAATGGATGGATTTTATTAAGAATTTTAATGGGATTTTTAGATATATTTTTGTGAGTTTATGGCTATTTTCTATCTTTAAAAATGTTATTTTTAAGTATTTTTAATTGATTTTTAAATTAAAATAAACAAATAAATATATAAAAAAAATATTATTATTTTACTGTTGACCGTTGACCGTTGACCGGTTCGGTCAGCGGTAAATTCCTGCGCCAGGCGGGATTCGAACCGGTGACCTTCCGTTCACGTGCACGTAGCTCTACCAACTGAGCTACGTGACTAACCCGTTAGAAACTCAGTTTTAATTATATTTATATACTTATTTGAATTAACCGAAAATTCCTTTATTTTGCAAAAACGTTTTAATTCCATGGACCGGTGCTCGTGACAGGATTCGAACGCGCGACGTGAAGTTTATTTTGCACACAGTCCACCGCTGGACTGTGTGTCTAACCCGGTTATATTCTTGATTTATATTATACTTAACAACTACCTGTTTTAACCCGGGTTAGTTCATGATTAAAAAGGAATGTTATTTCGTAAGGCGTGCGCGTAGTAAGGATCGAACTCGGGACGTGAATATGAAATTTGCACACAGTCCACCGCTGGACTGTGTGTCTAACCCGTTTATAATCCGGATTTTAATTACTCTTATATTCTGAAATAGCTTCATCTTCTTCGTCGGATTACACGGTCAGCATAATTCGACTGGTTAAGTTTGATTTTGTGATTTACAAAGTTCTTAGACACTAACAGTAATTCAAGAGTAAGGAATGGAGAGAGTTTAAAGAACAGAATTTACCGATTGAAGATAATCACAGAAATCCGGCGAAGGTTCGTCGGTACTGGAAATGAACTCCGACTGTTGAACCAATTAACAGTGTGGACCGATTATTCAATAAGTTAAATCACCTAAACAAGGTTTAAAAGAAGTGCAGGATATCTTACCAGTTCACAGTGGGATTCCGGCAATCTCAGGAACTTTCCGGCGAAGGTAAGATTTCCGATAACGTTGGCTAAGATTTATTCTGATGATGGAGTTGTGTTAGAGATTGACTAATCACATGTTTTAAACAAAAAGAGTCGAAAGAATTACCGTGAGAATGTGAGTCCCGGTTTTCCGGTGATTTGCAGAAAAATTCCGGCGATCTGATTCAGAGAATCTTACGGTTCAGAAACTTGACGAAAATGAAATTGAGTGATGTTGTGATAGTTCTGAATCGTGTAAATGAACTGGAGCTCGAATTAAATCAGAACTTGATGAAGTTTTCGGTTTCAAAAGCCGAAATGATAAGGTTTAAAGTTAAATCAATTCTGACTTAATTGGAAACCGTCGCACATCGGTTATAACTGAAATTGTGAGGTAAACAATCGATTTAACGATTGGTTTGCCGATTATCGGTTTTCAGTTGGTAATATTGATTAAACTGAGTTTGTGTATAAGTTTCTTTTGTTTTCATATAGTTAACAGAAAATACATTGTGGCGGAGCGGTTTGGGGAATGGATGTTAAGTCTTGGCGACTCAGCTGACCCAGGTTCGAGTCCCGGCAGCTTCAAATGTTTTTATTTATTTTATTTTAACTTTTTATCAAATATAATTTTTATAGTTTAGTTTATTTATTAATTATGTAACGTTTAAACTCAAAATAATCATAAATAATTAACGAAACTTTTATAACTTGGTACAAGATTACAAAACAGAGCGGGTTTTGGAGACCCGTTTTTTACAAATGTTACAAAAACCGTGCGTAAAAAATGTTTAAAACCACGCGTAAAAAAAGTTTTATACAGGAGCGTAAAAAAATTCAAACCGGCGCGTAAAAGAATCTAAACCGGTGCGTAAAAAAAACTCTAAACCGGCGCGTAAAAAAATGTTTAAAACCGCGCGTAAAAAAAGTTTTAAACCGCGCGCAAAAAAAGATTTTAAACCTGCGCGTTAAAAAAGTTAAATACCGCGCGTAAAAAAGTTTAAAAAGGCACATAAAAAAAGTTTTAAAAGAGCCGCGAAAAAAGTAAAAAACCGCACGTAAAAAAATTAATTGAAAATTAAAATTCATGTTTAAAACAAAATTAATAATTCATGTTTAAAAATTAACTGAGAATTAAAATAAAAAATTACATGAAAATTAAAAGAAAAGCAATAATGCTTGTTTAAATTTTTTAAAAAACAATCTTATTAATTAAAAAAATCAATAATCATACCAATAATTAAATGTGTAGTAAAAAGACTAATATGCCCATTTGTCACTAAAAACAAAATGTCATTAATAAAGACACAATCATTACATTGTTTTGTTGTCTTTTAATTTTATCTATCAAAACCAACTTGATCAATGACTGATATTGGTTCTTACGGGTCTCAGAACTCAAAGTGGTTCATATTTTACCCATCCCATATATATATATATATATATATATATATATATATATATATATATATATATATATATATATATAATTCGGTTCCACAGCTGCGAGAACCATGAGAACTCCTATCATCCAATAGCACATTTATACATCACTCATAACCAAATTAAATCAAAAAAGGTATTTTAGTTTTTACTTCTCATGTCACATCTTTTCCCCATTTTTATTTAAAAGTCTTAATCTCACTTCTTTTCTCTCTCTTCTATTTAAAACTCAACATGAGACGTATTTTCTCTCTCTTCAATTTAAAATTCAACATGAGAAATCTATTGAGTCATGAATTTTGGGTGAGTTCGTTTGGTAAGGTCCTCAAATTTCGTAAACCAGAAATCGGGGTGTCGGGGGCGTAAAAAGATGTTTGGCGTTAAAAAATTGTAAAAATGTTTTTGTAAAAAAGTTTTTTTGAAAAATAAAATATTTTTGTTTGACGTAAAATATTTTTGTTTTTTGTAAAAAAATTTTAAACACGTAGAAAAATGATTTTTTTTGTAAAAAATTTTTTTGCTTAAAGTTTAAAACCACGTGTAAAATAAGTTTAAACTCGCGCGTAAAAAAAAATTAATACTGGCGCGTAAAAAAAGTTTAAAATCGCGAGTAAAATTTTTTTTATATCGGCGCGTAAAAAAATTTAAAATCGCGCGTAAAAAAAGTTATAAACCGGCGCGTAAAAAAAGTTTTAAACCATCGCGTAAAAAAAGTTTAAAACCGCGCGTAAAAAAGTTGAAAACCGGCGCCTAAAAAAAGTTTAAAACCGTCGCGTAAAAAAGTTTAAAACCGATGCGTAAAAAAAGTTTAAAATCGCGCCTAAAAAAAGTTTCTAAAACGGCGCATAAAAAAAGTTTGAACCCGCACGTAAAAAAGTTTAAAATCGCGCGTAAAAAAAGTTTGAAACCGCGCGTAACGTCGTCCTAAACGCCGTGGACGGGACGGTGTGAACGACGTTGAGAAGCAACAACGCCATTTTTGAACGCTCACACCGTGTGATCTTAATCAATAAAATTAAAAATCGGATGACAACATCAATAGTTTATTATACCATCCGCTATGGGCTCATGCCCAGGTCCCTTTAGCGTGATGGCGGGGTGGGGCACACTGACAGAAGGGGCGGGGTTGCAACCACATCATGAAGAGGTTAGTTTGTGTGGGGTCCACGGTACGGGGTCAAATGACTGTTCAAACTTAAAATAAATATATAAATAAAAAAATAATTTTTCAATTCAAATATATAAATAACTATACCCTATCACTTTTTTTTTAAGAAAACACCCACTTTCAACCTTTTTTTTTCTCCGTCTCTTTCTAAGTTTTATAAAACTTCACACATTTTTTTATAAACATCATGTTTCCTTGGCGTAAACATAGACCCGAACAACCCATACCTAAGCTCATTGAATACTCCCAACACACCGCCCACCGCCAATCCTTTCTTTCAGTCACAACAAGCCCAAGCGACAAACTTTCAAAACCAATACCAACTAAACACCCAAAATTCACAAATCGCCATACCTAAAACTCAATCCGGGTTTGTACAACCAATGCAACCGGGACCCTCGCGAGAAAAAGAAAAAAGCAAAAAAAAGAAGGCGACCGATGCCACACCCGTTTCATCTGAGAAGTGGACGTCCACATAGCAGAACGCTTTAGCTCGGGCTTGGGTGGACATCTCGGAGGACCCGGCTACTAGTTTTATTTATCATTTCATATTTATATTATGTTTTTTATATGTTATGTTTTTAATATATTGCATTTTTTATTTATTATGTTTTAAATATGTTACATTTTTTATATATTATGTTCGTAATATATTATTTATTTTTAATATATGACTCTAAAAAGGAACTGATTTTTGGAAGCGTGTTTGTGATACCTTCCACAACATCATGGAACGTGATCTGTACCGCAGTCAGGATCAACTTTCCATTAAATGGAGAGAAATGCAAAGACAACGTTCCGACTTTAACGCCATCTTCAACAACATCACCAACCAATGTCGTGGTCGAGCGAGCAGTGCAAATGATGTTGATTTGCTTATCGAGACAAAAACTACAAGCAAAATAAGGTTCAACCATGGCAAATTTGAAGGAAAACACAAAGTGGCATCTTGTCCCGCCTATGGACGTGCGAGAGCCACGGTCCAAATGGACGCAAAGCGTATCATCCACCGATGTAGGTTCAGATACGCAATCCCATTTTAATTTCAATGATTCGGACGATGAGTTTGATATTCCGATGATCCGGTTGATATAGCTCTCCCTGTGGGGTGAGATTGTGTAAAAGCGAAAAACACAGATGTGGGTTCGTCTTCGAGTCAAGTAGATCTCGAAGCCAAAATGGATAAACTCGACGAGTGTAGCGTCCAATTATTATCCCAACAAAAATATGACGTCGTCGATCATATGATGCTTGGGATGAAAGCTGACGATATGGACGATGATGATAAAAAAAATACTCAACCGCAAAAAACCTGATTCGCCAATGATCTCGCTTAAAAATGCCTTAGTTTTATGTTTAATGTATTTTTATTTTAGCACTTTTAATGTATTTATATTCTAGGGCTTTTATTTTCAATGTATTTTTATTTTTAATGTATTTTCAATTTAATAATTTTAATTCTAAGTCATTTTTATTTTAGTTATTTTAATTGTAACATCCGTCAAAAACCGGATTTACCAAACCCGCTTCGTTTATTAACCGAACAATCAGTTAAAAATTTCGTTGCATATTTAATGCTCAAATTAATTTTAAACGATACATAATTAATAATTATATTAGAATATAAAATTTATAATTGAAAATTTATTAAAAAAAAAGGAAATAAAAATATTATACTGATGCCGGGTTTCGAACCCGGGTCAGCCGAGAGAATCATCCAAACCTTAACTCACACTCGCCCAACCACTCCGCCACTTGTGATTTTTGTTTACATATTGAAACAATTAATACATAAATTAAATCTGGAAATCAAAACCCAATTACACAGCGCGCCAAAAACCGCTGACGCCGAAAATCCCGACAAATTCATCAAACGTTGCCGTTTCTTTATTCATAACGTTTACATTAACAGCCATATCGGTTATAATCGAAAAACTTAATCAATTTCATTCATTACCTTAATTTCCGTCGAAACCGAAAGTCTAATTCAAATCCGGGATTATACTTTGTTCATCAGTTGAGCTCACGAATCTATTCAACTTACACTCTTCATTTCGCTCAGAAAAACCTCGCCGCGGTCGCCGGAATTCTCTGCAAATTTACCGGAAATTATTGCCGGAAAACCGAATTCATTCCATCCTTTCTTCTTACTCTAAAATAATATCTTAGAGCTCATACTGACATCACCCCCACTCACCTTAAACCTCTGAAGAATCTCTGTCGCAAGAAATTTCACTCGCCGGAATTCTCTGCAAGTCGCCAGAAAACCGGGACTTTCATTTACAAGGTAAATACCTCGACTTTTCTGTTTCATTCCATTATTAGACAAATTCTAACATCACTCCATCACCCAGAATCAACCCCAGGCGACATTGCCGGATTTTCTGTTTTCGCCGGAAAACTTCTGAAAGTTTCAGAATCTCGCTGTTAACGGTATGATCATGTAACCTATTGATAGTCGTTACTTAGTAGTTCAATTTCACATCTAATTCATCCAAACTGATTATTGAATCCGAACAGAAGGAGTTCCCAAAACAGAGCCGACGATCTTTGCCGGACTTCTGAAGAAAGACGATCCGTTCGGTACAATCAATCCCCAAACCTTTTCTGTTCATTACATTACGATTGCTCATTATGTTTGTTAAATTAATTTAACAAATAACAGTTAGTTAACCGTTGTCTGTGTTTTGAACGAAGAAGACGAAGCCGTGTAAGATATAAGATTAATTAAAACCATAATATTTACCAAGTTAGACACACAGTCCAGCGGTGGACTGTGTGCCAAACTAAACCACAGGTCCCGGGTTCGAGACCTGTGGAGAGCACCGAGTCGATACATTAAAACCTTTTTAAAAATAAATGATTTTCGGATTATTTAATTAGTGTATAAATATAATTAAAAACAGAAATATTTCGGGTTAGACACGTAGCTCAGTTGGTAGAGCTGCGTGCACGCGTACGGGAGGTCACGGGTTCGAGTCTCACCCAGCGCACACATATAACCGACCGAACCGGTCAACGGTCAATGGTCAAAAATCAACATTTTTTTATTATTTTTATTTATTTATTTTATTTAAAAATCAATTAAAAATACTTAAAAATAACATTTTTAAAGTTAGAAAATAGCCTTAAACTCACAAAAATATATCCAAAAATACTATTAAAACTGTTAATAAAATCCATTTATTTACCTTACTTTTTCGTTATTAATTAGGTTAGTTTTTCCTCGTCGATCAATCCTCTAAACTCGTGCGTATTCAACAGCATTCACCGAACGCACCCAAGGTGAGTGAATCTCTACAAATTCCCCGTTTTAAACACGTTTTTGGGGTGTATCATGTGTCTTACCATTTATTATATTTAAATCATTGTGCATACATCATATCATGAACAAATGTGTATTCAGCTTGTATCAACTGTTTGTGTGGTTATTGTTTAGATTTAATTTATTATTTTCAGTACATGCATATCATAGGCCGCCGCTCCCCATTACATTATGAGCGTTGAGCAGTTCCCATTACATTATGAGCGTGAAACTGACGTTGCCAACATACGATCGGCTCCGTTTGATTGAGCCTTGATCGCACAGACATTTATCATTTTCAGTACATACATTTATCATAGGCCGTCCGTTCCCTATTACATTTTGAGCGTGAACGTGACGTTGCCAACATATACAGTTTCATTCATGTTATATATGCATGCAAGTTGATATGTTATTGTATGCTATTGGTTTGTTATTGTATGTTATTGTTTGTTGTTGTTTGATATTGCATGCTATTGGTTTGTTATTGTATGCTATTTGTTTGTTATTGTATGTTTATTTACGTTTGTTCATATATGAATATTGTACAATTTTTCCATATTAAACCCAATAAGAAATAAATAATAAATGTTTTCTAACAAGGTTCACTCGCCAACTTTTTGTTGATCCAAAAACCATTTTTACACATGATACAGGTTAACAGGATGAAGCAAGGAAAACTAGGAAATGCCTTAGAAGAAAATAATGAAGTCTAGAAAGATGTGTAGAACATGTTGTAATTATGATTGTATGATTCTCTTTAAATTGTAATAATAAATATGAAACGTTATAATAAATGTCATGAGCTTTGATGAAAACCCAATCATGCCTCGATCACCTTTTCCGCTGCGGGTTGGGGTGTGACAGATTGGTATCAGAGCTTTTGACTATAGGGATATAGGATAGGTTATTAGACCCTTAGAGCCTATACTATAGTGGATTAGATTTTAATTGTTTATGTGGTTATATGCAAACTCATGATGTTTATTTCTTTCATATTTATTACATACACAAATGCATGCAAATACTTCCGATACTACATTTTGTGATATATAGCGAATGATACTTACAGACAAACATACATAATTACATACACATTCATCATACATATTTCAATGCTCACATATTCAAATCATCTTCATACTTCCGTTATTCAAGATTTTGTCGCATTTTTTTTTCATTTTTCAAATCTCATCAAAGTGAGTTATGCGACGGGCATGTAGTAACTGTAAGGGTACAAGTACCGGTAGTCGAAACGTCCTGTCTAGGTTGGCATTCGTATAAATCCAATATAACGGACCAGTTTGCCTACCTGGAGACTAACGATGAGAGTACGAAGGACCTATTAGGCCAAAGCATGCCACACCAAACGTCATTCGAACTAACCCCACTTTGAGGTGTCACCGTGTCCACACCTGGATACATTCCGAATATCATACGTTACATACTTATTTCTCGATTTTCTCCGGGTTTTAGTGTACGTAACCAGGCTAACACATGCGAACCATATGAAAAACCCGGTAATCATGGGGGCCCACGTGATTACGAAGGTGAAGTATGGCGGCATGCAAGCTCCAATTACGAGCAAAGCCCAAGACATCCTATGGATGTAGTAGATTTATTATGCTATGTTTATTTTATGAATGTTCATTCCTAAATACGACACATGATCCCAAAAATATCCAACTCATACTCTTGATATGTATTCCTTGTAGATGTCTTCTAATTCCGCTCGTAGGAGATGAGAGCAGGAAAAGCTCGCGAGCGTATGGCTGCCCAAATCGCTCAACAAATGGCTGCCGTAATACCCAACATTGTAGTTCAAGTTCAACAAGCCCTTACCGCTAATCCCGTCAACCAAGAAGATCAAAATGTCATCAACCCTCCCCCAAATACCACTAAATGCACCTTCAAGCATTTCAAATCCTGCGACCCTCCAAAAAACGAAGGGACTGAAGGTGTCACTGCTCTCCTCCATTGGTTTGAGGAAATGGAAAACACTTTTCTAAATTGCGATTGCCCCGATGATCGCAAAGTGCGATATGCTACCGGTCGTTTACTTGGAATAGCACTTACATGGTGGAACACAGAGAAGGCCAAACGAGGTGTTGAAGATGCTATGACTTTGACTTGGGAAGAGTTGAAGGAATCATGACACGACGATTTTGCCCAAGGAGCGAAATCAAGAATTAGAGGATGAGTTCTATTCGTTGAAACAAAAGGAAGGCGACCACACCACGTACAACAAGAGATTTCTCGAGTAAAATCAAATGGTCCCCAACTTGTTCACTCCTCTTTACCGTTTGATCGAGCACTACATTCGAGGTCTTCCTTCAAAAATTCAAGACTCTGTAATAAGTACCACACCTGCAACTTTGGAAGCAGCTATGGAGTTAGCTACAGAACTCACCGAGAACCGTATACGGAATAAAGACTTCAAGGAGGAGAAGAAGACGGATAAAGCATCAACTGAAACTTCAAACTCCACCCAAACCGAATCCCCTTCTCAACCCATTTCCAAGAGAAAACGAGATGGGCAACTTTTCGCTGTCACCCAACGCAATCAACCAGCCTCACAAGCCGTACCCCTCCAAGCTATCCCAATCACTCAAGTAGCACCCAACTCAACTTACCCAAATAAGAAACCTTACCTTGGACCTCACCCTCAATGTAACACATGTTTTTATCACCATCCATCTACCTTACTTTGTCGACTATGTGCGAATTGTGGACGCTATGGTCATTTGAGCAAGGTTTGCCGCACCCCTCAAAACCAAACCTCACCCCCTACTCAAAACATGATCCAAACATATCAACAACCCCAATACCCCATGTTTCCATATGTTCGAGCTTGTTTTAATTGTGGCGACCCTACTCATTATAGAAACACGTGCCCTCGATTGGTTAACATCATAAACGCCCAAGCTCAAGCAAAACCCAGTTAACCAAGCAAATCAAGAAAACCTAACCATTAGGCCACCAGCAAGAGGAAGAGTTTACAACATCAACGCCAATCCTGTTGAAGATAATGACGTTCCAAACGAAACCACCCAACTAGTCCCCTTCACCAAAAATCAAGATTCAACTCCAACCGCATAGTTTTTATGTTTTTCTTATGCTATCTCAATTTTCACGTATCTCAATTACAAACTGGAATTTTATCCAAGAATTTTAATGCAAATTACTATTTCAGTTTGTTTTTATACTCATTGATTTAACATTCATATCATCATACATCTCAACGTATTACAATATCAACATTTAAAGAAGTTGAGCTGTGTCTCACTTCTACATAGACTAACCTCTCCATCATAACAAACGAGAGAGGTACTGTCATCATTCAAACGTATATACTACCAGGATTAAGACTCAATCTTTGGTTGATTGTGTTTGTTTATGTTTTAGAGACACATAGAACTAATCATAACTTACGGATAAAGCCAATGAAAATTTGACAAGAATATGGTGGATACGCCGCTGGTACTTCCTATATATAAGTATTCTTGCCAAAGGATCAGAGGCATTATCAGGCGGTTATGAGAAGTTCCATGTAGGATTTAGTATTGTCTTGGTGGAAGTCTGTGTTATACTCACTGATTTAGCATTCATATCATCTCATCATTTAAAGAAATTGGATTATGTTCTATTCCTACATAGACTAACATCTCCATCATAACAAACGAGAGAGGTACTGTCACCATTCAAACATATATACTATCAGAATTAGGACTCGGACATTAGTTGTTGTGTTTATTTATGTTCTAGAGTCACATCATAGAACCAATCATAACTTACTGATAAAACCAATGAAAATTTGACAAGAATATGGTGGATACGCCGCTGGTACTTCCTATATATAAGTATTCTTGCCAAAGGACCAGAGGCATTGTCAGGCGGTTATGAGAAGTTCCATGAAGGTTTTAGTAGTAGAAGTTTTGTTTTAGGATATGACCTTATCTTTCCCAACATACCAAAACTCTTGCGCATGAAATCATTTTTAGTCAATCAACTCTGTTTATCATATTCATTATCATAGGCATCAAAAAGCGATTCCTGTAGCAGGGTACTCAACCCTTACAAGGAACGTTACCGCCTCAAACAAAATTTAAACCCTTACTCATTTCTAAGAATGTAACTGTCAAATTAAACACCAACCATTTTAGACAAATATGCCAATACTTATATTTCCGGACGAAATTTCTAAAAAGTAGGGGATACTGTAACATCCGTAAAAAACCGGATTTACCAAACCCGCTTCGTTTATTAACGAACAATCAGTTAAAAATTTCGTTGCGTATTAATGCTCAAATTAATTTTAAACGATACATAATTAATAATTATATTAGAATATAAAATTTATAATTGAAAATTTATTAAAAATAAGGAAATAAAAATATTATACTGATGCCGGGTTTCGAAACCGGGTCAGCCGAGAGAATCATCCAAACCTTAACTCACACTCGCCCAACCACTCCGCCACTTGTGATTTTTGTTTACATATTGAAACAATTAATACATAAATTAAATCTGGAAATCAAAACCCAGTTACACAGCGCGCCCAAAACCGCTGACGCCGGAAATCCCGACAAATTCGTCAAACGTTGCCGTTTCTTTTGGTCATAACGTTTACATTAACAGCCATATCGGTTATAACCGAAAAACTTAATCAATTTCATTCATTACCTTAATTTCCGTCGAAACCGAAAGTCTAATTCAAATCGGGATTATACTTTGTTCATCAGTTGAGCTCACGAATCTATTCAACTTACACTCTTCATTTCGCTCAGAAAACCTCGCCGCGGTCGCCGGAATTCTCTGCAAATTTACCGGAAATTATTGCCGGAAAACCGAATTCATTCCATCCTTTCTTCTTACTCTAAAATAATATCTTAGAGCTCATACTGACATCACCCCCACTCACCTTAAACCTCTGAAGAATCTCTGTCGCAAGAAATTTCACTCGCCGGAATTCTCTGCAAGTCGCCAGAAAACCGGGACTTTCATTTACAAGGTAAATACCTCGACTTTTCTGTTTCATTCCATTATTAGACAAATTCTAACATCACTCCATCACCCAGAATCAACCCCAGGCGACATTGCCGGATTTTCTGTTTTCGCCGGAAAACTTCTGAAAGTTTCAGAATCTCGCTGTTAACCGGTATGATCATGTAACCTATTGATAGTCGTTACTTAGTAGTTCAATTTCACATCTAATTCATCCAAACTGATTATTGAATCCGAACAGAAGGAGTTCCCAAAACAGAGCCGACGATCTTTGCCGGACTTCTGAAGAAAGACGATCCGTTCGGTACAATCAATCCCCAAACCTTTTCTGTTCATTACATTACGATTGCTCATTATGTTTGTTAAATTAATTTAACAAATAACAGTTAGTTAACCGTTGTCTGTGTTTTGAACGAAGAAGACGAAGCCGTGTAAGATATAAGATTAATTAAAATCAATATTATGAACGGGTTAGACACACAGTCCAGCGGTGGACTGTGTGCAAACAATACGCATACGTCCCGAGTTCGATCCTTGACACACGCACCTTCGCAGTAATAAAATGTTTTTTTTTAGAAACCGAACCGGGTTAACTCAGTAAGATGTTAAGTATAATAAAAACCATAATATTTACCAAGTTAGACACACAGTCCAGCGGTGGACTGTGTGCCAAACTAAACCACAGGTCCCGGGTTCGAGACCTGTGGAGAGCACCGAGTCGATACATTAAAACCTTTTTTAAAATAAATGATTTTCGGATTAATTTAATTAGTGTATAAATATAATTAAAAACAGAAATATTTCGGGTTAGACACGTAGCTCAGTTGGTAGAGCTGCGTGCACGCGTACGGGAGGTCACGGGTTCGAGTCTCACCCAGCGCACACATATAACCGACCGAACCGGTTAACGGTCAACGGTCAACAAGTCAACGGTCAATGGTCAAAAATCAACATTTTTTTTATTATTTTTATTTATTTATTTTATTTAAAAATACTTAAAAATAACATTTTTAAAGTTAGAAAATAGCCTTAAACTCACAAAAATATATCCAAAAATCCTATTAAAATTGTTAATAAAATCCATTTATTTACCTTACTTTTTCGTTATTAATTAGGTTAGTTTTTCCTCGTCGATCAATCCTCTAAACTCGTGCGTATTCAACAGCATTCACCGAACGCACCCAAGGTGAGTGAATCTCTATAAATTCCCGTTTTAAACACGTTTTTGGGGTGTATCATGTGTCTTACCATTTATTATATTTAAATCATTGTGCATACATCATATCATGAAAAAATGTGTATTCAGCTTGTATCAACTGTTTGTGTGGTTATTGTTTAGATTTAATTTATTATTTTCAGTACATGCAATATCATAGGCCGCCGCTCCCCATTACATTATGAGCGTTGAGCAGTTCCCTATTACATTATGAGCGTGAACCTGGCGTTGCCAACATACGATCGGCTCCGTTTGATTGAGCCTTGATCGCACAGACATTTATCATTTTCAGTACATACATTTATCATAGGCCGTCCGTTCCCCATTACATTTTGAGCGTGAACGTGACGTTGCCAACATATACAGTTTCATTCATGTTATATATGCATGCAAGTTGATATGTTATTGTATGCTATTGGTTTGTTATTGTATGTTATTGTTTGTTGTTGTTTGATATTGTATGCTATTGGTTTGTTATTGTATGCTATTTGTTTGTTATTGTATGTTTATTTACGCTTGTTCATATATGAATATTGTACAATTTTTCCATATTAAACCCAATAAGAAATAAATAATAAATGTTTTCTAACAAGGTTCACTCGCCAACTTTTTGTTGATCCAAAAACCATTTTTACACATGATACAGGTTAACAGGATGAAGCAAGGAAAACATAGGAAATGCCTTAGAAGAAAATAATGAAGTCTAGAAAGATGTGTAGAACATGTTGTAATTATGATTGTATGATTCTCTTTAAATTGTAATAATAAATATGAAACGTTATAATAAATGTCATGAGCTTTGATGAAAACCCAATTATGCCCCAATCACCTTTTCCGCTGCGGGTTGGGGTGTGACATTAATACTAGTGAGATTTTATTTAATTATTAATGTAAGTTATTTTATATAAAATAAAAAAGTTTTAACTTTAATGATGATTAAAAAATGATTGAGGTGGGTGATGTAGAATGAAAAAGGGTGAAATAGTGACGTGAAGTGAAATTGCATGGAACCATAGTGAACAACCTTAGGAGGGAAATGACACTCATCACACTCTCACACTCAATTACAATCTCACACCTCATTCCCTTTAATTCAATCACTATCATTAAAACATTTGGAACACCCATCACATTCCATCACTAAACTTTTTTTAATTAAAACATAAATGAAGATAAACTAAAAATCAACATTTTTAAAACACATAAAAAATAAGAAAGACAAATAAGTTAGAAACGCGTTTTCATTAAAATAAAACAAAAGTACATTAAAATGATGTCGAGAATATTGCTTGATAACCCATCCGTTGAGGTTTTGTAATTTCCCGACTCGAATGTTTTTATTCGTTTTTGGAATGAGCACGACTACTCGCTGGGACATCAATGGAACAAGAACCCATTTGCAATGTGATCTCGCAATCTCCCATGCCGCCAAGTGAGGAATGTTTCTTTTTTTGAAGTGTGGGTGTTGTAATGGTTTTTTTTAGTACAGAAGTGTGTGTATGTATATATAGTGGTAAGAAATGATTTTTTTTATTAATGTTTAATGGTCATATGACCATCGTTCAATGACTCCACACGCCCACCACGCTCGTTACCACTCCCACGGTGAGGAAGAATTTCCCCGTGGTCACACAACTTGCACCGGTGTGATCAGAGGGGCTATCACGGTGGTGCCCCGACCCTTATAAAAATTGAAAATACTTTAGATTTTGATATTGTTATATGATGTTAGCAAAACATGAAGTCTGAAATATATAAAGTACGAAGTATAAACTAACAAAAAGAATTTTGAATTTCGTTCCAATTATCATGTCCGGTTTTCTGGTATCGGACCAATAACGAACGGTTCTAATAAAATCAACTGGACTACATTCCGTTTTTTATTTGACCCGGAGAAAATTATGATCACACCACTAGTTAAATATTAAATTTGTAAACTATAGACTTAGGGGCTGTTTGGCAACTTCTGAATGGTTAAGTGCTGAACCATTAAGAGTTATGAACTATTAAGTGCTGAATCAGTAAGAGGTCTGAACTATTAAAAGCCAGTATAATGTTTAACCGTTAAGAGGCAAATGTCTGACCAATTCAGATTAGAGGTCTTAACCATTCAGACTTAGTATAATGCTTAACCATTCAGAGGCAAATGTCTTAACCATTCAGACATTGCTGGTGAAACAAACAGTCTGAACCATTAAGTGCTGAACCAGTAAGAGGTCTGAGCCATTCAGAGCCTCATTAAAAGGTAAACAAACAACCCCATAATTGCTTTCATTTTCACCAATTGGCATAATCTACCAAAGTCCAAAATGCAACATATTTGATACTTGTTTTTCAAAGAAACCATACATTCATAATTGTACAAATAATAGTTTATAATTATATCTTATTCTATTTTTTGGCATGTAAAGTATGTTACATGTGGAGTAAGAAAAAATGTGTTAAAATTTGGTTTCAGAAATTATTGATTACTAGAAACTAACTATATCATCTTCAAATTCAGTAGCTAGATAGAGTTTGGGATAGTAGAATGACAGAGATTTAATCTCCGTGCAAATTTAGCTATAAAAAAATATAAACAAGGTTTTTTTAATTGCTCCATGAAATATATATTAAGATTTTCTTGTTTCACAGAAGTAATTTAGAATTAAATTTGTGAGAATATTTTGCGGTACTTGTATGAATAAATCGATTTGTGTGACATTTTAACTAAAAGATGAGTAAAACATGTAAAATAAAATACTAAATTTAGTAAAATACACTAATTATATTATATAGAGAAAATTATTTTCGAGTCTCTGTGTTGTAGTGGTGTTAACTACTTGAGTCCAAAATCAAAATGTTTAACGCCTTGAGTCCTTAAACGTTTTTTTAACCCATAGAGTCTAATTTTTAACACTGTAGATTTTCTCAGTTAATATTTTTGAAATACCAAATTACCATACAGTAAAAAAAACTAATTTATTATTATTATTACTATTACATATATATGTATTATTATAATCCTAAATCTCCACCATCAAAGCTCCACCAAAATAACCAACACCTAAAATCATCACCATCAAACAACAACCCTACGACTACTACAATCATACAAGAACAAAATCACCACCGTGTCCACTCCGTCGACACCCTCTCCGGCAAACACCTCTGTTGTCGATTTGCACCCTAGGGTTTCACCGGAACTCCTCACCCTAGATCCGTGACGACGTTAGGGTTTAAACAACCTCCCAGATCTACAACGAACACCACACCACCATCACCACAAACACCCCACCACCACCTCACCTCCACCGACGTTGCACAACCCCGACGACCCACCTCCACCCCCGCTGCAAAAAGCCCCACCACCACACCTAATCCCGCTGCACAACCCCCACCATGCACATCCACCACCGTACCACCTCACTTGTCTTGCCCATCCACCACCGTTGCACAACCATCACCACCACCACCACACCGTAAAACCACCATCATCTATGTTTCGATGTTCAAAACCATTTTAATTATTTATAACGTTTAACAAACTAACTTTATAAATGATAGGATTGGGCTGGCAACGGTTTTACAAACAATTTTTTAAAGTTCAGGTTCGTATATGCTAACATTCATTTTTGCAAGGACGTGATTTTTCGTGCTTTCAGAATATACCGCTTCAACATACTTTTTTAATCTACGTTTTGGTATATAAAACGAACAGTTGCAACGTTGCGGCATATCCCACTAGTTGATTTATATAACATCAAAATAACAAGATATAAATGATGGTTGTTTACTTGCTTGGACATTAAAAGCATAGTAAGACTTATTAATTTGTTCACTTATGATTGGACAACAACTCAATTATTCAAATTCAGAAAATGAGCATTTTACCTTCCTTTTTTTTATGAACACGCAATTAATTTGTCATTAGATCTAATAAAATAAAATCTTAAAGCATATACGCAACTTCTTTAAACAAAATCATTGTCGATTAAGTTTGGATTGGCCGTCACCACCTTCAACCTTAGGTCGTAGCCAACAACCATTGTGCGTTCACCACGGATGTTGCCACCTTCACCACCATCGGTGTCGCCTCTCCGCTAGGGACTCCGCCGTCAATACCCATTGCCAACAGCCATAAAAAATATATGGGGAATGAAACCATTTTGATACCTTTCTCTTTTCTAAAACAACTCATTTAACCCAAACTTATTTTAGTCCAAACACATTTGATGCAAGCCAAAGTGATTTTCTTTTAAAATATGACACGTGACTTGAACTTATATTCGCTCAAACTCATTTTGGTCCAAACCTATTATGATTAGCCACCTACGGTCCTAACCCAACCCGACACGGCCATTTTGTTAGGTTTAGTTTGTTTCAAAAACATTTCAAAACCATATATAATAATTTGTTTCGAAGTTTTCATTAAAACTAGTAATGAGAAATTGGGAACGTGATAGATCGTATTTGTTGTTAATGAAAAATGAATTAATAAAAGGATCGTTACGTTGAATTTATAAGTGAAATATATTAGCTCCTTAAGTCCCTTCACCCTAGCTTTTTGTTGTATTATTATTTTCATCTCATAACGGCATAACCCATATTTATGTGATTGGATGTAAATGGTCCTCTATATTCGTGACACGTGTCGGTTTGTGATATGTTATCTAGCCGAGCATTTTTTGTTTTTTCACCCGTTGGGACCTTTGTTTCTCCAACTACTTGTATTACCATTTTGTATCATTCATTTTATGTGCATATAACTTTTTTTAACGGCTTTTATAATACAACTTATTAATATATAATTCAAATACTAATGTAATTGGTTTATATGTGTTATTTATCTTAAGTAAACTAATGTATTGGATTTTATATTAAAAGTCGTTAAAATATGATTGTTGGCCTATTAATAATAGCGTTTAGGTTGGCAAAAATATTATACTATCAAATATTGCTTAAAATTTAAGCGTGTAGTGGAAAACAAGTTTATCTTCATTTTTATTTATCAGTATAGAGATATAATGGTGATACTAGATGGAAACTAAACCTAAAATATAGGTTAAAAGCTATATTTATCCAAACAATCACTAGTAATTCTTAGAGCATCCTTAACGAGAACATTATTGGCAGAGTCTGTAAAGGATGTAGCAATAATGCAGATAGAAAGCGAGGAGAGAGTAAGAAAGAAATATGTGCCCACGAATGGAGTTTGCGAGAGGGGAAGGAGAGGAAGGAGTGCATCCACGCATTTTGTTGCTAATTGTAGTGTCATCAAACTATTTTGGGTGATCAAGATTTACTTGAAGACCAAATAAATCATAATAAACATTAACACGGTTAAAAGGTGTGGAGTGCACACTCGATCAAGACTATTATGATTTTGAGCACTAAGAGACCTCTAAGGCCGTGAAGGTAAAGTCCTTATTCCGAGAGGGATGCCCACTTGGCAGGGTTCGGCGCAACGCCTTGGCAAGAATCCAAGGGTCCCCCCTCGTGGGGTAAGGAGCAACACCCCTAGCGAGGTCGAAATGACTTGATAATCAATGGCAAGATGCTACTGATCGTTGGTGGGAAAAAGATCTACAGTAAATGATCATTAGTGGCAACTATGCTCAATGGTAACTCCAAGCAATGGTACTGATGCGACTGATGACGACAAAACAATTGTAACCGTTTACTAGGTAGACCCCAACTGTCATACTCTTTCACAAAGGTCATTAAATGATTCAACATATTAATTGTGAAGGTTCAAACAATTGTAACCGTTTACTAGGTAGACCCAACTGTCATACTCTTTCACAAAGGTCATTAAATGATTCAACATATTAATTGTGAAGGTTCAACTCTTATATAAGAGGATTTTGTTTCGTTTTATATATAACACGAATTTATAACTTTGTTTTTTTACATAAAAACTTCTTGTTATCTGTAGATGGTTCATGTCTTATCTGATTATTGAATTCGTAAACTCACTAAATATTTTAATCTAAAAGAGATTCTTACACGACTCAGAATAATATTCAGGTGAATAAAATATGAAACTTAGACTATCGTGTGGCAAACCCAGGACAAATGTGACTAGCCAACGTTCTTGAAGTCTCCCATTAGAGAAGAAACCATAGATATATACATACTTCATCATGTTAAAAATATTATTAGAAAATGACTTTCGTTCGTTCTTTCAACGTCGTCGTCATTTTCTATTTCTCTAAGAAAAACTCTTAAATTACTTTTTTAGTCTTGTCTTACTCAATGTTATTGTATAATGACCCTTACTTTTTTCATATCTTTTGTCAACTTGTGTAGAAAACCAAACAAGGCCAAGGCGAGTCAATAGCTATTTGTTTACTATATGTTTGGTTAATATCGTATACACATTTATAGGATTATATAATATCTAATTTTATTATTAAGGAATTAGTCAACAGTGCACTTATATATTTTTTTTATGAGAATGAGTTCTTTTGCTTAATGTTTGTTAGAATCTATTTTAACCTTGACGGCCATTTCATGAGAATCTCTCATTTGTCATTTCTTAGCAATTAGGTTGCAATCAAGCTTTTTTTTAGAATTATCTAAATAAATTGTTTGTTTACAGAAAGGTATATAATTTGAATCTAATAGGTTTTTAGAAAATAATACTTCACTGGTTAATGATAAACGAACCAATGGCAAACGAGAACTTAATCTAAACTGTTGATGATTGTTAATCAAATAATCGAAAAAATCAAATTGATGGTTTAATTCAGTCCAAGTAATCATAAAGATTCACCTAACAGAATTATCAGAACAATATCTAAATCCAAAAGTAGGTAAGAACATGTTGAGCATAATTACTAACACAAACCCTAGGCCCGTAGATGATCACTTATGATTTAGCCTTGCATCTTTGGTAATTGATCTTGATTCTTCATGTTTTCTAGCTTGATTTCCGGTTCGAAATGATGAATTGAAGCTTCTAAATCACTCATAATCGTCCAAATTCGCCTCCTAGCCTCTAAGGTCGTCTCTCCCTCGAAACCCAAGCTTAGAATCCTTGAAATAAGGTTACAATAGAAGCCAATTTTGGGTGTTTGGATGCCTCTACAGTGATCAAGATGCCCAAAAGCCCCTGGACGCTAGCATCCCAGACTCCCAAACGCCTCATCACCAATTTTCTCCATTTTGCTCAGTTTTGATCAAAGATTAGATATAACGCCTCTTTATGTTATATTCGAGATGTGAATCAAGATACGGACATGAACCAAAATTAAAACTGGGTATAGGTTCGCGAAAGTCGTAGTTCTAATGAAAATTGTGGTTCTTATGGAAATCGGGGCCATGATGGTGGAACCACATCAAATTACGCTCATTATCGGCCTTATTTAAATTTTATTTAACTGTGCATTCACCTAGATCGAGGTTGGTAGTCCTATCCTCCTCCCAATACCATGCCACCAATATTGCATGGATCTATATAGCTTCAAATCCAAACTACAATTAGGTCATGGAAAACCGCCATTAAAACATTTTGGATCTAAGGAATGGGCTCTTTAACTTACATGAAATGGCAACCATGTCACATCACATGATCCACACTAGATCCTTAGCGCGCTTGTTCACTACCCATTAGCACCTGATCCTTCTTGATTGTGATTGTGCTCATGAGTTGATTCCAGGAAATCAAATGAGTAAATGTCTTTCAGACAATGGCCTTACTTACCACTTTTCATGTCCTTACACACCCTAAACAAAATGGGGCGCATAAAGTAAAAATCATCAACTTCACAGTTTGCTCGTGCCTTACTTTATCATGTCCATCTACCAAAGAAATATCGATGTTATGTGTATGCCTTCGAAGCCTTCTCATTAGTCACTTACCTTCTCACACCCTTGCACATTCCTCTCCTAGTAAGAACCCGACTACTAATATCTACTATCACACCCCGACTCGCAGCGGAAGACAATTGCGGGGTGCGGCAGACACATAGTAGTTCCTCATAATTTAAAAACGTGATAATATATAAAGAGGGAACATCGGTTACAACATACTTAAAGTATCATATTACAAACCATAAGTTTAAGTGCGGTACTACAAGCCACTATAGCTTTTATTCTGCTACTGTCCGCTACTCTAGCCATTCCATACGCACATTCCTTATTTCTGTTTCGTTTTGCCTGAAATGCATGTTAGTTTTAAAAAGGGTCAGCTAAACGAGCCGGTGAGTTTCATTGGTTTGGTTGTTTCACAGCAAAATGTGTTAACGAGTTTAATTGCACGAGTCACATATCATAGATGGAATTACACGAGTGCACAAGTGAAACCTTGACTGTTTTTACCAGACCGTGTCATCACAGACACCTCGGTACCCCAGGCCGTGTCACAACAGACACCTCAGCCCGCCAGACAGTGTCACCACAGACACCCCCAGCCCACCAACTGTGTCGCGTGTAGTTCAACGCCCCGTGTAGTTATGCCTAAAACATAACAAAGTTTAGGACGCGTGTAGTTGCAAGTTTGCCGACACACAGTCCGGTCGTAGCAACTGGGTTTGTCAGACCAATAGTACTATCCACTGCCCCCGGCTTACGTTAATCACTCGTAGTGGGGATAATTCGTTCGTGTGTTAGGTAATTCACATCATCACAAGTTGGTGCAATTAACACAGTTTGTAACATGCAAATCACCCCAGAAAACAGTAAAACAGTTTAAAAGTGGGGGAGTGAAACTCACAGTGAAAGTAGTAGTCCCAAATAAAGAGTGGTCAATCAACTGGATCAATTTAATGACACGCATGCAAGTAGGGACTCAAATCAGTATCTAAGTTGGTAATGATTATAACTTGGACCTGGTCATGAGTTTTCACCCTGGATTGAACCTATAGTATACTGGATGGTGATGGATGTCAGGGTAGTATCAGTTTCTAGTTTGGCTTCCAGGCACCGTTTCACGTGCCAGCCAAAGTCAGTTGTTAACATGTTTGGTTAATGGTACGGGAATACCAATAGTGTCAACATGTTGTTATTTAAACAGATTAACTTTCCATTAAGGGAGTTTGAGTGTTTGGGGAGTCTAGTTTGCCCAAAATTGAGTTTCCGTTTTCATCGTCGGGGATTCTCCTGAACGGTGATGGAACACATCCAGAGTGTCCAGCTTACCCTGGAATTTTCCAGAATACCTCCGGTGTTCCACTTATAGTCACAATAGGGTTTGGTCCGTTCCCAGTTCCGGCAGGTTCGTTACACGGTAAACCGTCGAATTTAGTTTAAAATAACTATTTTAAAAGCCGAAAAATCCTATTTGGTCTAGGTATTTTATAAAATTCTGAAAATATTTTTAGTAATCAGTAATAATATATAAAGTCAAGGAAAAATATTTTGGGAATTTATAAAGTTATTTTATAACTTAAATAATTTATTTGTAAAACAATATTTAACCGAATAATTCACATTACTTATCATCCGATGTCTAAAAATTCTCAAAATATTTCAGTAAGTCCCTCATATGTCCAGGAACTCCCTGCAAAAATTTGGGATTTTTCTGATTTCGTTTCAGTGCGTTTCCGGCTACCGACAACTCCCAAAAATGTGGATTTTTAGTCCAAATAAAAATTCAACCAGTAGACTCCCAAACATCCCAGAATATTCCCTATATGTTCCTTAGTGTTCATATAAATTTTGGTGATTTATTGACTCTGTTTATTTTTTATGGATTTTTTTTGTAAAACAGTTAAAAATTCACCAAAAATAGTAGAAAATTCCAAAAATTCTAAAATTATATGTGGACATTCCTGACAATATCCTACATCACCACACCAAATTTCAGATCAATCCAAGTATCACGGACCAAGTTATAGACCAAACAAGAATCTGCCTACGCTAGTTTAAGGTTTCGGGAGATATACCTAGCGCAAGCTTCGATTCTGGGTGTTTCTCTTGAGTCCAGAAGTGTGTGGGTGCTATATTCAGTACCTACACATCAAGAACAATCCAAACACGCCATAGTTCATGTCAAATAAGCTTTGTTTCATTGTTTTTCGGTTAATCGATTTGTTATGCGATTTTGATCGATTAGGTGTTGATTAGGGTATCAAAACCCGAAGTTTGGTGATCATGGCTGCCATAAAACATCAAGGAATCCCTGATGTGATCTTGTTTAGCAAAGAACCATGTTTGAATCATCCATAAACATGGATAAAAAAGAGTTTTCATTGTCTAGATCAAGTTTTTCTCAAGAAATCACAATCAAAACCATGAAGAACTTAGATTATACCTTTGATTTGGTTGGATTAAGGTGAAGATCAGCCGAGCTTTGAAGGTTTTTGGGCAGATTTCTTGTGAAAAATAAAGAAAAAATGAAAAAGAAAATATTATAAAAGGGGGGGGGGGGTGGCGGTTCACAAGGGGGGTATTCCTACCCCACTTGTGCTTTGTCATGCTTCGTTTTAAGTGTTAAAAGATGATGTATATCTTCGGTTTTGCATTTAGATAAATTTTCGAGTCCTATAGCATCCCCGACTTGTGAAACGGACTCCGTTTTTCTCTTTTTTAGTGTTAAAAGACTCGGTTTTTCAAACCGTGCATAACCGTCTCGAAATCCGAACCCATTTACGTTTTAATCAT
The DNA here is from genome assembly GCA_947069175.1 of Scalesia atractyloides. Taxonomy (NCBI): domain Eukaryota; kingdom Viridiplantae; phylum Streptophyta; class Magnoliopsida; order Asterales; family Asteraceae; genus Scalesia; species Scalesia atractyloides. Next base: position 2,918,068 of record CAMTDV010000014.1, read on the forward strand.
GAAAGCCTCGTATTAGGTATTTTAAGTGTTTTTAAGCTTGATTGACCGTTCCTTGCATGTGTGGTTGCCTTTTGTTGTATTCAAGACGAAGGCATTTCCCTAACCGAGAAGCTGCTTCGTTTTGCGTGCCCGAGCTTCGATTAGCTTCAAATCTTATGTCATGGTCTATAGCACATAACTAAGATGTTTCGTGAACTCAGAATCTTAAATAGCCCTACCGATAGCCTAATGATCAACGTCAAATGTTTAATGCGCTGTTAAACGGAAAGCTCTCGTTTAACACGTTGTTACAGGCTACGGACACCAACCTCACACCGTTGGCCCTTAATAGTGTCATGTTAACCATGATGTGCTCTCGGATTCCTCCGAGACATAACAAATATTGTTTAGCATAGCACACAAGTCATGCATGTGTTTAGGGTTTTCACACAATTATTGTTTTAAACATGCTTTAAAGTTTAGGACCATTCAAAGTGTACCTGGTTTCGCCCTGGGTATCACATCTACATACCTTTAAATGTATGTGTTATACATTCCTTGGCGATACCGACCTGAAAACCTAATACCCTAAATCCATCCCATGTAGCTTTCTTGCTCATAATCATCACGAATATCTTTCTTATGATCCTCACGCATGTTGTACCCACACTTCTTGACATGTTACCTTCCATGAGACCATCTTCTCTATACCTTCCCTGATCAGGTCACCTACGCCAATTACTATCCTCGTACCCTCTACTATAACAACTAACCCCTTTGTTTCCCACACTCTCATCTTGCCTCATTTGAGTCCTCATACACATCACCATAGCCATCCGAACTTGCATTGCCAACATCCGACCTTCTACACCCTCTACATTTGCACCCTAAGCCCCGTCTCCTCCTCAAACTCATCCTATGATCACTCAATCTCATGATCACATTCTCTAGCCTAAATTCCTCCCAGATGATCATGTCCTTTTTCATGCTTCTATGATAAACCCAACTAAGCGCGCAACAATTTAGAATGAAGGATATCAAGAGACATTATGATTCCTTCCTCGACGGAACGTATTAGGTATTCTTTATCACTGTATAATATTTATCGGTTAAGTATTCAAAAACATTGTGTAACATCATCTAGAAATGAACTCACGGGTCCCATCAATGTTCACTAATATATTGAGTTCAGTCGGCTCATTCACGGGTTAATTTCAAGTTCCATCTACAATTCTCTATCACTTGATTAATTAGTTTCAATCTATTACGATTATATGTGGTTTGTGGATCTTGGTCTTTCTTATTTGCTCATGTTTGTTTAATTGTTTCGATCCCTTGTATGTTTGGGTTTCAATATTCATTTAAAGTCTTAATATTTCTTCCTGAGATTTTAACGATCTTGGTGAGAAGTGTATTGTTGTGTTGTAAAAACTTCATAGCAATTGAGTTAGGCAAATTAGTGAAGGGAAAAAAAGTAAAGATCAAACATGAACTTTGCTATTTTGACATCAAATTTCCTAAATTTATAGATCCCAGTTGATCTTATTTGCCTAGCTGCTTGTTATTTGTTATTTCATAAATTTATAGATCCCATTGATCTTATTTGCCAAACTGCTTGTTATTTGTTCATTTTATCATGCATACACGAAACTGAAAGTACTAAGCTGATCATTCAAAGAAGTTAATGAGAGTATAAACATTAAAGAAAGGTCACTATTCATAACAACCTATCATATAATGACAATGACGAGCCTACAATTGAAATATACTTTGGTTCGTTTTTAAACCTTAAAAAAATAATTGTCTCATATTATATGAGTTTAATGAAAAAAATATGCATGTATTAAAACTGTTTTTTTAACGACAAATTTGAATCACTGACGTACCACTGGAGTATCATCGTGCCAAGAGTGGAACCACTCGACCATATCCATCTCCACTAGGCATAATGCCTATACATCAATTCAGGAGGAAACCCAATAAATATGGAAAATTTCTTTTGTAGAAATCGAACCCAAACCTATTGATTCCAAAGTCTATTTCACATTCAAAGTACCACTAGGCTATAAAGCGATCGGAGCATGTATTAAAACTGTTGCTCAAGTACATTTTTCTGATAAAAAGGCACATTTTTCTGAATGTAAGTTAGGGTTGCATCATGATTATGTGTCAAACTCTATAATCGACTTAAAACTTGGTCTAAATTTCTGACTTCTGAGTTGAAGTCGCGATCTATACTCTAGCAATCATTAACCTATGAAGCCACGTTGTTATGCGTTGCTGTACTAGTTTACCATGAATTTGACTATTGAAGTGCACTAATTCATGAATCGTATTTATTATAATCAAATGTCACATGTGGGTTTAATTAATTTCTTATATAATAGAGGCATAGTCGTTTTTGTACGGGTTTAATTAATTTCTTATATAATAGAGGCATAGTCGTTTTTGTACGGGTTTAATTAATTTCTTATATAACAAAGGCATAGTCGGTTTTGTACATCAATGACGTTTAGCCTAGCGATACTGATATGTTAGAAAAAAGTGTTGTTATTTAAGTTGGAGATAGTTCAAGACTTCAAGCCTCTGATAGACCAAATGTGTAGATTCAAAAATAAGTTTTAGAGGTTGTATAAGTTAGGTGTTCTAAAAAAGTATAAGTATGTCTTTTAAATATAATATAGAAACTCTATTATAATAATAATATGAATAATAGGTAAGGTTATTTTACAAATGAATTTTAACGTGCTAAACGTGAGAAGTGAAAGTAATTTTTTATTATTTTTTTCCGTTTTGGAAAGCATGATTTTAGTCCTAAAACCTAAAAAATAAAATAAAATGAATATATATATAATTACTAGAGTAATTATGTAATTACTCTACTAGAGTAACTATATATTTTTTTCAACAAAAAACATACTTGAGTAGATAGGAAGAAAAAAACATCAATTTATTTTTTCATTTCTCACTATTATGCCCATTTATATTTGTTCCTTACACAATTATTAATTATTATTATTATTATTATTATTATTATTATTATTTTTTTTTTTTTTTTTTTTTTTTTATTATCATTATTAATTATTTTATATAGTTCTTTTCAACAAAAACCTGCTTATAGCAGCGTTTTTTGGTATTTTAGCTTTGCACTTTTCACCAAATAAACTACAAAGATCACTAAAAAACATGTTTTCGTTTGATTCCCTCTGCCAGAGCTATCATGAATCATATATACCTTTGAAATGCTAAGAGTAAACATGCTTTATATGTTTTTTAACTACCATTTCTCACTTTCCTTCCATAAAGGCTCAGGCCATCACCCTGAAGCCCTTACCCATATGGGGCAAAGGGAGTCCACCTCAAGTACGGTTTACATTCCCGGGTTGGGTTAAGGAAAACATCCAAGCGATTACCTTCACAGATCCAAACGCCCTCACAAAGCGCACAATAAAAGTTAAAATAAGACCAATAAAGACTTCATAACCTATGCTACATCATAAGAATAAATTATGAGATGGGTGATCGACTGATCGAGCATCCCATTATGGCTCTTTGGTTTGTTTGTTACATATTTGTTTTCTTAAATTAATAGTGTTTGGTTTATACATGTTTTTCTGATTTTCGTTAGACAATCTCAGCTCTCAAGTTCAAAGATTCACCTCATTCAATCCCTTGCTCCTGCTTTCATCTACCCCTATGTTTGCTTCTTCGTCTATGCCTATGCGTAAAGTGCAAATTGCCTCTCAATAGTTTGATGGTAGGAATAGGTTCTTAACCTCAGTTTTTTTTTCACTAGCATCCTCCTGCTTTCAATATATCACACAATGCAATCTTTTGTCTAACGGTCATCTCCTTTACTATAAAAAATGTGGAAAAGACTATTATACCCTAAATCTTTTCTCTACCTCATTTCATGTCACACCTCGACACGTGACGGATTACTGACTGGGCATGATAATTGTTCATAACTCATGACAACTATTAAAAATGTAAATCTTTTTATATCAAAATTAAAAGATTGTCACATAATCAAATAGAAATCTAAATCATCCATACAACTTCAAAATAAAATCCAAAGACATAAATATATATATAAATCCCGTTTAATCAACTAAGGTACATCCCATATGTCCTCATCACATCAAACATGTTCACCTGTATCATTTGTAAAAGTACTTTTGTGTCAACATAAGTTGGTGAGTAAATTTAATTTTATATATAAAATGATTTATTATTTAAAAGTTATTAACATGCAATTCAAATCTAATTGACACAATTCACCAATAATACCAACAACAAAAAAAATTGAACTAACAATAAAACCTGCGACATAATGCGATACAATACGAAACAATGGTGGCGATACCAAATTCAACCGATGGCCGTGGGGAACCGGTCTGCCAATGGATCCACGATGTGAAATTGCGACACAAAGCGAGTAACATGTAACAAATATGAAACCACAATATCTACCACATAAACCACACATTTAATTTGCATACTGAGAATGTAAATAAATGAAACGTGAGAAATTATAGTGACACACGATAAGCCCCAAAGGTTAATTATAAAGAGGGAAAACAGATCTACTCACTGTTTGCATTAGATTTGATTCGAGAAAATACCACACAAGGATGAGAAACTTCAAGAGATACGAGTTATCCTAAAATATATAGTAACGAAAATACCAACAGCCAACACACAAATATACTATACAATTGACGTCCTATGGTTTGGGGACTTTTGTATGAAAAAAATATTTTTTAATTTCATAACCAATAACTAGATAAGTTAATTTAGTAAATTTTCAGTGATCAACACACATTTTGGTTCTTCAACAAAAAATAACAAAGGAAACGATACTTACAATATAGTGAGTATGGGTCGAGGCTCATCAATGCCTCGAATACTCCAATATCCACTAGCTATTAGTCGATTTGGAGTGTGAATCGAAGTGTTCTTCTATGTGCTATCTAATTCGAAGTGTTTAGGGATTACATTGTGTTGCAATGAGAACATGTTGCATTTGGGGAGGGTTTAGAAGGTTTTGGTGCTGAGATTACGCTTTTGCTCCTCATGTTAGACAGTAAGGGAAACATGTGTTAAAAGGAAGGTTGCATGATGTGATATATTGAAAACAGGAGGGCGGAAAGTGCAAAAGAAAAAAAACTTTGAGGGTGGCAACCTGCTCCCGTCGCCAAACCATAGGAAGACAAATTGCACTTTACTCTTTTCATTGTAATTCGAAAAATGTGTTATAGTACCTAGATGGTAAAGGGAAACATTCGGTCAAAGAGACTTTCATTTTAAGTATATTTTATGTTATTAGATTAGATTATCCAACTCAAAGTTATAGTGCATACAAACACACACTAAAGGGGTGTTCGCGTGATACGACAAGGAACACAGACACTAGTAATCACGTAATATGTTAATTTCTTTTTTGAGTAAATTACTATTCGAGTTCCTGTATTTTGATGATTTTAACTATTTAAGTCCAATTCCCATAATTTTAACTATTAGAGCATTTTGTTTTTCAATTGCACCTATTTGTGTCCAGTTGACTAACACCGTCCAATAAATCTGTTAACTTTTGTGAAAAGACATAAATACCCCTGCAACTAAAAACAAGACAAATATATATTAACTATTTAGTTACCCACTCTACTGTATGCGCTCTGTAATAACTCAAGTGTGTTTACAATCTCTCATCTACATAACCCACATCTTAGAGCATCACATCTCCTTCACCATCTTTAACTCTATAATCTAACAAAAAAACCACTATTTTTAAAATTATCTCTCACATTAAAAAAAACCCCACATCTCATTCTCCATATGTATCTCTATATTCTTTTTTATTATTTTTTTTTTCTTTTTCTTTCCTTTACAATCTTAACCACTTACTATTTTTTCTTATTATATTTTTTTTCTAAAATTTATTTCTAATAGTTTTTATATAATTTTTTTACTAATAATTGTTGCTTACAAGTTTCAAGTTAATCATAGGGTTAATCGGGCTTTTTGAATACTAGCAACTGAATGCATACATTTTCAGTTTTCTACAATGAGGTTGACTATTATATATGACAACATTGACTATTATATATGACAACTAGTTTAAATTGATTAGGTAGCAACACATTATTCCACAAACATAAACCGGCCCTCAAAATAGCCATAAATTTTAAAATCTGCATGTTATTATTATGATTTTTCTTTTCGTATAACCTTGATTACATATGTGTAAATCAACTCCTATACCATTCGTATATCATTATTGAAAAATGTTGATATATATCATTACTGAAAAATGTAGATATTTGTTTGGCTACAGTGTCTAGGGATTAAATTTTAAGTTACTGTGCATAAAAGCTTTCCTATTTTGAAAAAGATTATTTTAAAAATCAAAAGGTTTGAGCATGGAATTAGTTTATTCTTTGATGATCAACACATGTGTAATTGATTATTGGTTTATATGCTTATAAGAGCAGTCGGGGCGTCCCGTTTTGAGGCCACCACCACACGTGGTGGCACGTGATACACGACCGCCGGTCAATTCTGTCACCCGTGATGGATGAACGCGTTATCCACACGACGCGTTTTGAAATCAAATTTTGAACGTTGCTTGTTGACCATTGTTGCTTGTGACCGTTGATGATGATGTTTATTTTATACATAAAAAACCATCACCAGTTATGGGCACCCCTAGTAAAATCCATCATTAGTGATAGAATTTGCCTCGATGACGTGGCGTATGGTAATTAGATCTTGTGAGTGATGGAATTCTATCACTAGCAAGGCGTCCCTACCCTCTAGCTATTTTAAAAATTTTCAGATATCTTTTTGTATAGTGGGTTAAATTGGGACACACTCTGCATAAGTGCATAATGTCATCAAGTAAGGAAATCATGTTCACGTTTCTTAAGCAGTATAATTGATTAATTCGTATTTGCAAAGTATTCAAGATGAACATTTATGTTTTGAAGGGCGTAAACCAAAATTGGAGATTAACATATATAACATGTGTAATATTACATTTTTAAGTGTATATACTAGGTTGTTGCCAAAGGCCGCGCGTTGCGGCGGCGACGCCTTAGCTATTTATAGCTTGCAGCACGTTATGTGATGCAATAGCCATATGAAAATGCATGTTTCGACGTATCCGATCTAAAACATTGCTGTTACAAAAGAAACAGAATCGAACCCTAGTTGGTTCGTTTAGTGAGCATTCCACTTAACTACTACATCACCCTTATCTTTGCATCAAGACTTAGTAGCGTCAAAATGTACAATAACTCGAGTTTATATCGTCAAATAAAAATGTATTATATTTGAACAAACTTAGCAATGAGGATTAATTTATGCATTAATAAACTCTACAAAATCTACTTAAAAACTCTACAAAATCTACTTAAATAGTGAAATATATTCCTACGATGATAGAAGATATGAGGTGGAAAAACCAATTTATATAAGTTGTGCACTTACATAGGTTAGGTTGCCTCATCCTATATAGCACGTTAATCATGATATTGATAGTCACTAAACACTATACTTGAAGACACAAACAGTTATTTATTGCAATCAAAGTATATACATTGTTTAATGTGACACACAATTGACTAATGTGTTTGTTTGATACTCAAATATTATAACACTTATTAATCTAAAATCATTATCCTGTAAGGGTACACGGGGATAAAACACCGTCGTAAACGGTGTTTTTATGTTTTTACTAAGGTGATGGTTGGGTCTATGATGACCATCGCGGTCGTGAGGCAAGGATTCAGATGGTCATATGACCGTTACAACATTAAAAAAATTATAATAAAAAGAAAATTCATTCTCACTCCATAAATTTTCCAACTTTCAGAACAAGAAAAAAAATGAATCCTTAACAGAAAAAGAAAAAAAATGAATCCTTAACAGAAAATTTAAATATGGTAAACCATTTTGTATAAGAGACTAAAAACAATTTTTTTCATCAACGCTAAACAATCTACACCTTCACATCAGCATTTACTCTATCACGTACTCTTTCTTATATTTAATTTATATCTTTCAAAAATATTATATTTTTAATATTTTGTTTATAATTAAATTATATTAAACAGAATAAATAAAAAAACTGGACAATAAACAAAAAAATATATTAAATAAAATGAATGAAAAATTAGATAATAAAAAACAACTATTAAAACCAAATAAAATACTTGCAACAAATATATATATATATATATATATATATATATATATAATATATTGTGTGTGTGTGTCTGTATATATTTATTAATTTTTTTTTTCAAATATGTAATTTTCTTATATTTGCAATCTAAGCTTTCTTTTAATTGGGTTTAAATGGTCAAAGGAGCCCACACCTTGGGTCCAAACGACTCCGGTAGAACGGACCAGACCAGACCTCGTGGACTTGGTCACTACGACGCAACCCACAATTTTCAGATCAAGTTCGGATAATGTGAACAAGTCCAGACTTATGCATTGACCGTGCTCTAACATGTTATCAGTTTGATCTTCAGTACACAAGCGCTTTACACTCCATTGCATCTTTCACTTCTCGTTACTATTCATTTTTAGTGTTATGTTAAACATTAAACATGATACTTATGTTTAGGGTTAATTTTATCCAACTTTTACCATACAAACCAGTAATTTTGCATAAGTCTAAGAAGGTTAATCGGCTATAATGTCGTTTAAAAGTGTTTTAACATTAAGAAAACCAAATTCTTTTGGTATGTCTTCGGTTTTAGTAATAATCAAACAAAACTAGACACATGCACACGTTAAGCCCCGGCCTTAGTCCTAACTACTAAACCTATTTCCAAACTCACTAAACCTATTGACAAATGACAAATAAAAGATACATGTATAAAATTCAGTAGTATATAATGTTTTCCAACGTGTATGTTAAAAAGCATTATAAATCAAACAAAATATAAAAAATATCATGTTTATAGATATACAAATATAATAGAACTATAACAAAGATTTTATCCAAACACATAATAATTAAAGTCTATATATTAGACATTATGACCTTATGGGCTTCATTCAACAGTTCCAAGTTCCAACACCTTTTCCTAGACTTAATAAAAGCTCATATCTAATAATTATATCATAGGCCAATAAATTCCAACATTATATGAAGCACTCACTTTGGATCATATTGAGCACATATTTTATTGATACACTGTTACCATTGATGATGGGCTGGGCCCAGAACTAGATTTGCTATATCCCCTTTTCAATTATTGACAGACACTTGTTTAATGCCAGACCATATAAATTCAGTCTAGAACAATTTTCCAATCACAAGTTCATATCAAATCAAAGTGTTTAATATAATTAAAATAATTCTAAGAGTCTTATAAGCATACATAACCACATTTTCCAAAAACCATAAAGCTTAAACAAAGTTTTTAATATAACAAAAATTAATTTAGGTGTACATAACTACATTTTTCAAAAACAATAATGCTTAAACGTCAGGACGGTTCCAATATCCGATCCAAACGGGTTCGTATAAATCATAAACCAGTTGAACCAGTCGGTTTGTTATGGCATGGACTCGTATAAATCATAAACCAGTTGAACCAGTCGGTATAAGAAACCGAGCAAGAATCAACAGATTCAGTTTCTACTAATTAATCTTTATACACAATAATCATTTTATAATCAAATATAGAACACAATAATAAAAATGGTAGAAAAAATTCATAGAGAATAATAGAACATATATAAATATTCAAGAGATTAACCAATATCCAAATGATTTATATCATACCAAAAATCTAAGTATATTACTATTTAACAGCAACTCACAAGAGAAAATATTACTGCATATACTACTCAGGAATTTCCATGTTGCAGCCAATCTTTTGCACAAACAAGTGCTTAACAGGATAGACAGTTTTAACGAACATCGATGTTTGTCCATCTTCTTACGGGTGGTGTCGAAAACCGAACCTTGAAAACTTGTCGAAATCGGAATAGACAGTATATCACATGCCATTTTTGATAAAGTTGGGTACTTTCTTTTGTTTAGTTTCCACCAGCCCAAAACATCAAACTCTTGCATCCGAGGTAATACCGATTCTTCTAAGTACTGATCAAGTTCCGGTTTCATATACTGATGATTTGCGTTTCCGGATATATAAACATCGAAATCTGAAAGGCCGACACTTGTTGAAAGAAATATTTCATTTGCAGGAGCCTCGGTTTTCGTAGTTTCACAATGAAGACTTGTTCGTTCTTCTTGAAGAGTTTCCGTGTTTAGAGAACTGTCAACGACGAAAGAAGGTGGAGGCAGCATTTGCACAAGATAATTGAGAAACTGTTCGTGAACACCGTCGCTCACAGCTTTTGTCCAGCGGTCTGCATCCTCACGGTAAATTCTAGCAAAACTGAATTCCACAAGCTTCATTTTAAAACGTGTCACACCCCGACCCGCAGCGGAAAAAGGTGATCGGCATGATTGGGTTTTCATCAAAGCTCATGACATTTATTATAATGTTTCATATTTATTATTACAATTTAAAGGAGATCATACAATCAAATCATACAAGTACAACATGTTCTATACATCTTTCTAGACTTCATTATTTTTCTTCTAAGGCAATTTCCTATGTGTTCCTTGCTTCGTCCTGTCCACCTGTATCATGTGTAAAAATGGTTTTTGGGTCAACAAAAAGTTGGCGAGTGAATCCTATGAAAACATTTAAACGTGTTTATTGTATTGATTATAAAATAAAGTGCATAACCACATATGAGTAAATGTAGATGTAAATTTATTCACAAAAACACATAATATTAGATATTGCACACACATACAACAAATGATTGTTTTGAGGCACGCGTTGTTCAACTCGTCTCCCACGAGGAACTGATGGGCCTAATGAATGAGTTTTGAGGCACGCGTTGTTCAACGAACTGATGGGCCTAATGAATGTTTTTGAGGCACGCGTTGTTCAACTCGTCTCCCACGAGGAACTGATGGGCCTAACAAATAATTTGCATACAACTTGACAATATGTAATACATCACAACAAACAATATTTACATTCTAAGTTTAGATCATATAATGGTATAGCACGAGTTTGAATAAGCGAATTTATTTAAGCGACACATGATACACCCCAAAACATGAATAAAAAGGGGAATTTGTAAGAATTCACTCACAGTGGTTGCGTTTCTTGGATTGATGATGAATGCGCACGAATTTGGATTTAACCACGAGAGAACTAACCTAAATAATAACATAATGGTTCGGTAAATGAGTGGATTTTTATTTGAGATTAATAAAATATAATTCATAACCTTAATAGGATTTCTAGATTTATTTTTGTGAGTTTAAGGACATTTTCTAACTTTAAAAATATTGTTTTTAAGTATTTTTAAATAATTTTCTGATTAAATAAATAATAAATAAATAAAATGTTGACCGTTGACTTTGACCGTTGTCTGTTGACCGGTTCGGACTTTGTGTTTGTTTGCGCTGAGTGAGGTTCGAACTCGTGACCCCCGTATACGTGCACGCAGCTCTACCAACTGAGCTACGTGTCTAACCCGAAATATTTCTGATTTTAATTATATTTATATACTGTTTAGATTATACCGAATTTCATTTAATTAAAAAGGTTTTTAATCCAATCGAACCGGCATGCCTGTTAACACTCGAACCCGCGACCTTCTTGTTGTGTTGCACCCAGCCCAACCAACTGGGCTGGGTGTCTAACCCGATATATATTGAAATGTTATGATACTTAACATCTTACGGCGAGTTAATATGGTTTCGGTTTAAAAAGAACATTTTTATTTCAGAGGATAGGGTTGTGTCAAGGATCGAACTCGAGGCGCATGCTTTGTAATTTGCACACAGTCCACCACTGGACTGTGTGTCTAACCCGGTATATTTGCCGATTTTAAATTCCTTTAAACACATTTCAACTTCATCTTCTTCAATCGGCTTAATACCCAGAACATAACTCGACTTTTTAATCAAATCTTATTGAGTTTAATTGTTTGATTATTACTGATAACGGAAATAATTAAAACAGAAAAGGATTTAAGGGTGTTGTACCGAACAGGTGTGATCTCCGATGAAGTTCCGGTGACTGTAAGAAATTCCGGCGAAGTGTAACTTGCGACAGAGGATCTACAGGAAGCTTGAGGTGAGTGTGGGTGATTTCTGTCTGAGCTCTAGAAGTCTTATTTTAGAGTAAGGCAAAGAAGTGAAATGGGTTCGGTTTTCCGGTGACCAATTCCGGCGAAATTGAAAATCTCCGGCGACGAGTTTCTGAGCACTTCAACTACCAAAAAGTGTGCGGTCTTGAGCGAAAGGATTCCTGGAAGGTTGAGGGGGGTATTTATAGGGTAGAACAGGATGAATTTAGTCTGAATTGGGTCTTGATTCGTGGTCAAGTTTTCTCCGGCGGTTACGACTTGGATTGGGGGTCAGACGTCGGTTATAACCGATGTAGACGTCGGTTATAACGTTTAGTTCAAAAGGAAAATGGCTAAACTCGCGGATCGCCGGATTTTCCGGTGATTGCGAGTTCAGCCGCGCTGGAAGTCCGGTTTGAATTCGGATTTCATCATAAGTTTTATTTGTTTCGATATAATAACAAAGAAGTCAAGTGGCGGAGCGGTAAAGTGTTTGTTTGTTGGAACTTGCTGACCCGGGTTCGAAACCCGGCAGCTCCCTTTTATGTTTTACTCACTTATTTTTATCATTTATTAATTAAAATTTTTAAATTCTAGAATGTTTATTAATTATGTATTGTTTAAAATTAGTTTGAGCCCTAACCATGCAACGAAAATTTTAACGGATGTTCGGTTAATAAACGAAGCGGGTTTTGGAAAACCCGTTTTTTTGACGGATGTTACAAAACGTGGGTCCATAACAACAGCGATCGAAAATACCAAATAGCAGTTGTTCCAGTATTCGTCGAATCTTTCGTGCATTGACCTGGTCAACTTTCTAAGAAACACATTGTCACTTGTCGACGCTTGTTTAAGCTCGAGTTGTATTTTCCACGCTTCATGGAAAAACGCATCTGTTGATGGATACAACGGGCCCGTTAAAAGATTAGCTGCATCGAGTAACAGTTTCAGGAATGTACAAAGAATGTCAACTTGTTTCCATTCATCCATCGTAAGGGTAATTTGGTAATTTGAGTCGAACGTGTCGAAACAAGAAAACACCTCTTTTAACTCACTTGCAGTTACCAACATATGATAAGTTGTGTTCCATTGACTCGGGTCATCGAGTACGAGACTTTTCGTACTCGGTACCTGAAGTTGAAGCTTGAGATCGTTAAACCGTTCTTGAGATCACGAACTTTTTTAACAGTTTCCGATAACACCCCTAAAGCATCTTGAGCAAGATGACATAAAACGTGTGCATAACAACTCCCGATCAAGAAGTTATCGTTAAGAACTAACGGGTTCTTGACAGACAATAATTTTCTCAAACTTTTTCTTGCGGCTTTGTTTGCAAAAGATTCATCGAGAGTAACCGCAAGTAACTTGTTCTCCAAGTTCCAATCCGTAATACAAGAACGAACAGCATGACTAAGAGCGGATTCTGAGTCAGGAAACGGTAACAAAATAACTGATAGAATCCTCCGATGCAGTTTCCAATCATCGTCGATAAACTGGCCCGTTATGAATACATACGCTAAACTTTGATATGTGGCCCATGATTCAAGACAGAGGTTAACCCGACCAGCGCTGCTGCTAACGAGATTCAAAACAGTTTGTCTTTCCAGTTGGTATAACGCCAAACAATCGCTTTCAACGACTTCAAGAGGCAAAACAGGAAATTTCGGTTGAAGCGATTTTACACAATTCAAAAAGGCGGGACATTCGACTATGTTAAGTGGATATTCATGCATAATAACCATCTTTGCAACCTGCCGTCTGAAATCATCTTGATAAACGGAAAAACTTGTTGATCCTGAAGAGCTTTTACGACGTTTTCTTGACGGGCCATTGTCATCTTGAGGGCCCGTAATGGCAGGAAGAGAGACAATTGGTGTAATTTGATCGCTTTTCATATTACTTCTAATCACGGGGCAAATTCCCTTTGTAATATGCCGTTTAAGGTGACTAGTCCCGGCTACCTTTTTGCCCGAAATATGCGCAAACAGTTTCTTGCATAGCATACAACGAGCCCGGGTACATTTAGATTCAGTATCACTAGTTTCTGTAAAATATTCCCAAACCATGGATTTCTTCGGTCTACGCTTAACTATCTGCGAACCCACATTGCTCGGCTCATTGCTGTTTCTCGGGTTATCCATCGATATACGAATGTCTGCAACACACAAATTCTATCATTGCACAACGCGTAAACGATCATGATCATATGATAATAATTTAAAAAGAAAAATAGCTATGACTTCAAAACACAAAGTTTTTCATTAATCCTGAAACAACTAATGAAGTGTTTAATAAGAATCAAACAATCATATACTGTCTTCTGTGATGATCATATATATAAATATAATCTTTAAAAGGGTTTGTCACTTTCTGTTTCTTAAAGGATTTAAATGTTATATGACCCATAAATCATTCAAGTTTGTTACAGCAACATATTAATTAAAACCCTTAAAACATAAAAAGCACATATTTTCATTCAAGAAAGAATCATATAATACTGATCAACAAAAAAGATTAAAAGCAATGAAGAACAGAAACTGTAGCATGTTCGACATAAGAAGAAACATAAAAAAAAAAAAAAAAAAAAAAAAGAGAGAGAATTTGGGCTTACGGTTTTGGGGGCTGCGCTTCAACCCTAGGAGTCCAGATGAGGAAAAGGCTTTGTGGTTTATGGATCCATTTATATAGCCCACCGCTGTTTTATTGTAATATTTAATCACAGCCGTTCAAAACTATAAACTTTTACCGATTAATAAATATGGACGGGTATTTGTATAAAATTTAGGGTTAACATCATAACTTTTATATTTAGAAGTGATTTCGTATATATACTCCTAACTAATATAATTTGATATTTACTTGTTAAAAAAGATTAATATCAATATACATGTTTAGATTATGTTTACGCATTTTATTGGATACAATCTATCATAAAATAAATTACAAGAAAAGTTTCACATTTGTTTCTTAACATTTACCATTACTTTTAGTCTTATTTTACTAACAACATTGTCGCTTCCTTAGGGCCAGGGGTCCCCGGCCCCTCTGTTTTTTTTCGTTTTGAAGTGTTAATTTTACCGGATTTTTTTAGGGTAAAATATTGGATTTTGAAATCCGTCCCTCCTCCCTCTGATTTTATGTTCAAAAACCGCCAATGACTAACAGTGTTAAAAAAATCTTTTAGTTTAGTTTTAGGCTGACCTTTTTTTCGTATCTGCTTGAGTGCACAAAATATAGGGGCAATTACATATTTCCCCTTATAAATCATATAAATTGCGTATCCAACCTCAAACTAAATTTGCATATTTCTCATTCCTTAGTTAAAAGAATTACAAATTTACCCATATTAATTTGTTTTAATTAAAATAAGTTATATAATGACTATTTTACCCTTAGTTACACTAAAACTTTAAAAATTACGTATTTACTCAATTTTAACTAGTTTTTTTTGTGTGATTTCTCTTATATTTATCATTATTATTTTGTAACAACAATGTTTCATCTTGATCATTCTATCCACGTATTAATATTTAACATTCATTTTTAATATGAATCTTTATAACCTGCATTTTCTTAATTAAAATTGCAACACGCATAATACTTTTTTTATTAAATAAATATAGCTTATGTACTTCATAATACCAAACCTACAATTTTCGTTCCTCCTCCTAGCCAATATAACAGTTTAATTCGCATATGTGTTCATATATATTTAATATTGATGATTTGTGACAGGAGTTATACAAATTGTTTGCTTGTATCTGTTAGAGGGTGTTCGGGATTGAGTTTGGAAATGACTTATTAACTTATTGGAGCCAATAAGTGTCACACCCCGACCCGCAGCGGAAAAAGGTGATCGGGGCATGATTGGGTTATCATCAAAGCTCATGACATTTATTAAGCGTTTCATATTCATTAATACAAATTAAATGGAAATTTACAATGATTGCTACAACATGATCTAACTAACAATCTAAACTTCTTTGTTCTCTTCTAAGGCATATCCTATGTTTTCCTTGCTTCAACCTGTTCACCTGTATCATGTGTAAAAGGGATTTTGGATCAACATAATGTTGGCGAGTGAATCCTATGGAAAACATTTGAACAATTTATTTAACTTGATTATGAAATATGTGCACAACCAAACATGAGTAAAAATAGATGTAACTTAATCAACAATCATAAGATGTTAAATGAAACACTCATGAACAATAATGGAACAATTAAAGGCACGCGATGCTCAACTCGTCTCTCACGAGGAACTGAGGGGCCTGATGAATGAATTGCATAAACATGATAATATGAATGACACAACTACAAACAATACAAACTCAATGATATACACATAAACAATAATGAATTTGAATTGAAGCACGCGATGTTCTACTCGTCTCCCACGAGGAACTGATGGGCTTAATGTATGAGTTTCATATAATTTGACAAAAGGAATATAAGTAAATCACAACAATAAAAACAATCTAAGTTTAAGTCATGATGTGGTAGGGCACAAGTTTAAATAAATAAATTAGTTATTTTCATAACACATGACACATCCCAAAACGTGTAATTTAAAAGGGGGAATTGTAAGATTCACTCACAGTGGGTGCGTTCGGTTGATGACGTTGAATGCACGCGAAGTGGTTTTAACCACGAGTGAGATTTAACCTAGATAAATCGTATTATGGTTTGGTAAGTAAACGGATTTTATTAAACTATTTTAGTAGGATTGTTGGGTGTATTTTTGTGAGTTTGAGGCTATTTTCTAACCTTAAAAATGTTATTTTTAAGTATTTATAATTGATTTTTAATTAAAATAATTAAATAAAAATAATAAAAAAATTTATTTTTTTCTGACCGTTGACCGGCCCGTTGACCGTTGACCTGACCGTTGACCGGTTCGATGGAATATTATTGTGCGCTGAGTGAGGCTCGAACCCGAGACCTCCCGTACGCGTGCACGCAGCTCTACCAACTGAGCTACGTGTCTAACCCGTTATGTATCTGATTTTAATTATATATATATATTAATTAGATTAAACTGAAATTCATTTTATTTTAAAAACATTTTAAGCGAAACGGTCATGCACTCCACAGGTCTCGAACCCATATCATTCGGTTTTTATTATACTTAAATACTAATTAGTTATTTCCTTTTCTGCCTTAATTAAAAAGAAGAGATAATTGTCCGAGTCGGTGCTGAAGACCGGACTCGAACTCGTGACCTGTGATATAAACAAACACACAGTCCACCGCTGGACTGTGTGTCTAACTTGGTTATTATTCCGGTTAACAATGTACTTAACATATATCTGTGGCGACTCCGGTTCAGTTAAACAAAAAAATGGTTTTTATTAAGGCAGCGTGTGTGAGACGGGAATCGAACTCGAGACCTTTGCATGTTTAACGTTTTATGTGCACACAGTCCACCGCTGGACTGTGTGTCTAACCCGATTAATATCCTGATTTTAATTAAACTTATAGGATACGGAAATACATCGTCTTCCTCGTCAGGTTATAACCAGAAATCGGGTCTGACTGGTTCGAGTTTTTATTCAAGTTTCATTAGTGTTTTAGGTTAATTACTGGTAAGATAGAAGTAAAAGAAAGGAAAATAAGCGTGAGGTATACCGACTCGCTTTCCTCTGTTTTCCGGCAGAACTCCAGCGACAGAAATCACCTCCGGCGATGAGTTTCTCGTAGCAGCGAGTCTCCAGGAAGTTTAGAAAGGGCGTGGGTATCTCCGGGATAACTCAGGGGCTCAGTAAGGCTCGGCAATGGAGAAAACGGTTTTCCGGCGAGTGGAATTACGCCGTGGAAGAGTGTGGTTTTAAGCGAAAAAGGTTTGTCATCGGTTGTGGGTCAATTTATAAGAGAAAAACGAGATGTATTTGGTCTGATTTTGGACTGTGTTCGTTTATTTAAATTTTCCGGCGGTTTTGATTTTGGTCGCGGACTTCAAACATCGGTTATAACCGATATCTGGTTAATGGTTTACGTTATAAACGTAAATTGTAGTTAAGACTCGCGAGTTTACCGGGATTCCGACGACTGAACTGTTTGGGCGCCGGTTTTGAATTCGTAAAGTCATTATAACAATTAAATGATTTCAATATTGAACAAACAAAACAAGTGGCGCAGTGGTTCAGTGTTATGTGTTAAATCCTTGAACCGATTCGGGACTGACCCGGGTTCGAAACCCGGCTAGAACATTTTATTTTTATTTTGCGATTTTCAACAGTTTTTCAAAAACTAATTATATATTCTTGTATAATAATTGATTACGGATCGTTTAAAAATATTTTGGGCATTTAATTCGCAACGAAAATTTTGACTGACTGTTCGGTTGATAAACGGAGCGGGTTTGGTAAATCCGTTTTTGACGGATGTTACAGTATCCCCTGCTTTTTAGAAATTTCGTCCTGAAATTTAAATAATGATATATTTTGACTAAAAGGATGATGATGTTTTGTTTGACAGTTGTATGCTTAGCAAAATAAAGGCTTAAGTTTTTGTTCGAGGCGGTAACGTTCCTTGTAAGGGTTAAGTACCCTATTCAGGAATCGCTTTTTGTTGCCTACTGTATAAGTATTTATAAGCAGAAATGATTTGCTAAAAATGATATCATGCATAAGAGTTTAGATACGTTTGGGAAAGTATGGTTATATCCTAAGGCAAAACTTCTAACACTACAACCTATATGGAACATAAATAAAAACACAACAGCTGATATTTGAACATAAGTAAACACAACAGCTAATATCCGAACATGAATAAACACATCAGCAAATATTTGAACATGAATAAACACATCAGCAAATATTTGAACATGAATAAACACATCAGCAAATATTTGAATCCACATTCTGATAGCATATATGTTTGAATGATGGAAGTTCCTCTCTCGTTTATTATGATGGAGAGGTTAGTTTATGTAGAAATGGAACACAATCCAATCTCTTTAAATAACATGATGATATAAATGTAACACAAATTCCAACCAAGGCAATACTAAATCCTACATGGAACTTCTCATAACCGCCTGATAATGCCTCTGATCCTTTGGCAAGAATACTTATATATAGGAAGTACCAGCGGCGTATCCACCATATTCTTGCCAAATTTTCATTAGTTTTATCCACAAGTTATGATTGGTTACCAAGAAACTAATAAATCCTACATAGAACTTCTCATAACCGTCCGATAATGCCTCTGATCCTTTGACAAGAATACTTATATATAGGAAGTACCAGCGGCGTATCCACCATATTCTTGCCAAATTTTCATTAGTTTTATCAGTGAATTATGATTAGTCCTACAACTCTACAACCAATACAACAAACATAAAATACTGAAATGAAATATATCTGTGCGATCAAGGCTCAATCGAACGGAGCCGATCGTATTGCATGTACTGAAAATGAAATGGATGTGCGCTCAAGGCTCAATCAAACGGAGCCGAATGTATTGAATGTACTGAAATTAAAATTATGTGCTCAAGGCTCAATCGGGTGGAGCCGAGCGTATTGCATGTACTGAAAATGAATAACTTAACCATACAAACAGCCTATGCATGGAACCTCTCATAACCGCCTGATAATGCCTCCGATCATTTGACAAGAATACTTATATATAGGAAGTACCAGCGGCGTATCCACCATATCCTTGTCAAATTTTCATTGACTTTATCCGCAAGTTATGGTTAGTTCGATGCGACTCTACTACAAACACCACAACCACAAGATACTGATAATGAAATTGTCTGTGCGCTCAAGGCTCAATCAAACGGAGCCGAACGTATTGAATGTACTGAAATTGAAATTGTGTGCTCAAGGCTCAATCGGGTGGAGCCGAGCGTATTGCATGTACTGAAAATAAATAACTTAACCACACAAACAGCCTATGCATGGAACCTCTCATAACCGCCTGATAATGCCTCCGATCATTTGACAAGAATACTTATATATAGGAAGTACCATCGGCGTATCCACCATATCCTTGTCAAATTTTCATTGACTTTATCCGTAAGTTATGATTAGTTCTATGCGACTCTACAACAAACACAACAACCACAAGATACTGATAATGAAATTGTATGTGCGCTCAAGGCTCAATCGGGTGGAGCCGAACGTATTGCATGAACTGGAAATGTAAATTGAAATGTGCGCTCAAGGCTCAATCGGGTGGAGCCGAACGTATTGCATGTATTGAAATGTAAAATGAAATAACCGATCAAGGCTCAAACAAACGGAGCCGATCGTATTGAATGTACTGAAAACAATATATAATATATAATATCCAATAATTTCTCTAACAGTCTACACATGGAAAAACATAAAACTAAACGATAGGAATTGAATCTGGATCTTCGGCGAAGAGGACTAGCTGAGTATCTTCATTTGGGCCGTCATTATCTTCGACAGGATTGGCGTTGATATTGAAGACTCTTTCTCTTGCTGGTGGCATAGTGGTTGGGTTTTCTTGGTTTACTTGGTTAACTGGGTTTGATTGGGCTTGAGTGTTGATAACGTTAACCAATTGAGGGCATGTGTTTCTAAAGTGGGTAGGATCGCCACAATTGAAACAGGCTCGCGCATATGGGAACATGGGGTATTGGGGTTGGTGATAAGTTTGGGCCATTCTTTGAGTAGGGGAAAAGGTTTGGTTTTGAAAGGTGCGACAAACATTGCTCAAATGACCATAGCGTCCACAAGTTGTACATAGACGACAAAGTAGGGTATGGGGATGGTGATAAAAACAGTTGTTGCATCGAGGGTGAGGTCCAAGATATGGTTTCTTATCTGGGTAAGCTGAGTTGGGTGCCACTTGGGTGATTGGGATAGCTCGAATGGGTATGGCGTGTAAAACTGGTTGATTTCGTTGGGTAGCAGCGAAAAGTCGCCCGACTCTTCTTCTCTTAGGATTGGGTTGAGAAGGGGACTCGGTTTGAGTGGAGTCGGAGGTTTTAGTCGATTCTTTATCCTTCTTCTTCTCCTCCTTGAAGTCTTTGTTTCGGATTTGGTTCTCGGTGAGCTCTGTTGCTAGCTCCATTGCTGCTTCCAAAGTTGCAGGCTTGGCACTTATTACAGGGTCTTGAATCTTTGACGGAAGACCACGAATGTAGTGCTCGATCAAACGGTAGAGGGGAGTGAACATGTTGGGAACCATTTGATGTAACTCGAGGAATCTTTTGTTGTAGGTGATGTGGTCTCCTTCCACTTGCTTCAATGAGTAGAATTCATCTTCTAACTTCTTGATTTCGCTCCTTGGGCAAAATCGTCTGGTCATGATTTCCTTCAATTCGTTCCAAGTTAAGGACATAGCATCTTCCACACCTCGTTTGGCCTTCTCTGTGTTCCACCAAGTAAGTGCTATCCCATATAGTCGACCGGTAGCATAACGCACTTTGCGATCATCAGGGCAATCGCAATTTAGAAAAGTGTTATCCATTTCTTCAAACCAATGGAGGAGAGCGGTGACGCCTTCAGTCCCTTTGTACTTCGGAGGGTCGCATGATTTAAAATGCTTGTAGGTGCATTTAGTGGTATTTGGGGGAGAGTTGAAAATGTTTTGGTTTGCTTGATTGACAGGATTATTGGTAAGTGCTTGTTGAACTTGGATTACAATATTGGGTATTACAGCAGCCATTTGTTGAGCGATTAAGGCAGCCATGCGCTCGCGGGCTTTTCTTGCTCTCGTCTTCCTACGGGCGAGGTTAGAAGACATCTACAATGAATACATGACAAGAGTATGAGTTGGATGCTTTTGGGATCATGGGTCGCATTAAGAATGAACATTCGTAAAATAATTATAGATAAATAAATTACTACATCCATTGGATGTCTTGGGCTTTGCTCGCTGTTAGGCCCTTCATGTCGCCATACTTTACCTGTGTAATCATGTGGGCCCCCATGAATACCGGTTTTTCATATGGTTCGCACGGTTTCTGCCTGGTTGCGTACACAAAAACCCGGAGAAAATCGAGAAATATGTATACAACGTGTGATATTCGGAATGTGTCCAGGTGTAGACACGGTGACACCTCAAAGTAGGGTTAGTTCGAACGACGTTTGGTGTGGCATGCTTTGGCCTAATAGGTCCTTCGTACTCTCATCGTTGGTCCCCAGGTAGGCAAACTGGTCCGTTATATTGGATTTATACGAATGCCAGCCTAGACAGGACGTTCCGACTACCGGTACTTGTACCCTTCCAGTTACTACATGCCCGTCGCAGAACTTACTTTGATGAGAATTGAAAATTGCACAAAATCTTTGGATAATGAGAGTATGAAAATAAATTGAATACATGAACATCGATCTATGTATAATGAATATGTATATATGTATGATGAATATGTATATGAGCATGTATGTTTGACTGAAATGTAAACAAATATGAAACAAATAAATATCACAAGTTTGTATGTAATCACCTAATCAATTTAAAATTTAGGCAGACTATAGTATAGGCTCTAAGGGTCTAATAACCTATCCTATATCTCTATAGTCATGGCTATGATACCAATCTGTCACACCCCGACCCGCAGCGGAAAAAGGTGATCGGGGCATGATTGGGTTATCATCAAAGCTCATGACATTTATTAAGCGTTTCATATTCATTAATACAAATTAAATGGAAATTTACAATGATTGCTACAACATGATCTAACTAACAATCTAAACTTCTTTGTTCTCTTCTAAGGCATATCCTATGTTTTCCTTGCTTCAACCTGTTCACCTGTATCATGTGTAAAAGGGATTTTGGATCAACATAATGTTGGCGAGTGAATCATATGGAAAACATTTGAACAATTTATTTAACTTGATTATGAAATATGTGCACAACCAAACATGAGTAAAAATAGATGTAACTTAATCAACAATCATAAGATGTTAAATGAAACACTCATGAACAATAATGGAACAATTAAAGGCACGCGATGCTCAACTCGTCTCTCACGAGGAACTGAGGGGCCTGATGAATGAATTGCATAAACATGATAATATGAATGACACAACTACAAACAATACAAACTCAATGATATACACATAAACAATAATGAATTTGAATTGAAGCACGCGATGTTCTACTCGTCTCCCACGAGGAACTGATGGGCTTAATGTATGAGTTTCATATAATTTGACAAAAGGAATATAAGTAAATCACAACAATAAAAACAATCTAAGTTTAAGTCATGATGTGGTAGGGCACAAGTTTAAATAAATAAATTAGTTATTTTCATAACACATGACACATCCCAAAACGTGTAATTTAAAAGGGGGAATTGTAAGATTCACTCACAGTGGGTGCGTTCGGTTGATGACGTTGAATGCACGCGAAGTGGTTTTAACCACGAGTGAGATTTAACCTAGATAAATCGCATTATGGTTTGGTAAGTAAACGGATTTTATTAAACTATTTTAGTAGGATTGTTGGGTGTATTTTTGTGAGTTTGAGGCTATTTTCTAACCTTAAAAATGTTATTTTTAAGTATTTATAATTGATTTTTAATTAAAATAATTAAATAAAAATAATAAAAAAATTTATTTTTTTCTGACCGTTGACCGGCCCGTTGACCGTTGACCTGACCGTTGACCGGTTCGATGGAATATTATTGTGCGCTGAGTGAGGCTCGAACCCGAGACCTCCCGTACGCGTGCACGCAGCTCTACCAACTGAGCTACGTGTCTAACCCGTTATATATCTGATTTTAATTATATATATATATATTAATTAGATTAAACTGAAATTCATTTTATTTTAAAAACATTTTAAGCGAAACGGTCATGCACTCCACAGGTCTCGAACCCGGGACCTGTGGTTTAATCCAACACACAGTCCACCGCTGGACTGTGTGTTCAACATCTTATATCATTCGGTTTTTATTATACTTAAATACTAATTAGTTATTTCCTTTTCTGCCTTAATTAAAAAGAAGAGATAATTGTCCGAGTCGGTGCTGAAGACCGGACTCGAACTCGTGACCTGTGATATAAACAAACACACAGTCCACCGCTGGACTGTGTGTCTAACTTGGTTATTATTCCGGTTAACAATGTACTTAACATATATCTGTGGCGACTCCGGTTCAGTTAAACAAAAAAATGGTTTTTATTAAGGCAGCGTGTGTGAGACGGGAATCGAACTCGAGACCTTTGCATGTTTAACGTTTTATGTGCACACAGTCCACCGCTGGACTGTGTGTCTAACCCGATTAATATCCTGATTTTAATTAAACTTATAGGATACGGAAATACATCGTCTTCCTCGTCAGGTTATAACCAGAAATCGGGTCTGACTGGTTCGAGTTTTTATTCAAGTTTCATTAGTGTTTTAGGTTAATTACTGGTAAGATAGAAGTAAAAGAAAGGAAAATAAGCGTGAGGTATACCGACTCGCTTTCCTCTGTTTTCCGGCAGAACTCCAGCGACAGAAATCACCTCCGGCGATGAGTTTCTCGTAGCAGCGAGTCTCCAGGAAGTTTAGAAAGGGCGTGGGTATCTCCGGGATAACTCAGGGGCTCAGTAAGGCTCGGCAATGGAGAAAACGGTTTTCCGGCGATGAGCAGAGAAATTCCGGCGAGTGGAATTACGCCGTGGAAGAGTGTGGTTTTAAGCGAAAAAGGTTTGTCATCGGTTGTGGGTCAATTTATAAGAGAAAAACGAGATGTATTTGGTCTGATTTTGGACTGTGTTCGTTTATTTAAATTTTCCGGCGGTTTTGATTTTGGTCGCGGACTTCAAACATCGGTTATAACCGATATCTGGTTAATGGTTTACGTTATAACGTAAATTGTAGTTAAGACTCGCGAGTTTACCGGGATTCCGACGACTGAACTGTTTGGGCGCCGGTTTTGAATTCGTAAAGTCATTATAACAATTAAATGATTTCAATATTGAACAAACAAAACAAGTGGCGCAGTGGTTCAGTGTTATGTGTTAAATCCTTGAACCGATTCGGGACTGACCCGGGTTCGAAACCCGGCTAGAACATTTTATTTTTATTTTGCGATTTTCAACAGTTTTTCAAAAACTAATTATATATTCTTGTATAATAATTGATTACGGATCGTTTAAAAATATTTTGGGCATTTAATTCGCAACGAAAATTTTGACTGACTGTTCGGTTGATAAACGGAGCGGGTTTGGTAAATCCGTTTTTGACGGATGTTACAATAAGTCAATAAGTTATTTGGAAAAGCTCCACATCATGGCTTTTTAAAATGACTTATTGGCTTTTTGAAAAAGCGAATAAGTCAATAAGTCATTTCCAAACTATATGTTATATTGATGATCTGAACTATAGAGGAAATCAAATCAAAATTGTCAGTCGTCCTCCTTTTGTCTACCTCTTTTATTTTTACATATTTAGGGCTTGTGGGATAAGATCAATTGTAGTTTATTTGGTCTAAGATTAATCAAAAGCCTCACTCAAATACCATGAAAACCACGCAATTGGAATCCCTTACTGCAAAACCCACGATATTTCAGGAATAAGTGTCCAGATGTATATAGAGAGGGGGATTGGTTAGAAGATGGTTGAAAGGGCAATTTCGTTATAGAGAAATTTTAATAAAGAAGAGGAAATATACAATTTTAATTTGAAATTGAGTATATATCCAATTGACATGATTTTATGAGGAAAAATATACAATTATCCCCAAAATATAAATCATAATGTCCCAAATGCCAAACCTTCCTTTATTTCTTATCAATATCATCCCATTCATGCTCTAAGTCTTAAGGGTGGGTGGAAACACCCCCCCCCCCCCCCACACACACACACATTTTTTTTTTCCTAATTCAAGATGGTGGCCGTAATGATGATTTTCTCTCTATTGTTATTTATATATTAATAATTATTTAAAAATTAGTGAGAGATAAAAAGAATAAGATGATAATGTTAAATATTATTATATCATAAACATTAACATTTCATTAATAATAAAATTAAAGTCTGTAAATATTAAAATAAACATAGAAAAAAAAAATACTACTCATATTAGGTTTGTGGGTGTTTGGAATATGCTACACAAGATCCGTATAAAGGGTGTGGTGAGTTTCTTTACAACGTAATTCGTTAAGAATGTTATCATTTACTTACTCGTTTCTTGGGTGATCAATTTCATCTTCATGGTATGTTGTCGAACCTTCATTCTTCAAGACCATATTGTGTAATACAATGCATGCGCGCATTATATTTATAATTTGGACAAATGTAGTGCTCATGCAGAGAGTCAAACTATAACCCACCAAGCTATTAGGATTCCAAAGGTTCGTTCCACATCCTTTTTTGTCGCTTCATGTGTTGCTTTAAAACTTATATGTTTGTCGTCTTATGGATAGGCCAATGATTTCACAAAAGTTGGCCAGTTGGGGTATATCCCATCAACAAGGTTAATGATTTCACAAAGTGTCCATTAACCTTAAATGGACACTTTGATACAGATCCATGTACAACCTAGTTGAATACTGGTGACGGATTGAGGGCATTAAGGTTGTTGTTGGAACCGACAACGCCAAAGAAGTCATGTTTGGGAGCTTCCGTTTCGAGTGCCTGCCATGTCTTGAAACGATGCATGAACAATGGTAGTGAGAGTTAGAGAGTTATGAGCATTCAATATAAAAACTTCATTGTCAAGGATTTCAAATGGACCCATTGTGAGAAATGGGGGTTGAAACAAAGGAGAGAAATGTTAAGATTTGTGTGAAAAAATAAAATTTGAAATGATAGTGTATATTGTTTTTAAATCAATGAAGGGTTTTTTTTAATGTGTAACGGTCAAATGATTGTCCGAAAGCTTTCAGTATAACCAACATCAATATCCAAATCAAATGATTTTCATTACTCTTAAACACCATAGGACAACGTTCATTCAGTTCCCAATTGCCACCAATGACAAATAAGAATCAACTTAAGAATTATGCGAAAATTGTGTTTATGTGTTTACAAACACTAAACATCAACACCAAATCACAAACCTAATACCCAATTTGAACACAACTTGATCTAATTACGAAACCAATAACCCTAAAACCAATAAATCGTAATCTAACTTTTTTACAAAATCACAGTGAGCTCCCAGGTGATGTCGAGTAGTTTAAAAAGTCTCTAGTCGTTGTTATAATTGATGCTTTCTAATCAAAATTTAAGCGAGTCCAAAAATTATAAACAGTCGGATACCCGAATACCCGTCTCTAATGTCTTTGGTTTGCCTGTCTGGTTCGGGTTCGATCGACACTAGTTTCATAACTTTTATTTCTCTTACCGAGCAAGGAAAACAAAATAAACGTTGTTTTCATTATTCATGACAAGTCAAAATCGATAATCGCTTCAGAGTACCCAAACCCACTTCATCGATTTGTTGAGCGGCAGCTAAGAAATTGAAGCAAAAGATGAGCATGTACGGATTAGATGCATCTTTCTACGATTACGGGTTTTCCGATCCGGCAATCACCAAGTCATTCTATGGAAACCCGATTGACTTTGACGACGAGCTCTATTTTAGACGACGGCCGCCTGTTAGCCAGATGCCTCCGACCGAAACCCCGCCGGAGCAAAAACGCCACGACGGCACTTCTCCGCTTCCTCTAGGCATGGATTGGAGCCTCCCGCCACGTGTCTGGGTACCGATTTCCATCTTTTATATTTATTTGTGTGTATGTATATATATGGTTGTTTATAGGCTTTGTTCTTTGTAGTTGTAACTGTTATTTAACATAGGGTTGAATTGTTGAAAATAAATGTTTGATTGTTACACCATATTATTTATAACTATGGGATTACTAGTTACTACAGTCTATAGCACATCAGTCTGAAAAGAAGTTACAGTTGAGAACACAGTTTTAAGTTTTTAACTGACTGTGACTCTGCAAAGTAATGGCACACGATATCTTATCCATTTGGCGATCTGGGGTTGCATGCAAGGCCTAAAATTTCGGGTTTTGATGTCCTTGTTCTGCGTATTGAGAACACTGGTTTGCTGCCCACGTTTGCCTGACTTCGGTCTACAACTTGTTATGGTTGAGGGACGATTGCGGCTTTAGCGCTCGCTATAGCGCACTATGTAGCGATGCACCCATATGGCACTATAAAGTGTTTAGTGACAAATAGCGACTTTTTCTGTAATCTTTTTTATTTTTTCTTTTTTGATAACTATAAATAGCAATGTCCATTAGGGTTTTTTTGTTTCACAATTGAAAAAAGAAGCGTATTTTTATAAAATATACATGTAAAATATTTCTTAAATTTTCTACTACTTTATCACTAAACATGAAATAGCATATAAGTAGCTTGTTACTATTTACCACTATTTGGTATTGACAACTATGGATGGAATCGAGGTCCTCGATTATTAAAAGGACGAGTTAACCGATTTGAGTTTTGGAGCTATTTTTGCTACCAACAATGGCACATCTACCAACAGCGGTGGCGGTAGTCATGACAGCAGTTGTTTGGTTCCGACCGGCGGACTCATTCGCGTTCCTGCCTCACATGCTTGCTTCTCTTCACCAATTAGACCGACCAAAGGCAGTATCTCTAATAATTTTGGGCCTTCAAACTGGCAAGAATAAGAATCTGCTGGTCATTCTTCTTTTGGCCTGCACGTGAGTTGTTCGGGCCTGCTCATTATCATCCACTCGTTTCGTTACTCTACGGTCCAAGCTTCACTGAAAATGTTTCAATTGAAGGGGCATATTAGTACAGTTTGTCCATTTCAGTTTCCTTTTACAGTTTTTCATAATCATGTTAGTGAAACATGTTGTCCTACGTCCACCACTTTGTTGTCACACCCCGACCCGCAGCGGAAATAAGAGTCGGGGCATAATTGGGTTATCACCAAAACACATGACATTTACTATTATGTTTCATAATTAATAAAGTCAAAGTTACATTTTCAAACATCCAAACATGTTCATTTAATACAAAGGAAATAAACAAACATAACAATCCCAATACTAAATCGTTTTATTCTTCTAATCCAGGTCCTATGTGTTCCTAGCTGCTGCTGGTTCACCTGTATCATGTGTAAAATGGGAGTTTTTGGGTCAACATAAGTTGGCGAGTGAACCTTATTAGATAAACATTTGATAATGATTTTATGGTTAGTTTATCAATGAAATATTGTGCATAATCATAAAAGAGCAAATGTAAGTAATCAAGCATTGGCAAATAGCAGTTACAATTATAACATACAATAACACTTGATAGCATACATGAACATACCAATATCATACGATAACTAACATAAATGAACTGTGCGATCAAGGCTCAATCAAACGGAGCCGATCGTATTGCATGAACTGGAAATGTAAAATGAACTGTGCGATCAAGGCTCAATCAAACGGAGCCGATCGTATTGCATGTACTGAAAATGTAAAATGAACTGTGCGATCAAGGCTCAATCAAACGGAGCCGATCGTATGCGGGCACGCCAGGTTCAACCGCATAATAAAATGGGGAACAAGCTCAAACCTCATAATGGGGAGCGGCGGCCTCGGCAATTGCATGTACTGAAATAATAAATTGCATCCAATAATAACTACTTAACAGCAACAAACTAAATACACATGTCATGATATGATGTATGCACAATAGTTTAGTTATAATATATATATAAACAAAAACACATGATACACCCCAAAAACGTGATTAAAACGGGGAATTTGAAATGTTCACTCACATTGGGTGCGTTGAATTGGAGATGGTGAGATGCGCACGATTTAGATGAGCGGATCGACGAGGAATACTAACCTAAATAATAATGGAAAAATATATTAGATGGATGGATTTTATTAAGGATTTTAATGAAATTTTTAGATATATTTTTGTGAGTTTATGGCTATTTTCTATCTTTAAAAATGTTATTTTTAAGTATTTTTAATTGATTTTTAAATTAAATTAAATAAATAAAAATATAAAAAAATATTATTTTTTTAAGTGTTGACCGTTGACCGGTTCGGTCAGCGGATAAATTCTGCGCCGGGTGGGATTCGAACCGGCGACCTTCCGTTCGCGTGCACGCAGCTCTACCAACTGAGCTACGTGTCTAACCCGTTATAAACTCGTTTTTAATTATATTTATACACTTATTTGAATTAACCGAAAATTCCTTCATTTGCAAAAACGTTTTAATTCAATTGGACCGGTGCTCGTGACGAGATTCGAACGCGCGACGTGAAGTTCATGATGCACACAGTCCACCACTGGACTGTGTGTCTAACCCGGTTATATTCTTGGTTTTTATTATACTTAACAACTATCTGTTTTAACCCGGTTTAGTTCTTGATCAAAAAGGCAGGTTATTACACAAGGCGTGCGTGTAGCAAGGATCGAACTCGGGACGTGTGTGTGAAATTTGCACACAGTTCACCACTGGACTGTGTGTCTAACCCGTTTAAAATACCGTTTTTAATTAATCTTATGTTCTGTTATAACTTCATCTTCTTCGCCGATTTACACAGACAACATAATTCGACTGGTTATGATTGATTTGTGATTTATAAAGTTCTCAGACATTAACAGCAATTCAAAAGTAGAGAATGAAGAGAGTTTAAGGAAAAGAATATACCGATTGATGTTATCACAGAAATCCGGCGGAGGTTCGTCGGTACTGGAAATGAACTCCGGCTGTTGAAACCAATTAACAGCGTTGATCGATTATTCATGAAGTTGAGTCACTTAAACCAGGTTTAAAAGAAGTTTAGGATATCATACCAGTTCACAGTGTGATTCCGGCAGTCTCAGAAATTTTCCGGCGAAGATAAGATTTTCAATAAACGTTGACTAGGATCGATTCTGATGATGGAGTTGTGTTAGAGACTGATTAATCACATGATTTAAACAGAAAGAGTCGGAGGAATTACCGTGAGAATATGAGTCCCGGTTTTCCGGTGACTTGCAGAAATTTTCCGGCGAACTGATTCAGAAGATCTTATGGTTCAAAAATGCGACGAAAATGAAATTGAGTATTGTTGTGATAGTTCTGAATCGTGAGAATGATCTGGAGCTTGAATTAAATCAGAACCTTGATGAACTTTCGGTTTCAAAAACCGAAAATGATGAGACTTAAAGTTCAATCAATTTTAACTTGATTGGAAGCCGTCACACATCGGTTATAACTGAAATTGTGAGGTAAACAATCGATTTGACGATTGGTTTGCCGATTACCGGTTTTCAGATGGCATCATTGGTTAAATTGAGTTTGTGTATAAGTTCCATTTGTTTTCCTAGAGTTAACAGAAAACACTTTGTGGCGGAGTGGTTTAGGGAAGGAATGTTAAGTTGTTTAAAGCCTTGGCTGACCCGGGTTCGAGTCCCGGCAGCTTCAAATATTTTTTGTTTGTTTTATTTTAACTTTTTATCAAATATAATTTTTATAGTTTAGTTTATTTATTAATTATGTATCGTTTTAACTCAAAATAATCATAAATAATTAACGCAACTTTTATAACTTGGTACAAGATTACAAAACGGAGCGGGTTTTGGAGACCCGATTTTTACAAATGTTACATTTGTTCTTTGTAATTGTAACTTTTGTCAACCTCGTATACATAAAGAGGTTCAAAGCCACTATCGAGCCGGGGGTCTCACTGGAAGCAGCCTCTCTATTCCTACGGGGTAGAGGTAAGGTTGTCTACATCTTACCCTCTTCAGACCCTACCTTAGCTTTGCTATTGGTGGGATTTACTGAGTATGATGATGATGTATACGTAAAGAGGTTGAAATCAATTGTTTTTTGATCAAGAAAACAGAAAAACAAAATACCTTTTTCACGTTATTCATTTTAGCGTTTTTATCTACAACTGTATCGTGTTTTGAACTTATTAAGCTAGGGTTTGGGTATACGAAAATTCAATTCTAATTCTGTAGCGTTCATACAAACTTGAGCATTACTCATAAAACCTGTATATCTATGCAGGAAGGAAGAAATACCGTCTGGCCCCATGATTCACACAAGAAATGGAGTTACTGTGTCACAGTTCCTTCATGGACTATAGAACCAGACGGCTCAGACACTGTGGTATGCCCTTTACTTTTCATAATTTGAAGGCTTTATCGATTTAATATAATGTGTTAAACTAGCTTCTTTTTGTACCTGTGTGATAAGTTTTTCAGAGTTCAGGTTGGTATACAATCACCAGAAGGAATCACCTCAACTCGAGAAGTACCGAGAAGATTCAATGAGTTCTTGAAGCTATATTCCGAGGTTCATTTAGGCTTTCTGTTACACTTAAAGCTATCGTCTTTCCTCTCAAGCATTCAAAGAACATAACTAATTAATAAATAATGTCTTTTTCAGCTTAAGAAGGAATTCCCTAAGAAAAATTTACCGCCAGCTCCTCCAAAGAGGCTTACGAAAATGAGAAGCAAGACACTTTTGGAAGAGGTATAAACCGCTTTTATGTCACTTTTTTCTACATTCGTGTCCTTAAAAGGGTCTGTTTGGTTACAGCGACGGTGTGCTTTGGAGGCTTGGATGGAGAAGCTATTGTCTGACGTTAATGTATCTAGAACTGTTTTTGTCGCAATCTTTTTGGAGCTAGAAGCAGCTGCAAGGCGATGTGTGTTTTTTTTTATTTCTCTTAATTATTAAGTATCAACTATTATGTAGACGCTATGTTATAATTTGTACTTAACTATTTTGTTGGTATTTCAGCTTGTTCCGAGTTGAATCTGGATGATACGGCTGCAACGTCTGTACAATCGGATCAGTTTCTTTCTAATAATGCAACTTCTTTAGTCGGGAGCAGTTCATTTATTACGTCTGATCTGGAGAACAACGGCGCTATTGAAACATCTGAAGATCAGAATCATGGTGAATCAAACATAGTACGAGAAAGATCTAGTGATACGCAAGGGGATTTGGAAGAACTTACGAGAAAGTGTATGGAATTGGAGCTGAGATTAACAATTGAACAGGTTTTAGTATTTGTTTTTGTCATGTTGAACACTGTTTTACATTGATTAGAATTGTGAATAAGCTGTCGAAACGTGTCAGGATGCTAGAGCACATGCGGAATCATTTGCTGCAACCACAATCCAGCAGAATGAAATGTTACGAAAAGAGTTGGATGATGTCAAAAAACAAGTCGAATCTCTTGAAACAAGTCATTCAGAATTAAAGCAGGAGCTTAACAAATGTTTGAAAGATAAAGTCGAACTAGAGGTAGGTTGTATTTGGGGATCTTTAGTTACGACATTAGTATGATTTCTAAATTATAGTCTAAGTGACCTAATTGTCTGAATGTGCACCAGAAATGGAATAACGATGTAATACCCTTCATGTATAACGAAAAGCAAGACGGGTGGCCAGAAACGCTCGTTAAGGGAACTGCTGAAGTTTGTACTACAATGATGAAATAACGATGTAATACCCTTCATGTATCATATGTAAGCAAATGTATAACTTGTCGAATACTAAGCAATAATCATTATGTAACATCTTTATGACCATGCCACAAGTTTGACTTTGCCTTCTAAATATGAACTACAAAAGTCAACAATTGAATTTGTCAACTACCAACAGCAACAAGATAAATCATGTTTCACATTTAACGGAGGTCTTGTCCTTTAAATCAATGTATACACGGCAAATGTAACAATATCTAACAATAACATACGTGCTGCTTCATTCTTTCATTCATCTATGTTTACATGACAACTGTAACGATATCTGACAACATGCTTGTTGCTTCATTCTTCACCCCTCTATCTATGTATCTGTTTTTATTTTATCAGAAGATGTCCTGGTGGAAGCGTCCAGGAATCGAGTTGCTTTCTTGAGCTTAAATGTATATTAAAAAAATCACTTTAATTTCAATTTTTTGCTCATAAGCGTCTTAGTGATCAGCATGGTCACATTGTGCAGCAAAGCTTTGAATGAATAGAAGCCAAACATAAGCAAGAAGGGACAATGTGGGCGGTGATGCACATTGTGCTTCCGGGGGTCAAGGGCTGCCTGAGCATGATATCCCACCGCACCCATAGCAGCCGCCGCCAACAGGACCGCCTTAGCATCCCATGTTTATCAAGATATTGGGCCGCCTCCTGACTTCTGTCGCACGATTACTAGCTGGATCGAGCGGCTTGAGGACATGCTGGGGTGGGTGGTTGAGGAGTTGCAGGATTAGCGGAGGCGCGGTGTTCTCAATATCTGACTGCTTCCACCGGCACGACATCATCCTGATCCTGGTCCACTAGGTCAGCATCCGCTAGCTAATCAAGATCCGCCGACATAGACAGGGCGATTCTCTGTATTTTATATTACATTTTCAGTTGTATGTTTTCTACAAATTTTATGTATTGATATTTACTACGAGATTCTAACCTAGTCTATAATGCATTATAAAGCATTTAGATGGCTAACATGATATATCACATAATTTTTAAGACGTGTAACAACTTTGGAAGCATATCGCACAAGTGTTTTAGGAAATAGTTCCTAATTTGCCTTAATTTAATAAACTTCTCATAATTATACATATAATACATTATAGAACATCTTAGATGGACAACATTGTAATTTAACAAAATTCGTAAGACGCCTGTATACGCCCCGTTTGCGGTATGCGCATATAATGTATATATGTGTGGGCGCTTGGGGGGCAAAAGTGAAAGTGCACTAATTTTAACGTTATTTTACAAATTTCGTGAAAATAATGTTAAAAGAGGGTGATGGTTAATCATGCATCATGTGGTGGTGTTGATAGCTGAAAGACAAGGGAGTACACGCACTAATTGGCCTTTGTCTTAAATGCCGAGGGTTATGTGCCGTATGTCCAAGGCTTGATGCAAAACTACTATCGAGCCGGGGGTCTCATTGGAAGCAACCTCTCTATTCATACGGGGTAGAGGTAAGGCTGTCTACATCTTACCCTCCTCAGACCCTACCTTAGCTTTGCTATTGGTTGAATTTACTGAGTATGATGATGATGATGTAAGACGCCTGTAACTACTTTCAATAGGGTACAATTGTTCTATGCAATAGTTCCTATTGCCATCATTTATATATTGTAAATTTGCAATATACTTGTGCTTCTACTGGTTGTATATCACGCATTAGGGCTTTAGTATGCATTTCATGTTTGTACCATTGGCTTAGTAAGTTTTTTTCTTTAGTGGGTATTTAAGTTAGTGTTTTAGTGAGTTTTGACTTCACTCTAAAGTTCTCTCTCTCTGCGACCGAGGAACTCCCACCGCCTCTTTTACAACCTCCACTTGCAGTGGCCAGAATCGCTC
Organism: Scalesia atractyloides; assembly: GCA_947069175.1. Taxonomy (NCBI): domain Eukaryota; kingdom Viridiplantae; phylum Streptophyta; class Magnoliopsida; order Asterales; family Asteraceae; genus Scalesia; species Scalesia atractyloides. Next base: position 2,953,468 of record CAMTDV010000014.1, read on the forward strand.
CGGTCGTTGGCCTCCGCAACGTTTACAGGTAGATTCTTGCTATTGTTGTCTTCGTTACGTTTTTTACGTGTTTTGGTGTCGTTAGAAATGACGTATTACGCTTCAGAGGTTCTTTTTACAATTCAATATTGGGCTTTTGTGTTGGTTTTAACGATTTGTGTTCTTACGGCTTACGGTTCGTCGTTTGATTTTGGACTTTCTGTTATGGGTTTTGTGTCTCTTGAACGATTTGTTGGTGCATGTGTTTTTATGTGAATAGGTGCCTCATTATTGAACATCTGATGTTGTTTAACCTTGATTTGGTTTACAGTTGTTTTTGGATGAGACGTTTTTGAGTTTTTTAAGGGTCTGTTATTTTTTCTATCCTACATCCATCAGGCTTTAAGTTAACTTATTTTTGTTGCTTAATTGACCAATTGGCCTGTATACACAAAACATATAATATATCATATATGTACTTATCCCACATCATAGAGAATAAAAATGAAAAAAATGGATGAGTAATATAAATGGATTGCATCTTTACCTTAGTATATTTAATGCTTGATCAAAAGTGCTCATGGTTAAGAAAAAAAAATCTAATTATTTAAGGAGTTAGGTTCTTTTGAAGACAAAGCAAACTAATCATATGAAGAGAAAGCAAAGTTTAAGGGTGTATGTCGGGTTAAGTTCTTTTGAAATCAAAACATAAATCGAATCAAAACAAATCAAAATTTAAACACAAAATTCCAAAATCAATTTATTAAAGTATCCGAAAAAAAAGCGTGTGTAGGGGGCCGGCCGGCAGGGTAGGCACTGTCCCAGGATGGTGATTGGCAGACTCATGTGCAAAACAAAGTTGAAACGTTGACCATAAGACTGAATGAATGACTAAACCACGTACTGTAAACAAGTACACAACAACACTTCACTCTTCTTCAGTTTCAAGTCTTTACAACAAACAACTGTAATCCATGGCTGAACTGGTGCTTTCTGCCCTCCTCCCTGTGCTCTTTGAGAAGCTGACCTCTGCAACTTTGAAAAACATTGCGCCCTACCGAGGAGTTGATGCCGAGATCAAGAAATGGCACAGATCCTTAACCCAGATCCATGGTGTGCTTGCTGATGCTTCTCACAAGGAGATAACCAGTGCACTTGTGAAACGATGGCTCAATGATCTCCAGCATCTGGCTTATGACATAGATGACATCCTTGATAGTTGGGTGACCAAAGCCATGCAACGTGAGTTCACTCATGAGTCAGAAGGCATGACCAGCAAGGTAAGAAAGCTGATCCCAACTTGTTGCACGAATTTCTCACGGAGTACTACTACGATGCTTGCCGTGTTAGATGATGTTTCCACAAAACTACAAGATCTATTACAGGAGAAAGCTGCTCTTGGTTTGAAATTGGAAGAGGAAACCGTGTCAAAAAGTATGAACAGAAGATTACAAACCTCCATTGTCCATGCATCTAGTATTGTTGGGAGGCAAGCTGAAAAAGAGGCATTGGTCCACGAATTATTGGGGGATGAACGATGTGATCGAAACTTTAGCATTGTTCCCATAGTTGGTATGGGTGGGGTCGGTAAAACTACTCTAGCTAGACTTCTGTATGACGAAAAGCAAGTCAAGGAGCGCTTTGAACTCAAGGCGTGGGTTTGTGTTTCGGATGAGTTTGATAGCTTTGGTATAAGCAAAGTTATCTTTCAATCTGTGACAGGGGAAACCAAGGATTTTGTTGATTTAAATTTGCTTCAAGTAGCTCTCAGAGATCTTTTAAGGGAGAAAAGATTTCTTTTGGTATTAGATGATGTATGGAGTGAAAGTTATGAGGACTGGGAAACGCTCGTAGGGCCATTTCATGCATGTGCTCCTGGAAGTAAAATTATCATGACAACACGAAAGGAGCAATTGCTTAAAAAGTTGGGTTACGATAATTTAAACCGGTTGCAGTGTCTACAACATGACACTGCTCTGTCTTTAGTTGCTCAACATGCATTAGGCGTCAATAACTTTGATTCACATATGTCACTCAAACCATATGGTGAAGGCATTGTCAAGAAATGTGGCGGCTTACCTTTGGCTTTGATAGCACTTGGGAGATTACTGAGGACAAAAAAGTATGAAGAAGAGTATTGGAGAAAAGTGTTACATAGTGAGATATGGAGGTTAGAAGGCGGAGGTGGAATTGTCCCCGCCCTTAGACTGAGCTACCATGATCTTTCGGCATGTTTGATGCAGTTGTTTGCATACTGCTCTTTGTTCCCTAAGGACTTTGTTTGACAAGAACGGACTCGTTCTATTATGGATGGCAGAAGGATTCTTGCACCCATCATCTTCAAGCGAGTAAAGTCTAAGTGAGTCAACTGAAGAACGTTTGGGTCATGAATACTTTGATGAGTTGTTGTCAAGGTCATTTTTTCATCATGCACCAGATAACAAATCATTGTTTGTGATGCATGACATGATGAATGACTTGGCGACATTTGTTGCCGGTGAATTTTTCTTAAGGTTTGACTCTGAGACGGAGAAGGGTATCCGTGGGAAAACATTGGAAAAGTACCGCCCCATGTCATTTGTTCGTGAACAATATGTAACTTACAAGAAGTTCGAGACATTTGAAAGACTTAAAAGTTTGAGAACATTTTTACCGTGTCTGTCGGGGCTCTGGAAAGTATCCAATGTTCCTACTTATCGAATAAGGTTGTGGCTGACTTACTTCCCAAGTTCCCATTATTAAGGGTTTTATGTTGAGTAATTTTGTGCTATACGAGGTACCAGAGTCCATTGGTACTTTGATACACTTGAGGTACCTTAATTTATCTCGAACTATAATCTCACATTTACCGGAAAATGTTTGCAATCTCTATAATTTACATACATTGATCTTATTTCATTGTTATTGTTTAGCTAAGTTGCCAAACAACTTCTTAAAGCTTACAAACCTAAGGCACTGTGACATTAGGGATACTCCGCTTTTGAATAAGATGCCATTAGGGATTTGTGAGTTAAAAAACCTACAAACTTTCTCCAAGATCATTATCGGAGGTGAAAGCGCATTTGATATAACCAAACTTAAACACTTCATGAATCTACTTGGGAAGGTTTCGATTGTGGGTTTGGAGAAAGTGCAAAATGCAATGCATGCACGGGAGGCGAACTTTTCACAAAAGATGCTTAGTTGAGTTCAGATGGAGTGATGTGTTCGATTGTAATCGAAACGAAATGCTTGAAAAAGAAGTCTTGAGTGAGCTCAAGCCTAGTAACCATAAGTTAAGACAACTCAAAATCGGGTCATACAGAGGATTAGAGTTTCCAATTTGGGTGGGGGATCCCTTGTTTCTTCATTTGAATCATGTGTCGTTAAGTGGTTGTAAAAAATGTACGTCTCTACCGCCACTTGGGCAACTACCGTCACTTAAGGAGTTGTTTATTGAAGGCTTGGATGCGGTGAAAGTTGTGGGTATGGAGTTTCTTGGGACTGGTCTTACATTCCATTCGCTTGAAACTTTAGTTTTCAACAAATGCCCGGGCGGGAGAAATGGTCAACAGATAATGGGGTTGTGTTTCCATGCCTACAAAAGCTTTATATACTTTTTTGTCCTAATTTGGTTGAAGTCTCACATGAAGCACTACCTTCATTGAATATTCTAGAGATGTATTATTGTGACAGTGGTGTATTGAGAAGGCTTGTTCAAGTAGCTTCAACAGTCGCCAGGTTGTGTATATATGGTATTTCAGGGCTTAATGATGTGGTGTGGAGAGGTGTTATGGAGTATCTTGGGGCAGTTGAAGACTTAACCATACGGTATTGTGATGGAATAAGTTACTTGTGGGAATCCGAAGCAGTTGCAAGTAAGGTTCTTGTGAGGTTAAGGAGCTTAATGGTGCAAGGTTGCCATTTGGTGAGTTTAGGAGAGAAAGTCGAGGATGATACTTGTGAGAGAAAGTTCCTAACATCTCTTCGGGTGTTGAATGTATCTTTTTTGTGACAAATTAGAGCATTGCAGTTGTCCCGAAAACATTGAGACGTTGATAGTCATGCATTGTGGTTCAACGACAACCATCTCCTTACCAACAGGCCAGAAGCTCAAGTCACTGTCCATTAATTCTTCTGAGAAACTATCGGGAAGTGTGTGGGGAGGACAAAAGACGAACGATAACAGAAGCAGTAGCATGCCAATGCTTGAAAGTGTATTTATAGATGGTTGGCCGAATCTGAAATCAATTACTGAACTAAAGTACTTGGTTCACCTCACCTCATTGAGTGTAGCTCTTTGTGAAAGTCTGGAGTCATTTCCCGACGATGACTTGCCAAATTTGACATTGTTAAAGGAACTGACGATAAAAAGTTGTCCAAGTATAGATGCTTCTTTCCCGCGTGGGTTTTGGCCTCCCAACTTGCATACCTTAAAAATCGGGAAGTTGAAGAAGCCCATGTTAGAATGGGCCCACAGAATTTTCCAACCTCACTTGTGGAACTATTCGTGTACGGTGAAGCTGGAGTGAGCAGTTCTATTCAGTTGTCCCATCTTCTTCCTTCATCGCTTACTAAGCTTCACATAGAAGATTTTGAGAATCTGGAATCATTTTCAATGGGACTCCCATCACCTCACCTCCCTCCAACATCTCCATTTTTATAATTGTCCAAACATGACGGATTTACCAGAAGCGTTGTTGCCTACACTGTTGAGCTTATCGTTCCCGTTTAATTGCCTAAAATTGAAAGAAAGGTGCAGTAAAGCAGGCTGTTACTGTCTCCCAATCTCTTTAATGACTTTAAGTTAAATAACTGATTTATTTTGCCTTTTTCTTTCAAACAAACAGTTTTACATATGATTCCAATATCTGGTTGTTAATATCGACTGTTAATCATATATAATTATATGTGGTTTATTATTTATTACGTTTAGGGATTTCAATATCTGGTTGTTAATATCGGTTGCTTCATGTGGCTCGATAACAGCTCAGATTTGTTGGCTTAAACGGCTAGGCTGTGGTGGCTTAACGGCTCGGATTTATTTAAAGAACGTGTTATAAAAGAGAACCGTTTTATTGTACGGGAAGTTTGTATGGAATTTTGGTTTTCGGATACGTCCCCAACAGCATCAGAAAGTGTCGAAGACGCATGGGACGTGTCTGGCTGACGCTTCAGGTGGCATCTTGTATTTCCATGGGAGACGTCAGCGGACGCTATAGCTTATGCGTCGCCGACGCATGGTAGACGTCGGAACTACGCTTCAGATTGGCACCCAGCCAAGTTGCGTCTGAGCCAAATGCATCCATTGAAGCCATACGCAAGCCATCTTTGACGCGTTCACATGGTGGCGGTGATGCGTCCCTCTGACACAGATACGTGTCAATTTTGTGTTGAAAGACGTTTCAAGAAAATGACTGGCAGGATGCAGACGCAAGCCGTACATTTGGATCCGTGATGCGTCCCTCCAATGACTCGTGAGGTGGCATTTTTGAAAGTGATTTTGGTCAATGACACCCCAGTTACAGGCTATGGTAATCTGTATTTTATTGGGTAAAATGAAAAACCATTAATTTTCTATTTAAGTAACACAGTCAACTTTGTGGAAACAAAAGCTTGGATCACTTACGGACTACTGAAGTATCATCGTGCCATCAGGGGAATCACCCGATCATATCCATCTCCACTAGGAAATAATGCCTACACACCAACTCAGGAGGAAACCCAATAAATCTGGGGAAAACCCCTCTTGTGGGAATCGAACCCAAGTCATAAGTCTTATCTCACCCAAAGATGTCACTAGGCTATAATGCCTTGACGAGGTCTTTAATGTTTAGGTTGACCACCCCATCTTCATGATTATGTTGACTTTTTTCAGGTCAGGTGAGAGGGTTGACTACCTTAGCCTATGAAAGAGCTAAAAGTTAATACTCTCAAGTTAGGGATGAGATTTTTTATCGAAATACTGATACCATACCGGTTCCAGTATAAATGGTACCGGTATCGGTAATAGATTTTTCAAATTTCGGTATCGGTAAGTAACGGTATCGGTACCGGTATTTTTCGGTAAAAAACGGTATTAATACCGATTTTAATAAGGAATTCTAAGGAGTATTTTGACAAATATAAATCATAATCTCCTAGTATTACTAGAAACAATTTATAAAGCAATAAGGACGAACCTATGTATTAGTTATGAATTATGATGTTTTGTTAGACATATTGGAATTTGGATGTTAAAAGTCGAACCCATGTATGTTTTTTCTTTTTCTTTTGAATTTTTATTTTTTACTACATACATATGTTTAGTTTTTCCACTATATATTATGCCAATTCACTTAATAACGGATAGATGGATTTATATGATACTTTTTTAAGTAAACCAATTGTAACGACTCGTATTTTATATATATAAAAATAATAATAATAATAATAAATAAATAAAATACGGCGTTACCCGACCTTTTTATATATACGGGTGCAAGAACGGGCCTTGAAACGCTAAATTACGTTAGCGAGCTTTAGGCCCAACCCCCACACTAATCCTACCTATTTAATCTACTTAAACACTTGAAAACCCTAGCCCCCACTAAACTTTCAGCCACACACTCACCTTCCCTCTCTACTCCGGCGACCGGAGCCGCTTTTCCGGCGGTCTCCGACACCGCGATTTCGGCAGACTACCATCCTCTCGGCCCCTGCTCCCTCACACTTGCGACGGCCGCCGACCGTCTCACACTCACCAACCACCGCAAGAACAGCGCCCCCCTCTTTCTCCCTCCTCGTCTCTCCCTCTGCAACAATGCCGCCGGCCACCTTGGGGTGGCGGCGCGTCAATCAAGCAGCGGCAGCCGCAACGGCGCTGCGGCGTCGTTCCCATCGAACAAGCAGCGGCGGCGGAAAGGTGATTCGGAGTGGTTCAGGTCCTCTTTCAGATTCGGGTTGGTTCGGGTCTCAACTCAAGCCTCGGTTCAGGTGCGTGTCTCACTCGGTTCGTATTCCGTTTCAGGTTAACTCATTATCAAATTGATGGTTAAATTCTGATTTCGATCGGCTCGTTTCTGTTCAGATTGGTTCTACTTCCGGGTTCTGTTTCAGTCTCGCTTTGTTTGGTATTGGAATATCAGGTTATGCCTCGGGTCAGATTCGCGGCTCGGGTTTCGGTTCAGGCCATGTTTGTTTCGGGTCTCGGCAGAGTTCGGTCCGGTCAACCTTAGTCAAAGTCAGATTCGGTTCGGGTCAATACCAGTCAACAGCCGTCTTGGTTCGTTTAGGTTCGGGTCAAATCTGGTCATAGCTCGGATTGTGGTCAACTTTCCAGTTCTGGTCAACACTTAAGTCTTGCGGTGCAAGTCAGGTTCGGCTCGACATGGTATAACACTCGTATAGTTAGTTATTGGATATAATCGTTATAAATAATACATTTACATAACTTGTATGTAGACTTATATATATATATATATTGTTTCGTTATTATTGTGTTTTGAAAATTTTATCGACACTTATGTTGTCGGGATTGTCCAAAAACAAAAGGAAACTCTGCCCGATTTTCGACAAGATATATATTTATTTATTTTAGCTTATCGAAAAGATATATATTTATTTATTTTAGCTTATCGACAAGATATATATTTACTTATTATAGTTTATCGACAAAGTATTTATTTAATTATTATGGTTTATCGACAAAATATTTATTTACTTATTATAGTTTTCGACAGAATACATACAAACATCTATTATACCATTCGACAACTTAAAAATATATCTCTCGTACCATTTCGTTAGAAAATAAATAAATAAATATATATATATATATATATATATATATATGTAAACATATACCTTATAGTCGAAAACTAAAATAACGTAACAAGTTCAAATAACTATTATAACAATAAATATAAAGGAATATATATATATATATATATATATATATATATATATATATATATATATATATATATATATATATATATATATATATATATATTCATTATTTTGACAACACTCCTACAACTTTTTTGATGAATTTAATTTAGAGTTTTCTTCATAAACAATGTTAAATATAAGCGTATTTCCTAACCTCAATTCAAATCCTCTGTCAAAATTCTGATTACTCATATACATTCGTTGGTCATTTAAGGTGACCTCGGTGTCTCATTCTTCAACTCATCAACTCGTCGCGGAAATTCCAAGAAGACTTAGCAATTTTGTGAGTACACTCGACCCACTTTTGTTTCTAACACTTTTCGGGTGTAACATGTTTCCATATACAAAATCACGAAAACTTAAACTTTATGAAACACACAAACGGTCCCATATACATGAAAACTTGAATCTTATACTTGATGCTTGTCTTGGATAAACGTTATGCTATGCTTTAGTCATTAACTATTTTTAGCCTTTGTTTGACATGCTTAGCGCTATAGGAATTCACGCATCCACCTCCATCGTGTTATTCGTGAGGTCATGTTAAAACATCGTGATTGCGTTAAGGGTTTGATTATTAGTATTGCATGCCATGCTATTGCTCTTGTATAGATTTGGTTGCCATGAGGATTGTTAAAACTTTATTCGTATACGTATGCTATGCTTAAACTTGTGTACTCGCCTTTGCTTTTGCATTGACTTTATTTTAAAACATGTTACAGGTTGAAGGAGATGATGCTATGAAATCAAAATAGCAAGGACTTAGATACACACATTTTAGACGTTAGATTTATAAATGTTGTACCAAATTTTGTTATGTTTTATGAACTTATTGTATTGTTTCATGTTGTATTTAACAATGTTTTGAAATGAATTTGGATTTAATTAAATATTGTCATTTATAAATGTTGTACCAAATCTCGTTTTCGTCTCATCCCGATGTTTCCGCCATCGGTTGGGGTGTGACACCAATGGAAACTACCAAAGCGGTAAAATACCGGTACCGATACCGGTACCATACCGTTACCGAACTGAGAAATTCGGTACGGTATTCGGTATCTACTTTTCTTCAATTTCGATAACGATATTTGCGGTATCGGTACCGTTACGGTACCGGTATGATACCGATCTCATCCCTACTCTCAAGTACCCAAAATACTCGATTTTGGAGGGGGGGCTACCCCAAGTACACACCACATTTTTTTATTTTTTTTTAAATACAAAAATTGAATATTTAAATAAAGAAAAGAACTTTCATTAATAAAGTAGAAAAAAAATAAATACAAAAATATTACCCTAGAAGTTGCATGCCCACCCCCCATCTTGCCGCAATTTCACATTTGCATGCTAATATAATATAATTCACAAGTATGGTTCGCCGATTTTATCATGTGTTTCCAGCTGTTAAGAAAAGAGTTGGATGATGTCAAAAAAACAAGTCAAATCTTTTGAAACAAGTAATTCAGAATTAAAGCAGGAGCGAATTATAGGTAGGTTCTATTTGGCGATTTTCAGCTATGGCATGAACGATTTCTAATTTATCGACTAATTGACCTAATTGTGTGAATGTGCACCAGAATGAGAAGCAAGACAGGCGGCTGGAAACGCTCGTTAAAGAAAACTGCTGAAGTGTGAACTACAATGACCGATAAAATAACAATGTAATATCCTTCATGTATCATATACAAACAAATGCATAAATTGTCGAATACTAAGCATTAATCATTATGTAACATCTTTTTGACCATGTCACAAGTTTGGCTTTGCCTTTTAAATATGAACTATAAAAGTCAACAATTGAATATGTACCAACTACCAACAGCAACAAGATAAATCATATTACACATTCAACGGAGGTCTTGTCCTCTAAATCAATGTTCACATGACAAATGTAACAATATCTAACAATAACATACTTGTTGCTTCATTCTTCATTCATCTATGTTTACTTGACAACTATAACAATATCTAACAACAATTGTAACAATATCTAACAACATACGTGTTGCTTCATTCTTCATCCATCTATCTATGTAACCGTCTTTATTTTATCAGAAGATGTCTGGGTGAAAATGTCCAGGGATTGAGTTGCTTTCTTGAGCTTGCCTTAGATGCATTGTTAATGCATAGTTATTTACCTGCATATATCACCATCAGAAAAATTAAAACGTAAACGTAATCTTTTTGTTATAAGTTTCTAAAATTATATTTTTGTCATATTACATCTACGTATTTGATCAGAATTGGTATAAACAGATATGGTGTCTTGTTCCTGATATGTGGATCACCTTAGCTTTGGATGATACTAAACAAAATAACAAAAAGGAGAGTCAAAGTTGGAAGTTGACCTGAAGCGTCCTGATCTGCTCCTGATGCACCATCACCAACTGCTTTAAATGTTGCACCTCTTGTGCGCTCTCATCGTAATCTTTCTGGCGTTCATGCTGAATAGCTACAGCCCGTTTCAGTATTGTATTTTCCCGCAGAAGACCTTCAATTTGTTCCTTCAGAACCATGTTTTCCTAAAACATATAGCAGGTCAAACACACTTAAAAAAGTCAACTATGTGCAAAACACACACGCAGCAGAACCAACCTTTTGAAGGCTCTCTGCAGCAGAACCAACAGAATGTTGGTTTATAGATTTCTCCAAGCTCTCTAGCATGCTCATGGCACGTGATCTAGCATCATCAACACTTGTAGCATTCATCATTTCGGTCACAAACAGTTCAACCCATTCTGCACCACTTTTGGGAGCGTTGGTATGAATCGATGTGTTTTCTGTAGTAACATATTGGTCACTGGTGCCTGCAACAGGATTTTGAACTGATGGAAGAATTCTGTGTGTTAGATATGTTTATTGCAAGTCCAAGAATCATGAAAGAATATGTCATAGTTCATACCTGAATTCCCATCCACGTATCCAAGACAAAGTTCATTGAGACTCTTGATGGCAGAATCTATATCATTTCCACTCTCTTCCAGGGCTTTCTCCAAAAGCTGAATTCAATTCACAAGCACTTAGATGTCAAAAAAGATGACGTATCTTACAACCTTGATCAACAGTTGATGAAAAGTTTCAAAAACACAGGGGGTTTACAAGCAATGCTTTTTGTCACAGAATAACAATGGTAATGATTGTACTTCCATACAGATTATATTCTAGCAACTAAATCTCAAGCAAAGTAAAGTTGACATAACTAAATAGCAGACACCAAGAGAATAAGGCCACCCTACTAATCCTACGCCACACCCAAACTCAAATGGCTGTTCGACAAAATCCTAAACGGCCGTTAAAAAGTAGAGGTCTATGACGCAAGCCCTAACCTTCGAACAGTCGCTTAAAAGAGGTGTATGATGCAAGCCTTAACCTTCAAACAGCCTGTGGGAATAGATAGTTAGCAGCAGCGTGTGTAAGCAGGCCCCAAAAAATATTCATAGGAGATATTGATATCATAATAGCATTAGATATTTGCATCCACCAAGTCAACAAGCAGCATTGCACTTTCACACATATCATAACTTCTCATCTTAGTTTCGAAATCGATAAAACAAACTCCATTAACCGAACAGCATTAACCATTTAAGCTTCTAAATATATATACACGCAAGCAATTAAACAAAACTATCAGCTTATCCATCATAAAAACTACAAAAAAAAGTCAACAACCGGTGTCTTATCAAACAAGTAGTCAGCACACGCAACACCAACAAATTCACGCAAACTATCAAACAACACGGATGAAACAAACAGTTTGTATGCATTAGCAAGATAAACCAAATCAACAAGCAACCATCCTTGAAACATCCAAAAGATACAAACACATCAACAAAATGAATACAATATGAGCACGTCTTCTAATTAACAATCACACATTCATCACTAATTCAACAACTTGAACATTGAACATGAACTCAGAACAAACCTGCTTATCCATGTTAGGAAACAGAGCCTGAAGCTGGTCAACAAGAGCGGCTACATGCGATGAATGATTAAAAACCGGAAGCCGAACCTGAGAACCGGAAGAACAACGGAGTTTCTTAGCAACGGGAGGAGATGCAGAGGCCGGTGACGTGGATAATTCTTCGAAGAAGGATCTTTTACCACACACAATCGCAGACATTGTGTGTCAACAGATTAGATGCAGATCCAATACTGTTTGCGAGAAAGATGATGATGAAGTTGAAATGGAATGTGGAGTTAAATTAGGGTTAGGGTTTTGCGATCGGTGGAGAGAAAAGATTTTGGTAGTGATTTGGGGTATTTATAAGGGAAATGGAGGAAGGCGGTGAAAGCGTGCATAAGGAGGGCGCGTGTTTGCTTCAGTTAGGGGTGACTTTCAAATGTGGGTCACAAGGTTTCTTGTTTCCTATCCTAAATCCTAAATAAATAAATAAATAAATAATAATAATAATAAATAAAGAAATATTGGATTTAAATAACCAAATTTTCAAAAATTAGTCGATAGCATTTCCATAACTTTTAATTTTACCACATCACTCACAACTTTTAACTTATTGGTCGATAGCACTCCCAAACTAACCCAACTTATTGGCTGATAGCACTTCCAATCTAACCAACACTAACCCAGTTTGCTGACATCACCTGACACATCACAAAACCAGTGCCACGTCATCAAAAAATTACAAGTCAGATGCCACGTTAGTTGCTACGTCATCAAAAAACCAAGTCAGACACCACGTCATCAAAAAATTTCACTTCAATTGCCACATCCCACATCACCACAAAATGACAAAAGTGTCACATTAACAAAAACTAACCGGTAAAGGTTCAGTTAGTTTGAGAATATTATCAGCCAATAAGTGAAAGTTGATGTTATTTAAATCATCAATAAAATAAAAAAATCATCAAGTTATACATAACAATTAAGATACTTAACAAAATAGACTTGGCCTTTTTCAAAATTTTCAATGAATCAGGACGCAACATGTGTCATTTGGCGCAAAATATTTTAGTCTGGCACAATAATTGTATCACTTCGACGCAACATATTGGATCCCATCGGCGAATAAATCGACACAGGGTTGCACACATCCTTGTTTTGGCGCAAAAAAATATTTTCTTTCTTAGCGTAGGAAGCTTTTACTCTCCCAAAACGTGACAGCCGAGAAAATTGGCTTGAAAGATTTCATTTGTTGCGCCGCGACGCATGGTGTTGACATATGACGACATGTTATTGGTTGACGTTATTAGAAACTAAAATAACGAAAAATTAAATAGCTATTTTTATAGTTTTAAATGATCAAGGATATTTTGTTGATTATGTGGATCAAAATGGATATAATGGTGATATTCCCATTAATAATCCTTTAAAAAACATTTGATTGCACTCGTTTATGTTAATATGGTGGAACAGATTTGTAGTGATAAACTAACAAACATTTTTGATTTATTAAAATCCATAACGTATCAATCGTTTTTAATTGATTGGTATCCTACGGGAATCATCTAGCCTACTTTCATTGAAGTTATAATGTCCGACCGGCGATATTTACAGTTTATACAGTCGTTGTTACCTATTTTTTATACATACCGGTATCAAGTTATAATGTCCAATCGGCAATATTATTATTTTAGAATATTTTATTCTAAGCTCAAGCCTTTAATATCTAAATTTAACGTGAATACGTTTTTTAATATTCGGATAAAACTGTAAACCAATAACCCATTACCCATCTAATCCATTTTCTCAATTGGGCCTTTGGGCTTGAGTATCCGGTGTTTGTTCAGTTTCGAAGGTGGATCCAATATATATTTTATACAATGGTTCATTTGTTATCAGGCTAAGTCTTAATTAAACTTGGAACTGTCCGAAAGACCGAAAGGCCAACAAACAATCTGCATCGTATGTAATTTATATAAGACACATTGTTCAACCCAATAAACTGAACAAAGCACATTTGTGGGGCTGGAAACAAACTGAACATTCAGCGAGTAGTTCATGAACCGTTCGGCGGAAATTCGTTTATGTTTGTTTATTTAGTAATGAACAAACACGAACAAGATATTCCACAAAGGTCTCGTTCGTTTGAATGCGTTTGTGAACGTTCGGTAATATGCTTGTTTATGTTCGTTCATCTACACTCGTTTACATTCGTTCTTGTTCGTTTGTTTATGTTAATTTGATACAAGTTTTTTATGTTTTTTTTTTAATATTTCACTTTCCCTATTACGTTTTACTTTATTCCCCCATAAGCATTGCATTAGTTTATGAATATATTTAAAAATAGTAAAAGTGTAAACCCTTATCTTAACATATGTTCGTATGCGTTCGTTCATGTTCTTTGTGTTTGTGACCAGTGTTCACGAAGTGTTCGGGAACCAACTTAAATTCCTTCACAAACGTACACGAACATAAACTTCTGTTCGACATGTGTTCGTGAACAGTTCATGAACATCTGCATTTCCTTAACGAACGAATACGAACGTGGCTTCGTTCGTGTTCGTTTGGTTCATTTACAGCCCTACACATTTGTTCAGCCCAACTGTTGAATTGATCAAATTACCAGACCCGAATACCCAAACACAGAATAAACATGAAATGGGCACATTATGAGTTTTGAACACCCCATCATTACCAATGGTTTATATTTATAAAGCTGAGATGTGGGCTTCAAATAAGGTAACGTATTCACCTACACAATGCACCCATCAAAGCTATTCTTCAAATGGGCGGAAAAAAACACCTAAAACTCTAAAACCTAAACCCAAAGCGCTAATGCAATCACGCAGGAGCTTAAAAAGACGAATTTCCCCTTCGCCAGAAAGTCACTTGTAATCCCACCATTCAAGTGTTGCTCTAACATCATGTGCTGCATCATCTCATAACGTACGTTCCTGTTGATCACGACTTAAATAAGTTATGATAATGTCGCGCACACATATATCCATATAACGACAGCTGAAGGTTAAATTTGGAACTTATTCGACAAAAGTGTACCAGATCATCTAGGCGAGGCTCCACAAGAACATACAGTGGTACCCCATTGAGCTTCAATTACCCTGTTACAAACAAGAGGTTTATCAAACCATTTTCAGCCCGACCCGACCCGACCCAACCCATGTCAGTGTGTACCAAAAACTTCGCTACCCACTGACCCACCCATTTTTACCACTTCAATAAAAACAAGTAAGCTACTGTAAAAAAGGCTACCTTCACGAGTGGCAACCCAATAACACAAGCACATTCAACAACCTCAGCTCCAGCATGTTCTAGAAATAACACACGTTCAAACATTATATTCTCGGTCTGATCAACATCAAGTGGTATGATTGCAATTCAAGATAAAAAGACGTAACCTCTCGTGTTTACCTAAAAGCCTTATGGCTGCTGAGAGGGTCCCACCCGTAGCCACTAATCATCTACAATCAAAACGCTCTCACCGGGCTGCACAGCTCCGACATGCATCTCTAGACAATCTGTACCATACTCCAGCGTATATGCTTCAGATATAACTTCACCTGCACAATCAAATATCATACATAATCCCGAGTTTAAACTTATAAAAAAGAAACAGCTTAACTTTATGGATTCATGGGTACCTGGCAGTTTTCTCGGTTTGCGAAGCGGAACAAATCTGGCACCAATAGCCAATGCAATTGGAGGACCAAATATAAACCCTCTAGCTTCAACTCCTGTACATTACAGTCATACATTGAGAAAAATTGCATTATCACTAACAAGAAACAAATTTAAGTAAATAAAGAAATAAGCCTTCATTGGTAAGACCATGATTTAATCAATTCAGCTAAGTTGTCACTTGTCACAGTAAAATTAGTTTTTTTAATAATAATAAATACATACCTAATCAGCGGTTTTTTTTTGTTTTTTTGTTTTGTTTTGTTTTTGAATTAAAGTCCAATTTCCATTAAAATGGCAAGTAACAAATTACAAACAAGTGGCAGGTAAACGGGCAACAAGCTGCGCCGCAACCCCCTTTTGAATTGCAAAACCGATCCTACTAAAGACGAAACGACCCTTAAAGGTTGAGAGATTACTATTTACAACCCGTTGGACACTATCAGCAGTAAAGATATGTGAATATGAAATTATTAGTCAATTAGAAGTTGATAAGCTTCAAAATCTATGCCTAATAAACAATGAGGGCTAGAAATAGGGCCCACACACTACATTATAAAAAAAATCTAAGGAAACTAATCATGGAAGTGTTGAACCATAGATTATGAACCAACTATTAAGGTCACTATACCTGCTAATGACATTTTTGTCATTATAAAATTGTTGTGTCATTAATCCATATGTTAATGTCACATTAGACAAGGAAGAACAATCTATGCTATTTAATCTATGTTTTTTTTTAAAAAAGGGTCCACATTTTATATATTTTTTTCTTAAAAATGCCAAGGTTGCCAGCTGCTAATGACATTCTGTCTTTACAAATATCAAGCCAAAAATGCTTAGTCAGATAAGCTTTAAACTTGCCATTCAAAAAAATTTTAAAAAAAAGATAAAATAAAAAAGTTTTAAACTTCCATTCAAAAAAATTAAAATAAAAAAGTTTTAAACTTTTAAAATTAAAAAGTTTTAAACTTTTAAAATTAAAAATTTTAAACTTCCATTCAAAAAAATTAAAATAAAAAAAGTTTTAAACTTTGGGTAAATGAAGAACATCGTGTAAGAAATTGGCCCAATACTCTTAAAGGTTGTAAAACACCTTTGTTAAAAACCCTAATTTCCACAATATAAAATAAAATATATATTTTTTGAGTTCAAAATTCTTGAAGAAAAACAAACATAAGGTAGATTTGTGGGGTGTTCTATTTCTTCCCCTAAATTTCAAAGAAAAATCATAATGCAAGAAACATAAAGTAACAGAGAAAAACCGCATGAAAGTGTAATAAAAAAGGAAAAAAATAATAATAATAGTAATACCAGCAACAACTGAAATTTTTTGAACGATCAACAAAGATGTCAATAGTGTATCTGAACGCCTTTGGATCCAGCAGCAGCGTTGTGATATCTTGAAACATTATCCCTGCAAAAGAAATTCGAGTTTATGAGTCCTGCCACCAAGTGTTCGACGAAAATCCCAAGTGAAAAAAGAAGATAAAATACCTGGTTTAGGAAAGTGTGGAACGACTCTTATGGCATCTGATATGGCCTTTATCCTTGGGTCTCCAAACAAACCATTCTCTTCTGCAAACATATCTCCGTTAACCGATGAATTTTCCGGCAGAAATCAGCAAGAATCCGATGGAAAGTGATTCAGTTTCAGTTGCAGTTGCACACTTTCTAGTTTTCTAATTTTCGACTTGCCTTGTGTGCTATTTATAACCGGATTAACATGTACGTTCCCACGAATGAAAATTTAACTATATAATAATGATAATAAATAGTTAAAATTCTGAAGTAAGCGTGGACCCAGTTTCAAAAAAAAAAATATATATTATCATAATTAAATAAAAAATTTGTTTATTCATGACTAGCATTATATATATTTACTAAACTGGTAGTGCTCTAACGGTACCCTGTTGACCTTCTAGGGGTGGTTCTCGGTTGTAGTATCGTTCGTGACAAAATGTCATTCGTGAGCCAGGATTCCACGATAGTGGGCTTTCGGGCAGTGGATTGCTTTTGGAATTGGTGACGGACCAAATCATCAGTGTTGTTTGCAATAGCGGTCGTGGATGACCTTTTGCCAATAGCTGTATCCGGGTGGTTGGGATTTGTTGGACATTAAAATTTTTTAATATTTATTTACTTTTTTTGGTTTATGTGAGTTTAAAAAATATGTAAAAACAAGAGGTTAAGATGATAATAATTTTGTTTTATTTTTGTGTCAATTATTGAATTTCAAGGAAACAATTGTTTTCCACCACATGCATATAGGTATGTATATCTATATGCTTAATATATTTTGTTGTATTCGTATAAATTTATATTGGATGTTTAAAAAATATAAAGATAAACATAAATTAATCACCGTATTTAATCACGTCAAAATACGGAGATTTGTCACACCTCTTTGTAAAAGAATATTCAAATTGTAAATATAATATCTAATTATCTAATATAACTTTATAATCTATGGAATGGGATCAAATACAAACACTTATGTTTGTAAGAACCATAAGAACCAACATATTATTGACAAGTGTCCCTTAATAAAAAAATTAGTTTAGGGGTAATTAAGACCTGTTGACTATATTTATTATTAACTAATTAAAAATAATTATTAAAATATCCCTAAATCTATGCAAGTTTAATTCAAATCAAAATGATCCGGTAACTATTCATGA
The DNA here is from genome assembly GCA_947069175.1 of Scalesia atractyloides. Classification (NCBI taxonomy): domain Eukaryota; kingdom Viridiplantae; phylum Streptophyta; class Magnoliopsida; order Asterales; family Asteraceae; genus Scalesia; species Scalesia atractyloides. The sequence continues at coordinate 2,971,639 of CAMTDV010000014.1, forward strand.
TCGAACCAATATGCAGGAACCACCACCCAAAAATATATAATCAACACTACACTATATAATTAGCATAACATCCTTAACCGTTCTCCACTATCAGCACATCGTCCTCAATCATTCTCCATTATCAACATAAACGACTTAGCACAACATCCTCAATCTTTATCCATTATCAGCACATCAGATGTGCTGATTATATCTACTTTTTGGTGTTTGTTTGTATTACACTGTACTTAACACATAATCAGCACATTAGCAACACAATTATCATAATCAGCACACTATCAGCACAATTATAAAACACCTTTTGGTAACTTTTTAAAAAATCACTTTTATAAATAAAAAAATATAGCAATATGTACTCATATTAAAGATAAAAAAATAACTGATTTTATGGTATATATTTTTTTAAAAATAATGAAACATATAAAAGTTATTTTAGTTTAAAAAACCTTGGTGGAATTTGTATTTAATGGAAAATGGTCAAATGACTAGCAATTTTACGAAATTACCCTTCAGTTATTAGTACTAATTTTTAATTTTAAGGGTTTTATTTGTAACCAACATCATCCCTTAATTTAAACTATCAATGACTCAGATTTGTTCTTACGGTTCTTATAATTAGCACCGTTTGTACAGGATCTCAACCCTATAATCTATATCTAATTATCTATATAACTTTATAATCTATATTTTTATCATTTATGTAATGTGTGCATGTGTGTTTTCTCTTGGTAACTCAACTCACGAAATGTTTCAACCTCAATTTCAAAATATATAGCAGATTTTGAAATTTAATGATTTGTGTAACGAGATTATATTTTCTTATTAATTTCATGCTCTTTCTATTAGACTGTGTTATGGTAAGTGATATATGGAAAGGCATGTCATGTAGGCGGATTGTGTGTTCTCGCACTATCAGTTAAGATATATAATGGTGTGATCACACTTACACTCACACTAAACAAATTGCTTCACTCACGAGCGTTACTCCACCAACGGAAACCAACTTTATGATCACACAACGGGCCACAGCCTTGGTGTGTCTTGTGATGCCTAGGTGGCTACCCTCATATCACGATCATGCAACGCAACACATGGTCTTATTTCTAGTTGGCTAATTGCACACAAGACTACATTCACCGATCTCAATTCTATACTAAGTACAAGGTTTTAATTATCCCTTATAAATTTTATAATGGGTAATTTGTATTACTTTTCATGTTTGTTTATATGTTTTCTTTGCTTGAATGTGTCATATCCGAACTTGTCATCGTACCCGTCGTTTTACTAGTTTATGGGTTGAGCCCAATTTAAGAATCAGATGACCGCGTAATTCGTTTTAGAAATTATTTAAATGTCACATAAATATAAATTTTATATCAAATTAAAAGTTTAGTATAAGTATGTATACATGCTAGTTATATTTAAAAATAAAAGAAATATATTTCTTTTGGTTCATATGTCTAGAATTGCTAATTTAATATTTTCCTGTAGCAATGGCAAATGCTATCTCATGGGAGCTAAATAAAACCCTTTAAAAACAGTTTTACTAATGTTGACCCAAACCTACCGAACCGACAGCGGGTCTAATATCGTGGTATTAATGAGATTTTTATTAATAATGAAAGAAAAAATTATATCGTGGATATAAAAAAAATAACATTTACAAGTGCGCTATATTCATATATTTATTTTATAAAATAACAAAATTGTTGTTTCTCCTCAATGTGCCACCAAAGCTTCTCCACATCTCAATATATTAAAATTATAAACACTCCATTTTATACAAGAAAAGGGTTCGCGTTTTTCTATCAACTATTCTGTCTTTTAATCATATTCATTTTCTCAACAATACACTTACTTTCATGTTGGAGTTTGATCAAAAGAAAGTTCATTCTGCATGTAGCAAGACTAACGATGCTTTCTATACGCGAATCTACCCTCATTCGATCATGCCTGGGATTGAGCTCCATCTGAAACTGTTACCCAATTGAGCCATCAGGTGAAGATTCATGTAACAAAAGGCGTATGCAACAAATTATCAAGGTGATGGTTAAGACAAGCTTGGGATAAAGAATAGCAACGTCACATATACATTAGTTAAACCAACACCTTCACTTGTGTTTTTATCGGTGTTGGTTTGTAGTTGAAACCACCTACTAATTAAGGGAAACAAGTTATGACTGAACTACCATTACTCTTTTTTTTGTTAGGTAAGCATGTAATTTTTGTCTCTAGCTTCGATAATTGAGGCGTCTAACTCATATTTATTTAAACAAACTTCTTTTTTTTTTTATTAAGTTATGATAGATTTTTGGTGACCCGGGCAGGCCCACGGACCTTGCTATAAATCCATAATGCCATCAAGGATATGAAGGTTCTTCCCCATGTGTGAAAATATTGGGTATCATTAGGGTGGGCGGCGTTGGTGTTCTCATCACGCAGGTGGGTGGACATTATCCCACGACTACACGGGGGGCGCCCCACGACCACTCTTAGAAATATATAAAAAAAATTTATAGAAAAAAATATATGAAAAGAACTCAACCAATAGTTTTGGATTTTATGCTGTAGCCAAAAATAAGCAAGCTGTGAAATTCTGTTTTATATTGGATTTTCTAATAGTTACAAATAAATATTAGATTTTATAACTTAATAAAGCTATTGAATAATAAAAACAATAAATTCGTTTTTTATTTGAGGGAACACTTACACAAAGTGGGTGTCAACATACCGACAACCCACGAGGAGTACGTATTGTGACGAAATTATTGTAATCAATCCTGACGAATGATTTATTTTCTAACACGACAATTGTTATGTCCATGCAATGTCAACAAGAGGCCTAGAAAATATTGATATTGTTTGACGATTCAGTTTTGGATATTATAATTTAATCAAAATATTGAATAGCAGGACTATAAACGAACCGAACGATGTTCGTTTATTAAGGAATGTACATGTTTATGAACGGTTCACGAACGTTTAACGAACAAGATTTCTTGTTCGTGTTCGTTCATTAAAGAAATGAACATTTCATGAACACTTACTAAAGGTAGACGAATGCAAACAAATACAAACAAATGTTCATGGACATAAATAAATTCAAAAGAACGTTATTCATTTAAAAATACATTTTGTATTTTTCAGTAGAAAGATTACGAAGAACAGTGACGGACACAGTAATTATTTGCTGGGGTGCGGATAAGACGTTCAACCATATTTTCAAGGGATGTGGTTGGGTTTTTTTGCCTAAAATATCCACTAATTTTTTTCAAGGGTGCGTCCGCCCACCCACGACTATAGGTAGGTCCGCCCCTGACGAAGAACCACAAAAAATATATACTTAACACAAACTCAAAACTGAAATGATGAAAGGAGGGATGTTAGTAGAGGCGTATAGTATAACTAAGAATTTAAATTTTAAAAACTAAAACCAATAAAGTAGAAATACATCATAAAAAACCTTTAAACGAATGAACATAAATAAGCGAACATAAATAAACACATTAATTGCCGAACGTTCACGAACGTAAACGAACGAACGACAACATTTGTTCATGTTCGTTTGTCTAGCTTATCGAACAAAATTTCTTTTTCGTCTTTGTTCATTTATCAAACGGGTGAACATAAACAAACTTCCCACCAAATGGTTAATGAACTATTCGCTAAACGCTTATTCGTTTACAACCTTAATGAATAGTAAAAAAAGTCACAAAATTAAAGTGTTGATTTCAATTTGAAATAAATGGAAAGATGAGGGTGTAGAAAATTTATGAAATAAAGGGTCCAAAAAGAGGTCACTATTTAAGCGCATGCGTGATAGTATAGTACTGTGATACATGATCCGACCCACCCTCTATTTTACTATTTATACGAATTGGCCCCCACAACAGACGTGTTGCTAGTTGCTACCGATACGTGCTTATTTTATGCATACCATATTAATCACATTCATGTCATACCCCTTAAATATGTCATCAATTTCTTTTTGAGAAAACTTTCCAGTTGGTGGTACTCTATCTATAATAATGTTAAAAACTGTTTTAAACGTCTAGTCATGTAATATACCAATCTTTAGTCGCTTATCTACTTTTCTGGGTAAAACTCGACTATCAGTAAATACATATTTATTTTCTATACGAGTTATATGTATAATGTGCGATCCTATTATCGCAACTCACATATAAGACTTTCTTCATGCTAAAATGCACTTTTTATACGGTTCACGTTTGTTATAATTTTATAATTTTTTTCTACATATTTATTAGATTTTCCTAACTTGATTATTTGAAAAGAATAAAATGTCTTAACAAATTAAAACATCTTAAAAATCTTTTAGCTATAAAACATGACATATGCGTGAAATTGTTTGTTTGTTTTAGTTGAGATAATAACTAAAAACAATAAATATCAAATTTATGTGTTAAAAGTCATATATTTACTCAATTAATGATTGTAGATTTGAAATTAAATGAAGATAACGTATCACACTCTGGTTGAGGGATGTGTGTGTGTTTTTTTTTTAATTTTTGGTTCATATTCAACATCTTTAGGGGCTTTACTATATTAACATTTGGTGGTAGATCAAATTAAAAGGTTAATTTTTCCTAAGTATAATATGAAAAGATTGTAACCTTTTATTTTTCTAATTAACTGTTAAAATGAAAATGTAGGAAAAAAAGATTGTAATTACATTTTAGCACATTCTAGGTTCTTGAATTAAAGAACATAGTATGATGGTAGAAATTTAATCTATATCATAGAAAATTTGAATATTAGTCATGCTAACATGTTAGTTTTACTTTAAAAGCTCTATTAAGTTTATTCGTCAATTCACGCATCATGTCTTCAAGTCAGGGGCATACCTACCTTGTAACAAGGGGTAGCTACCCCTTGACGCTCCGTCGGTAGTGCAAATTTTGGAAAAATTTGACGTTTTTTCGATTTCGTTGCCCCTATAAGGATTTTATAGATCCGTCACTACTTCAAGTGTATAGCGATGTGAAATTTGAATCATGTTGGGTTTCATATTCTCGCACACGCTTTACTACCATATCACTATTTGAGTGAAATGTTGTATACAAACATATAATGGGTTCTATGCCTAATTTCCCTTTATGTTAGAAGTCATTATAGTTTTGATCATATACCAATCAAGTTAAATCCAAAAGGAGACAAGCGTATCCATTGAGATGAATTTTTATCTAAGGCCATGTTACATCTGATCCACATGATCAGATGATGTGAAATTTGAAGCAAACTTTGTTTCTAAAAAGCATTGCCTAAAATGTTCACTACTCATGGAACTCATGGGCTTCAATTGTTTCTTTTAATAAATAAAATGTCATATTAGATTTATGTTGGGTAATTTATTTAAAGTGGCACTGGTATTTGGGTAGTATCCGGGGTGGTCTCTTTTAGTATTGACAGGCATGTCTATGCCCTCGTTTGGCACGTATTAACACTAGAGCCGATCCTGAAGATTCAAGTCCCTTAGCCGAGCGAAAAAAGGCCCTTAGCCCTAACAAATTACATAAACCATTTTTTTTAAATGATGATTAACATTATAGCAATATACATAGCAAAAATATAGTATTAGATTGATATATCGTAATAGCTAAATTATGATTCGTGAAGCTTTTTCAGCATTCTTGATAGCTTTCCTAGCCAACCGTTAATAAAATATATTGGGCTTATACACAGCCTGCTGCAACATTTTTCCAAACAGAACTTGATCTAAAAGCCAAGATTTTTCCGAAGAGAACTTAGAACGGTTGAATCGAGCGAAACTTGAAATCATACTATAATGTAGCCCTTTGATTAAAGCCAAATTCACCCATGTTTGATTTTATTTCTGATTAATTTTGTTAAGGTATTTTTTTCCCAACCAAGACCAACTTCCATTCATACAAAAACAAAAACATGTATATAAAGGCAAACCAGTAAGGTACTGGTTAACAGAAACACCCTTAAAAACTAACGCCAAAGCAACCTAAACCCAACTGAAGGCACATAAACCAAATAAAATTAAGGCTAGTGGGTATGGGGAGGGTCATCCTCATGGGGAGGGGCCGCCACGTAGACCGCCACGTAAGCGGATGTGAGGATGGGCCTAGGGGGTGGGGATGAACCCCTTTATATGTATGTATGTACTATGTACGTATGTATGTATAGGTGTGTGTGAGGGGTGAGGCACGTCAAGACCGGCAACACAATGCCGCTGAGGATGATGCTGGACCTAGGGGGCGGTGTGGGGGACCGGCGCCGGGCCTTGCCGGGCACATGCTGGCCCCCATACCGTTTAGCCTAATGTACATGTGAAGATTTCGGGGACGGACCAACTATTTAAAAAAAAAAGAAGTAAAAAAAACCACAGAAAGTTCTATAACTAAACTCAAACACTTATCCCACTAGAACACTAATTTACTTTGTTATATAGGTTAGTTTTCAATTTATTTATGGGTCACTCAGTGCTTGGCTCTGTAAAAGAAATTTTAATAATTTTGGCCCCTGGGAAAACGGGCCTTGGCCGTGAGTGCGGTTTGTCCCCCCCTAAGGCCGGCCCTGATAAAGACTATGTGTAACGGTTTAACTAAAAAGTGAAAAAGTTTATGTCACGTTATTGCCGTATAAGCAGTAGAGCTTTAACTAACTACACTCTCAATTGTGTGTAGTACTTTAAATAAAACAAACTAAATAAATAAAAAAAACGTGGGTGATATGTCAGGTGATGATTGACTAAAAAAGGTTTCTCTCATGCTCGTTAACCCCATGGCATCGATGTCTTTAACCACCAGGTAACGCCCACATCGGGTCCCTCTGTATAATATATAAAAATAATAAAAATAAACTAGTTTATGTTTAATAAAAAAACTTTAGTCGTTAGATTAAGTAATGTTTGATATATAAAAGAAAAGAAAATCATATGAAGCAAATTCAACACAATTAATATATATATATTTTTTTAATAATCCATTTTGACATTTTGTTATGTAATTACCTATTCATCTATATATAAATGATGGTAGTGAAATTTGAGTACATATCAAAGACTTTTTACTTCTTCTACACCACCTATAACGTGGATTAAATAAAAAGGTAATCAGTTGGTATAACGCTTTTAATGTGGATGAATTATATCCACTAGTTTTCATTATATTAACATTTCTAGCCTACTTAATCTAGACTCTGTGGAATTCACATATCTACTTTCACTCACTTTTTATTTTATTTTTTTAACGGCAAAAACGACGTGTTAATCATAGTTACACCGGGCGTTGTGGCCAAGGTCGACTACTCGACCGCCGCCAGCCTCTTCACTTTTTATGTATCATAAAAAAATGTACTGAAAATTGGAATTAAAAAGCCGGTCAATTTTTTTTAAAGACAATAAAGTAACTATGGTAAAATGTGGACACTTCAACAAAAAGTTGAATGAAAAAAAGTAAACAGATATAAACACAATTGATTTGATTTCTGTATTAATTAAATACATTTATAACGATAGATGAATATAAAACAGATATACAAAGTAATATAACATATTTGATATTTCTTGGGTGTAGAGGTAAAAAATTGCATAACATAAAAGGTGCGGTATAAACATACCAAAAAATAGTTTTTCTCATAACTTTCTCTAAAAACAGAATAAACCAGATTATAGTATCTTAACGAAATATACATATTATAATATTCTAGAACTGAAACATATAGTAATACTAATGACTTAAGTAATCACCATCTCGCCGCAACGCGTGAATAGCGTCAACTTATTACAGTATATTCAGTGTGTCAGAAATTTGTCCCTCCCCAGTGACAGAGGGTTCTAAGTCTAATGGTAGATTTAAAATTATAATTAAAGGATGTATGAGTTAGCAGTAAAAAAATAACACCGTCGACTCAATCCGACATTTTCTAAACCATAATTCAATGGCACACAAAGTGGGCCTTTTCTCAGCTTATAATCTTTTGGGCCTTCAAGATGAACCGGGTCACACGGGACTGCTCGGTTTTTTCCTGAGCTAAGGAGGCCCGGCCCAGTCACCTAGCCAAGAGAGTGTGGCAAGTATGGGTGGATGCAATTCAGCCCATCGATGGGTCGAGTTGGGTTCGAGGCCCGTTAGTTGCATAAATACATAGTTGTATAACAGGCAAAAGATTTTATCCAACAATGACCAATGTTACATTAATAATATCACACAAATCTGCAAACACCATTCACAGTTTTTCACACCACACCCTCAATATACTAACCATAATAAACAAACATACATACCTGCAAAAATAAGATAAAAATAACAAGCTTTTTACACTTCTATGTTGCCTTCTCGATTTCTTGAATCCGTTCCTTCTCATCTGAAACAAAACCCGGGCTATCATCTGCAACCGACACCTCATCGTTACAGTCGGCAGCCTGACCCGTTGTAAACATCTCATCGTTTTCAATAGCAGCAAACTTTTCCTTCAACTCTCCCTTTAACAACTGAACCACCTCAAGCATTGACGGTCTTTTATCGGGCTGATTATGTGCACATATAAGCCCAACAAGAACAACCCGTTTCAACTCTTCTTCGACGTAATTCCCATTCATCTTTGGATCTGCGATTTCACTGAACTTTCTGTCGTAAACCAATGGTAGGGCCCACTCAGTGAGGGATCTTTTGGTTGAATTTATCTTTTCAAGGGGTCTCTTGCCACTAGCGAGTTGGAGTAAAAGAATCCCGAAACTGTAAACATCACAACTCTCGGATGCTTTACCTAACATGGCGTATTCCGGAGCTAAGTACCCGAGTGTTCCCTTGACCCGTGTGGTTACGTGGGTTGCACCGTCGGGTATTAGCTTGGCAAACCCGAAATCAGCCACTTGGGCTTTGAAATCGGAGTCTAGTAACACGTTGCTTGCTTTGATATCTCTATGTATTATGTGTGGTGTTGCATGATGGTGAAGATAACTGTATAAAGTAATAAAGTTGAGTCAAGATTTGGCAACAGTTAAACTGGTGAAGAAAAATGGTTATCCAAAACAAAAATCAGACCAGAGTTAGTTACTTCTGATGCGAGTAAAATGCCATTTTTGTCCCTGAGGTTTGGCCAGTTTTGCGACTTTCGTCCACAGGTTTGTTTTTCCGCATCTGGATCCAAAAGGTTTGAAATCTTGCCATTTTCATCCGGCTCGTTAACTCCATCAATTTTTCTCCGTTAAGTTAAGTCAGGGGTATTTTCGTACATAAAGTGCAAAGACCGAATTGCCCTTTAAGTGAATACTTGTACATTATGCTAAATGCTTGTACATAATGAAAAAGACCAAAATGTCCTTTAAGTTAACAAAAAAGACGGAAATATCCCTGACTTAACGGAGAAAAATGGATGGAGTTAACAGCCGGATGAAAATGGCAAGATTTCAAACCTTTTGGATCCAGATGCGGAAAAACAAACCTGTGGACGGAAGTCGCAAACTGACCAAACCTAAGGGACGAATATGGCATTTTACTCCTTTTTATACTAATAAACCCAAAGAAGAACACAAAAAATGGGTTTTAAAGAACTTACACAATTCCTTCAGCAGATCCAGTTGCAATAGACATTCTTCGTGGCCAATCAAGAAGGCTTTCGGAAGAGTTATGACCATGAAGGTGAGATTGTAAACTGAAATTAGGCATGTAATCGTATACAATTAACCGTTCTTGACCTTCGGCGCAATAGCCACGTAAACTGAGCAGATTTTTGTGTCTAACACGTGCAAGTATCTCAACCTCAACAGCAAATTCCATTTCGGCTTTATTGCTCCAAACCTTTAACCTTTTCACTGCAATCTGAGTACACACACATGTAATATTATGATCCATTTTATCAAGATTTGATCAAAGTGGGTTATATTTCATCAACTATTTAACAGAAAAACACTGAAAAATAGGAAATAAGTGACGTTTTAATTACTTGAGATCCGTCCATAGTTGACCCCAATAAACACTGCCAAAACCACCTTCACCAAGCTTGTTGTCGTAGTTGAAATTGTTCGTAGCAGCATGTAATTCCTTTAACGAGAATATCCTCCATGTCGATTCTTTCTTCCCTTTCTCTTTCCTGTTTAATTAGCAACAAATTAATATATTGTCTAAAGTCAATTTATCAGCCACAATCACAAGAACCATAAGCCGAAAAAATTTATAAAAATTGGGAATATTTACAAACTGATTAGAAATTTCTTGCTTTATTTTGTTGGTAGTGAAAATTACAAGTTTAATCATCTAAAACTCAATCAAGAAACAAATTCAAAGGCCTCAAAGATAAGCAATAGAACATCAAAATAAACCCACTAAACCCTAATTAAACATGAGTTTAATGGTAACATAAAAATCTGATTTTTAATTTACAAATTTTCTTGCTTTATTTTGTTGGTACTGAAAATTTCAACTTTATCATCTAAAACTCAATCAAGAACCAAATGGCCTCAAAGATAAGCAACAGGGCATCAAAATCAACCCACTAAACCCTAATTAAACATAAGTTCAAAGCTAAATAAAAAAAATATGTTTTTTAATTTACAAACTAATTACAAACTTTCTTGGTAGTACAAAATCACAAGTTTATCATCTAAAACTCAATCAAGAACCAAATTCAAAGGCCTAAAAGATAAGCAACAGAGCATCAAAATCAACCCACTAAACCCTAATTAAACATGAGTTTAATGGTACCATAAAAATCAGATTTTTAAGTACTCAATTGAACAGTAAAGAAAACTAAAACATACCGATCAGAACCCCTTGTGCAGCATAAGAAATTACGAAAATCCATACCCACAAAAACCCTTAAAAATCTTGTCTAATTCGAGCTCCAATCAGCAACCCCAACTAGTAAATTGTAATATTCAACGGCAAAAGAGCAGAAAAAGAAAAAACAAGAAAACTCATGACATAGTTTCAGCTCAGCAGAAGTTGAATTTGAAAAGCGATTACTTCGAAAGAAAGCAACCGAGTTACGTGGTGTCTGACGAATTGGTTTGTAAAGATTCGCTGTTGATGATCGTTGAAAACGTAAAGGAATCCTGTTGTGGAAGCCGACTTTTTTGGAGAGAGAAAGGAGATGAGCTAACTGTAATGGGGTCTTCTCCGACTGAAGAATCATTCATCAAACGTTTTGATTTTCAAACTTAGGTTAATTGGTTTTGCAATTCAAAAGGGATTTGCAGCGTAGCTTTGTGCCCGTTTACCTGTTACTTGTTTATAATTTGTTACTTTGGTATATAATATCTATCAATTAAATAGTTCTAAGATAGATGAATTTGACATGCAAATTAAATGTTTTCTAAATGCATTTAAAAAAAGTAGACTAAAAGTATTCTCAATCCTTTATGAATGCACTCTCTATGGTTTTGATATTTATGTCATTGCGTTTTTTTATATTTTAGGTCATTAGCTTATTAACCCGTGTCCCTGCATAGGTTGAATATTGAAAAGATATAAATAATAAATTTGTATATAATATTTATAATTTATAAGTGAGATGATTTGTTGTGTTACACAAAATAAAATAATAAAACAAAATGAAATTCATATATATATATTTTGTTTTTTACCTCTTTGATTCACCACACGTCATCTCATTATTATTTAGAGATATAACATAGTAACACTAAAATATAAAAATAACGGTAAGAGTGTAAGTGTTTTAAAAATACATTGTAAGTTATAAAGTTTGTGGCAAATGAATTGTAAGAAAATTCTGATTTATATATTAATGATATGAGAAGCATTGAAAGGAAAAAAAAGTAATAAGATGAGATACGAATATATCCTAGTAAATAAAATATGACAAATAAAAAACTTAGGTACTTTTTTTCTTCAGCGAGAAACAGTAATAACAATCAATCATTAACCACAACTACACATATTAGCCACCACAAATATCAAGACCCTGTATAAGGCTCCGATTTTAAATTTTGGCTACCAAAACATTAATTGTTTATGCATAATCCACTTTATAATGTATGCTTAAAAGGGTATATGCTTAAAAAATTTCATATGATCCCTTCATTCTAAACATCTTTCTAGATTTTGTAGTATATATATATATGCACACTGCCTTAAATAAAAATCAATCAATTTTAATTAAAGAATGGCTATTTTTACGTATAGTCATGTGGATCAAAATATCATGGGAGAAGAAATATTTTAATATTAGTGAAATCATATTTTCATTACATACTCGGATCTTATGTAACTTATAGAATTTAATAATAATAATAATAATAATAATAATAATAATAATAATATCAATGATAAACATATGCTATCCTCCGATCATACTATGCTAAAACATGGATCTATGGTCTGGTTATAACCAATTATATTATAATAAATAAAGATATAGATCGATATATATATATATATATATATATTATATATAAGGATAAACATAAGTGATATTCATGTATTTTTATCTAATTTTGTTTAAAATTATTATTATTTAATATAAGAGATAAATAGAAAAATAAGATTAGAATGCACCGGAAACTAACATGTGTACAAATTTTGTTTTCATTTATTAGTATAGGAAATATTATTATTTAATATAAGAGATAAATAGAAAAACAAGATGAGAATGCACTAGAAAGTGACACGTGTACAAAACAAATTTTCATTTATTAGTATAGGAAGATGTGTAGTCATAACGCCCCTGAAGGGACGTTTTCTGACATGTGACGTGTCACGGCAGCAGGGGCGTTTTGACATTAGATGTCGTGGTCATAACGCCCCAAACGTCATCATTACTCAATTATTAATTTCCATTATTTAATATTAGTTTCTAACTATATAAAAATAAAAACAAATTCCATTAAAATAAAAAAATTACACTAAAAATAAAAATAAAAACATTACACTAAAAATAAAAACAAAAACAAAAACAAAAACAAAAACACTACACTAAAAATTTAAAAAATACCACAATAAAAAAACTCAAAGATTATATTTTTTTTCCGATTCGCTCCTTTTGTGCCAACGCCATCTTCAACGCTTTGCCGGTTAGGTGGTCATACGGTTTCGAGTAGAACTCAAAGTCATGAGCCCATTGTCTATCCCGCATAATCTCGGTCACTTCCCGGTTCTCCTCCAAACGTTTAGTCCCGAGTTCGTGTATGTCTTGAAGGCGTCGGTTTACCTCCAGGAATGCATTAGTCATGTAGGATGACATCGACGATGACTCGGGCCTTTTCGATCTTCTTTCAGCGGCTCTTCCGGTGGGTCGTGGAAGCTCTTGCATTGGCGGGTCCTCTTGAATATCATCGTTTACGTCGATGTTTCTAGCGTCGGATGTCGGCGTTTCGGGTTCACCCGATTCATTTGTTTTTGATCTTTTCGACGATCTTTTATTCGCCGACAGACCCGAATTCGCTCCAAAGGTAGGGACGTTGGCCCATTTTGGACTATGCCGGTTGTGTCTCCGGAACAACCTCGGGCTCGCGTAAGGGCGACCCGAATGCTTGTGCGGAACCGAATGCTTGAGACTAACCCATTTCGCCCATGTTTTGGTTTGGGTTCCAACCGTACATATTGGGGTCCCAAGTAAGTGGTTGGTTCAAAAGGTTCAAGAACCCATGTTGATTTTGATTAAACTCGACGAAACCGGATCCGATGGGGTGGGCCGAGTGGGTACCGGAGAAACGGGATGGGTAGAGTGGCTAGCTTGGTTCGTGTCGGCGCTCGAACGTGGAGGAATGAAACCTCGGTTGAAAGGATTCATGGTTAAAAGATTGTAAATTTTTATAAAAAAAGGAAAGAATATGATGAAAGTATGTGAAGTGTGTTGAATTTTTATATAAAAAATGAGAGATTAGGTAGTATTTATAGGTATTAATTGAGTTTTTAAAATAAAAAAGTTTTTTTTAATATATGACCGTTGTAACGGTCAAAAGTTTGAAAATTCAATTCCAAAACGCCGTTGTATATAAAACGCGGGGACAAATTTCAACCCCCAAAGCGCCCCACGTAGTGGTGTGACCGGTGCTTTGGGGCGCCTTCGGCTCCCCTTCCCCTCTCAAAGCGCCCCACTACGGACAACCTTATAAAGTGGTTATGAATGGATTGTGAGTGGATGAGAGAGAATGTCAGAGCATTATATATATTTTATATGTGAGTGAATAATAGAAAAAATATTACTGTTCATTAGTAAATTATAAATTTGAAGGGACAATATTCACCTTCTATAGATTTTTTATACTTTTTGGAAAGTGGTTGTGATTTGTAAATGAAGGAGAAAGGAAAAAAATAATGATAAAAGTATAAAAATATTATTTAATTTAAAAAAGGATGAAAAAGATAATAATTTTTAATGTAATTAAAAGATAAATCAATAATAGGTTGTGAATGCTCTAATGTGTAATTTGCGTCTCTGGTTTGATGACATGATCAAGTTGCATACCTCAATTTTTTTCAATAGAAGGCCAGTGTAACTTTTCTTTTTTATCAACCGATATTTTTCTATTATAAACTACCATTATATAGATATATTTATATGTAATATAGTCTATTTAGGGTGGAGAGGGTGCCCATGAGGTATGCATGTAAGGGTTGATAACTAGGATACATCCGCCACTAATAGTAAAAAAATTCTTTTAAATTATCAACTATAGATATAAACCTTTTTCACACTTCATACTACAAAGAATTTTCAATATATATATATATAATATATATAAAACACAATCTCATTTCTCTGAAATGGCAATGACGGGTTAGACCTAAGAAGAGGAAATAATATTGGTTAGGGCTTAGCTGAGTTTCATCGAGAACAGGGATCACAGATCGTGTCAGTTTTGGATTGAAGTAACCATTCCATCAAAATATGGGTGAAATAAAACGCAGGGTATATAGGTTTCATTCGAGGTTTAGGATAATCCAAAGGAATGGTATAAACTTTGACCCACTTTTCAACAAGGCGTGATGTGTAAAATATTATTTATATGTTTAAATCACCAAATTAAATGTTCTAGCTAACTTAATTACACAATCGACAAGTATATAGGTCGTTATGTAGTCAAGTCGGTAAGACCGAGATCAATCCAAGGACACAAGGGTGCGACTCTCGGTGCTAAACCTCTATCAATGTTTTGGTCAAAATTCTGATTAAGGATAATGTAACCAAACTTTGATTGTGAGGTTGAGTGCTTGATGTGTTAAATGAATGTATAAACGAAATTAGAAAGATAAACTAAGATGAACACAGGGATTTATACGAGGAAAAGCCCTTGATCACTAGTAGATCGCCGGCATAAAAACCTCGGGTGATGGAAACTACCGATCAACGGTTATATTGAACACAAAAGATTACAACTTTGGATGATATTGAGCTTGGTACAATGTAAGCTAGCGTGTATGTGTGTGTTTTCGAGAGAGAGTATCAGAAGTGTTCGTGTCCTCTATCAAGCTCAATATCCCACTAAATATCTAGCTAATCTCAATGAACTAACTATCCGAAATTTCAGCCATGCATCCACGTTCTCCACCAACGGTCATTAGCCTGTGCACGTGCTGAATAATGGCATATTCCGCGAGATTCCCGCTTGGAATTAGTCTTGACTCGTATCGTTCTTGCAATCACAAGCTAAAAAACATTAGGAACAATTGTTAGACAATTATAGCTAATAGTAAGAATCCTCAATCCTTAGACTCTCTGAACCACCCGCTAAGGATAATATATCCAGACTAATCTCAAGATAAGGGATCCATGCCTATCAAAAATCACTCCCTAACAATTGCCCCCAAATATCACTAATTAAATGCTCAACAAATTAGTCATGTTTCCGTTAGAATAGGACTAGCCGTTGCAACTTGGATATATCCGTTGCAACAAGTGACGTCATTGACAAGATAGCCTGCAACAAACATGATTATATACAGGGTAGCGATATAGGCAATATCTCTTATTAATATCAAGATTCTTTCTTTAAAACCTTCCGGAGAGCAATCAGGTATACTCTTTCTCCCTTAACCTTCTTTCTCTGCAATCTTTTTTCTTACTCTCATGGAAAAAATGGCTACCCGGTCCTCTCCCCAAAAGAATCACGAGCTTGAAACTGCACCCCAGAGCCAAAATCTTCTCAAAACCCTTCTCAAGAGCTTTGTTGCTTTACTGACCCTGAAATCGACCAGATTCGCCCCTGTTTTCCGAAGGGAACCATCTTTAGGCCCTTCGATTCGTCGCTGAAAAGTGACTGCGAATCAGAGACCTGGATATGTTTTCTTGCCGCTCCGTTTCAGATTGGCTACAACTATCATTTCCCGGTATTCACCCAAACATTCTTCAGCCACACCGGGATGTGTTTCAACCAAGCCATGCGCATGTTGTGGAGAGTTCTGTACACTCTCGAACAAATAATCAGCAAAGAATGTTTGGTCTTTGGTCTCATTGAGCTTCCTCACCTATACAACCTGGTAACCCATGGATCCCATCGATACCTCTTTAAAGCTAAACCTCAGTGTCCCCTTCCACTCCTCAAGACCACCAGAAACGACACTAACTGGAAAAACCAGTTCTTTTTCGTCATAAGAGATTCTATTCCCAACGGAAAGTATCTCCCCAAGAAGTGGAATTTGAAGGGTAGGATCTAGGATTCTTAGGGCAGGACCATTGACAACTCTGTTGTTCAATTTTTTTTGAGGATAACTGATCCATTTCTATTTTATTTTGCAGTGACCAGCTTTGCTGCCTTGAGAGATTTGCCTGCTACCGCTGAAAGAGTCGCTGCTTTCTGGGCCCTAGACACAACAGTTAGAACTTTCTGTCCAAAGGTCAAGGATCTAGAAGAGACCACATCCGCCTCCTACACCATGTCAAGTAAGTATGCATGCATATATAGATACGTAAGTGTTTGAAATAATTTAGTTGATCATGAATACTTATCTGGATTCTGATATCACAGGTACTGCTAAGTCCTCCTCTAAATCTGCCTCCAAGTGTGGCCTTGGGGAACTCGAGGGAATAATTTCCCCACGATCTGTCAAGAAGGAGCTGGCCGCAAGCCAAAGCCAACCAGAGAATGAGGGCATGACCCTTCGCGTTAAACTGGGGTCCAAAAGGAAGAAGCCATCTGAGCCTGCACCACCGAATGACGCCTTTCAGCTTGAACAAGACATCCACAGCTGTGTCTCCGAGGTAAGGATCACTGATTCTTCGTTGTATAAAATTTTTAGGATCAAGGATCCTTATCTTTGCATATTGTCATTATGCAGAAAGTTGCACAAATCCAAGTCCTGCAAGAGAAAAAGTTAACTGAGGCAGAAGAAATTATTGCTGATCTTCGGGCCTTTTGCACTGCTAAGGATAAGAAGATTGCACAGTTGGAGAGGGAGATCAATCGATTGGAAAAGCAGGACATAGTGGATGCAGTTCAGGCGAACAAGGATCGGTTGGAGGCCGCTGACGAGGCCAAAATCTCTGCTGTTAGGGCTATCCTGAAGGCCAGGATCCAGATAGCTCAGGAGGCCATGGATCATTCTTTTGAAAAGGCTGGATGGGAGGTGGAGGCTTGGAAGCAGAGGCTGCAGGAGCTGGGCGATGATGAGCCAGAAGAGACATCGATGCTTGAGGCCGCTCCAAGTGGTGAGAAGGATCCTGAACAGGCAGCAACTGGTGGCAGCAGCGAAGGTGGTGAAGCTAAGGATGATGAAGCAGCGAAGAAGTAGGCTGCACCAATGGGCGATGATGGAAATTTCTAGACGTGGCCGGAGCCCATTTTTAGGATTCTTGGTTTTTGTTTTCAAACAATGATGATCTGTAACTAAACAATAGTATTTAGGGTTAAGGATCACTGATCCTTCGAACAATAGGGGGTAGCAAAGGTGGATGGGTCCTTCTGTTTGTGGATGATGAAGCCCTTGATGCCCCCCGCCTTTTATTTCCTGCACTTTTAAACTCTGCAACGTACGAACCCGTTAGTATGGACACCCTTTGCCAACCCAAGTGGACGGGCCATGAAGCTTGGGTAGGCAATTTTGACAACCTCTTAAAGGGTTTTAAATAAATACAACGTTAATCTTTTGGCTATCTTTGGTGTCACCTACTTATTTTACGTTTTGAATATCGTTGCATCTATACTTATTGGTCAATTCCCTATTATATAATTTTGGAATTTATAAGTAGTTAAAAAGAATACCGAATGTGCCAAAATAAGTTCTATCTTAAAGACTTTGCATCAAATGATCAAGGATCACACACCCTATTGTCAAAGGTTGAAGGGTAACATAAATAAACCAGAAATAAAACAAAGGCAAATGAAGGATCGTACCAGTCAATCCAAGTTAGGATTCTATATCCTTAACACTTACAGTTGTGTCAACCAAAGCATAACAATCTATAGGACTTTAGGATTCACGATCCTTAGCTGTTAAACTTCGTAAACCTGTAGCAGTATTTAACTTGGGACTAAGCCAAACATCAAATGAAAGAATCATTAGTTACTGGGGGCAAGCCCCTGGGACAAGCCCAACAAACTGGGGACAAGCCCAAATAAACTGGGGACAAGCCCAACGTAAGTGACATGAAAATGCCAAAACCTTAGGATTCTGGTGTAGGGCGATACTCGAAGTGAGGATCTTATATCCTATGAGGATTCTTGATCCTTACATAAAGTACTTCTTTAGGTGGACAACATTCCAGGCTCTTGGCAGAAGGTCACCATCCATAGTTGACAAACGATATGCCCCTTTCCTGCCTCAGCTTCAATTAGATAGGGGCCTTCCCATTTCGGTGCTAACTTGCTGTTTTGGTCAAAAATCACACAAGGATAATATAACCAAATCTGATTTTTGTGAGGTTGGACGCTTGGTTAAACGAACAAGTGTTTGAACAAATATCAAAAGTAAATGACAATGAACACAAGGATTTGTACGAGGAAAAATCCCTTGATCAAGAGATGATCTCTGGCACAAAAAACCTCGGGTGATGGCAAATACCGATCACCAATTGGTATTAAGCAAAAACAATTACAACTTCGGAAATATTGAGCTTGTTATAATGTTGCTAGTGTGTGTATCAGAGAGTAGTGTAGGTCGCAGATATGTGTGTTCGAATTCCTTTCTTATTCAAGCTCAATATCCCTTTTATTCAGCTAAAAATTATCCTTAACTAACTATCCGAAAATCTTGGCAATATCCCACGTTCACCAATAACGGTCACGAACTCCTGGCACTTGCTGGAATAATGGCATATTCCCCTTTATTCTCGGCGGGTAGGTCATCTTCGTAAAGCTCCTGCAAAACCATGCCATAATACATTGGAAACAATTGTTAGCTAATTAGAACAATAATGAGGATCAATGATCCTTAGCCTTCCTGCATCGTGTCTTGAGGATCCATGATCCAGACATATAGAAGGATATATGACCCACGAACATTAAAATTCTATCCCTAACAATTGCCCCCAAACATGACTAATTAAATGCCCTAACAATTAGTCATGTTTCCGTTAGAAAGAAATTAGTCGTTGCCACTTGCATATATCCATTACACAGTATGATGTCACTTGATTTGATAACCTGCAACAAACATCATTATTTATAGCATAGGGATAGAGATCAAATCTCTTGTTTAAACTTGATCTCTGCCCTTTCATACGCATATCCAGAGCATCAAACAGGTATCCTCTTTCTCTCTCTTTATTCAATCCTCTGTTTTTCCATTATTCTGATCCATGGGAAAGATGGTAACCCGATCCTCTCCTCTCAAAGATCAACCACAAGATCACACTCCCAAGAGCCAAAACCTTGTGACTCATGGGTCGTATCCAAATCCAAAACTCACCCCCACTGCTCAAAATCACCAAGAATGACACCAACTGGAAAAACCAGTTCTTCTTTGTGAGAAGAGACTCCATTCCTCAAGGGGAGTATCTTCCCAAAAAGTGGAACTTGAAGGGTAGGATTTAGGATATGTTACTTTTTGTTATACTGAGGATAACTGATCCTGTTTTTTGTGCATGCAGTGACCAGCTATGCTGCCTTGAGAGATTTACCTGCCACGCCAGTAGGATTACTGCCTTTTGGGCACTTGATTCATCTGTGAGGACCTTTTACCCCAAGATCAAGGATTTAGAAGAAGATACCTCTACCTCTGTCACGATGTCAAGTAAGTATTTGTATATAAGTATATGAAAATATTCAACAAAATAGATAGCTTATAAATACTTATCTGAGTTTGATTTGCATAGGTGCTGCCAAGTCTACATCCAAATCTGCCTCCAAGTTTGATCTCGGGGAACTTCAAAGTATCATCTCCCCCCGCTCCATCAAGGCTGAACTGGCCTCAGGCCAAAGTAAGCCAGGAACAAGGGCAATGCCTTCCAGAGCCAAATCCGGGAGCAAAAGGAAGAAACTAAGCGAACCAACCGAGGACACCTCCCAGATCAAGCAGCAAATCCCTGACTTCATTGCTGTGGTAAGGATCACCTATTCTTGAATTACACTTGAACTTTAAGAATCACTGATCCTGAAAATTTCGACTTATGCAGAAAATAGCCCAACTCGAAGCCCTCCAAGATAAACTCCTAACTGAAGCTTAAGAGCACATTGACGAGCTCCATGCCATTACTGCTGCCAAGGACAAAAGGATCTCCAATTTGGAAAAGGAGGTTAAGCGCTTGGAGAAGGAGATCTTGGTGGATCAGATCCGGGCTAACAAAGAGAGATTGGAGGCTGCTGCTGAGGCGAAGGTTTCTGCCGTTAGGTCTATCATCAAAGATAGGATAAAGATGGTTGAAGAGGCCATGAATCCTTCTTTTGACAGGGCTGAGTGGGATGTGGCTGCTTGGAAGCAGAGGTTGATCGAGCTGGGTGACGAAGAAAGTCCTGAGCAGGCACCCATCCCGGAGGCAGAGCCAAGCAGCGTGATGGATCTGGCAGAGGCAGCGGTTGGTGGCAAGGGAGAAGGAGGTGAAGGTGATGAAGCAGCCGTGGAGTAGGTTGCATGAATGGGCGATGATGGATAATTCTAGACGTGGCCGGAGCCCATTTTTTCGGATTGTTGGTTTTTGTTTGATGGTTTTTTGATTTCAAACAATGATGGTCTGTAACTAAACAATAGTATCTAGGGTTAAGGATCACTGATCCTTCGAACAATAGGGGGTAGCAAAGGTGGATGGGTCCTTCTGTTTGTGGAGGATGAAGCCCTTGATGCCTCCCGCCTTTTATTCCCTGCACTTTTAAACTCTGCAAAGTATGACCCGTTAGTATGGACACCCTTTGCCAACCCAAGTGGACGGGCCACGTTTTGCTGGTAGAAGCTTGGGTAGGCAATTTTGACAACCTCTTAAAGGGTTTTTAATAAATAAAACTTTAATCTTTTGGCTATCTTTGGTGTCACCTACTTATTTTACGTTTTGAATATCGTTGCACTATACTTATTGGTCAATTCCCTATATGATTTTGGAATTTATAAGTTGTTAAAAAGAACACCGATTATGTGTCAAAACAAGTTCTATCTTAAAGACTTTGCATCATATGATCAAGGATCACACACCCTGTTGTCAAAGGTTGAAGGGTAACATAAACAAACCAAAAATAAAACAAAGACAAATGAAGGATCGTACCAGTGAACCCAAGTTTGGATTCTATATCCTTATCACTTACAGTTGTGCCAACCAAAGCATAACAATCGATAGGACTATAGGATTCAGGATCCTTAGCTGTTAAACTTCATAAACCTGTAGCAGTATTTAACTTGGGGCTAAGCCGAACATCAAATGAAAGAATCATTAGTTACTAGGGGCAAGCCCAACAACTGGGACAAGCCCAAATAAACTGGGTACAAGCCCAAATAAACTTGGGACAAGCCCAAATAAACTGGTGTAAACTGGAGTATGGCCCAAACTGGAATCTATCCAATCGTAAGCGACATGAAAATGTCGAAACCTTAGCTAACGTGAAAACATTAGAAACCTTAGGAACGGATGTATGGTATGTCTACCATTATACTTAGGATCCTACATATAGCCAACAACAATGAAATTGTCAGCCCCTAAAGTGGGTACTGGTCCCATTGCCTCGAACTATACTTGGATTACGTGTGCTACTGGCGGGGTGTTGAAACCCAATTCGTGTGAATGGTGGAAACCTTTAAACCTTAGAAGGTATTGGATACCTTAAACTGGGGACATGCCCAAAGTCTTGGAGAGGTGGCCAACCTCTTGATCCTTTATAATAACTTCTGCAAAACTTAAAACTTGATAAGGTTGAATGTTGAAAATTCAACATCCTTACTTTAGAATAAATAATAAGAAGTACAATAAGAATGAAAGCATTAGTAAAACGTTACCAATCAAGAATCTCATATCCTTTGAGGATCCTTCAATCTGAGTTGATCATTAGGATACTTAAGGATCCCTGATCCTTTACATAAAATACTTTTTTAGGTGGATAGCATTCCAAGCTCTTGGAAGAAGGTCACTATCCATAGTCAATAATCAATATGCCCCCTTTCCTGCATCGGCTTCAATTAGATAGGGGCCTTCCCATTTTGGTGCCAATTTGCCATCAGAAGGATTCGTGGTATTCTGAAATGCTTTCCTCAGCACCATGTCACCAACTTGAAATCTTCTTATTCTGATATTCTTATTATAAGCACCAGCCATCCTTTGTTGATAACTAGCCAGCCTTATCCTTGCCACGTTTCTTAATTCTTCCAAGGTATCTAGGTCTTGAGCCAGAGTCTCAGCATTTGCTTCAGGATCACGGATGCTTGTTCTGGCTGTAGGGACTACCATTTCTGTAGGGATCACTGCCTCAGCTCCAAAGACTAAGGAAAAAGGAGTATGACCCGTAGCATTCTTGGGAGTTGTTCTATCTGCCCATAAGACATATGGTAGTTCTTCAGCCCATTTTCCTTTCTTTAATCCAAGCTTTTTCTTCAAATTGTTGATGATGATCTTGTTGGATGATTTTGCCTGACCATTAGCTTGTGGGTGGACTGGTGTTGATGTAATCATCCTAATCCCCCAGCTGTCACAAAAGTTAGTAGTATAGTTCCCAATAAACTGGGATCCGTTATCACAAACAATCTCAGAAGGAATACCAAATCTAGTAATGATATTTCTTTTAATAAAGGATATAACTTCCTTTTCCCTGACTTGGGTAAAAGCTTCAGCTTCTATCCACTTAGAGAAATAGTCTGTCATAGCTAGCGTGAACACTTTTCCTCCTGGTGCCTTGGGAAGCTTGCCTACTATATCCAATCCCCATCTCATAAATGGCCAAGAGGAGGATATAGGATGCAGAGGTTCTGCGGGCTGATGAAGGATATTATTGTGTCTTTGGCCAGTGTCACATTTCTTTGCATACTCCACAACATCTTTCTTCATTGTAGGCCAATAGTATACTGTCCTGAGGATCCTTGAAAATAGTGTTCTGCCCCCAGTGTGGTTTCCACAGTCTCCTTCATGAAAATCCTTTAAGACTTTTTGGATGTCAGGATCCTCAATGCATCGTAGATAGGGTCCTGCAAGAGATCTCTTATATAACATGTTATTAATTATAGTGAATTGGGATACTTTATCTTAAAGGCTTTAAGATTCTCGCCAATCAGAATTTCCCCATTCTGAATATACTTCATTATTGGAAGGATTCAGGATCCTGAATTCGACTCCGGATCATCACAGGATAGAATTGCAGTATTACCCACTATCTCCATTGTTTCATCTTCCTCAATTGCAGGAGTTAGGACATGGAAATAAGTATCTTTACATCTTCTGGTATCTTTAGTGAGGATCCTAGATTGGCTAAGGCATCTGCTTCTGCATTTTCTTCTCTAGGTACCTGTGTAAGGCTGAAAAAAGCAAAAGAATCTGCCAATTTCTTGACTATCTCCAAATATTTGATTAGTTTCTCACATTTAACAGCATAGAACCATTATAGTGATTAGTAATTAATAGAGAATCCACAAACACTTGAAGATACATGATCTTCATATGCTTAGCTAATTGCAAACCTGCTATCAAGGCCTCATACTCTGCCTCGTTATTAGTGGTTTGGAATTCACATGCTATTGATTGGGGTATAATGCCCCCCTGTGGCAATTTTAGTAGTAGGCCTAGTCCAGTTCCTTTGACATTCGAGGCTCCATCTGTGAAGAATGTCAAAGGATCCTTGGTCTCCTCAAGTTGTTGTACCTCCAATTCAGCTTCTCTTGTAGATCACTACTGAAATCAGCCACAAAGTCAGCCAAAGCCTGGGATTTAATAGCAGTTGTAGGCTCATACTTAATGTCATATGCACTAAGTTTAACAACCCATTTTTCCATTCTCCTCGACATCTCTGGTTTCTTGAGAACATTCTTGATAGGAAAGTTAGTTTTAACGACAATAGTATGAGTTTCGAAATAATGTCTTAATTTAGTAGAAGCCATGATTAGAGCAAGAATAAGTTTTTCTAAATGAGAATACCTAGCCTCAGAATCAAGTGAACTTTTACTTACATAGTATACCGGATGTTGTTGGCCTTCATGATCCTTAACAAGGACCGCACTTACAGCTTTACCTGAAACAACTAGGTATAAGGATAATGGTTCCCCATTTTCAGGTTTCATTAAAGCTGGTGCTGAGGATAGGTAATCCTTGAGAGCCTATAGAGCAACTTCATGCTTCTCCGTCCACTCGAACTTCTTATTCTTCCTCAGAATATCATAGAAATCCTTGCATCTTTCTGAGGATTTTGAAATGAATTTGTTCAGGGCGGCGACTCTTCCTATCAATCTTTGCACATCCTTAGCGTTGGCAGGAGACTTGATGTTGATTATAGCCTTTATCTGCTCCGGACTTGCTTTGATCCCTCTCTTGGTCACCATGTATCCTAAGAACTTTCCAGCTTTGACTCCGAAATGGCATTTGGAAGGATTCAATTTCATATTGTATTGGTCAAGGACATTGAATGCTTCTTCGAGATCCTTAAGGTGATCCTCAGCTCTTTTAGACTTGACCACCATATCATCTATATATACCTCCATCGTATGTCCAAGTTGTTCTTTGAACATCATATTCACCAGCCTTTGGTATGTAGAACCAAAGGGCATAGCAATATAGCTGTATATGCCGATGGGTATCATGAACGCTGTATCCTCTTGATCAGATGGTTCCATCTGAATTTGCTGAAATCCAGATGAAGCATCCATAAAAGTTAACAACTCATGACCCGCCGTAGCATCCACCATGGAGTCAATGTGGGGTAAAGGGAAAGGATCCTTGGGACATGCCTTGTTTAAGTCAGTAAAATCCACACATACCCTCCACTTTCCATTTTTCTTTTGAACAACAACCACATTGGCTAACCATCTTGGATACTTGACTTCTCTAATCATACCTGCCGTTAGTAGCTTGTGTACCTCGTCTTGGATGATAGCATTTCTTTCAGGAGCAAACTTTCTCCTCTTTTGGTGTATTGGCCTGAAAGATCTGTCAATACCAAGTTTATGAGTAATAACATCCTTAGATATACCTGTCATATCTTCATGCTTCCAGGCGAAGGTAGACTTCCTTCGTTTAAGGAAGGATACTAGATCCTGCTCTATGCTCTCCTGGATTCCGGATCCTATATACACCTTGGATTCAGGATCCTCAGGATCTAAGAGTATATCCTTGACGTCCTATTCTCTTGCCTCCATGACGTCTCTTGGAGGATGCTTTAAGTGCTATGCTTCCCTAGACTTGGAAGCAGGTTTCATTGAGGAAGTGTAGCAATTCTTCGCCTCCTGCTGATCACTTTCTATCTTGACTATCTTCCATGGGCTTGGAAGCTTGACGCATTGGTGGTATGTTGAAGGGATCGCCTTCATCTCATGTATCCATGGCCTGCCAAGGATAACATTACAGCAAGATAAGCTATCTATTACACAAAATTTTTTGATAGAATTCACTCCCTCTATGTAAATAGGAAGCTTGATGTCCCCCAATGTATTCTTGGTTTCCCCACTGAATCCCACAAGCACCGATGTTGGTATGATCTCAGATTCAGGGATATTCATCTTTTTGAGGACATCCAACTGGATTATGTTCATTGAACTCCCTCCATCGATAAGGATCATGCGAACAAAATGATTAGAAATAAATAAAGTAATGACAAGACCATCATGATGAGGATCCTGAATGTCTACGCGATCTTCTTCATCAAAAGATATCACTTTTGCTATGTTAGGGTAGATGTTCGAACTGGTCTCTCCCCATTCTCCATCTTCGTCTCCTTAGCATGCCTTTTTGCTACCGAAAACGAAGTTCCACAGATATCAGAACCACCGGAAATAAAGTTAATGATCTGAGCATCTGCTGGTGGTGGAGGAGCTCTCTCAGGCACTTTCTCAGTATCCTGAGTCCTTGAACGTTTCCTTCCTAACAGTTCCTTCAAATACCCTTTGCTACGAAGATAGCCAATTTCCTTCCTCAACACTATACACTCGTCAGTGAAGTGGCCAAAATCTTCATGATAAGCGCCCCACTTGGATTTATCCTTAGTGGCTCCAGGTTTATCAGTTTTCCTTGGCCATCTAGCCTTGTCACCTAAATTCTGCATAGCAAGTATTAGTTCATGATTATCCACAGAAAAAAAAAAATTCATATATTGGAGGATAATCCTCATCGTCTTCGTCTTGTTCAACTGCATTCACATTGTGATTGTCACGTTTAGAGTAAGACTTGGATCGATTATTCTTAAAGAATGATCCTTGCTTCTCCTGTTTTGAGGATCCTGAGAGTCTCTCCTGGATCCTTTTGTCATCTTCTAAACGAATAAACCTCAATGCCCTGTTCCTTACTTCATCTAAATTCCTGCAAGGTGTCATAACAAGGTCATCGTAGAATGAGGAATCCTTAAGCTGGCCCATTTTGAATGCCTCTACAGCAGTGGCAATATCTAAAATAGGAATTTCTAAGGATTCTTGACTAAACTTAGTGATGTAATCTCTTAATGATTCATCACAACCCTGAGTTACCCTATATAAATCACTAGTTAACCGTTCAAAAGTTCTACTACATGAAAATTGGTTATTGAACAAATTAACTAGGTGAGAAAACGAAGTAATTGAGTAGGGAGGAAGACTTAGTAGCCATTTTAGTGCTGATCCAGTGAGTATGGATCCGAAGCCCTTCCAAAGACAGGCTTCCTTTAGTCTCTCTAGAATGAGGTTGATCTCCATTCTCTCCCGGTATTATGCCACATGCTTCTCTGGATCAGTCGTACCATCGTACAGCTTCATATTGTGGGTCTGAAATCATTTTGGTATCTCTGCATTGCATATAGGAGGTGCGAAGCGAGACACCCTGTGACTTCCATCCGGGATCTCAGGAATGGGCTTAACCACTCCTGGGACGCTGGATATCATATCCTTAAGCTTCTGGAGCTCCCGTGCCATAGCCTGATTGATACATGTATCCTGCATGGAACCGTAATTAGTACCAAAAGATGTATTGACATGGTTACCTCCTGATTGGTTTGGAACCGGATCGCTGAAGTGTATCCAAAAGTAGACACTTCAGGTGCAACAGTTGGACCAGATGAAGCAATAGTCTGCATAGGGATGAAATCCCCTTTGTGAACTTCAGAATCCTTGAATATCTGACTCCCTGAAGATACTTGATCCTGAAAGATATTAGGTCCAGGATACATGTGTGCTGACGGCCTTAAAGGATACTGCAAGGATCCTTGAACCTTATCCCAAGCAGAGGATCCTTGATCCTTAGAGAAGGATCCTTGATGCTGGGAATAGGGTCCCTTTGGTGCAACTGTCTCCAAATATCTTCCCGAGTTGAGATAGCCTCCTTGATACTGATACGATGATCCTGGAGATTGGGATGAGGATCTATAAGGCTGGTCATGAGATGCTTGCGGCTGCGTCATTGCCAACGATCCATGCTGCAATCCTAAGGATCCTTGAGCCTGTGTCATCGCCATTGATCCCTACTGGTAATTGGAGGATTCTTGGATTTGAACACCAGATCCCCTTGAGTGCTGGATTGCTGACGCTGGAGAAGTGAAATCCAATGATCTGGGCATCAGCGGAGAGTGATCCTCCACTGATCTCTTCTGTTTCTTGATTTCATCAATCTCCCTGAGGATCCTCTGGTTAGTTTTGTCCCATTTCTCCATGTATCCCTTCATCTGCAAAATCAAAGTAGAAAGATCATTGTTAGTTATTGTAGATGAAGAAACAATGGAGGTTTTCGATCCTGTGTTAATTGGTGTAGTTTTCTTCTGAGGATTCTCAGCATTTTTCTGATACGCAGGAGGAATGGGTGGCAATGATGCACTAGGCTGAGATGTGGTAACCGCCAGCATGGCACTTGAAGTAGATTTTCAATGAGAAGCTATGTGGTTGAAGGAAATGAATAGAAATGAATGAAATGAACGGAATTTTCAGAATTGAAGCACCGATTGCCCCACGGTGGGCGCCAAACTGTTTTGGTCAAAAATCACACAAGGATAATGTAACCAAATCTGATTTTTGTGAGGTTGAATGCTTGGTTAAACGAACAAGTGTTTGAACAAATATCAAAAGTAAATGACAATGTACACAAGGATTTGTACGAAGAAAAAGCCCTTGATCAAGAGATGATCTCCGGCACAAAAAACCTCGGGTGATGGCAAATACTGATCACCAATTGGTATTAAGCAAAAACAATTACAACTTCGGAAATGTTGAGCTTGTTACAATGTTGCTAGTGTGCGTATCAGAGAGTAGTGTAGGTCGCAGATGTGTGTGTTCGAATTCCTTTCTTATTCAAGCTCAATACCCCTTTTATTCAGCTAAAAATTATCCTTAACTAACTATCCGAAAATCTTTGCAATATCCCACGTTCACCAATAACGGTCACGAACTCCTGGCACGTGCTGGAATAATGGCATATTGCCCTTGATTCTCGGCGGGTAGGTCATCTTCGTAAAGCTCCTGCAAAACTATGCCATAATACATTGGAAACAATTGTTAGCTAATTAGAACAGTAATGAGGATCAATAATCCTTAGCCTTCCTGCACCGTGTCTTGATGATCCATGATCCAGATATATAGAAGGATATATGATCCATGAACATTAAAATTCTATCCCTAACACTTGCCATCAGTAGGGTTCGTGGTATTTTGGAATGCTTTCCTCAATACCAAGTCACCTAATTGAAATCTTCTGACCCTGACATTCTTGTTGTAAGCTCCAGCCATCCATTGTTGATAGCTAGCCAACCTAAATCTCGCCAAGTCTCTAAGTTCTTCCATGGTATCCAGGTCTTGAGCCAGAGTCTCGGCATTTGCTTCAGGATCACGGATGCTTGTCCTGGCCGTAGGAACTACCATTTCTGTAGGGATCACTGCTTCAGTTCTAAAGACTAAGGAGAAGGGAGTCTGACCTGTTGCATTCTTGGGAGTTGTCCTGTCTGCCCATAAGACATAAGGTAATTCCTCAGCCCATTTGCCCTTTTTGGATCCAAGCTTCTTCTTCAAGTTGTTGATGATGATCTTGTTGCATGATTCTGCCTGGCGATTAGCTTGTGGGTGGACTGGTGTTGATGTAATCATCCTAATCCCCAGCTGTCACAAAAGTTAGTAGTACGATCCCCAATAAACTGGGATCCGTTATCACAAACAATTTCAGAAGGAATTCCAAATCTAGTAATGATATTTCTTTTAATAAAGGATATAACTTCCTTTTCCCTGACTTGGGCAAATGCTTCAGCTTCTATCAATTTAGAGAAATAGTCTGTCATAGCTAGAATGAACACTTTTCCTCCTGGTGCCTTGGGAAGCTTGCCTACTATATCCATTCCCCACCTCATAAATGGCCAAGAGGGGGATATAGGATGCAGAGGTTCTGCCGGTTGATG
This sequence comes from Scalesia atractyloides, assembly GCA_947069175.1. Taxonomy (NCBI): domain Eukaryota; kingdom Viridiplantae; phylum Streptophyta; class Magnoliopsida; order Asterales; family Asteraceae; genus Scalesia; species Scalesia atractyloides. The sequence goes on from CAMTDV010000014.1 coordinate 3,001,478, forward strand.
GAGAATGTTACTATGCCTTTGGCAAGCGTCACATTTCTTTGCATACTCCACAAAATCTTTCTTCATTGTAGGCCAATAGTATACTGTCCTGAGGATCCTTGAAAATAGTGCTCTGCCTCCAGTGTGGTTTCCACAGTCTCCTTCATGAAAATCCTTTAAGACTTCTTGGATCTCAGGATCCTCAATGCATCGTAGATAGGGTCCTGCAAGAGATCTCTTATATAACATGTTATTAATTATAGTGAATTGGGATACCTTTATCTTAAAGGCTTTAAGATACTCGCCAATCAGAATTTCCCCATTCTGAATATACTTCATTATTGGAAGGATCCAGGATCCTGAATTCAACTCCAGATCATCACTGGATAGAATTGCAGTATTACCCACTATCTCCATTGTTTTATCTTCCTCAATTGAAGGAGTTAAGACATGGATAATAGGTATCTTTACATCTTCTGGTATCTTTAGTGAGGATCCTAGATTGGCCAAGGCATCTGCTTCTGCATTTTCTTCTCTAGGTACCTGTGTAAGGCTGAAAAAAGCAAAAGAATCTGCCAATTTCTTGACTATCTCCAAATATTTGATTAGTTTTTCACATTTAATAACATATGAACCATTATAGTGATTAGTAATTAATAGAGAATCCACAAACACTTGAAGATACCTGATCCTCATATGCTTAGCTAATTGCAAACCTGCTATCAAGGCCTCATACTCTGCCTCGTTATTAGTGGTTTGGAATTCACATGCTATTGATTGGGGTATAATGCCCCCCTGTGGCGATTTTAGTAGTAGGCCTAGTCTGGTTCCTTTGACATTCGAGGCTCCATCTGTGAAGAATGTCAAAGGATCTTTGGTCTCCTCAAGTTGTTGTACCTCCAATTCAGCTTCTCTTTGTAGATCACTACTGAAATCAGCCACAAAGTCAGCCAAAGCCTGGGATTTAATAGCAATTCTAGGCTCATACTTAATGTCATATGCACTAAGTTTAACAACCCATTTTCCATTCTCCTCGACATCTCTGGTTTCTTGAGAACATTCTTGATAGGAAAGTTAGTTTTAACGACAATAGTATGAGTTTCGAAATAATGTCTTAATTTAGTAGAAGCCATGATTAGAGCAAGAATAAGTTTTTCTAAATGAGAATACCTAGCCTCAGCATCAAGTGAACTTTTACTTACATAGTATACCGGATGTTGTTGGCCTTCATAATCCTTAACAAGGACCGCACTTACAGCTTTACCTGAAACAACTAGGTATAAGGATAATGGTTCCCCATTTTCAGGTTTCATTAAAGCCGGTGCTGAGGATAGGTAATCCTTGAGAGCCTATAGAGCAACTTCATGCTTCTCCGTCCACTCGAACTTCTTATTCTTCCTCAGAATATCATAGAAATCCTTGCATCTTTCTGAGGATTTTGAAATGAATCTGTTCAGGGCGGCGACTCTTCCTATCAATCTTTGCACATCCTTAGCGTTGGCAGGAGACTTGATGTTGATTATAGCCTTTATCTGCTCCGGACTTGCTTCGATCCCTCTCTTGGTAACCATGTATCCTAAGAACTTTCCAGCTTTGACTCCGAAATGGCATTTGGAAGGATTCAATTTCATATTGTATTGGTCAAGGACATTGAATGCTTCTTCGAGATCCTTAAGGTGATCCTCAGCTCTTTTAGACTTGACCACCATATCATCTATATATACCTCCATCGTATGTCCAAGTTGTTCTTTGAACATCATATTCACCAGCCTTTGGTATGTAGCACCTGCATTTCTTAAACCAAAGGGCATAGTAATATAGCTGTATATGCCGGTGGGTATCATGAACGCTGTATCCTCTTGATCAGATGGTTCCATCTGAATTTGCTGAAATCCAGATGAAGCATCCATAAAAGTTAACAACTCATGACCCGCCGTAGCATCCACCTTGGAGTCAATGTGGGGTAAAAGGGAAAGGATCCTTGGGACATGCCTTGTTCAAGTCAGTAAAATCGACACATACCCTCCACTTTCCATTTTTCTTTTGAACAACAACCACATTGGCTAACCATCTTGGATACTTGACTTCTCTAATCATACCTGCCCTTAGTAACTTATCTACCTCCTCTTGGATAATGGCATTTCTTTCAGGTGCAAAATTTCTCCTCTTTTGGTGTATTGGCCTGAAAGATTTGTCAATACCAAGTTTATGAGTAATAACATCCTTAGATATACCTGTCATGTCTTCATGTTTCCAAGCAAAGGTAGATTTCCTTCTCTTCAGGAAGGATACTAAATCATGTTCAATATTATCCAGGATCCCGGATCCTATATAAACTTTGGATTCAGGATCCACGGGATCTAACAGAATATCCTTGACGTCCTGTTCTCTAGCCTCCATGACGTCTCTCGGAGGATACTTTAATTGCTATGCTTCACTGGGCTTTGATGCTGGTTTCATTGAGGAAGTGTAACAATTCTTTGCCTCTTGCTGATCACTCTCTATCTTTACTACTCCCCAAGGAGCTGGTAGCGTGACACACTGGTGATACGTTGAGGGAACTACCATCATATCATGTATCCATGGCCTGCCAAGGATAACATTACAACAACATAAGGAATCTATTACACAGAATTTCTGGATAGAATTCACCCCCTCTATATAATTTGGGAGTTTGATGTCCCCCAGTGTATTCTTGGTTTCTCCACTGAATCCCACATGCACTGATGATCTTGGAACGATTTCGGATTCAGGAATGTTCATTCTCTTGAGGACATCCAACTGTATTATGTTCACTGAGCTCCCTCCATCGATGAGGATCCTGCGAACAAAATGGTTAGAAATAAACAATGTAATGACTAAACCGTCGTGATGAGGATCCTGTATGTCTACACGGTTATCCTCATCGAAGGATTAATTTGCTGCTGAGTCAGAGTGGAGGTTTGAATGGGTCTATCCCCACTCTCCATTTTTGTTTCCTTAGCGTGTCGTTTTGCTGCCGAAAATGAGGTTCCATATATATCAGAACCTCCGGAGATGAAGTTTAATTTGAGCATCAGCTGGTGGAGGAGGAGCCTTTTCAGGAATTTTTTCAGGATCCTGGATCCTTGATTTTTTCCTTCCGAGCAACTCCTTCAGGTATCCCTTGCTCAAAAGATAGCCTATTTCTTTCCTCAACGCTATACACTCGTCGGTGAGATGACCGAAATCCTCATGATAAGCACACCACTTAGATTTATCCTTAGTAGCTCTGGGCTTGTCAGTTTTCCTTGGCCACCTAGCCTTGTCACCTAAATTCTGCATAGCAAGGATTAGTTCATTATTATCAGCAGAAAAACAATATTCAGAAATTGGAGGATAATCCTCATCATCTTCCTCCTCTTCGACCGCATGCACATTGTGATTGTCATTCTTAGAGTATGACTTGGATCGATTATTCTTAAACAATGATCCTTGTTTTTCCTGTCTTGAGGATCCTGACAATCTCTCTTGGATCCTCTTATCATCCTCTGACCGAATGAACCTCAATGCCCTGTTCCTTACTTCATCTAAATTCTTGCAAGGCGTCATAACAAGATCATCATAGAATTTTGAATCTCTAAGTAATCCCATTTTAAATGCTTCCACAGCAGTGGCAATATCCAGATTGGGGATATCTAAGGATTCTTTACTAAACCTAGTGATATAATCCCTTAAGGATTCATCACGACTCTGTGTTACCCTATATAAATCACTAGTTAATCGTTCAAAGGTTCTACTACATGAAAACTGATTATTGAACAAATTAACTAAATGAGAAAATGAAGTATTTGAGTAAGGAGGAAGACTTAGCAGCCATTTCAGTGCCGATCCAGTGAGTGTGGATCCTAAGCCCTTACAAAGACAGGCTTCTTTTAACCTTTCTGGAATGGGGTTGATCTCCATTCTTTCCCGGTACTGTGCCACATGCTCCTCTGGATCAGTCGTACCATCGTACAGCTTCATGTTGGGGGTTTGAAAGTGTTTTGGTATCTCAGCATTGCATATAGGAGGTGCAAAACGAGACACCCTGTGACTTCCATCTGGGATCTCAGGAATGGGCTTAACCACTCTTGGGACGCTGGATATCATATCCTTAAGCTTCTGAAGTTCCCGTGCCATAGCCTGATTGATACCTGTATCCTGCATGGAACCGTAATTAGTACCAAAAGATGTATTGACATGGTTACCTCCTGATTGGTTTCGAACCGATATCGCAGAAGTGTATCCAAAAGTAGACACTTCAGGTGCAACAGTTGGACCAGATGAAGCAATAGTCTGCAGAGGAATGAAGTCTCCTATATGAACTTCAGAGTTCCTGGACGGTTGGCTTCCTAAGGATCCTTGATCCTGAAACAAGTTGGATCCTTGAAATTGAGATGAGGATCCTTGATATGGTGCATAGAATCCTCTGGACTGGTACATTCCTTGCGGTCCTGCTGGTTCATAGAAGGATCCTTGAGGATCCGTGACTCCTAGTGATCCTCGTTGAAGTATGGATGATCCCTGAGGTTGGAAGTAGGATCCATGAACTTGAGGAGAGGATCCTTGAGCCTGGGTCATCGCCAGTGATCCCTGCTGATAGTTGGAGGATCCTTGCACTTGTACGGCGGATCCTTGAGAGTATTGGATCGTTGATGCTGGAGAAGCGAAATCCAGCGACCTGGGTATCAGTGGAGAGTGATCCTCCGCTGATCTCTTCTGCTTCTTCATTTCATCAATCTCCCTGAGGATCCTCTGGTTGGTTTTGTCCTGTTGTTCCATGTATCCTTTCATCTGCAAAATCAAAGTAGAGAGATCACTGTTAGTGGGAGTAGATGAGAAACAACAGAGGTTTTCGATCCTGTATAAACAGGTGTAGTTTTCTTCTGGAGATTCTCAGCACTCTTCTGGTATGCAGGAGGAATGGGTGGCAATGATGCACTAGGCTGAGATGTGGTAACAGCCGGTATGGCACTTGAACTGGATTTTCCTTGAGAAGCCATGTGATTGATGAAAATGAATAGAAATGGATGAGTTTTTAGAATTGAAGCACCGATTGCCCCACGGTGGGCGCCAAACTGTTTTGGTCAAAAATCTGATTAAGGATAATGTACCCAAACTTTGATTGTGAGGTTGAGTGCTTGATGTGTTAAATGAATGTATAAACGAAATTAGAAAGATAAACTAAGATGAACATAGGGATTTATACGAGGAAAAGCCCTTGATCACTAGTAGATCGCCGACATAAAAACCTCGGGTGATGGAAACTACCGATCACCGGTTATATTGAACACAAAAGATTACAACTTTGGATGATATTGAGCTTGGTACAATGTAAGCTAGCGTGTATGTGTGTGTTTTCGAAAGAGAGTATCAGAAGTGTTCATGTCCTCTATCAAGCCCAATATCCCACCAAATATCTAGCTAATCTCAATGAACTAACTATCTGAAATTTCAGCCATGCATCCACGTTCTCCACCAACGGCCACTAGCCTGTGCACGTGCTGAATAATGGCATATTCCGCGAGATTCCCGCTTGGAATTAGTCTTGACTCGTATCGTTCCTGTAATCACAAGCTAAAAAACATTGGGAACAATTGTTAGACAATTATAGCTAATAGTAAGGATCCTCAATCCTTACTCTCTGAACCACCCGCTAAGGATAATATATCCAGACTAATATCAGGATAAGGGATCCATGCCTATAAAAAATCACTCCCTAACAATCAAGTCCTAGTACAATAATGTTTAGTGGATGTTCAATTTTTTCAATTAACTACTAAAGCAATTAAGAATGTAAATCATGAAAACAAAGCAATTAACAATGGTTTTTAGTGAAATCAGATGATGAGAAAGTAGCTACCTAGACAAGAATAATGTAAACTCACTCACAGCTTATGGGATTGGATAATTGGTTTTGGGTACCAGGATCTTAAAATACACTATATAAACCTAAATTGGATGGCAGATCACTCTCCAAACATGACGCAATCTAGTATCTAGGGAAGTGTGTAAACTGACTAGTTTCGGGTTAAGATCACCTCTCGGTCTCTCTAAGCACATACTATGGTAACCCTAAATTTGGATATCCTCTCGGTCCCACCAGAAACAATACATCTCGGAAATGTAAGGGGTAGTAGTTCTAACAAGTTTCTAACACGGGATAGCAAGGATCAAAAGATAGCAAAGGATAACTCACTCTCGTGCAGTTAACTCCTAAACCTTCTAGTGATTGAGACAACCCAACATCTCATCTCCTTTCGGACTTAAAGATGGTAGAATGCTAATTACCAAATAAGTTAATTACTTGTTCCAACAGTTTACCACGTCTAGCAACCACGAGATATTATCGAAAACACAAAGTCTACGAAATCACCGAACCCTAGAACAATTAATACTCAATCAACTTAACTAGAATTAAGTGGAATATGTAATAATTATTAGTTATTAAGCACGCATGCAGATTAGAAACTTGATTAGAACACTTTTTACCATAACATTAGCAAAACATGCAATTATCCAAAACCGAAAAGCTTATTACAAGTTAACAATGCTCATAACTTAGGCAGCTAAGAAGAACTTAACTACTCATGGTCATAATCAAAGGTAAACATAAGTCGAAAGTTAACAAATTCAGTATACATGTTTATGGAATCCAATTCAAACAAAACCGAAAACAATTATACGACGTCTAACTGAAAAGCAACAAACTTTAATCGACCCATTTCAATTCCAAGCTTCCCTCTTGATAAAAACACTTCAAAATCGCATATTGAGTGATTCTTAAAATCTGGAGTAGAGGAGACCTAAGGTTGATGCATATTTAAATATGACAACAAGTCATGATTCTCATCAAACACTCCGATCGCGCATCACGATTGGAGGTGGAGTTATGGCTCGCGTGGCGCGAACACATCTGGTAGTGACCAGACTTGACCCAGTGCATAAGATGGTAAATAAGTGGAACTTCATGGCTATTTTGGTCCTATCGCTGATATTTCAACCCTAGGCGTGTCGCGATGGAAGACCCTTCGACTGGGTCGCGACGCGCGAACATCTCTTTCCACATGATTTTTCTTTTTCTCATCCGACTTCTTTTGTGTGCTCGTTTCTTCTCCATTCTTGCTCGTTTAAGATCCCTTACACACGTTCACCTACAAAATAAAATTTTAACTAAGTACAAGCTATTTAAGACCGAAAATGACTCAAGAACTATTGGAAACTATACAAAAATACATGAGAAGTTAGATTTGTTTGCATCACATCAAACACACTGACACTTAAACATTTTTCATCATTGAAAAATATGCAATGGAATCATAATTGGGAAATTCGGTTTCAAGTAATTCAAGTGCTTTATTTAATAGACAAAATAACACACAAGTAGAGATTGCTAGTATATTGATCCATCTAAATCTAACTACCGACAAATCAAGCCCTAGTCATGTTTTAATCTTTAAGTTCATTTATTCTATCTATCGATGTGTCTTACACTTAAAAGCCATAACTGTACCTAATCCCATTTTAAGTGATCAAAGCCCAGGATAGACCATTTAGATTTATCCTACCACTATAAACAAAAACCTTATGTATAAAAAATTAAAACACATGTGATGAATAGGGTGAATGATGATGGTTTCATGATTATTATATTATTTATTATTATTATTATTATTATTTATTTTATTATTATTTTTTTTTTAATTAATTTTTTTCAGTTGAATCTCATCTAGGGATGCTTCCATCAAACTACTACAACTTGACTTTGCATATAAGCTTTAGCCCTCTTACATAAGCACATAAATAATCACCCAATGGTATTTTAACCGAGCTAGAACCTGGTATATGCCAATTAGGTTCAAACTTAACTTTTCAGTAAGCTCGTATGATGGAATTATGGAATTGCGGATCACCATCAACTTTTAGATTTATTTTTATAAAAAGAAAGTGACGTGCTATTTGGTGAAATTAATTTTTCTTACAAAAAAGTTTTTAAATATAAAGTGGTACCCTATCACATTATATTTAATAGTTTCGGCTTCGCTACTCTTTAGACGAAAACCACAAGACTTCATGATTTATTCTTAATTTATTACCTACAATCCTAGGAAACTATCATTGTTGGCTCAGCCTACCAACACATCTCAATACTCAATACGTTTTTAATCTTTTTTTCCTTTTAAATATCATATTTAACACTAAAACCTGATTTTACTATCATTTTCCATTTAATTTGCCAGAAAATCAAGAACACATTATTTTTATTTTTCAAACTTTTTTTTAACTTTTTAATGGAAAAACTACTTAAAAAACATAAAAAAACAAACTCAATATACAACATATGACGGCAGTCTCCTATCCTCACGCTTTAAATCTACATTGTCCCCAATATAGGATGGAAGATGACTAAAAATAAATACAAAAATAAAATAATAGACTAAACAATGAATTGAAAGCACTTAACTGGTTAGGATAGCGATGTCAGTACCAGCTGTGCATATCCTCATTCCAACAAAACGATCGTATAACATTTCCTTTGTGATCGATCTTGATAAACTGGGGTTGCCCTTTTACACAATAATATAAGAAGGCTCCCCGCTCAAATGGAGATTGAGTATGAGCGATACAATCCAAAACTGCACAATATAAAACAACACAAACCCAAGCATAATATCGTCTCAAAACGAAAAACCGAATCAAAACTAATTGAAACGTACTAACTCAGACTCGATACGACTCAAAATACCTAAAGTCACATGAATATAAAAGGAAAGCATACCGAATCGGCTCTTGACGTGAAAATTGAAGAAACGAGGTGAAAATTGATCTGGCTGACGTGCCGACTTGGCACGTCATCCCGCGTCACGACTTGTGCAACCACCTACATTGCGTTTCGCCAGGACATGCCAGTTGATTTTTTCGTTGACTCACTCGGTGGCATGTCGCGATGGGTAGTGACCCCTTCATCGTGATGTGCCAAAGTCCATTTTCCACAAGAGTTTCTTTGGGCATGGGGATCTTAGCCAATTTTCAACTTTTCACTTACCAAACTCCCGCAAAATCACGCCAAACTTCAAAATTAAGTTCCCAATCACATATAACTCCGTTTTATTCAAGATTCTCAGTAGAATAACATACAAATCCCTGCAAAACAAACACAAAGCGCAAACAAAAAAACATAAATACACACCTTTACACTCGGGTTTTTTTCCTAAGAAACAATCCTCAACTATCACTCATTATGAGGATTGAGGCAGACAACCTCATCCATCTCACTCGACCTCCCTATGTATAGCTTCAGAGGATGTTCATTTACCTTGAAAATCTCTCCATTTTTCTCTTCAATCGTCACACTACCACACGGGAGTCATAGAGTTTTGGAGAGTGATCGATGGTTTCCAAACGATGAAGAAACTGAATATACAAAACTCGTTCATATATCACCTTACTACCCAATTAATCAACCTAATGAAGAAAAAAACATGTTTCCATCATTTGATTTAATAAGAGTCAACTGAAGAGATGTAAAGATAAGCTTTTCTACTAAATAAGCACGATTACGCATCATCATAATATGGTCATGCTTCCTGGTTGACCTGTAATCTCAACAACCAAGGCTTAGCCACGATCTTGCCTTAGTCATACATAGTTGTGCTTAGCTGGACATTGTCATGCTTCGGCTCGGATGCTATAATATTATATATATATATATATATATATATAACATGATATATATTATTAGTTAGTTTGGTAATAATTATATATTATAATACTTAGTATTTACTATATTTATTACATTAAAAAAATTATTATATTTAAAAAAGTTAAGGTTTGGTAGGCTCGGAAGCCTAGTCAAACTCCATATATGAAGCAAGAGCTCATTTATGAAGCAAACTTTAATTTAGCCTTAAAATCGACCTCATGTAAGATCAAACTCAATTTAAGTTTTTAATGAGCCGATATCAAGTAACTCATTAGTACCTTGACTCCTTAACCCCAATGCATACCTACTATAAGGTTTCATGTATCTCATACGTTTGTGTAAACACTTGTATGCAATTATAGTATATACTCATGTTCCGGGTGCTTACACATTTTTTCCGGAAAAAGATTATTAATCTAATAAATGATTTAAATACAACATATTTTTTTTTAATATTAATTAATAAAATGAGGGAGGAAGCTATTTTGGCCGCACCCGCCCACATATTCAATTATACGTTTTAGAAAATTTGTATCCTGTTTTAAATATAGCCCCCAATTTAATTTTACTTTACTTATGAACTGATTGATTTCTTTAAATGGCAAACTAATCTATTTCTTGATTGTTAACATTAGTATGAAATTATGTTCAAAAATTTCTTTAGGCTCACGAGAGCCCGATAAAGCTCAATATATGAAGCTACGACACAAACTTTAATTTAGCCTTGAACCCGATCTCACTTATGTTCAGCTCAATTTGAGTTTGTAGTTAATCAATATCAAGTGACTCATGAGCAACCTGATTCTTTAACATCCTAGACATGCCAACAATAAGGTTTCATGTGTTTTATACATTTGTGTAAACACTTTTATTCACAAGAAGCATGAGATAATATTTAATTCTAGTATACACTTATAATCCGAGTAAATACGCAGTTTTACTAAAAAATAGATTATGAATCTAATGAATAAATAAAAGAATAATAGAGAAATATCGATTAAAATTTATAAAACTACGGTTACAACTATGTTGGCCTAACACAACTACATATTTAATTGTACGTTTCAGAATTTTCTTATTCATTTTTTTTGTAATGTTTTTTTTTACATTTTTAGATTGTTAATATTAACTAGAATTGGCGCCCTCGCTTCATGGTGGGGTCGTTAGATGTTGTTGGCGAGGAAGTACTTGTTTCATGATGATATATCGATGAGTTATAATCGACGATGCATACTTTAATCTAAACGATGGTAAAAATAAGTAATCAACATGGTTAATTAAACATTTCTAGAGTTAAAACTTAGCTTTAACTATAATAAGGTAAATAAAAATGATTATATTTGTTACCTTGTGTATTAAAGGGTTAATATAGATCTTGTAAGCTTTAATCTAAAGGATGGTAAAAATAAGCAAGTAACATGATTAAGTAAATATATCTAGAGGTAAAAGTTAATTTTAATTATAATAAGTTAAATTAGTAATACATAAAATAAAACATATAAAAGAACAAATATTTATTAAGAAAATAACTTTATTAAACTTCAAGGGTCGTTTGATAACTCTATTAAAGTTCGGGAGTCAAAATGAGAATTGTTTATCGAAAAAGAATTATTATGAAATTTGCGTATCATAAATCTATTAAAGTTCAGAGGTATACATAAATCGTTTATAAAAAAAACAATTAGAGTTCAGGGTATAAATCTATTAAAATTTAATGTTAGAAACGTAAATTAATTATAAAGAAACAACATTATTATAGTCTTATAATTATATCAATGTTCACAATTCCCTTTGTTATTATATAGAATATGGAACTACATTTAAAAAATGATTTTGAATCTTACAGGTGTTATAAAAATATATATATATATATATATATATATAATATATTATTATAGGCTTCGTTTCAATTAAGAACCATCACGAGTTATGACAACCATGAGAACTCCTACTTTCCGCGCGAGTTGGGCCACAATTTTTTGTACAAACGTAGATGGAAATATTATAAATAACCTCTGTAATAAAATAAAAAATTGTTGAGTCAGTAGCTACGCCTGATGTAAGTTTTGTTTACACCTGATGTAAATTTTTGCATACGATATTTTTTTATTTTTTGCTGAAACAAGTGATTTTTTTTAATATTTTTGAGAATTTTTTTTTTGGAAAAAACCGTTTGGAAGAACTTGTTCTCATGGTTCTCACAACTTAATGTGTTCTCATTTACCCTTTCCATACTATTAATTTCTTAATTCTTTTTAAACTATGAGTGTAAATTTAATATAACTTTGGTTATGAGGTTAATTATTGGTTATACATAGAAACTTAATTGATTTTGATTCTAAATTCAGTTAGATAGTTTTATGTATCCAATTTATTAATACAAATGTTCTAAAGGTTATTATGTTACTAAGACGTCACTCACACTTTACTCATACATATATGAATATTACAAACCTGACCACTGTATGACTCACCTTAAGGAGTGAACGAGCTAAGCTGAGCTAAGCTTGAGTTAACTCGTATTATTTTTATAATGTACGGGTTATTATATATATGTAGATAATGTAAATATTTTTAATAAACGTATCTTTATAATTACATATACAACACAATATATATTATTCTTCAAGTTTTTATTATTATTTATATATTAATAGTTAGTTTGCCATACATATTTATTACACTAAATAAATGCTATTATATTATAAAAAACAAAAACCTTGTCAACTCGCGAGCCTAATCAAACATAGTAGATGTAATCTCAGCTCGTATAAAAGGCTTCAGGTGTTTCATATGTTTGAGTAACACTTTTATTAAACCTGTCATAGGAAAATATGAAACATTTAAATTCAAATATACACTAATGATTAAGGTGATTATACATTTTCCAGAAAAGATTGTGAATCTCAAAATGCCATAAAATCAAAAAAAAAAAAAAGAGAAGGCTTCAGGTGTTTCATATGTTTGAGTAACACTTTTATTAAGCCCGTCATAGGAAAACATGAAACATTTTTAAATTCAAATATACACTAATGATTAAGGTGATTACACGTTTTACGGGAAAAGATTGTAAATCTCAAAATGCCATAAAAAAAGGCTTCAAGTGTTTCATATGTTTGAGTAACACTTTTATTAAGCCCGTCATAGGAAAACATGAATCAATTTTAAATTCAAACATACATTAATGATTAAGGTGACTACATGTTTTACGGGGAATGTGAATCTCAAAATGCCATAAAATAAAAATAAAAAAGAGAAGGCTTCAGGTGTTTCATATGTTTGACTAACACTTTTATTAAGCCCGTCATAGGAAAACATGAAATATTTTTAAATTCAAATATACACTAATGATTAAGGTGATTACACGTTTTACGGGAAAAGATTGTAAATCTCAAAATGCCATAAAAAAAGGCTTCAAGTGTTTCATATGTTTAGTAACACTTTTATTAAGCTATCATAGGAAAACATGAATCATTTTTAAATTCAAACATACATTAATGATTAAGTTGACTACATGTTTTACGGGGAATGTGAATCTCAAAATGCCATAAAAAAAAGAGAAGGCTTCAGGTGTTTCATATGTTTGAGTAACACTTTTATTAAGCCGGTCATAGGAAAACATGAAACATTTTTAAATTCAAATATACACTAATGATTAAGGTGATTACACGTTTTACGGGAAAAGATTGTAAATCTCAAAATACAATAAAAAAAGGCTTCAAGTGTTTCATATGTTTGAGTAACACTTTTATTAAGCCCGTCATAGGAAAACATGAATCATTTTTAAATTCAAACATACACTAATGATTAATGTGACCATATGTTTTACGGGGAATGTGAAGCTCAAAATGCCATAAAATCAACATTAAAGTACCGATTAAAATTTAAAAAACATAGAACACGGCTATGTTGTCCTTACACGCCTCTATGTTTCAATTATATATTTTTCAAAATTCCTCTTTATAATGTGTTTCAGTTTAATAAAACTTTAGTTATTAACTCATTCATTTTTATCCTAACTTTATTGATTTTGGTTTTAATAAGAAAATTTTAGAATGCTAACATTAATATGAAATTAGATTTTTTTTTAAACATCATGAATATGATTTTTATTGCATGTCCTAATATCTTATTACATCTATTACAATAAAAATAAACATAATTTTAAATATTAATTGTTTTCCTAAGGTTGTGTCTGATAAGCTATGTGGCTTACCAAAAAGTTCTTGCATACATTGTTTTCAAAGGTACTAAATTGTATGTACCTCTCAAGTACATGCGGGACAACAACAACCACTCGCGCTTTACGCATGTGATATCTTAAACATTGTAGTTTAAACATACACGCAACATGTTAAAAAAAGGTTTAGATATTAATATTGTGAGTCTTCAAACTCCAAAAAGGTTTAGATATCAATGTTATGAGTCTTTAACTTCTCTGGTTGAAGCCTATTACCAGTATAGCCTAATTAATATCATTGAATTTCTTTAGAAATCAAAGTCTTTAGATTAAAGATATCATTACCTAAATGATTGGACTCCTATTGGGGTATTATAGCTTCTGTTTTTTATATCGTTATTCATATGAACGAGAGAAAGAACATAAAGTTTTAGAGAATGATCGATGGTTTCCAAATTATGAAGAAATTGAATATATAAAACTCGTTGATATATCCTATTACCGCCCAATTAATCAACCAAATGAAGAAAAAAAACGTTTCCATCATTTGATTTAATAAGAGAGTCAATTGAAGAGATGTCAAGATAAGCTTTTCTACTAGATAAGCACGGTTATGCATCATATTAACATTGTCATGCTTCGTGGGCGACATGTGATTCTCGGCAACCAAAGCTTAGGCACGATCGTGCCTCAGCCATACACAGTTGCGCGTTAGCAGAACACTGCTATGCTTCGGCTAGAATGTTACAATAGATAAGCTTAAATTGAGTTTAGTATCAGATGAGGTCGATTTGAGGCTAATTAAAGTTTGCTTCGTAAACGAGCTCATGCTTCTTATATTGGGTTTCCCTTGTAAAAATATAATATGTAATAAATATAGTACATTGTAAGTATTATATACTTATTAATAAAATAACTAACCATATATAATATATATATATATATATATAATATATATAAACAAAACCAAGTTTTAAAAGTGTTTCAATTAGGTCACTCAAGTTTCAAAAGTGTTCCAATCAGGTCACTCAACATTCATTTTATATTAAAATGAAGGGATTTTTTCATCAATTTCATAGGTAACCGTCGTAATGTGGATTTTTGTTTCTTTTTTCCATTTTATTTGATGCTAACGTCGAGTGATAACGTGGATTTTAACTTTTTTTTTATTTTTAATGTAATTAAAGTGTTTTTATTTTTGATAAATATAATTTCATATATTAAAATAATCCGACCCTAGCATCTTATGCTCCATTTTTCTCTTGGCACGTAAAAAAAAGATATGACTGAATTTGAACGTTAAGTTATCTAATTGGGACAAAAACGATATGAGTGACATAATTAAAACACTTTTAAAACTTGGTTACTATTCTATAACATTTTCTCAAATATATATTGTGACTTTCTAGCCGAGGCACGACAGTGTCTACCTAAGGCACAACTGTGTATGAATGAGGCACGATCGTATCTAAGCATTAGTTGTTGAGAATCACAGATCGCAAATGAAGCATGACCATGTTATGATGATGCGTAACCATGCTTATCCAATAGAAAAGCTCGTCATCTTAGCATATCTTCAATTGACTCTCTTATCTAATCAAATGATGGAAACGTTTTTTCTTCATTGGGTTGATTAATTGGGCTGTAATGGGATACATGAATAGGTTTTTTATATTCAATTTCTTTGTCGTTTGGAAACCATCGATCACTCTCCAAAACTCTGTGTTCTTTCTCTCATTCATATCAATAACGATATAAAAAACCGAAACTATAACACCCCAACTGGAGTCCAATCATTCAGGTAATGATACTCTTAAATCCTAAGACTTCGATCTCTAAAGAAACTCAATGATATTAATTAGGCTATACTGGTAATGGGGGAGGATTAATTGAGAAGAAAGTTAATATCTTATATTAATTATTCTCTCTCTAATTAATTAGTTAATTTTATTTTATCATACAAACATAAATTTTATCCTACATATATCCCATACATTATCGAATTTTATATTACACATGTCGAAATTGATCCTACACATCTTATAATTTATCCAACACACCTTGTAATTTATCATGTACTATAAGCTATTATTTTATATATTTTTTTGAAAGAAAATATATTTTGAAAATAAATTAAAAATTTAATAGAGTAGTTATTAAAAATGAAAATTACAGATTAATGATCTATGTAAGTTTACCATTCTTCATCCGTTCTTCAATCTTTCGTTGATTTCACTTGTGAGATGAGCGGCTAAATCTTTTGGTTTTCTCCGGTTGGAGGGTTTTTGTAAGTTAGTACTTTTATGTGTTCGTAACAGTTGTTTTGACTTGGTGATCTAAGCATACTTTTCACCATTGATTTGATTAATTGTTTGTAAACGATTGTTTTTATTCAAACCTTGATTCTTGATCATTCAATTCGGGAGAGTTCTAGTAATTGGGATATATTTGCTAGGGGATTAGGGTTGGTAATTGCAATTAATAATTATTTGATAACCTCTCGTCATGCATTGATCAGAGTACTTAGTCGTTGATTATCACAATCGATTAATTAGGTTTAACACCTATGTTTATGTAGGTGGTTTAATTGAACACATAGTTGCATTTAACTGCAAAACCTGAATACACGGAGGAACCATTCTTCCTCTTATTGATAAAAACTCATTTTCTTAGTTCGTAATTTAGTTAATTCTCAAATCAATCAAACACAAGTTAAGTTTTTATAGTTTTTTTAGATAACACTCAACATTATTACATTTTCCACAATCCTCCTCTGGTTCGATATCCGACTTACCATTTCTACAGAGTTAGTTGGTTTTTGCATGTTCCTTACGACAGACAATACACCCTTACAAATATTAAATGAAGCAAAATGAAACATTTCTATTGGCTAGAATTTCTTCTTTTTTCTTTTTTTACAAAGAATTTATTCTCATTTGAACCATCCACTACTAGTTATAGGCTTCAAGTAGAGAAGTTAAGACTCACAATTTTGATATCTAAACCTTTTTGTTTTCCTGGTAACACGCTTCAATCAAAGAAGTTGAAGACTCATAATATTTAATCTCAACTTTTTTAAATTGGTTGTATGTATGTTTAAACTACAATGTTCGTGATATTCACATGCGTAAAGTGCGAGTGGGCATTGTTGTTTGTTGTCCCACATGTACTTGAGAGGTACATACAACTTAGTAACTTTTTGATAAGCCACATGGCTTATCAGACACAACTTTGGGAAAATTGTGACATTTGCGAAAATCCTGGTAAACAAAAACATTTATCTACAAATGAGGATTGTTATTGATAAGCACCGCCGAGGCTAGGTACGCAATCAAACATGGTTTATATGATTCTGGGGATGTGGATTAGTTAATTTGATGTACTATAGTATACACTCATGTTCTGAGTGCGTACATATTTCTTATTAGAAAAAAAATTATGGATCTAATATATGATTTAAACACTAACATAGAAGTATTTTGTTAAAATTAATTAATAAAATGAGGGACAAAGTTATGTTAGTCTCACCCGGCTACAAAGTTATGTTAGTCTCACCCTGCTACAGATTATTTAAACTGTCGTTATGCGTTAATTGATTTTTTTTGAAAGGCAAAGTAATCTATTCCTGATACTTCTATATGTTTGCACCTTGCAAGATTTGTACCATTTGCTCGTGGATAGAAATAGGTACTATACCATCACACCGTATCCCTTTGAACATGAGCTCATTGATTTTGATATATTAACTTAATTAAGTTTTATTTAAAAAGATAGTTTTCTTGATTGTTAACATTAGTTTAGAATTATGTTTAAAAAATGGTTAGGCTCAGGAGCCTTTCACCTTTTCATTGTATGAAGCTACGCAACAAACTTTAATTTAGCCTCGAACTTGATCTCACTTATGACCGTCTCAAATTGACTTTTTAGTGAATCATCTCAAGTAATTCGAGCAACTTGACTCGTTAACACCCTAGACATGCCAGCTATAAGGTTTCATACGTTTGTGTAAACACTTAAGCCCGTCACAAGAAGCATGATATAATATTTAATTCTACTATACATGATCTGAGTGAATACGCGTATTTTACGGAAAAAAGATGAATTTAATGAATAATATAAAAAGAATATTATAGAAATATTGATTGAAAATTATAAAACCACGGTTGCAGTTGTATGTTGGCCTCACACAGTTACCTATTCGATTATATGTTTCAAGATTTGTTTTTGTAATTTAAATGTCAAATTAATTAAACTTTAATTAGTTATGAACGCATAGATTTTTTTTACCTTTTATGGATTGTTGACATTAATATGGGATTGCATTTTAAAAAAGGATGTGAATCTTAGTGGTGTTATAAAAATAATTTATAAGTATTGGAAGTTTTATATGTTAATTGTTTTTCATACTTTTCATAATGTGAGTGTAAATATAATATAACTTATTGGTTTTACATAGAAAATTATTTCTTGTTTATTTTAAATTAAGTTAAAAAGTTTTTTGTATTAAATTTATACGCGTGTTTTACGGAAAAAAGATTATGAATTTAATGAATAATATAAAAAGAATATAATAGAAATATTGATTGAAATTTATAAAAACAAGGTTATAACTATGTTGGTCTCACACAACCACAAATTCAATTATACATTTCAAGATTTATTTATTTATTTTGTTATTTAAGTGTTAAATTAATTAAACTTTAATTAGATATGAACTCATAGATTTTTATATATATATTTTTTACCTTTTTCTAAATTGTTAACATTAATATGGAATTACATTTAAGAAAGGATGTGAATCTTACTAGTGTTATATAAATAACTTATGAGTATTGGAAGTTTTATAAATTCTTATTAATTGTTTTTCATACTTTTCATAGTGCGAGTGTAAATTTGATATAACTTATTGATTATACATAGAAACTTAATTTTTTTTATTTTAAATTAAGTTAGAAAGTTTTATGTATTAAATTTATACGCGTGTTTTACGGAAAAAAGATTACAAATTTAATGAATAATGAATAATATAAAGAGAATATGATAGAAATATCGATTAAAATTTATAAAATCAAGGTTACAGCTGTGTTGGCCTCACACAACTACATATTCAATTATACATTTCAATATATTTTTTTGTTATTAAAGTGTTAAATGAATTAAACTTTAATTAGTTATGAACTCATAGATTTTTCTTTTACCTTTTTTTCTTGATTGTTAACATTAATATGGAATTGCATTTAAAAACGGATATGAATCTTACTGGTGTTATACAAATAATTTATAAGTATTGATGATTTATAGATTCTTATTAATTGTTTTTCATACTTTTCATAATGTGAGCGTAAATTTAATGGCACTTATTGGTTTTACATAGAAACTTAATTCTTTTTAATTTTAAATTAAGTCAGAAAGTTTTATGTATTAAATTTTATGTGTGTTTTACAAAAAAAGATTACGAATTTAATGAATAATACAAAAATAATATGACAGAAACATTAATTGAAATTTATAAAACCAGGGTTATAGCTATGTTGGTCTCACACAACTATATATTCAATTATATGTTTCAAAATTTTTATTTAATTTTTTGTTATTTAAGTGTTTAATGAATTAAACTTAATTAGTTATGAACTCATAGATTTTTTTTATACTTTTTTCTTGATTGTTAACATTAATATGGAATTACATTTAAAAAAGGATGTGAATCTTACCGGTGTTATAAAAGTAACTTATAAGTATTGGATGTTTTATAAATTCTTATTAATTGTTCTTCATACTTTTCATAATATGAGTGTAAATTTAATACAACTTATTGGTTTTACATAGAAACTTAATTCTTTTTAATTTAATTTAAGTTAGAAAGTTTTATGTATTAAATTTTTATGTGTGTTTTACGGACAAAAAAAGATTATGAATTTAATGAATAATATAAAAAGAATATGACAAAAATATTGATTGAAATTTATAAAACCAGGGTTACAACTATGTTGGCCTCACACAACTTACATATTCAATTATACATTTCAAAATTTTATTTATTTTTTTTGTTATTTAAGTGTTAAATTAATTAAACTTTAATTAGTTAAGAACTCACACAATTTTTTTAACTTTTTTCTAAATTCTTAACATTAATATGGAATTACATTTAAAAAAGGCTGTGAATCTTACTGGTGTTTTAAAAATAACTTATAAGTATTGGAAGTTTTATAAATTCTTATTAATTGTTTTTTCATACTTTTCATAATGCGAGTGTAAATTTAATACAACTTATTGGTTTTACATAGAAACTTAATTCTTTTTAATTTTAAATTAAGTTTGAAAGTTTTGTGTGTTAAATGTATACCATGTTTTACGGAAAAAAAAGATTATGAATCTAATGAATAATATAAAAAGAAATAGATAGAAATTTTGATTGAAATTTATAAAACCAGGGTTACAACTATGTTGGCCGCACACAACTACATATTCAGTTATACGTTTCAAGATTTTCTTTTGTTATTTAAGTGTTCAATTAATTAAACTTAATTAGTTAAGAACTCATAGAATTTTATTTTTACTTTTTCTTAATTGTTAACATTAATATGGAGTTATATTTAAAAAAAGTTCTGATTCTTACTGGTGTTACAAAATTAACTTACAAGTATTGGAAGTTTTATAAATTCTTATTAATTGTTTTTCATACTTTCATAATGTGAGTTTAAATTTAATTTAACTTATTGGTTTTACATAGAAACTTATTTTTTTTAATTTTAAATTAAGTTAGAAAGTTTTATGTATTAAATTTATTAATAAAAGTGATGTAGAAGTCATTATGTTCATGTACCAAGACGCCACTTGCACTTTACTCATATACATATGAATATTACGGACATGACTACCGTATGATACATTTAGGGGTGTGAACGACTTGAGATGAGCTAAGCTTGAGCTGGCTTGTATAATTATTATTATCCGCTAGTATTATTGCAGAATGTAAATATTTTTAATAAACATACTTTATAATTACATATATAACACAATATATTAATTTTTTCATTATTTATATATTAATAGCTAGTTTGTCACATATATTCATTACACTAATAAATATTCTTATATTTATAAAAACATAAGGCTCATCAGCTTGCGAGCCTAGTTAAACTCAGTAGATAAGCCCGGTCTCGTTTATTAAATGAGTTTCAATTCAATCTCGAGTTCGACATCTTTTAGGTTCAACGTAAATCAATGTTGCATCAAGCTCGACTCATTTACACTCTAGACATGCCATGCCTACCGTAAGGCTTCATGTATTTCATTTATTATTTGAGTAACATTTTATTAAGCCCGTCATAGAAAGCATGAGACAATTTTTAATTCAAAGAATGCACACTCATGATTCAGGTGAATATGCGTTTTTACGGAAAAGGACTGTAAATCTGAAAAATGATATAAAATCAGCATTAAAGTTTTGATTAAAATTTTCAAAATGCAGGACTCGGCCATGTTGGCCCTACGCGCTTCTATATTCAATTATACGTTTTATTTAAAAAAAATAAATCCTTTTTAATAATGTGTTTCAATTTAACAAAAACTTTAGTTATGAACTCAGTGATTTTTATATTAACTTTATTGTTTTTAAACATGAAAATATTATATGGCTAACATTAATATAAGATCAATTTTTCAAAACATCATGAATATGACTTTTATAGTATGTCTAAAGATCTTATTACATTTATTACAATAAAATTACACAATTTTATATATATATTCATTGGGTGTGATAAGTAACTTGGCTTATCAAAAAGTTCCTGCATGCATTGCATTCAAAACTACTTTAGCATTGTTTTTCAAAAGTAACTAAGCTAAATGTATCTCTCATGAAACATGCGAGACAATAACGTCCACTTGCGCTTTACGTATGTGAATATCACAACATGCCTTTACAAGCCTTCCGACCGAATGCGTGCGTGTAACGCTCCAATGGAGCACGTCTTGAGATTGACGCCTGAATACCCCAAATAACCTTTATAAATAGGGCTTCATAGCTCTGGTCTCAATCACAGTTGTGTACTACACCCCTTCTCTCTTTCTCTCTCCACATACTAATTTCCGCATCTCTCTTAGTACACCTTTGGTGTGTTTTCTATTTTTTATAGATTAAAAAAATCTCCGGCTTCGACGCCATCAATTCTCTGGTAAACTTTATTTCACTTTGATATTGGATTTTCTCTCTATATCTATATGAGTGTGTAACGCCTCTAGTGTTTCATCGGTGGTGTACGGAAAGCTATACTTAACGGTGGTCAACAAGGAAATTGTTGAAACACTTGAAGTTAACTAGCCGCAACTAAATTCATGTAGAAGTAATTTACTTAAACATTTCTCCATTTGTGCGTGTAATCCATGCGCAACGGCCATCGGATTTGGTCTGTATCATTCAATTTTTTTAATTTAAATTCGGCATTAACAAAAAAAGTATTTTTTGGTGTAGTTTTCAAATGATGGATTAGGGAAATTCTCATTAATTTTAAAAATCGACTTATGATTTTTTTTAAAACTTTTTTGATTTTGTATTTGTGTTTTTGCTTAAATTTGAAATTATACATCAGACACAGGTGATGTCGACTGAGTTGTGCAATGAACTTCTGTTACTAGTGCTTCAGTTTTTAGATGAGGAGAAGTATAAGGAAACGTTACACAGGTAATCTTTTGTCAATTTTTTAAGTTGCTAGTTATTGTCATTTTAGCTTAATTTCATGTTGAAATTTGTTGGAATTCTTACAATTTTGTTGGATTTTGTGAACCGGTTTAGGTTGGAATCTGAATCTGGAGCGTTTTGTAACGTGGACTATATCGCGGAGCTTGTTACTAATGGAGATTGGGACGTATTGGAGAATTACTTAGCCGGTTTCATTAACATTAATGACAATCGTCATTCCGTCAAATGTTATTTGAAATTCGTAAACAAAGATACATAGAGGCGTTGAATAAGTAAGATCGGTTGATGGATCAATCTTTCGAATTTTATTATTTATGTATTGCTGGTTGATTCAATTTTTGTTGTATTTTTGTTTGTTGTATGACAGGAAGGATCGACCCTTGGCTTTGGAGATCCTCAAAAAGGACCTTAAACCTTTTAAATCTATGAATGAAGATGTATATAAACAACTGACAAGTCTTATCACCCTTAGTGATATCAGGTTAATATATATAAAGTTTACAAATATTTACTTGTCAATCTGTAATTTGTGATTCATTCTTATAGTTTTATCATGTTAAATTGTGGTTAATTAAATGAATGCATGTATAGCATCCTCAGGAAAATGCATGCATTTAAAAGTTTTTGTCATTTTCTCATTTGTTTTAATAAAATTATTAGGTGGTTGGTGAATCAATTTTTTTTAAATTGAAATGTTATGGAATTAAAACATGAATAAAGTCGATTAAAATTTCATTGTTATAAGATTTGTCATGTAACATGTGAGGATGGGGGAGATATCATGTGTCACACACATGTGTTTACAATAAATAAACATGTATTTTATTTATGGTAAGTGAAATGGTCTTGTGAAAGTTTGTAAAATTCTAACAGTTAAACTTTAGCATAATGTTTTTCTAACATTTTCAAAAATATCTAAGGAAATATGGTTTAATCAAGTAGTGTTGGGTTCGATGAGGTGCATAAAAAAATAAGGAATCCGGAAATTACTATACAATATAGTTTTTCGGAGCTTTTTTGTAGAATTTGTTGTTTAATTAAAAGAATAACTTTTTATTTTTTTTTATTTCTCAAACTTTTAATTAAAAGAATAACTTTTTTATTTAATTATTTCACAAACTTTTTTTATTATAAAATTAAAAGAATAACTTTTTTAATTTTTTATTTCTCAAACTTTTGTTTATTATTAAAACGGCTTCTTATATGAGTTCAAATGCAAAATCTCTAAGAAAACAGATAAAAATGTTTTTTACATGTAATTTTTTTTATGATTTCTTTTACATGATTTATCGGTTCTCCACTTTTTAATGATTTCTATTATTAAACCTCACACTAATCAATTATGTATATATATTTTATTTACGTACACACTTTTGAAATCAGGGAAAACCCACAGCTTAGCAAGTACACTGATGACAAAAAAGCAAGGGGTTTGTTGGTTGATGATCTCAGGAAACTGATTCAATCGAACCCAGAATTGCGCGATAAGATCCAGTTTCCTTCTGCGAGACCCTCAAGGCTGCGGGTTTTAGTCAACCAGAGGTAATTGTTAATATCACTAACATGATGTTTCAACTGTCTACTTGATCATCATTCATCAGTATTAATCTTGTTTGATCACTGTGTTTATATGTTTACACGAACATTTTCTGCAGCCTAAACTGGCAGCACAATCTATGCAGGACACCAAGGCCCAATCCAGAGATCACAACAATCTTGGAGGACCATGTTTGTGCGCCTCCACCACAAGCTGCTCAGGCTCCAGCCCCGGTGGTTCATAATCTAACGGCTTCCATGTTTAGAGCAGGCTTTTTGCATCAGGCAAGGCAACTTGACGAGTTAACTTACTTTCGAACTTGCTAATATTAATGTTTTTTTTTACAAATGAAATGATTTGGTTTGGTTTGGTTGTTTGTCAGCCATCATTAATGCCACCACCCGAAGCAGTTTTTCGTGGTACACCTCGTGGTCAACAGTCGCCCAACCCACCCGCTTTGGTTCAACATCCTAACATGTCAGGGGTTATGGTTCGCAGTAATCAAAATAATGCAGGTAACCTAAGTTGTTAATTTTATTCTAGCCGTTTAAGTGTCCCGTGTCCCTTTACATCTAACAATGCACTAATTAAATGTAAACATGTAGATACTGAGATTGTCTTAAGGAGATCAAGGCATTTTGGGATGTCAGAGGAGGTATATATATTAGATATTGAGTATGAGTATTCTTTTATACTAGTACTAACAACAAGTTATATTTCAAATGTGATTTCATGTTATAAACTTGTGCAGATTAGAAATGTTCCCACATCATCGGTTGCACGCACTACTCAGAGCCATCCAATGTTCAATTTTCTTCCTACTGATAATGTGCCCAAAAATGTAGTATCGGTTATAAATCAGGGTTCGGAGGTGAAAACCATGGATTTTCATCCTCAGCACCGAACTCTACTAGCAGGTTAGAGTGATCAGTTCTGTCCATCTTTATTATTAAAGAAAATATTCGAAATCAACTATTTTCTGTACGCAATGCGATTTTATATACTTGCATGTGGCTTATATATTCAGTTGGCACAAACACTGGTGATGTTTCAATATGGGAGATTGGTAAACGGATGCGGATTGAACATAAAAATTTCTGTGTATGGAATATTACTGCATATTCCATGGCTATTCAGGTATGACCCTTTCATTTGGAACTGAATAATTACGTTATAATAGTTGTAAGCGTTTTATTAACGCGTATGTCATTTTTATGGTGTTCAGGCTACTTTCAATGATGGATATCCTGTGGTGGTCAATCGTCTTAGGTGGAGTCCAGATGGCCAATTTTTGGGTAAGTATTAACATTCTTCTTCTGAGGATGTTTACTGAAATTGGTCTTAAATCTTAATACTTCAACTTCTGTATCAGGTGTTGCATACTCGAAGCATATTGTACA
The DNA here is from genome assembly GCA_947069175.1 of Scalesia atractyloides. NCBI lineage: Eukaryota > Viridiplantae > Streptophyta > Magnoliopsida > Asterales > Asteraceae > Scalesia > Scalesia atractyloides. The sequence goes on from CAMTDV010000014.1 coordinate 3,026,978, forward strand.
CGTATATTCGTATCGTGCTGGTCATGAACTAAAAAGGCACCTAGAGGTGTGTCCTACAATAAACTTCGTAACTTAGCTTAGTGATATATTAATATTTTCTTTTGTCGCTAATTATTAGTTATTTTTATTCAGATTGAGGCTCATGCCGGCTATGCTAATGATCTCGCCTTCACAATTCGACAACAGAAATTAATCTTCATAACTTGTGGAGAAGATAAAACTGTCAAGGTTATTTACCATAACAAATTCACCATTGTCACAATATTAAATTTATAAAACCATGAAATGTGCCTTTAATTTCTTGGATTTGTACAGGTTTGGGACGCTACAACGGGTGCGAATATTTTCATCTTTGAAGGCCATGAAGCACCTGTGACTTCTATATGCCCGCATAGTAAGGATAACATTCAGGCATGTGACAGTGTATGCTCTTCTTCAACATCAAACTTGTTGAACAAAGTTTTATTTTCGAGTACTTTAATGGGATTTTTTTTCTTTCTAATTTTAAGTGTTTGTCTTTCTAGTATATCTTTTCGACGGCTATAAACGGAAAGATCAAGGCATGGTTACATGCTGATCCAGTTTCACATATTGATTATAAAACCCCGGGTTATGTCTGGTCGAAAATATCATATAGTACAGATGGATCAAGGTATTGCTTATATTTATTTAGTAACACTTTAAGATTTTAACTACTGGTGGATCTTTGTATTTATTCACATAAAACTCATAGGTTCTTTTCAAGTGGTTCAAGAGAAGACCGGGTTCCGTTCCTTGTGGAATGGGCCGAAAGTCAAGGTACAGTCAAACGACAATATTCGGTCTAGGGAGACAACACGTTGGCGTTATGCAATTCGATACAGCCAACGATTCTTGGCAGCTGGAGATGAGTCGTTAGTCAAGTTTTGGGACATGGATAACAAATTCGTTCTGCACAGCACCGATGCAGATGGTGGATTACCGGTAACATCTTCATGAATCCGTTCAATATTTTTATTTTTCCAATTCTTAAACTGTTATATATTCCAATATTCCATAACTCATTTTATTAAATAATTTTCAGGCTTCACCTTGTGTTCGCTTCAGTAAAGATGGCATACTATTGGCTGTAACAACTATCGATAATGGTGTAAAAATACTTGCGAATCCAGAAGGAGAACGGTTGGTGAAATCTTCTGAGAATCATCCAGAAGCACTCAGACTTGCTTCTGCAAGTGCTGCTAAGGTAATCTGATCTATGATTCTATTCACATGTGTAAATATATAACATATTCAAAAACTATTTTATGTCATTCTTACATTGATAACATGTTGTGCAGGCCTCTAACGTTAACGCTGCTTCTACCTCATCAGCAGGAACAATTACAAACATCGGTTTTCCTGATAGAAGTGTAGCGTTTCCAGTTACGACTGCTGTGCTAAGCCTAAAACTGATTAATATCAGCTATATGTCTAGATTTTTGTTTTTATAATTAATAACTAACTATTAATCAACTTCTTATGAATTATTCAGAATCAGGATAACCAAAATATATCAGATGTCAGAGGTAAAAACAAAGACGAATTTGAATTCCCGATTCTATGGAGGCCGAAAGAAATCACTGAGCCATGTCAACTTCGTTCGTTGAGACTTCCTGATAGTCTTTTACCAGTTAAGGTAAGTACACCTTAATGAACTTAACATGCTATATGATTTTGTATTATTGTATATTTCACTTAATTCTTTTGTTTGTGGGTGTTTTCAGGTTATAAGGCTTATGTATACACACTCGGGTAGTGGCGTACTTGCGCTTGCTTATAATGCTATACACAAGCTGTGGAGATGGAAGAAGAACGAGCAAAATCCAACTGGAAATGTACTAAAATTAACATTCATGATATGATTATTAGTTTATTATGATATCACTAAGGCTTCAACTTACAAGTGCGTTTGTTTTTAATAGGCGACGGCTGATGTGGCACCGCAAATTTGGCAACCTCCAAGTGGCATTTTGATGACCAATGATATCAAAGACGCGAATATGGATGATACTATTCCTAGCTTCGCGCTCTCAAAGAACCATTCATATGTTTTATCATCATCAGGAGGAAAAATTTCTTTATTCAACTTGCCAAATTTTAAGGTAAATAAACATATGGATGTGTTTTCACTTTTTTTTTGCGTTTCATATATTAATGCTTCCTTCTTTCGCTTTGCAGACCATGACATCGTTCAAGGCCCCGCCACCGGCATCGACGTGTTTGGCTTTTTATCCACCGGATAACAACATAATCGCTATTGGAATGGCGGATTGTTCTATACTTATGTACAATGTTCAATATAATACGGTACCATGTCTCTCCTGCACCTAAGCCAAATAGTTTGTGCTGATTGTATAGCTAACAAATCATGTTTTATTGTAAAATATTTAACCTTCATAGGTGGTAGAAACGCTAAAGGGTCACCAAAAGCCTGTCACTGGGCTCGCTTTCGCCGTTGAGAAAAACATGTTAGTCTCAGCAGGAACTGACGCCAAGGTTCGTTACTTGCAGAAAAATTCTCTTTCTTATTGGTTAAAATGTTTGTCTAACTCCCTCATATATGACTCTATGTTCAGTTGTGTGTGTGGAGTACCATCAGTTGGAAAAAAGTCGCAAGCAAGTTCCTAAGGCTTCCTTCTAAAAGAACCAACAATTCACAAGCAGAAACCCGAGTGCATTTCAACCTGGACATGACGCACTTTATGGCTGTTCACGAGACACAGATAGCCGTTTACGATCCAGCTAAACTGGATTCTTGTATGCAGGTACATTTAACTAGCTAGTAACCATTTCATAACTTCTAGTGTTCAACACATTGTATTAAGTTTTTTTTTTTTTTTTAAATCTTGTTGCCAGTGGGTCCCTCGACAAGCAAGTGGTTCTATAGCAGATGCAGTTTATTCATGTGATGGTCAATCGATATTTGTGTGTGTTGAGGATGGAAGTGTGAGTATCCTTGAAGCAAACCCCCTCAAGCTCAAGTGCCGGATCAATTGTGCAGCCTATATGCCATCGAAATGCAGGTACACGCACACACACACACAAATATATATATATATATATATATATATATATATATATATAAACATTCTAGTAACACATTATATATATATACATATTCCTTTTTCTCATGGGGCATGATGCAGGGTCAATAATACAAACGATAACTAACTGTGACAACAATAAAGAAAACATTATTATCAAGTTAAATGAGTTAAATGGCAAATGGGTTTAGACGGGTCAAAACTAAACTGGTTAATGGGTTCTGTGCGGTCGCACCTCTTGCACCTCCCCAACGTCTCTCCTGAGTCCTGACATGATGAAATTATTTTTTTTACAGCGCAATAAGGGTGAGTCCTAAAGCAATTGCTGCACATCCTTCTGATCCAAATCAACTTGCAATTGGGCTTTCGGATGGTGGGGTTTATGTTCTCGAGCCACTTAAAGCAGACAAACAGTGGGGCGGTGACCCATCGGCTGAATCCAATGCAGGTCCTAGCACCAACCCTGATCCGAACCATACTTAGGCGGTTAACTGGAAGCATGCGTGTGGCTGTTTGTTTTGTGGAGTTAATGTTCATTTAGTCTGGTTTTATCAACTGAAGTTTCTAGTTTGCTTGATGTTTTTTTTATAATAAGACATTGTCATGCATTTCTGTTTTTCTAGTCTTCTGTCAGTTGTAACTGGATTACCTATCTTAGGTATATATCTATGGTTTTAATGTTTTATGAATTTTATGGTTTCGTTTTAACATGTGGGTGTGTGTGGACTATTTGCATTAAAATCACATGATTTTAAGAAAAATATTATTGATTTTTGTTTTGTTACATATAATTAATATAAATATAATGTATGGACTAAATATTAATAACTTTATTGAACAAGAATGTTGAATACATTTCAAAGGGTGGTATGAAAACATTTAAGACGTTTAGACATGGGGCACCTGTGTTATCTCGTTTCACACAAAAAGATAATTGAAGCGTTTAAAAAAATCTGTGTGGGGCCTGCCAGCAAGGTAGGTACCACCGCCATGGACGGTGATCTGATCTGAATCTGACTTTGACTTTGCAAATCAATAATTGAAGCGTTGACCTTAACCCTGAATGGTTTTGAAACTTGAAACCACCATAAACAACAAGTCACAAGATCACCCGTTTCTTCTATACCTTTACAGTCTCAACATAATCAATGGCTGAAGTCGTGCTTTCTGCCCTCCTCCCTCTGCTTTTTGAGAAGCTGTCCTCTTCAGCTTTGGAGAAACTTGCTCGCTACAAGGGAGTTAATGCTGAGATTAAGAAATGGCAGAGATCGTTGGACCAGATCCGACGTGTGCTTGCTGATGCTTCTCGGAGGGAGATAACCGATGATTATGTGAAACAATGGCTGAACGATCTGCGGCATTTGGCTTATGACATAGATGACGTACTCGATGGTTGGACGACCGAAGCCATGCATCGTGAGTTTACGCACGAACCAGAAGGCATCACCAGCAAGGTAAGAAGGCTAATCCCAACTTGTTGTACAAATTTCTCACGGACTACTACTACGATGCTTGCCCAGCTAGATGATATTTCCACTAAATTACAAGATCTAGTTAAGGAGAAAGATACTCTTGGTTTGAATGTGACAGAGGAAACTAGGCCAAGAAACAATAATAATACAAGACTTCAATCCTCTAGTATTGTTGGACGCCAAGCTGAGAAAGAGTCACTCGTCCAACAGTTACTATCATTGGGGGATGAACCATGGGATCAAAACTTTAGCATTGTTCCCATAGTTGGTATGGGCGGGGTCGGTAAAACTACTCTCGCTAGACTTTTGTACAATGACAAACAGGTCAATGATCACTTCGAACTCAAGGCATGGGTTTGTGTTTCAGATGAGTTTGATAGCTTTCGTATAAGCAAAGTTATCTTTCAGTCTGTGGCAACTGATGTAAACAAGGAATTTGATGATTTTAATCAGCTACAAGAAGCTCTTAGAGATCACGTAAGGGGTAAAAAAATTCTGTTGGTACTAGATGATATATGGAGTGAAAGTTATGCGGATTGGGAAACCCTGGTCGGATCATTTTATTCATGTGCTCGTGGAAGTAAAGTCATCATAACAACACGGAAGGATCAATTGCTCAAACAGTTGGTTCACAATCCTCTTGACAAGCAGTTGCACAACCTCTCAGATGATGATGCTCTTTCTTTAGTTGCTCGACATGCATTAGGTGTTAGTAACTTTAATTCACATTTGTCACTCAAACCATATGCTGAAGGTATTGTGAAAAAATATGGTGGATTACCTTTGGCTCTGATAGCTCTTGGTAGATTGTTGAGAACAAGAAAAGATGAAGTAGAGCACTGGAAGGAAGTGTCAAACAATGAGATATGGAGATTAAAAGATGAAGTTGGAATTCTTCCAGCCCTTAGAATAAGCTACCATGATCTTTCTGCAACTTTGAAGCAGCTGTTTGCATACTGCTCCTTGTTTCCCAAGGATTCTTGTTTGACAAGGAGGAATTGGTTTTATTATGGATGGCTGAAGGGTTCTTGCAGCAGCCAACTACAAGTGATTTAACAGAAGAACGCTTGGGTCATGATTTCTTTGACGAGCTATTGTCAAGGTCATTTTTTCAACATGCACCTCATAACGAATCATTGTTTGTTATGCATGACATGATGAATGATTTGGCTACATCTGTTGCTACCGAGTTTTGTCTAAGGTTAGACATTAAGGAAAAGAAGGATATCCGGAAGGGAATGTTGGAAAAGTACCGCCATATGTCATTTGTTGGTGAGGCATATGTAACTGACAAGAAGTTTGAGGCATTTAAAAGAACTAAAAGTTTGAGAACAGTTTTGGCAACTTTTGTTGGGGTGATAGAACAGCGATGAGTTTCTACTTATCGCATAAGCTTTTGGTTGGCTTATTTGCTGAGTTACCGTTGTTAAGGGTTCTAAGGTTGAGTTATTCGAAATAAGTGAGGTACCTGTGACCATTGATACCTTAAGACACTTGAGGTATCTTAATCTATCTCAAACTAGAATTACACATTTACCTGAAAATGTTTGTAACTCTATAATTTACAAACATTGATTGTAGTTGGTTTTGGAGTTTAGCTAAGTTGCCGAACAGCTTCTTGAAGCTTAAAAACCTACGGCATTTTGACATAAGGGATACTCCGCTTTTGTATGAGATGCCCTTCGGGATTAGTGAGTTGAGAAGCCTACAAACTCTCTCCAAGATCGTCATCGGAGGTGAAAGCGGGTTTGAGTTAAACAAACTTAAAAACTTAGAGAATCTATGTGGGAAAATTTGCATTGTGGGTTTGGACAAAGTGAAAAATGCAATTGATGTACGTGAGGCAAACTTTTCACAAAAGAGGCTTAGTGAGTTAGAGACTAGATGGAGTGATGTGTTGGATGGTTCTCGGAACCGAAATGCTTGAAAAGGATATCCTAAATGAGCTGCAGCCTCATAATGATTATTTACAACAACTCAAAATTAGGTCATATGGGGGATTAGAGTTTCCAATTTGGATAGGGGATCCCTCGTTTCTTCGATTGAAGCATGTGTCAATACATGGCTGTAAGAAATGTACATCTCTACCGCCACTTGGGCAACTACCATCACTTAAAGAGTTGTTCATTGTAGGCTTGGAGGGGGTCATAATTGTGGGTATGGAGTTTCTTGGGACTGGTCTTGCATGCCCTTCACTTGAATTTTTAAGTTTAGTAGATATGCCAGGGTGGGGAAAATGGTTAACCAATAGTGGGGTTGTGTTTCCATGCCTTCGACAACTTCATTTAGTAAATTGTCCTATCTTGGCCGAAGTCACACTTGCAGCACTACCTTCATTGAATATTCTAATACTATCTAATATTCATAGTGCTCTGTTGATAAGTCTGGCTGAAGTAGCTGTAACACTCACCAAGTTGAATATATCATCTATTTCAGGGCTTAATGATGTGGTGTGGAGAGGTGTTATAGAGTATCTTGGGGCAGTTGAAGATTTAAGCATATGTGGGTGTCATGAAATAAGATACTTATGGGAGTCAGACATAGTTGCAAGTAAGGTTCTTGTGAAGTTAAGGAACTTGACAGTGGAACGGTGTGTCAATTTGGTGAGTTTGGGAGAGGAGGAGGATAGTTGTAGGAGAAACCTCCTAACATCTGTTAGGGTGTTGGTTGTAGGTGATTGCAAGAATATAAGGTGTTGCAGTTGTCCAGATAGCATTGAGACATTGAGTGTCACACCCCGACCCGCAGCGGAAAAGGTGATCGGGGCATGATTGGGTTATCATCAAAGCTCATGACATTTATTAAGCGTTTCATATTCATTAATACAAATTAAATGGAAATTTACAATAAATGTTACAACATGATCTAACTAACAATCTAAACTTCTTTGTTCTCTTCTAAGGCATATCCTATGTTTTCCTTGCTTCAACCTGTTCACCTGTATCATGTGTAAAAGGGTTTTTGGATCAACATAATGTTGGCGAGTGAATCCTGTGGAAAACATTTGAACAAATTTATTTAAATTGATTATGAAATAGGTGCACAACCAAACATGAGTAAAGTTAGATGTAACTTAAACAACAATCATAAGATATTAAATGAAACACTCATGAACAATAATGGAACAATTAGAGGCACGCGATGCTCAACTCGTCTCTTACGAGGAACTGAGGAGCCTAATGAATGAATTGCACAACCATGATAATATGAATGACACAACTACAAACAATACAAACTCAATGATATACACATAAACAATAATGAATTTGATTTGTGGCACGCGTTGTTCAACTCGTCTTCCACGAGGAACTGATGGGCTTAATGTATGAGTTTCATATGATATGACAAAAGGAAATAAGGAAATCACAACAATAAAAACAATCTAAGTTTAAGTCATGATGTGGTATGGCACAAGTTTAAATAAATAAATTAATTATTTTCATAACACATGACACACCCCAAAACGTGTAATTTAAAAGGGGGAGTTGTAAGATTCACTCACAGTGGGTGCGTTCGGTTGATGATGTTGAATGCACGCGAAGTGGTTTTAACCACGAGTGAGTTTAACCTAGAATAATCGCATTATGGTTTGGTAAGTAAACGGATTTTATTAATCTATTTTAGTAGGATTGTTGGGTGTATTTTTGTGAGTTTGAGGCTATTTTCTAACCTTAAAAATGTTATTTTTAAGTATTTTTAATTGATTTTTAATTAAAATAATTAAATAAAAATAATAAAAAAATTGATTTTTTTCTGACCGTTGACCAGCCCGTTGACCTGACCGTTGACCGGTTCGAATGCGGAACACAAGTGCGCTGAGTGAGGCTCGAACCCGAGACCTCCCGTACGCGTGCACGCAGCTCTACCAACTGAGCTACGTGTCTAACCCGTTATATATCTGATTTTAATTATATATATATATATTAATTAGTTTAAACCGAAAATCATTTTATTTTAAAAATAGTTTTAAGCGAATCGGACATGCACTCCACAGGTCTCGAACCCGGGACCTGTGGTTTAATCTAACACACAGTCCACCGCTGGACTGTGTGTTTAACATGTTATATATTTCGATTTTTATTATACTTAAATACAATTTAGTTATTTCCTTTTCTGCCTTATTAAAAAGAATAGATAATTGTTCGAGTCGGTGCAGTAGACCGGACTCGAACTCGTGACCTGTGATATAAACAAACACACAGTCCACCGCTGGACTGTGTGTCTAACTTGGTTATTATTCCGGTTATTAATATACTTAACATATACCAGTATCGACTCCGGTTCAGTTAAACAAAAATTTGATTTTTATTTAGGCAGCGTGTGTAAAACCGGTTTCGAACTCGTGACCTTTGCGTTATATGTGCACACAGTCCACCGCTGGACTGTGTGTCTAACCCGATTAATAAGTTGATTTTAATTATACTTATAATATAACGAATACATCGTCTTCTTCATCAAGGTTTAACCAGAGAAAGACGACTGACTGGTTCAAGGTTTTTATTCAAGTTTCATTAGTGTTTTACAGTCCATTAAGGTAAGATAAGGGTGAAAAGATAAAGAAAATAAGCGAAGAGGTATACCGACTGGACCCTCTGTTTTCCGGCAGAACTCCGGCGACAGCAATCAACTCCGGCGTCAGGTGTCTTGCAGCAGCAAGTCTTCGGAAAGCTTGGAAAAAGTATGGGTATCTCCGGTATAAGCTTCAGGGCTCAGTGAGGTTCAGAAATAAGGAAATCGGTTTTCCGGCGACGAACAGAAAAGTTCCGGCGAGGGAGTTTTCGCCGAGAAAGAGTGTGGTTTTGAGCGAAAAGGTTTTCAATGGGTTGAGGGTGAATTTATAGGGGAAAATCGAGATGTATTTGGTCTGATTTCCGACTGGATTCGTAAATCATAAAAACTCCGGCGGTTATGGTTTGGTCGCGGACTTCAAACATCGGTTATAACCGATGTCTTGTTAATGGTTTACGTTATAACTGAAAATGGTGTTAAAAACTCGCGAGGTTTCCGGGATTCCGACGACTGAACTAATGGGCGCCGATTTTGAATTCGTAACGTCACTTTATCAATTAAATGATTTCAATATTTACCAAACAGAACAAGTGGCGCAGTGGTTTGTGTGTGTGAGATAAGTCGCTGAATCGACTCGGCGAGTGACCCGGGTTCGAAACCCGGCTGGATCATTTCATTTTTATTTTGCGATTTTCAACAGTTTTTCAAAAACTAAATATATATTCCCGTATAATAATTGATTACGTATCGTTTAAAAATATTTTGGGCATTTAATTCGCAACGAAATTTTTGACTGACTGTTCGGTTGATAAACGGAGCGGGTTTGGTAAATCCGTTTTTGACGGATGTTACAGTATCCCCTGCTTTTTAGAAATTTCGTCCCGAAATTTAAATAATGATATATTTTGATTAAAAAGGATGGTGATGTTTATTTTGACAGTTGTATGCTCAGAAAAATGAGGGTTTAAGTTTTTGTTCGAGGCGGTAACGTTCCTTGTAAGGGTTAAGTACCCTATTCAGGAATCGCTTTTTGTTGCCTACTGTATAAGTATTGATAAGCAGAAATGATTTGCTAAAAATGATATCATGCATAAGAATTTAGATACGTTTGGGAAAGTATGGTTATATCCTAAGGCAAAACTTCTAACACTACAACCTATATGGAACATAAATAAAAACACAACAACTGATATTTGAGCATAAGTAAACACAACAGCTAATATTCGAACATGAATAAACACATCAGCAAATATTTGAACATGAATAAACACATCAGCAAATATTTGAACATGAATAAACACAACAGCAAATATTTGAATCCACATTCTGATAGCATATATGTTTGAATGATGGAAGTTCCTCTCTCGTTTGTTATGATGGAGATGTTAGTTTATGTAGAAATGGATCACAATCCAATCTATTTAAATAACATGATGATATAAATGTAACACAAATTCCAACCAAGGCAATACTAAATCCTACATGGAACTTCTCATAACCGCCTGATAATGCCTCTGATCCTTTGGCAAGAATACTTATATATAGGAAGTACCAGCGGCGTATCCACCATATTCTTGCCAAATTTTCATTAGTTTTATCCACAAGTTATGATTGGTTACCAAGAAACTAATAAATCCTACATAGAACTTCTCATAACCGTCCGATAATGCCTCTGATCCTTTGACAAGAATACTTATATATAGGAAGTACCAGCGGCGTATCCACCATATTCTTGTCAAATTTTCATTGGTTTTATCAGTGAATTATGATTAGTCCTATAACTCTACAACCAATACAACAAACATAAAATACTGAAATGAAATATATCTGAGCGATCAAGGCTCAATCGAACGGAGCCGATCGTATTGCATGTACTGAAGAAATGGATGTGCGCTCAAGGCTCAATCAAACGGAGCCGAACGTATTGAATGTACTGAAATTGTGTGCTCAAGGCTCAATCAAACGGAGCCGAGCGTATTGCATGTACTGAAAATGAATAACTTAACCACACAAACAGCCTATGCATGGAACCTCTCATAACCGCCTGATAATGCCTCCGATCATTTGACAAGGATACTTATATATAGGAAGTACCATCGGCGTATCCACCATATCCTTGTCAAATTTTAATTGACTTTATCCGCAAATTATGGTTGGTTCGATGCGACTCTACTACAAACACCACAACCACAAGATACTGATAATGAAATTGTATGTGCGCTCAAGGCTCAATCAAACGGAGCCGAACGTATTGGATGAACTGGAAATGTAAATTGAAATGTGCGCTCAAGGCTCAATCAAACGGAGCCGAGCGTATTGCATGTATTGAAATGTAAAATGAAATGACCGATCAAGGCTCAAACAAACGGAGCCGATCGTGCGGGCACACCCTGATCAACCGCATAATAAAATGGGGATCAAACTCAACCTCGATGGATGGGGAGCTGCGGCCTCGGCAAAAGCATATACTGAAAACAATATATAATATATAATATACCATAATTACTCTAACAGTCTACACATGTGATAAAGAAAAACATAAAACTAAACGATAGGAGTTGAATCTGGATCTTCGGCGAAGAGGACTAGTTGAGTATCTTCATCTGGGCCGTCATTATCTTCGACAGGGTTGGTGTTGATATTGAAGACTCTTCCTCTTGCTGGCGGCATAGTGGTTGGGTTTCCTTGGTTTACTTGGTTAACTGGGTTTGATTGGGCTTGAGTGTTGATAACGTTAACCAATTGAGGGCATGTGTTTCTAAAGTGGGTAGGATCGCCACAATTGAAACAGGCTCGCGCATATGGGAACATGGGGTATTGGGGTTGTTGATAGGCTTGGGCCATGTTTTGAGTAGGGGAAAAGGTTTGGTTTTGAAAGGTGCGACAAACATTGCTCAAATGACCATAGCGTCCACAAGTTGCACATAGACGACAAGGTAGGGTATGGGGATGGTGATAAAAACAGTTGTTGCATCGAGGGTGAGGTCCAAGATATGGTTTCTTATCTGGGTAAGCTGAGTTGGGTGCCACTTGGGTGATTGGGATAGCTCGAATGGGTATGGAATGTAAAACTGGTTGATTTCGTTGAGTAGCAGCGAAAAGTCGCCCGACTCTTCTTCTCTTATGATTGGGTTGAGAAGGGGATTCGGTTTGAGTGGAGTCGGAGGTTTCAGTCGATTCTTTATCCTTCTTCTTCTCCTCCTTGAAGTCTTTGTTTCGGATTCGGTTCTCGGTGAGCTCTGTTGCTAGCTCCATTGCTGCTTCCAAAGTTGCAGGCTTGGCACTTATTACAGTGTCTTGAATCTTTGACGGAAGACCACGAATGTAGTGCTCGATCAAACGGTAGAGGGGAGTGAACATGTTGGGAACCATTTGATGTAACTCGAGGAATCTTTTGTTGTAGGTGATGTGGTCTCCTTCCACTTGCTTCAATGAGTAGAATTCATCTTCTAACTTCTTGATTTCGCTCCTTGGGCAAAATCGTCTGGTCATGATTTCCTTCAATTCGTTCCAAGTTAAGGACATAGCATCTTCAACACCTCGTTTGGCCTTCTCTGTGTTCCACCAAGTAAGTGCTACCCCATATAATCGACCGGTAGCATATCGCACTTTGCGATCGTCAGGGCAATCGCAATTTAGAAATGTGTTCTCCATTTCTTCAAACCAATGGAGGAGAGCGGTGACGCCTTCAGTCCCTTTGTATTTCGGAGGGTCGCATGATTTGAAGTGCTTGTAGGTGCATTTAGTGGTATTTGGGGAAGAGTTGAAAATGTTTTGGTTTGCTTGATTGACAGGATTAACGGTAAGTGCTTGCTGAACTTGGATTACAATATTGGGTATTACGGCTGCCATTTGTTGAGCGATTAAGGCAGCCATGCGTTCGCGGGCTTTTCTTGCTCTCGTCTTCCTTCGGGCGAGGTTAGAAGACATCTACAAGGAATACATGACAAGAGTATGAGTTAGATGCTTTCGGGTTCATGGGTCGTATTCAAGAACGAACATTCATAAAATAATTATAGAAAATAAATTACTACATCCATGGGATGTCTTGGGTTTGCTCGCTGTTAGGCCCTACATGCCGCCATACTTTACCTGTGTATTCATGTGGGCCCCCATGAATACCGGTTTTTCATATGGTTCGCACGGGTTTGCCAGGTTGCGTACACAAAAACCCGGAGAAAATCGAGAAATATGTATACAACGTGTGATATTCGGAATGTGTCCAGGTGTAGACACGGTGACAACTCAAAGTAGGGTTAGTTCGAACGACGTTTGGTGTGGCATGCTTTGGCCTAATAGGTCCTTCGTACTCTCATCGTTGGTCCCCAGGTAGGCAAACTGGTCCGTTATATTGGATTTATACGAATGCCAGCCTAGACAGGACGTTCCGACTACCGGTACTTGTACCCTTCCAGTTACTACATGCCCGTCGCAGAACTTACTTTGATGAGATTTGAAAATTGCACAAAATCTTTGGATAATGAGAGTATGAAAATAAATTGAATACATGAACATCGATATATGTATAATGAATATGTATATATGTATGATGAATATGTATATAAGCATGTATGTTTGACTGAAATGTAAACAAATATGAAACAAATAAATATCACAAGTTTGTATGTAACCACCTAATCAATTAAAATTTAGGCAGACTATAGTATAGGCTTTAAGGGTCTAATAACCTATCCTATATCCCTATAGTCATGGCTCTGATACCAATCTGTCACACCCCGACCCGCAGCGGAAAAGGTGATCGGGGCATGATTGGGTTATCATCAAAGCTCATGACATTTATTAAGCGTTTCATATTCATTAATACAAATTAAATGGAAATTTAGAATAAATGTTACAACATGATCTAACTAACAATCTAAACTTCTTTGTTCTCTTCTAAGGCATATCCTATGTTTTCCTTGCTTCAACCTGTTCACCTGTATCATGTGTAAAAGGGTTTTTGGATCAACATAATGTTGGCGAGTGAATCCTATGGAAAACATTTGAACAAATTTATTTAAATTGATTATGAAATAGGTGCACAACCAAACATGAGTAAAGTTAGATGTAACTTAAACAACAATCATAAGATATTAAATGAAACACTCATGAACAATAATGGAACAATTAGAGGCACGCGATGCTCAACTCGTCTCTTACGAGGAACTGAGGAGCCTAATGAATGAATTGCACAACCATGATAATATGAATGACACAACTACAAACAATACAAACTCAATGATATACACATAAACAATAATGAATTTGATTTGTGGCACGCGTTGTTCAACTCGTCTTCCACGAGGAACTGATGGGCTTAATGTATGAGTTTCATATGATATGACAAAAGGAAATAAGGAAATCACAACAATAAAAACAATCTAAGTTTAAGTCATGATGTGGTATGGCACAAGTTTAAATAAATAAATTAATTATTTTCATAACACATGACACACCCCAAAACGTGTAATTTAAAAGGGGGAGTTGTAAGATTCACTCACAGTGGGTGCGTTCGGTTGATGATGTTGAATGCACGCGAAGTGGTTTTAACCACGAGTGAGTTTAACCTAGAATAATCGCATTATGGTTTGGTAAGTAAACGGATTTTATTAATCTATTTTAGTAGGATTGTTGGGTGTATTTTTGTGAGTTTGAGGCTATTTTCTAACCTTAAAAATGTTATTTTTAAGTATTTTTAATTGATTTTTAATTAAAATAATTAAATAAAAATAATAAAAAAATTGATTTTTTTCTGACCGTTGACCAGCCCGTTGACCTGACCGTTGACCGGTTCGAATGCGGAACACAAGTGCGCTGAGTGAGGCTCGAACCCGAGACCTCCCGTACGCGTGCACGCAGCTCTACCAACTGAGCTACGTGTCTAACCCGTTATATATCTGATTTTAATTATATATATATTAATTAGTTTAAACCGAAAATCATTTTATTTTAAAAATAGTTTTAAGCGAATCGGACATGCACTCCACAGGTCTCGAACCCGGGACCTGTGGTTTAATCTAACACACAGTCCACCGCTGGACTGTGTGTTTAACATGTTATATATTTCGATTTTTATTATACTTAAATACAATTTAGTTATTTCCTTTTCTGCCTTATTAAAAAGAATAGATAATTGTTCGAGTCGGTGCAGTAGACCGAACTCGAACTCGTGACCTGTGATATAAACAAACACACAGTCCACCGCTGGACTGTGTGTCTAACTTGGTTATTATTCCGGTTATTAATATACTTAACATATACCAGTATCGACTCCGGTTCAGTTAAACAAAAATTTGATTTTTATTTAGGCAGCGTGTGTAAAACCGGTTTCGAACTCGTGACCTTTGCGTTATATGTGCACACAGTCCACCGCTGGACTGTGTGTCTAACCCGATTAATAAGTTGATTTTAATTATACTTATAATATAACGAATACATCGTCTTCTTCATCAAGGTTTAACCAGAGAAAGACGACTGACTGGTTCAAGGTTTTTATTCAAGTTTCATTAGTGTTTTACAGTCCATTAAGGTAAGATAAGGGTGAAAAGATAAAGAAAATAAGCGAAGAGGTATACCGACTGGACCCTCTGTTTTCCGGCAGAACTCCGGCGACAGCAATCAACTCCGGCGTCAGGTGTCTTGCAGCAGCAAGTCTTCGGAAAGCTTGGAAAAAGTATGGGTATCTCCGGTATAAGCTTCAGGGGCTCAGTGAGGTTCAGAAATAAGGAAATCGGTTTTCCGGCGACGAACAGAAAAGTTCCGGCGAGGGAGTTTTCGCCGAGAAAGAGTGTGGTTTTGAGCGAAAAGGTTTTCAATGGGTTGAGGGTGAATTTATAGGGGAAAATCGAGATGTATTTGGTCTGATTTCCGACTGGATTCGTAAATCATAAAAACTCCGGCGGTTATGGTTTGGTCGCGGACTTCAAACATCGGTTATAACCGATGTCTTGTTAATGGTTTACGTTATAACTGAAAATGGTGTTAAAAACTCGCGAGGTTTCCGGGATTCCGACGACTGAACTAATGGGCGCCGATTTTGAATTCGTAACGTCACTTTATCAATTAAATGATTTCAATATTTACCAAACAGAACAAGTGGCGCAGTGGTTTGTGTGTGTGAGATAAGTCGCTGAATCGACTCGGCGAGTGACCCGGGTTCGAAACCCGGCTGGATCATTTCATTTTTATTTTGCGATTTTCAACAGTTTTTCAAAAACTAAATATATATTCCCGTATAATAATTGATTACGTATCGTTTAAAAATATTTTGGGCATTTAATTCGCAACGAAATTTTTGACTGACTGTTCGGTTGATAAACGGAGCGGGTTTGGTAAATCCGTTTTTGACGGATGTTACATTGAGAGTCTGGTCTTGTAGTTCAATTACAGTTATCTCCTTCCCAACAGGAGGGCAGAAGCTCAAGTTAGTTGAGATTCGTAATTGTGAGAAACTATTGGAAAGGGAGTGGGGAGGACAAAAGATCAACAACAAAAGCAACATGCCATTGCTTGAAAATGTTGATCTATATGCTTGACCAAGTCTGAAATCAATCGTTGAACTGAATTACTTGGTTCACCTCACTAAGTTAAGCATAGACTATTGTGTAAATCTAGAGTCATTTCCTGATAATGGTCGAGTTGCCCAATTTGATCTCATTAAAGTATATGTAGATAAAGTATTGTCGAAGATTGGATGCTTCTTTTCATCGTGGGTTATGGCCTCCGAGATTGCATTTCTTAGAAATAGGGGGGTTGAAGAAGCCCATCTCAGAGTGGGGCCCACAGAATTTTTCCAACATTACTTGTTGAACTATCTTTATGGAGTGAAGATGGAGTGAGTAGTTGTAATGACATTGCTCATCTTCTTCCCACATCTCTTACTTCTCTTGTCATACATGACTTTGAGAAATTGGAATCAGCTTCAACGGGACTCCAACACCTCACCTCCCTCCAACATCTCTATTTTTCCGGTTGCCCAGACATGATGGATTTGCCAGAATGCTGCTTCCTTCACTTTTGAGTTTAACGGTCAGTGGTTGTCCAAATCTGGAAGAAAAATGCACGAAAAATGGCAGTAACTGGTCCCGCATCTCCCATATCCCCTGCTTAGTCATATGAAGGTATATATATCTCTCTCTTCCTATAATGATGATAAATCAAATGACTTATATATATTGTTTCCTTTTATTAAAAAGAACAATTTAACTGGGTATTTTTTTGGTGTGTATGTTAGTATGATGATGAGAATAGTATAATAGGAACAAACTTTATGATTGTACATATATAAGGAATGATACTCTAGTTAGGAATCCATAACAAGTTACAACCTACATAAAGTCACATGAGTTAATGGATTGCGTTTAAACGAATTTGGTGGATTCTGGCATTTCTAATCATGATTGTTATATATTTGTCAAGCCGTTGTGAATATGTTTCTTGAATAAGTACAGTACTAAGCGATGCTCTTTTTTATGTGCAGATCAAGAACTGGATATTACTCCGTTTTGTTATATATTCCAAAATTCCATAACTCATTTATTAAATAAGTTTCAGGCTTCACCTTGTGTTCGCTTCAGTAAAGACGGCATACTATTGGCTGTAACAACTATCGATAATGGTGTAAAAATACTTGCGAATCCAGAAGGACAACGGTTGGTGAAATCTTATGAGAATCATCCAGAAGCACTCGGGGCATTATGCATCTCAGTGCCCAACCCTTGCAAATTTTGCCACCTCTGCAGGCTCCTCGGCCGAGCATCTCGCCCACGCCTTCCATGCTCAGTGTAATATTCGGACTGGACATGTGATACTGGTGCCACAACTCACATGTTGCCAACCACTCAAGGGGTAATCAACCCCGCCCCTACTCCAGGTACTACCCGTGTTTTTTTGGTAATGGGGAGTCTCTACCCATTTCTCATATTGGCTCGGCTTCTCTCGGTAACAAACTCAATCTACAGGATATACTTATTGTTCCTAACCTTACTAAAAATCTCTTCTCAATCGGCAAGTTGACACAAGACAACTCTGTTGATGTCATATTCTCACATCCTAAGTTTTTCATTCAGGACAGGGTCACCAAGGAGGTGCTAGCACAGGGACGCCGTGAGGATGGTCTCTATGTGCTCAAGAATAAAGAGGCATGTTTTGTTTCTACCAAATGTCCATCTGCCTCCTTTGAGTTATGGCATGCTAGATTAGGGCATGTCAATTTTGACACTTTAGTTTCTCTTAAGAATAAAGGACATTTGGGTTTACATCATTGTTACCAAAACCTGTTATCTGTAAACCGTGTGAACTTGCAAAGTCAAAACGGTTATCTTTTACTAATAATACCAAACGTGCTTCATCTCCTCTTGAATTGGTGCATTATGACTTGTAGGGGCAATCCCATGTTGTGTCTGTGGGGAATTTTCATTATTATGTTGCTTTCTTTTGATGACTTTTCTCGTTTCACATGGTTTTTCCCTTTAACATCAAAAGCCCAGTTTGCTGATGTCTTACAAGTTTTTATTCCATTTGTCCAAACCCAATTCTCTACAAAAATTAAAGTGTTTCAAAGTGATGGTGGGGGTGAATTTATAAGTCACAGGGTTCGAAAATTATTTGAACAAAATGGCACGTTCCACCGTCTTTCTTGCCCTCACACCCCCATCAAAATGATAGGGCCGAACGAAAGCATCGAAGTGTTGTGGAAACCAGTTTAGCGATGCTTTTTAACTCAAATGTTCCCGCATCCTTTGGGTGGAGGCTTTTTCGTCTGCTGTTTTTATTCTAAATCGATTGCCTACTAGTGTTCTTGAGGGTAAGTCACTTTTTGAGATGCTTTTTCACTGTCTTCCTGACTACTCCTCGTTTCGTACTTACGGGTGTCGTGTGTACCCCTATCTTCGTGATTATGCTCCTCATAAACTGGCTCCCCGAAGTTTGCCCTGTGTGTTCATTGGCTACAACTCCAAGTACAAGGGCTATATGTGTCTTGAACCAACCTCTTCGCGTGTGTATCACATGACATGCTAGGTTTGATGAGCTTTCTTTTCCATTCAAATCAGCCTCTTCTGAGTAACTGATTATCAACCTACCTCTGACCACATTTTTAGATACTGCCTCATCTTGGGTTGAACCACCTTCTCCTAAACCTTCACCTAGTGTAGACACTCATAACTCAATTTCCATACCTCTACCCTTTGCACCACCCTCATACCCTACGGTACCTACCTCCCATGAACCATCTCACCTCCATTTTTAGATACTGCCTCATCTTGGGTTGAACCACCTTCTCCTAAACCTTCACCTAGTGTAGACACTCATAACTCAATTTCCATACCTCTACCCTTTGCACCACCCTCATACCCTACGGTACCTACCTCCCATGAACCGATCTCACCTCCATCCACCTCCACTTCTTCATCGTCTAGCTCCCCACTTACCTCCCCAACTCCCTCTTTGGCTACCTCTTCTACTACACAGCCGAGTCCCTCACCACTACCACCCCTCCCCCTCCAACCCACTCTATGGTCACTCGATCCAAAGCTGGGATTTTCAAACCTAAACATCGCACGGATCTAGCTCACGCCGATCACATCCCTCTTTATAGATCATTGTTTGCCTCTACTGATCCTTCTTCTTATCGGTTGGCTATGCGGGAACCGGAATGGTTGGCTGCCATGCAAACAAGTTTGATGCTTTAATCAAAAACAACACTTGGACATTGGTACCCAGGTCGTTGTCAACCAATGTTGTTGGTTCGCGTTGGCTTTTTCGTACCAAATTTCGGGCAGATGGTACTATTGAGCGCCACAAGGCAAGGCTTGTGGCTCAGGGCTTTGGTCAGATTCCCGGACTAGATTACTCGTTAACTTTTAGTCCAGTTGTCAAGGCTACCACGATTCACACTGTTCTTGCGCTTGCCATCATTCATGGTTGGAAACTGTATCAACTTGATGTTAACAATGCATTTTTGCATGGTGATCTGACAGAGTGTGTCTATGGAGCAGCATCCTGGGTTTGTCAACCATAGCTTTCCCGATCGTGTTTGTGGTCAAAATAAAGCCATCTATGGCTTAAAGCAAGCCCCTCGTGCTTGGTTTTCTCGATTGAGTAACTTTTTAATTGGGTATGGGTTTCTTTGCAGTCGTGCGGATCCGTCATTATTCTTTCTGCACTCTCCTGGGTGCACCATGTTTCTTCTCGTATATGTGGATGACTTGATTCTCACCGGTAATCAACCATCTGCTCTTCATTCTTTCATTCAGTCCCTGAACTCGGAATTTGGAATTAAGGATTTGGGAGAACAAAATTACTTTTTGGGCCTTGAGGTTACTCATCATGATTCTGGGACTGTTGTTAATCAGTCTCGCTATGCGGTTGATATTCTAACCCGTGCTCAAATGTTGGATGCCAAACCGACACCAACACCTCTTAGCACGAACGTTTCTTTTGTTGCTGCAGGTACACCGTTTACTGATGTGACGCATTATCGTTCGATTGTTGGGGCATTGCAGTATTTAACGATTACTCGTCCTGATCTTGCCTATGCTGTAAATCAAGTGAGTCAGTTTCTTCATGCTCGAACTGAAGATCATTACAAGGAAGTTAAGCGTATCCTGCGCTATCTCAAGGGAACTATTGCATTGGGCTTACATTATACTCGGCCTCCCTCTGTCTCCATTGTTGGGTATTCGGGTGCTGATTGGGCTCGCTGTTTAGAGACCCGGCGCTCTACTTATGGCTATTCCATTTTTCTTGGCGGAAACCTTATCTCTTAGTGCGCTAAGAAACAACCTATTGTTGCGCGATCCAGTTGCGAGTCCGAGTATCGGGCCATGGCCCATGCTGCTGCTGAAATCATCTGGCTTACTCATCTTTTACAAGAACCACGGGCTTTGCCACCGTCAAGGCCGACTCTTCTTTGCGACAACCAAAGCGCTTTGTTTATGACTCAGAATCCAGTCTCCCATAAACGCTCAAAGCACATTGATTTAGATTATCATTTCCTTCGGGAGCTGGTTCAGGCGGGGGACTTAGTAACTAAGTATGTTCAATCCAAGCTTCAGGTGGCAGATATCTTTACTAAAAGTCTTGCAAAACCTTTGTTTTTGGAATTTCGACATCAACTTCGGTTAAGGCCGCCACCGTTCCGCTTGCCGGGGGATATTAAGTGATAGAATATTTATTACTGTACTTATATGTAAATTATTTTTATTTTCTAGTCCTTAGCTTATTGTATTTATAGGGGGCTTGTATCGTTCTGTACATATAGTGAAAATCAATTCTATTAAACATCACGTGTATATTTCGAATAGCTGTATGATAATCATTTTACTTCGGTTAATTCGGTTATGGCACATACAAATCCGTATGTGAGCAACAATTTTATTGGCTTATAGTATAACGGGCCGGGTTTCTATGTTCAAATGTTCCACAACCAACCCAAACCCGAACCAACCACTAACCCAATTGCCAAAAACAAATCATCACAATTCCCGCAATGTTCGAATCCTCGACAGGAACAGATTTAGGAGCCACAATCATAAGCACACTAGTCAAATACCCGTTGCTAACCCCCAACAACAACGTCAAAAGTGCCACTGGAGCCTCATGCCTGAACCATTTGGGCCCAAAAACACAACCCATAAAAAGTGGATAGAACAACACCCTTGTGATACATGCCCATACCACCCATTTACTTCTCTTAACCACATAGATTGCAGTCAATCACTTGCCCGAAAAGTCACCAACATTGAAAGTTGTTATCAAGAACACAGGATACCAATCGCCAAAGTAAACCGATTTGACATTCTCACTCAAGTAGCCCGGGAATATTGATAGTGTAACGATGTAGATTGTGACCATGGACATAGCTAGCCACCGGAGTTTTTTTAAGATGTCAAGTGTTTTTAGTGGTTTGGAGATGGTTTAGGGTGGGTTGTTGAGCTCGGATTTGGTCTTGTAATGTCGAATGGTTGGTAATTTGTGAATTAGGTTGCAGAAAAGGATGCAAAGGAGTTCGATGAGTGTGCTGGTGAAGAAATATATGTGTATGCTTGTTCGAAGGCCTTTTCTTGAGTGTGGAAGTGATGCTTTGGTTATGATCCTTAACATGCATACTAAAACCCTGCAAATTCATGGAAGTATAAAATAATTACATACATATATAATTTAGATGCACAAATTTAAAGATAAGTGACATGTTTAAATTGAAATTTTGATTATGGCTTAACTAGAACGTGTGAATATCTTAATTAGAATGTGTAACTACTAACTATATTTTACATACGCATTAATAATAAACTAGTGGGGAACCCACGCGTTGTAAATCTTTTACATATGTTTTACAAGCAAAATTAATTCTAGCCAAAATCTTTCCAAATGTTTTACATATGTTTTCTTTTTCTTTTTTATTGAAAAACTTACTCCTAAATTATTACTTTTAAGAGAAAAAGATTAGTAAATAGATAAAGTGGTTAACTGGTTTGACATGGCTTTTACTTTGATATTATCGATACAGAATGTTATTTAGTCAAAATTGTTTTAGTTCTTCAGAGTGACGACACGGTACTTGCACTTGCACTCGCATAGCAACCCACGTTGTCAACAGAATTTGTACATAAACATTGAAAAAAATACATACAACCGTATATTTAGTTTTTTTAAGTTAAAATAATCGAATTAATTATGAATTCAATGGATTAAATACGAATATAATATATAGTATAATGGGATAAATGCAATTTTAAAAATAAAAAAAAATCAAAATATTTCGAAAGTATAGAAATATAAGTTAAATATATGATAAATTACAAAGTTGATTGTGTTTTGCCTTTTCATTTGTTGGATTTTTAATTTGGACTCTTTTGGTGGTGAAAATATAAAAGTTCGGTTGTGAATATGTGAATACAGAAGTTACTATTTATTGGAATGTTGTAAATTAATATATAGAATAAATAAATAAATATGGAAGTTATAGATATAGAATAGATGAGGTAACTACACACAATATGTTTCCTATGGTAACCGGGTTCATGAATTATGACTAACAAACAGTACGAGCTGCAAGGTATATTTTAATTACAATATTGATTTCGGAATATGTATATTTTGTGGTAATTGCTTTAAGTATTGTCCAACAAACTACTTATCAATGAAATAATTATTATTTAGAGTTAACTAGAACTAAATACCCGCGCTTCGCGCTGGGATAACGTTTTTTTTAAGTTGCGAGTTACGTCTGGTTGTTTATAAAATTTATACGTAGAAAAAACGCACTTAACAACCATATATTTGAAAAGCACCAAAATGTATGTCGTTGTAAAAGTGTATACATAGAATACCCAAAAATAAATTCAGAGGAAGTCGTTTATCATTTAATTTGATCCGACTGATTTCCGGGAAGAAAATTACGGCAAAACATAAACCAATTGAAAATGTACATAAAAAATAAGCACGGAAACGTATTATATTTGATTTGACATATTTTAAATAAAATTTACGCTGAAACATAAACCAACTTGAATTTATACCAACACGTACATAAAAATAAGCACGTAAGAAAATAGTGTTTTTTTAAGTTAAAGAATGGTACGGTGCGTTGTGGCGGTGTCGAAACGTAAAGTGGCTCAGATTTACACCGTCTAATGAAAATGTATTAAATTAGACCCGACTCGTTTCCAAACAAAATTTACGTCAAAACGTAGAACAACTGAAAACTTAATGTATCTAACCCGACTCATTTCCTAAGGAAAAATAAAATTTATGTTAAAACATAACTTGAATTTACACCACATGTAAGTAAAGCTAAATACGTAAATCTCGATTACAAAAGTATTTAGAAAGTTAAAGGGTTGTTAGTTGAAAGTTGAGAAAACATAAAAAAAAATTATGTCGGAATGTAAATAAACTTAAATTTTATATCGACACGTAAAACTCGATTACAAAGTATTTAGAAAGCTAAGGGGTTGTAAGAGTCAACACTGAAAATTGAAGCTTAAAATTGTGTAAAAGTACACAAAGAGACAAAAAAAAAACCAATGTTCACCAAACTTGCAATTGTGTATATATATATATATTATATATTGCATAATTACACTGTTAGTTCTTGTGGGTTGTGAAAAGTAACGAGGTCATGTATTAATAGTTTAAAATCACACTTTAAGGTTTTAAGTTTTGATTTTGTAACAACTTGGGGTACTAATGCTAGCTTTTGTTAAATTTTCAGTTAAGTTTGAATACAATTACAATATCGTTATATATGTGAGGGACCATTTATGTAATATAGGTATTGTTTCTTTTTGCATCTGATATCCAGAAATAGAGAGAGAAAGTAATGAGAAGTAGAGGAGGAGAGGAAGAACTCATAGTTGAGTGAGAGATTGAGAACTCGCAAAAGAGAGAAAGAGAGTTTAAAACTATTCATACCTGGTATTATTACTTTTCACAAACCACAGGGACTAACGTGTAATTAACTCTATTATATATTAGCTAGTTACAAACTAATTAATTAAAATTTATTTTTTTAATTTCTTTTTTAAAATAGAAATTAATTAATTAAACATACAAGTAAAGGATAAGGTTCAACTACATAGTCTTCTAAAAATAGAAAGTTACCAGAATGGTATCAAAGGGACTCCGGTCGAACTCATTCAAACGACATTGAAGCTGTCTCGTCGAACTCTACGATATGAAGTTGTGTCTTTTTATTTAGTATCGTATTGCGATTCATTATGTGTTTTTTTCTCAATATTGTGTTATATTTATTCGCATTATATTTTGCGATACATTGTGTCTTTATACCATTTCTAGATTTAAAATTTTTATAGGATAATTTTACCCTACAAGTAAATAGCCCAAAACCATGCATTACAATGATATTCGAGTTGAACTTAGACCATCCGTAATGGTTAATGCACCCTATGGGGCATTTTTCGTCATATCAGCATCATAAATCATAACGCTCCTTAAGAAAAATTATAATGATTAACACCTCTTAATGCTCTTTTAGTCATTACTTTCCAATTTTTTCTTTTCGTTTGGCTTTATACTAAAAACACCACTCCCTCTTTATGACTATATAACTCCCAAAGACGTGGTGTTAAAGGGGTTATCAACCCACGTCCCTGTAATACCCATTATGGATGTTATTAACATACATATCTGAAATAAATATTTTTTCCCCTTATGCTAAATCTTAATGAAAAGAGTTACTAATGATTTGATACTAAGTTAAACAACTTTATTAAAATATTTTTTTTATTTTAATCCTGTAACTTTATCGATTTTCATTTAAACACATTAATATTTTGTATAGTAATAGTTTTAATTTTAATATATATTAAGAGGTTCAATAGGGAAGCATAAAAAGTAAGGACTAGGAAAACATATAAAACTCACATAAAAAATCATTTTTTACTTAACAAAAGATAATTTTACCTAATTTTTTTGAGCTTTTACGTATAAACACGTGTAAAAGCCGGTTTAATAAAAAAATTGAAAGATAAAAACCAGTACAGAAAATAAAAAAAAGTTATGCAAATTAATTTTTTTAATGACTCCTATATGTGTTTATATGAAACACTTCAAAAAGATAATGTATAAATGATTTTTTTATGTAAAATGATTTTTAATATTTTTTACATGTAAAAATAGTGGTTCCTATTTTTTTTTGTTCCCCATTGAACTTACACCCCACACTCTCTCTCTCTCTCTCTATATATATATATATTTTTTCTCTTTAAGATTCACCCTTATACTATAAATAATATACGCCTTTAACGAACTTATATATCATGTAAAAACTTATTTTTCTCTAATAACTTTCGTTCGTCAACATCTCGGTATAAATTTTGAAAACGGAGTTTTATTCCGTATAAATTTATTTTTTGGTATTGTAAACTATACGAAGCACTTGAGAATGTTCCACGATGAACTGAACTGATCCTAACCAAACAACACCGGTGCTATTGGTGTTAGAAAACCAGTATTCCTTTTTATTTTTTTCAATCTATATAACCATGACAAACCGAATCAATTCCGACCGATCAGTACCGATATTAGTATTATATACTTCTTTTACCCATTTAAGCTTTATATAATTTTACTTTTCTGTAATAACTTGCAATCGATTAAACTTTCAAAATAAAGATGAATACCCAGCTATGCTTAATTGTTTTCTCGACAGTACAGATGTATTCAAAATAAAATATCTTTTTCGTATTGTAAGCTATATAAGTGTCAGTATCATACCGATTTCTTGACGAACCGAACTGTCACACCCCAACTGATGGCAGAATCATCGGGGTGCGGCACTAAGCGAACCAGATTGTCTCATGAGAAGTTCCATAACCATTATTTAACAATATTACATAACGTCTAACATCCCATACTATTAAACAAAATATTTCAAATAACCATTACAAAACAACGTTTTCACATAACGCAAATTCTAGTTTATAAATCTCTATATTTATTACAAAGCGTTTCTAAAGCATAAACCTAAACTAAGCAACACTACGTCCAAGGCATCCAAGCTAAAATCCTCAACCTGTTACATACGTTAAAATACAAGTCAATACAATTAAGTAAAGGTGAGCATACAGGTTTAAGTAATACTAGCATAATAGAGAAACCGTTTGCGAAATAGTAATTACATATCATGATACACCAAAACACATCACACAAAACTAGGCATATTTCTCATGCTAACTTCCGTGAGAAGGCTAGCACGTCCATCCTAACTATACCCCGTCGGGTGTTAGCCACACTATAGTACCATACTAGCTAAGGAGGCAAGTTAACGAAAATAAGTCCTAGTCACATGTTTCTAGTATCACGTATTGAGCATATATAATCAGATTATTCGCGTGTGATAAACAGTTTGATTTTTGAGGTGATTTTGATAGAGGAACATATGTAACACCCAAAAACTGCATTAAAGCGAAAACGGGTCAAGTATACTCACTGTGGGTGCGTTTTAGGTGAGACGAGGGATCTAAGTTGAGTCTGGAAGAGCGCCAGATCAGTCTATAAGCGAACAGAAGGGCATCAGTCTTCCGAAATGCTGAAACAGTTAAGTTTGAAATGGGCAGAAGGCAAGTTCGGGCGAACTTGTATGTAATCATACACGTTCGAGCGAACTTGTATAAACCTGTTGAGTTTTCAGTCAAGTTCGGGCGAACTTGTCTAATTTCCAAAGAAATTATGCAAGTTCGGGCGAACTTGTGAGAAATGTTTACTGAAAAGACAAGTTCGGGCGAACTTGTATAGTTTCCTAAGAAACTAGACAAGTTCGAGCGAACTTGTGAGGAATTGGTGAAAAACTGACCCAAGTTCGTCGAACTTGAACCCGCGGGGTACAAGTTGGTCGAACTTGACCTGGGTGCTGCTGAAAAATAGGTAAATTTGAACGAACTTGATGTTTTCGGGTCCAAAGTCTTGCGTTTTCGCGTCGTTTGCTGAGGAAATCGAGTGCCCATCCCTCCAACCTTAAGCCACTGAGTAAAGCTTAGGCTAGAGAGGTCTTTTGGAGCGAACTTAGCCATTTTACAGAAACTCGGGCTAATCCGGACGAACTTGACGGTTCGTATGGGTTAGTCCAGCTTGTGTAAGTGACGATTCCGTCCTTGTGCTTCCGGATCTGAGATCTTGCTTTGACAACGCCTCGTTCCACTTAAAAGTGAACGAAACATACGTCATTAGTCCGAAAATGGTGTAAAAATCAAGGATTTAAAAGGTTTTGCTCAGATCTAGTATAGACCTGAGTGAAAACAGAAGTTTTTATGGAAAAAGATGAAGATTTTCGTAAACAGAAGAGATTTGCTGAAAACGAAGGCAAAGCCTTGTGCAAAATCGTTTGTAAACTGTTGTAATACGTTGATGAACATCATTGTAGTTGAAATTGGATTGATTCTTACTTAGAAAACAAAGGGTTTCGGGTTTGAGAGCTCTGAGCGAAGTTGCAGCAAGTTCAAATGAGAGAATGGGGCTGAGTATTTATAGGTAAAGGCAAAAAGTGAGCTGGTGGGAGTCAAGTTCGCGCGAACTTGGGAGGATTTCAAGGGCTTTAAGACAAGTTCGGACGAACTTGACCCCTTAGGGTGCAAGTTCGAGCGGACTTGAGGTAACCTGGAAAGTTGTGTTGGCCAGTCAAGTTCGGCCGAAATTGGTATCACCAAGTTCAAGCGAACTTGACCCAAATGTTGGGTTTTCTTTCGTTTTTCGTTCATTTATCGATTGTTCAGCGATGTAATCAAGTGATAAAGTGACGTTAAGCGATTTAGCGAGGCGTTAAGCATTATAATTGATATAATAGTGCGATTTAGCGATTCGAGCGTGCGAGAGCGTTGCGATAGCGATTGTAATCATAACATAAACAAACATAACACACATAAAACATAATTACACATAATTAACTGCGATTTGCGATGTGATGAGATAAGTGATGCGATGGCACAAGCGTTTATTAGACAATAACACACTCGGCTCGTATAAATAGTATAACTACTTGTGGTTGCAATTAGATTAGCGATGCGTTTAATAAGCGATTAGATGCGATATATCTGTAACAAACATATTTTAATTAACACAAACTTTTTCATAACCCAATCTCGGAGTACAATTGGATAGATACAACGGAAATAAAAGAAAAGATAACAACGAAATTCGGAGTTGTTACAATCTCCCCTACTTTAGAAAATTTCGTCCCGAAATTTAAGTAGTGGCCGTAACAAAGAGGTGCGGGTACTTGGCCTTCATGTCACTTTCCAATTCCTAAGTGAACTCGGCACCGCGTTTGCCTTCCCATCGGACTTTCACGATAGGGATGCGAGAGCGCCGCAGTTTCTTGGTTTCTTGGTCCATGATCTCGACAGGCTTTTCCAGGAAATGGAGAGTCTCGTTAATTTGTAGATCTTCGAGAGGTACATGGAGATTCTCCTCGGCTAGGCATTTCTTGAGGTTAGACACGTGGAAAGTCAGATGGACGTGGTTGAGTTCCTCCGGTAATTCAAGGCGATATGCCACCTTGTCGATTCTTTCCAGAATCTTAAAGGGTCCTACGTATCGAGGTGCTAGCTTTCCTTTCTTTTCGAAGCAGACCACTCCCTTCCAAGGTGCAACCTTTAGGAGAACGGGATCTCCCACTTTGAACTGTAGGGGCTTGCGGCGTTTATCGGCGTAACTCTTTTGACGACTCCGAGCTTTCAAGAGATTGTCTCTGATCTGGAGGATCTTGTCCGTCGTTTCTTGAATTAGCTCGGGATCGGTGATTTTTGCTTCTCCGATCTCGTGCCATGCAATAGGCGATCGACATTTTCTTCCATACAGTGCCTCAAAAGGAGCCATTTGAATGCTGGTGTGATAACTACTATTGTACAAGAATTCGACTAAAGTTAAATGCGTATCCTAGTTACCACCGAAATCTATGATGCATGCACGAAGCATGTCTTCGAGGGTGCGGATCGTGCGCTCAGTCTGACCGTCGGTTTGAGGGTGAAAAGCGGTACTGAGGTTGAGAGTAGTACCGAAAGCGGATTGAAAAGTCTCCCAAAGACGCGAGGTAAAGCGACCGTCACGGTTAGAGATGATGTCACGAGGCGTCCCGTGTCGAAAAATGAATTCGTCGGTATAGATTCGGGCTTACCGTTCTACCTTGAAGTCTTCTCGTATGGTAATAAAGTGCGCTGAGTTGGTAAGACGATCGACGATAACCCAAATGTTATCGTGACCAGAGGAAGTGCGAAGGAGTTTCGTAATAAAGTCCATAGCTATACTCTCCCACTTCCACATCGGGATTTCGGGTTGTTCGAGTAAGCCAGAGGGCCTTTGATGTTCGGCTTTAACTTTCGAACAAGTTAAGCACTTTGAGACGTAAACGGCGATATCCTTTTTCATGCCCGACCACCAGTACTTAGGACGAAGGTCCTGGTACATCTTGTCGGCACCTGGGTGAATGGAATATTGAGATTTATGGGCTTCGGTCATTAGCAATTCACGAAGGTTATCACGGCCAGGAATCCAAATCCGATCGAGATAGTAATAAATACCATTTGGTTTCACAACGAGCTGAGTTTCGGCACCACATTTCATTTCTTCCTCCAAAGTATTATCGTTGAAACAAGCGAATTGAGCGGAGCGAATCAACATTTCAAAATTATTCAAAGCTTGAGAGTCACGAATACTATACACATAGCTTCGTCGACTCAGAGCATCGGCGACGACGTTTGCTTTGCCAGGATGGTAGCGTATCTCATAATCGTAATCGTTGAGAAGTTCAACCCATCTGCGTTGGCGCATGTTTAGTTCTTTTTTATTAAAGATATGTTGTAAGCTCTTATGATCGGTGAAGACCGTACACTTGGTAACGTAAAGGTAGTGTCGCCATATCTTTAATGCAAAGACAACTGCACCGAGTTCGAGATCGTGGGTAGTGTAGTTCTTCTCGTGGATTTTGAGTAGTCGAGATGCATATGCGATAACCTTGTCTCGTTGCATAAGAACACAACCAAGACCAAGATTAGAGGCATCGCAATAAACAAAGAAATCGTCATTTCCGTCGGTAGAGCGAGAGCAGGAGCGTTGCATAGCATACGCTTGAGAGTTTGAAAGGCTTCCACTTGTTTGGAATGCCAAACGAAAGGCTTATCCTTATGAGTTAAAGCGTCGAAAAGTCGGCGATGAATCGGTGGTAGTAACCCGCCAATCCAAGGAATGAACAGATTTCAGAAGCATTCTTCGGTGTAATCCAACTCTTGACGACTTCAATCTTTGCGGGGTCGACGTGAATTCCTTGACTATTGACGATGTGGCCGAGAAATTGGACTTCTTCGAGCCAGAATTCACATTTAGAGAATTTAGCATAAAGGCGATTAACGTGGAGAAGTTCGAGTACTAAACGAAGATGGCGCGCGTGTTCGTCTCTCGACTTCGAATAGATAAGGATATCATCGATGAAAACAATGACGAAACGATCTAAGAAGGCTTTACACACACGGTTCATCAAATCTATGAAGACCGCGGGTGCATTGGTAAGACCAAAAGGCATGACCACGAATTCGAAATGGCCATAACGGGTACGAAAGGCGGTTTTCGGAATATCTTCCTCCAATACTCGTAACTGATGATAACCGGAACGAAGATCGATCTTAGAAAAGCAAGTAGCACCTTGAAGCTGATCGAATAAGTCATCGATACGAAGAAGAGGATAGCAGTTCTTTATCGTAAGCTTATTAAGTTCACGATAATCGATGCACATTCAGAAAGATTCATCCTTCTTTTTCACGAAAAGGATGGGTGCGCCCCATGGCGAGGTGCTCGGGCGTATGAAACCTTTATCAAGAAGCTCTTGAAGTTGGCTCGATAGCTCGCGCATTTCGGATGGTGCGCGACGATAAGGAGCTTTAGCAACGGGAGTAGCACCGAGAACTAAATCGATACGGAATTCAACATCACGAGTAGGGGGTAAATCAGGTAAATCGTTGGGAAAGACTTTAGGAAATTCACGAACAACAGGAACGTCTTTAAAAGTCTTCTTTTCTTTATCCGGGTTCACGATATGGGCGAGGAAAGCAACACATTGCTTTCGCAAACATTTGTGTGCTCGAGTACATGACAAAAGCATCAACTTCTTTGAGGGCGTTTCACCGTAGACATGGAGTTGATCACCGTTCGAGAGGGGGAAGCGTATCAATTTTATCGTAACAAACAACTTTAGCATGATTTTCACGAAGAAAATCCATACCTACTATGATATCGAAGCTATCTAATTGCATAGGTATGAGATTGATCGAGAAGACATGGTTGTTGAGATCGAGAGAACAACCACGTGGGACGGAGTTAACGGTAACGGTTCTTCCAGTGGAGACTTCAACATCGAAGGTCTTTGGGAGTTTAGCTCGCTTACATTTTAAAACCTTTTAGAATTCTAACGATACAAAACAATTATCGACACCAGTATCAAATAAACATGAAGCATAAATACCATTGACAAGGAACGTACCGTTGACAACATTGTTGTCATTCTGGGCCTGACGATGGTTGAGGTTAAAGGCTCGTCCACGTGCAGCCTGTTGTTGCTGCTGAGGCTGTGGTGGCTGTGGCTGCTACTGTTGCGGCTCTTGTGTAACATCCATGTGACATCTTGTTTAACAGGCTTGTTTGGACAGACATTGCTGAAATGATTCGGATCGCCGCACGTGTAACAGGCACGTGCCCTTGGCGCTTGCTGCTGATTGGCCTGGGGAGGAGCTGGTAAAGCTGGTGCTGCAGGGGCCTGAGGAGCTGACTGGCGAGGGCCTGAACGGCAACTGACAGTAAATTGGCCGTAGATATTGCAGTTGGTACAGAAACGACGATTGCCTCCAACCGCATGATGATAAGTGCGATTTGCGATATGCGACGCGATGAGATAAACAAACATAACACATAAAAATAATTACACATAATTAACTGGGATTTGCGATGCGATGAGATAAGCGATGCGATGACACAAACGTTTATTAGACAATAACACACTCGACTCGTATAAATAGTATAACTACTTGTGGTTGCAATTAGATTAGCGATGCGTTTAATAAGCGATTAGATGCGATATATCTGTAACCAACATATTTTAATTAACACAAACTTTTTCATAACCGATTCTCGGAGTACAATTGGATAGATACAACGGAAATAAAAGAAAAGATAACAACGAAATTCGGAGTTGTTACACGAACTAATTCCGGCCGAACATGTGTACCAACATTGTATTGTCAGAAGCGATATTAGTATTCGTTTTTTATGGTTTTCAATCAATGTAAACATGTACCGATATTTTTTATGCATATCACAACTTTATTTTTTATGTTTTCCTTTTCAATTGCTATGGCAATTGTCAGTACCGTAATGAATCGACTGAATTCTAGAATTTTAAAGTTGAATTTAAGATATGGAAGTTAGCATATAATTTTATTAACTGAAATACTATTCGTACAACTGTAATACTATTAAATGGATTTGTAGATTACGTTATCAAAAAACTAATTGGGTTAACATTCATTTAGTATGGAATCGTCGGAGGAAAATACTTTCAAAGTTAGCACTGTCTTTATCATTTTTTTAGTTAGGATTAATCCTTACAATAAATGAAAGTTGAGATTATTAAAATCTAACAGCTCTTAAAAATATAATAAAGAAAGAGTCAGAATTAGAAAGAAAGGTTAGGATATAAGAGCATTCATATCCATTCCACCATATTTTCACTCTAAATTACACTAAAAACACTATATTTTCTCTTTCATTTTCAATTAAATAATATTTTTTATACTTTATCATTACATTTTCTCTCTTCTCCACTCACAACCACTTTCAAAATATATTAAAAAATATGGGGTGAATACTGTCCCCCCCCCCCCCCAAAATATACAGATGAATTGTAACATTTTCTCTCTTATTCACTCACAACCACTTTTTATACTCTTTATATTATAAAAACTCCACTCACAGAATTTGATGGAATGGATGTGAATGCTCTAATAGAAAGTTTATTTGGGTAGGAAAGATAGGAAGTAATCTTGTCCATCTATTTAGTAATCAATGGTTAAGATTAAATGAGTGAAATTGAAACAAAAAGTGGAGGTGCCCATGTAAGGGCATTCTGGTAAATCCAATCAATTGTTTCTCTCTTTTCCAACCCCCCCCCCCCCCCGGTTTTTTAAACGTTAATAACTCTTTCATACGACATCATTTTTTTAAAAATTGCACCATAAAAACAAGCGTTTTTTATCTTTAAAACGAGCACACTATTGCTATACTTTTGAAAAGAAATCGATAACCCAGATGCATAAAATGCAATGGGAAAAAACACAAAAAATGATTCTTTTTATAAAACGCAATAGACTAAAACACAAAAGAAAATGTTTTGTCTAAAACGCAATGGACAAAAAACACAAAAGAAAGTGTTTTTTTTTTCTAAAACGCAATGGCTGGAAAACACAAATAAATGTTTTTTTTTGTAAAACGCAAAGGCCTAAAAACACAAAGAAATGTCTTATTTCTAAAACGCAATGGCCTGAAAAACAAAGAAATTTTTTTTTTCTAAAACACAATGAGTAGAAAACACAAAATGTATTCTTTTTTCTAAAACGCAATTGACGATAAACACAAAAGAAGGTGTTTATTATAAAACACAATCGACCAAAACACATAAAAATATGTTTACCTAAAACGCCATGGACTAAAAAACACATAAAATGTGTTTTACCTAAAACGGAATGGACTAAAAACACAATAAAATGTGTTTTTTCTAAAACGCAATGGACTGAAAATACAAAAAAGTGTTTTTTCATTCTTTTGTAAAACGCAATGACTTAATTCAAAAACCCAGATCGTAAAAATGCAATTCAAAATTTTCTTACATAGATCGAAGCCGATTTCTTCAACGATTGACAAAATTTGAATGCTAGAAACACTTATCAGCGATCGAATTGAACGAATCTAGTGATTCGCTTCAAAATCACGGGAAAAAAATAGATATTGTATGAAATTAAACTGGGTTTCTTAAAAAAAATGAAAAACACGTTGATTGGGTGTTTGAATCATTGATTGATGACGAAAATCACACTGTAATGTAGTTATTATTGAGGTAGAAAGTGAAGAAAAGGTCGAAGATAGTGGGTTTTGAAGTTACAGGGAAAGAAGAAGAGAAAATATTGGATAAAATTGACTAAAATACTATTCCCCTCTATTTTTAAATTTTGCCACATGTCATAATCTATTGCTTTATATCTTTCCTAACAAAACTAAACTTCTTATTTGATCATGTCCTTCAAAAAGAAAAAAAAATGGAGGAAAATAGTAGAAAGAATCAGGGTTCTCAAATGACTAAGCTTGCTTGACACATGTGAAGTATGTTCAAATCACCGGCTTGATGCCTTAAATCAATTCGGGGCCAAGTTTTGTCCTAATTTCTACACACCAACACAATTGTTCTTATTATTTCGAGTTAGCGGCTGCATGATTTAGTTTTTCTGGTCTAAACTGCCACATTGATCTTCGACAAATCACTAACATGTAGGTTTGTATTGTAAATGTAGACATACAATCACCACTGAGTTGTGCCTAAAACAAACACAGATGACAATCGAACCTAAACTGGTGGGCAAATTTAAAACCTGAGCATATAGGACATGTATGGGGTATAGTAATCGGGTATGAAGCTGGATATGAGATTGTTCTTTACTTTTTTTCTCGGACATAAGACATATGAGATTTGGTGATGTACTCGTTTACTCGATAACGTATACCCGTTTACCTGACTATATACAGTAAATTATTCTTTTTTATCTATTTTAGTTATGTCATGCATAAGATACATCCATAAATTACGTAGTTGTCTTTTTTTTTATTGGCACCAAATCATTGTTAGTACCCTAATATCCATACTTTTTCGAAAATATATCCTTAATACCTTTTAAAATTCCTATTACAGGTCTTCATAATTTGTCAAAAGCTACATATTGGCCTTCAATATTGGCATACAATGTATTTGTAATCTTTCGGTAACATCTAGATTGTAAATGATTTATAATTACACAACAGATACCCGGTGGTTTTAGGTTGGGTATATTCAACGGGTATTTTTAATAAACTAACGGGTGTACCCAAAACACACGGTATACCCGATACCTGATGGATAATCACCCGATGGGTTTTTGGCCGGATATGAGACATGCTTTTATAATCGAGTATGGGGCTGGAATTACCCAAAGTTGCCCCGTTGTCATCCCTAAAAACCAACTGCATTTATAACTATGGATCTGAACAAGGCGAGCCACTCATCATCTACTTGAAATCGTCTTGCTAAAAGCTCGAGCCCGAGCTCAAGCCTAAAAACATACTCATTTAATAAACGAGCCCAGGCTTCACTTATGAGCTCAAATAGACTCGTAAGCCTAAACGAACCTATTACTTTTATACATTGTATTTTATTTTATACATATACACACACAATAACAGCAATAATATAAAATACGATAAAAATCACAATTATAGTCAAAAGGAAACTCGAACTCGCAAACTTACTCACAAGTTGAATTTAAGCTCGAACTTTAGAACCGGAGCTAGGCTCGTTTACCTGGTTATAGTACCGTGCTATTTTTCCTTAAACAAAACCAGCTATTTATTGATTTCGAACACGCGAACCAACAAATATTAGTTTGGTATGGCCTACTTGCTTGTTTGAGTCGATTTTTTTATATTAAAAAAATGTTAAAAACATCCAACCAATCATGTTGAAGAAAAGATCTAACTAATAATGTTTAAAGAGAAACATGGTCATCTTATATGAAATAATAACTCATTTTTTAAATGAAGCAATTCTTAACAACTCGAGTATGTGATGATATATTAACCGTTTTTTTCGTTAATGATGACATATATAATATGGATTAAAATTTTCTGGTACAAGTCAAATCCCTCTTTTTCTTAATATGTCGTTTGGTCCCATTACTTCTAACATGTCCACAATAAAGACATTTTCCATGAGTCCAAATATACCGTGCAACAAAAGCATCCTAAACATGTTTTAGGCAGGAAAGCTTATTGTCTCCGACCCCATTGATTCGAGCAAATTTCATGTTCGATCACCTTTCCATTTATGTCCGTTTTTAGAAGAGTCATACCCGTCTTTAAAAAAATGGGTATGACCCGGATTTAAAAAAAAAACTGTTTGGATGATTTATTAGATGATCTTGATAACGAGGTTACCCAAAACCTATAACTAGCTATAAGTTGCCCTTCAATCATTCATCCTGGGAATCTTGCATTAGCAACTCTAATGGCATTCCTGAAGGTGAAGCATCCCAATCCACAAGCCTCCATTCTCAATTCCTTAGTACAAAGCCTTTGATTACTATGCCTAAAACATACTATTCCTTTTATTTCAATCTTAAACATTATCTAACCTCCGATATCCTAGCCATGGGTTCGGCTAACCGCTTCTTCTTCTGGTCCTTGATCATTTCGGCTAACCGTATGCGCAACCCCTTTTGTTTTACTTCATAGTTATTACATGCTTTTTTAACTTGTTTTTTTTTTCATTGGCAGTTGTGATGTCAAGTGCGTTCATAGGCACGTATGGAGTGAATTATGGACGGATAGCCGACAACATTCCCACCCCGAAAGTGTGGTAACGTTAATGAAGGCCGCTAAGATAATGAACACACGAATCTTTGATGCGGATCATGAAGTTCTCAAGGCCTTTAAAGGGTCCGGTATTGAAATAATGGTTGGGCTCGGGAATGAATTCTTAAGAGATATAAGCGTCAATGAAGATCGGGCTATGAATTGGGTTAAAGAAAATGTAGAGCCGTTCCTGCCCGGGACGCGTATTGTTGGTATCGCGGTTGGAAATGAGATATTAGGGGGCGGTGATCAAGAACTATGGGAGGTGTTGCTTCCCGCTGTGAAAAATGTTTATAACGCCCTTGACCGGCTCCAGTTAGCTGGCAAAGTTCAAGTCTCGAGCCCACACTCGGCTGCGGTATTTGCAACTTCTTACCCACCGTCAGCTGGCGCGTTTAAGGAATCGGTTATGCCGTACATGAAACCGTTGCTCGAATTTTTTTCCCAGATTAAATCAGCATTTATATAAACACTTACCCTTTCCTTGCTTACATTAGTGATCCTGATCACATTGATCTTAACTATGCTCTTTTCAAAAAGAATCCCGGGATCTATGATCAAAAAACAAATCTATATTACGACAACATGTTTGAGGCCCAAATCGATGCATCCTACGCCGCCTTGGAGAAAGCAGGGTATGAGAACATGGAGGTTATAGTGTCGGAAACAGGCTGGGCTTCACATGGAGACCCGAACGAAGCAGCTGCAACGGTTAACAATGCACGTACTTACAATTACAACTTAAGAAAGCGCCTCCTTAAAAAGAAGGGCACCCCTTATAGACCAAAACGCGTGGTCAAGGCTTATGTGTTTGCAATGTTTAACGAAAACCTAAAGCCCGGCCCGACTTCCGAGAGGAATTTTGGGCTGTTCAAAGCGACGGGAGTGTTTCTTATAATATCGGGTTCACGGGCCTCGTACCTTCCTCAGCAAAATCTTTCAACACCATGAAAGTAAGTCAATAAACTCATAATAACTCATTTTCTCAGCAAATTTCTGTATTATATTTTTCATAATTCTTACTCTCTCTTTTTTTTTTTGCTGCAGGGCTTTGGTTCAATACAATGGATGTTTTACATTGTATCGGCTGCAGCTCTGGTGCTGATAATATCGTTGTGACAATGGAAACAGATTCGGGTGTCGAAAGAATCCTCTGAATTAAACAGATATTATTAGGGATTTAGAAACATTCATGTACAATATGACAGTATTTCTTGAATACAAATCTTCTGTTCATTTTTCTCTTCTGTGCTGATTCAAAATACAGATTTTTACTCTAAAATTAATAATAAATTTAACTTGGATAGACAGATTAACCTAAGGAAATAGAATTAGTCAAAAGTCATTTATTTGTTGTTTTCAAGCATTATTAATTTCTAATAAATTATTAAGTTTGCCTGTACTTCAAACATTTCAGCATGTCTTGTCATCAACAAAATAGGAACATTTTGAATGAAATACAGAGTGCATATAATATTGTTTATGAAACAATATGCGAACACTAGCAAAAACAATTAGAGTAAACTCCCATTTGGTCCCTAAGGTTTGGTCACTTTTGGCACTTTAGTCCAAATTTGAAACCTTTTGCATCTGGGTCCCTGTGGTTTCATTTTTTTTCCATTTTTGTCCAAAAATAAATCAGCTCATCTTTCTCAAATTTAAATCATGTTTGGTTTTTTGTCCTTTTCCTCAGAATTTAATTTGAGAAATATGAGCTGATTTCATTTTTGGACCAAAATGGCAAAAAAAAAATGAAACTGCAGGGACCCAAATGCAAAAGATTTCAAATTTGGACTAAAGTGACAAAAGTGACCAAACCTCAGGGACCAAAATGGCAGTTTACTCAAAAAGTTATAATTTATGCACTTGACTGGGGTATGTAAATATGTAATCAATACTCAAATTCATTAATACCAAAGTAATGGATATTCAACTTAATTAAAAATAAAGACAGATAATCAGATAAATGGTTTCTACCTTCATACCTAAATAAGTAAATATATAACATAATACTTCACATAACATCATAACTAATCAAGGTTGAAAGAGTTTATCACCACATTTGCATTTCCATGAAAGAAGATAATAATTATCTTCATAACGAGACTGATCTCGATATCGAATCGTCTTATAGTGAGGCGGAATGACCAAAGTAGCCTCACATGGCCTGCAATTCACACACTTGTGTACACACCTTGGTGGTCTTGAACCCAAAATCTTCTTGTTTTGTTGAACACTTGCCACCCATTTATCATCAAAACCTAAAATCATCAAAAAGATTTAAAATTTAAAACACCCTTTTGATTTTCAATTCTATAAGATGAGTTTAGGCCTTTAAAGTTTGTTTCTTTCTTACTTGATATGGAATGTGATACTGTGAAAAATAAGAGAAGAATGGCTGTAATAACAGCCTTGAGTTCAAGTGCCATTAATAGTTAACAACTTGAAGAAACATAAATAGTTGATATAATTATATATTTATATAAACAGAAGAAGAGTAAAGATGAGTATGAAAAGGGTCTGCAAGAAATTGATAATGGTTGCCGTGCATGCAGTACTATTACAAGAAATAGTGGATATTATAAAGGAGATTCTGAGGGGATTGGGTTACTATTTGGGTAGGGAATACAACAAATATATATAAATATATATATATATATGTATATATTATATGTGACAGCAAAGTCAAATAAATGTTCGGAGAAAAAGGGACAGATTTCCATTGATTTTAAATCAAATTCTCTACCCACTCAAATTCTACTATTCTCTTGTTTTTGGGAAAATGTTACAGTTGGACTGGCTTTGATCTGAGTGTCTCAAATCTTGAGCCGTTGTTTCTTAAGTTACCAGCATTGTTCTTGTGATCTGAGCATGACAAGAAAACAATGCCACTAGTGGTTAACTGTCTTTATGATTATAATGGGGTTGGTCAAAGTGTCAAAGTATTGTGGTAGATCAGCATTTAAGCTATCCATTATGGTTTATTAGTTTTCGTTGTCATGTAAAAAAGTGATCGTCACATTACTTCCACATAGGTATAAGGCTTCCACTCACTTATTTTCACTAAAGTTTATAATAGTTTCACTATACAATACACATTAAAATATTGTTGAATAAATAAATTAGAAAAAAGGGGATGAGTATAATTGGTTGAAAAGCTGGCCCACGCAACCTCTCTTCACGCCCCTTGAGAGGTGTTTAACTAGGGACAACAATTAATGAGACAGCCCAAAAAGAGAAAGGTGTGAGTCAACTAACACAACTCGTTTAGAAAATAAGGCAGGTTCGGGTTGACCTATATTAAAAACATTTCAGGTTGACTTGTTAACCCATTTAAGTATTTAGAAAAAAAAATATTTTTGTTTTTTTCCGTTTTCCATTTTAAATGGTTGGTCATAATAATATTAGTTTTCACCTTTAGCCACTCCACATTTTATTTACCTGTTACACTCATACTTACCATTAAACACGTTACCGTTAACCCACTTATAACAAAAAGAATCTGGGTGTGTTTGGGTTAACCCGAATATACGTGTGCGCGGGTTAGAGTTAAAATCTTTGACATGAATAACAATATGGGTCGGGTTCAGGTTGCATGTCAACCTAACACGATTGACACCCCTATGTTTAACGCCCTATTAACGGCCACATCATCAGGGCATTGGCTGATAACAACTGGCCTTATGTAATTTCAATTTAACTTAGCATAGTGAAAGGTTATCTTCAAGATAGAAAACTCACAAGACTAGAATTATATATAAAAATGTTACTAAAAGCAAAGAATTCTTAAGAGAAAAGGCCAGATTCTTACATGAATTGGGTTCCACGTTAGGAATGAAGTTTAAAAATACAGGGCCACATGAAAAAATTCGAAGAGTCATTTCATCAAACAGTTGGCGTGCACATCTTTTACCTTTCTTGGTGATGGTCACAGTTTTCCGATTAAACTCTCAATTACGAAACGACTGCACTAAAATGGTTCGCAGTGATTCGTACGAAAAAGCAAAAGCCATGGCCACCAACTCATCATCAAGAATTTCACAGTTTGTCTCTTTAAGAACCCAAGAAAGATTTAATGGTAAATACTGCTTTATGCAC
This sequence comes from Scalesia atractyloides, assembly GCA_947069175.1. Classification (NCBI taxonomy): domain Eukaryota; kingdom Viridiplantae; phylum Streptophyta; class Magnoliopsida; order Asterales; family Asteraceae; genus Scalesia; species Scalesia atractyloides. The sequence continues at coordinate 3,068,277 of CAMTDV010000014.1, forward strand.
AGTGTAGTCAAAATGGCTCAGATATCACATGGAACCCATAATAAAAAGTTCTCTCTTCCACTAATTTCACCTTCCATTGTCGCCATGTGCACATAAAGGGAAAACAGGAGGTGTTGATGATGTTCATATGATATTTTCCGGCCAGATTTGTGTATATACCGGTTTAGGGCCGGTCAAACCGGGAACTGAAAATCCAATTATCGAAACTGATACCCAGATCATATTCAAGTAATCGGGTCGGTTTTTGCTGGCGTGATATCAGACATATTTTGTAGATGTGGCATCTAACATGACATCTTTTTGTTGATGTGGCATCTGACATGACACTTTTTTGTTGACGTGACATCTAACGTGGCGTTTTTGCTAACGAGGCATCTGATGTCAGCTAACTGGGTTGGGGTTCAGTTAATTTGGGAGTGCTAAAGAAAAATAAGCTGAAAGTTGAGAGTGTTGTGGTAAAAATCGAAAGTTGAGAATCTTATCGATCAATTGGTGAAAGTTGGGTAATTTAAATCAAATATCTCTTTTATTTGTTCAAATCCAACAATATGTTAGAGCATTCGCATCCTTTCCCCTATCTTCATCTTTAAAATATACTAAAAGTCACTATATTTTCTCTCTCTTTATCAATTAAATAATTTTTTTTTATACATTTATCATTAGTTTTTATCTCTAATCCACAAAAAACCATTTTAAAAGAATATATATATTATAAACAAATATGGATGAATAGTCCTCCCAAATATATATTATATAATATATATGAACAATAACATTTTCTTTTTTCTCCACTTAAAATAACTTTTTATAAGATGAGAACTCAATGACATAATAATACAAAATGAGTTGTGGATGTTATTAGACTTTACACTACGATTACTGAAAAAGTTAATGGCAATCGTAATATCGTAGTCAAACACACCATAATATAGTATGTTCCACCAAGAAAGAACGCTAAGAGCGTATCCATAGTGGTCATGGGAAGCCATGTCAGAATCTAGCCTTCATCACCCCCCCCCCCTCTTCAGCCGTGATTAGAACCATACCTTCCCCCTTCCTCGTGGGTCTCGCAAAACGCCGAAAAATGCCCAAAAGTATTGCCACGTTGTTGCTGAATCCACTTACTCCACACCACAGTTCAAGCAAAACATCAAATTTGAAAAAATTGTGAAAAGTCCCAAATCCGACAAAGATTAATACATGTCGGTTATGGTGGTGGAAACAATGATAACTGAAGGGTTATGGTCCCAAAAAACCTTGTGCCAATCAAGGAAACCATACCCATTAATAACTTCTAAGGAAACTTCGCTCAGACTTCTTTGCCAAAATGAGATTTATCAGAACTCTACGCCAAATATCCAAGAGAGGAAAGGATCATATAACTACCTTGCGCGGGCTCGCGCAAGGTTCAAAGTTAACCTTGAACATTCTCTTAGGATAAAATGCTTCATTTAACTACTTTGTGCGGGCTCGCGCAAGGTTCAAAGTTAATCTTGAATAATCTCGTTTGATAATGCCTCATACACAAACCTTACGCGGATACTTATATCAAAGCAAGTATCCATCAAACGTTGCGCTAAGCAGCAAGGAGAAAAAAGAAGATCAGTTAACTAACTTGCGCTTCTCGCGCAAGGAAACAGTTAACCCTGAAAACTTTCCCTTAGCAAAATCCTTGACTTGGTGCAGAAGCAAAGGGAATCTTTTCTGTTGTAACAGAATGTACACGTGGCGAACAACAGATGGGTAACAGCTGTGAAATCTTCTAGAAGCCATTAACACTCAATCGTGCAAGCATCTTTTCGGTTATAACCAATTGCCACATGGCAGCATCTGGACGGCTGAGGAAGATCACGGTGATGGCATGCTCACATTTATAAAATGTAGTGATCTCATGTTGACACGTGGTACCTCCCTAACCGCTGGTGAGCTCACGATCCATGTGCACTAACGGATTGCCAACAAACATTAACGGAATAGCAGAAGATTCCGTTAAAGTTAACAATCTCTCCTTTTGGCGCCAAACACCGGCTATAAATAAGTGACTTGGAGTTCAAGGAAAGGTATTCACTCTCAACTACTCTCTCTTTTACAATACTTTACTTCCGACTACCTGTACTTATTCTCACACTGGAGGGTGGTCACGGAAAGAACCCCCTTCTCCTCGTGGCGAGCTAACGGTGTTCTGTTTTGCAGGATCAGCCGGAGTATTGTTTCATTCATCCTCATCGTGAAATCAAACGAAGGGTTAACCATTTTATGCAGAGCCCATTTATAGATCTACTTAGATTCCGGTCTAGTTGATCTAGGGTTTCTTCATTGGCGCCCACCGATTTCAATCCTTTTTTCTTATCTTTCGTTTCGTTTCACCTAGATCTGCAGCATCATGGCTGATGGATCATCTTTTCAAGGTCCTCGATCAGAGATCCATCGCGTTGTTGTCGGAACTCAGATCGACGGACAAATAGTTGAGGATTCCTCCGGTGAAGCTAATGCTCAGTATGATCCCGATCATGCGAGTATTCCAGTAACACCGGCAGCTCCTCAGGTTGATGTTACGTCGATTTTACCACCTGGAGAGACTCCATTATCGTGGTTAATCAAATCTCAAGCGGCTCTAAACGCTATGTATGCTCAGTTATGTGCCCAAACCGGAACTCCAGCTTTTCAAGCTCCGGTTAACGCTCCCCAGGTCCGTGCTTCGTCGGCATCTCGAGTTTTGAGTTATAATACTCAAAGTCATGCCCGTTCCCTTCGCACATGCCTGAAGATGGAACAGAAATGTATTCTAAAACCATAATTGGCCCCTACTTTGATTAAAAAAAACGACCCATCGGTTTTTGATTTGGTTCGGTTTTTCGGTTCAGATTTATCTGTTAATTCGGTTTTTTGCACATCACTTCTCTTAAGTACTGTTATATTTGTATGTCGTAAGATTTTAACCTTTCACCTCTTGCTTAAAGAGGACACACCTTACCATCGAGTATTACCCGGTTTAACCTACTCTTAAATAGTCTAAATAGTTTTGTATAACACACCGATCTATTAAATCAAGGATTTTGATTCCAACTATTCTTCAAAATAAAATCTAAACATCCAATATACAAAACCAACCAATGATAAAAAAAATCAACGTGAAAACTATACAACTACATTCTCTGCAAATCGCACCTTCTTTTTCATACTCCCATCCTTTTTCAAACAAGAACGCTGCTGTAGAAGTGGTCGTGGCGGTGCCTCTGCAGAAGTCAAATCTTGGTCTCTGATGGAGGAGGAGGAGGAGAAGGAGAAGGAGGTGGAGGTTATCCAGAGTAAGGAGAGGAAGATCATGGTGCCAAAAACCGCCATGGCTGTAGCTAACACCAACAAATGGGAACTCCAAACAGGTGACATATTCTATATTTGACTTGGAATAAGGGGTTGTAAAATGAATTCAAATATATGACAAGAGTACAAGACAAAGAATATCAAATAAGTCAAAGAGGAAAGTCATGAGATTTTTGGTCGGTTTGTTTGTGAATAATAGTATGATTTTATATTTAGTTATTAGTATTTATTACTAAGTTGTTAAAGTTTGTTTTTTTTATTGTTATATTTAATATCATTTGAGATTTGATTTGATTTATAATTATTACTAGGCTATGCCCCGTGTGTTACACGGGTTGATTAATGAAAACGATATAATTTATTATTTGTAAATATTTATTATTTTTAATCTACTCTTGATAGTTTTGATTGAACATACATGATAAATTCATAAGTTGTTATTAATAACATCGAATTTTATAGGACAAACCTCTAATAACATTGAATTTTAATGAGACAAACCTGCTAAAATTATAAAATAAAAAACAACGTCATCAAACTTCACACCAACAAAACTTGAGAAAAGTTGAATTAAGGAAATGAATATTGGATTTTAATAATCTAACTATTCGTCGTTAGCCACTAAGAGTCCTAACTTAAAAAATAATCATTGGTTGTCCCAACTATTAACATATTTGCTTCCAATTGACCCTGACTAACAGAACCCTAACACTGTGAATCTCCGATAGCCGGAAAAAAACATTTTTAGACGGAAAAAGGTTCCTAAATAATATATTCTTTATTTTAATCTTATTAACAAATATCATCTATGTCTATTTGTTTAGGTTAAAAGATAAAAAGGTAAAATCTATGGATTAAAATAATATTTTTTTTATTTAAAACTTATTAACAAATAGTATCTATATCTATTTATTTAGACGGGAAAAAATAGTTGAAATTAACTCATAAATTGCCATATGTCCCCCGTATGATTTACTTTATTATATAGATAGATAAATACAGATGATAATTCATGTAATTGCAAATATATAAGATGTGATTATTATTTTAGTTATTTAGTTATGTTAATAAATTCTTGGTAAGATATATATGGAACACAAATTACTTTTTTATGGAATAATTGTTTTTATTTGGTTAATTTAATACGGTACGTCAATACCGATTATCCACAATATATTAGGAACCTTCCCTAGTTTTATCATTTAAAAATAGATATATTTAAACTTTAAAAAAAATATTTGAAGTTTAAAAAAGTATATAATCTAATTGTAATAAATGGGATAACTCCATTTAGACGGGAAATTACATTAGAGAGCTCCTCATTTTGACATGTGTCCTCATATAGTTTACTTTATTATATGTATAGATTCTTTTGATATTTTTGTTTATTATACAATGTGTTAGGAGTTTTCAGTTCGAATAATGTTCGAACTGTATTTTATAAGATGTTTAGGTGATAGATTTGTATAAGAAATTAGAATGCAGAAAAAATTAAAACGCTAAAATTACCTTTTGAAACCGCTCACTCACTTTTTTACTCGTCGCATCCTCTCCCTAAAACTAGGGCTGGCATATCGGGTCAACCCGATCTGTTAAGATACGAACACGATAAGACACGAACACGAAACATGTAAACACGAACACGACACGAAATCTTATCATATCAGATTTTTCAAACACGAACACGGACCTGTTAATAAACAAGTTACACGAAATGACCTGTTAAAACAAGAAAATGTTCCCAACATATCACACGACCTGTTTAAGACACAAACACAGCCTGTTAAGACACGAACATGACATGTTAAGACACAAACACGACCTATTATTCTATATTTGATATTAGCCATTAAGGAACTTGCTTAGTGAAAACTTATACCTAATACCACCCCACGTACTCTGACTCCACAAGTCCACATACCCTACATATTTGATATATTTTTTAAATTAAAATTCTTAGCATGTCAACAGGTTAACGGGTTTTAACCTGTTTAGACACGGAAAATAAATAGGTGTTATCGTGTCGGCCTGTTTAGACACGAAACCTGTTAACTTCGTATAGGTTCTTGCCGTGTTATCGTGTTCGTGTCAGAATTGCCAGCTCTACCTAAAACCTACTAAATACTAAGGGTATTGCCACAACTACATGTCCCTGGGATGAAAATGCCCCATCAGCATCATTAAAGATCGTTGGGATTTACATTTTAATTGTTCGATTTTTAGCTCATTTTTCCACACATAACCAATTATTCACTACTTTCAAACATGCAAATCCCCAATTTTGTTGAATTGATATTGTCAACATAGCTTCGTCGTGTTATAAACGATTGATTGCTTATTCTTCATATTGGTTTAATTTGGAATTTGGCCAAATGGATGTGTTTGATCTTCGATTTCATTTTGTTTGGTTTCGTGAAACAACCTTTATTTATTGTTCTTCTCCATCACGGTTGAGAATATCATCTATGGTGGTCGACACTCTAAATCCATGGTGATCAATGGTATGGGATGTTAAGGGTGTGTTTGGGATTGCTTTTTCAACCTGATTTTTTTATTATTGTATTTTGAAATTGAAAAAAATCTATTTTGAGTGTTTGGTAAAAAAAATTAATAAAAACTGATTTTTTACGTTTTGTAGAGATCAAAACGTGATAATCTAAAAGTAGGTCACACCTTACCGCAGAAAACAGGATTCCACAAAAACTGATTTTTTACGCTTTTTTAGAGATCAAAGCTTATTTGTTTTTTAAAATATATATTTGCCAAATACTCAAATAGTTGATTATCTGATTATTGTGATATCAAACAACATAATCAAATCCAAATACTATCTTTCTGCAGCACGTTTTGTTACAGCTATTTATCTGATTCTGATTAATTAAAACGGATAATCTATCTTCAAAACTCAACCCCAAACACCCTCTAAGTGTCATGAAAGATTGTGACTTTTGGTAATCTTTTAACCCCCAACCCTATTCCCTATAGTGTATGGCAATATTCATTCTTTTCTTTCCCGTCTAACTTACCACATGGCACATTATACAATATATATTAAGTTGCTTTTCTCTTTTTCACAATACTATCTCTTGTCGTTGCGTGCCTCTTGTCATATCAACCCTATCGTCATGCATCTTGTTGATGCAATCATACATGCACTTTCTTTTGTCTCCGCACCTCAATCCTCCACAACTCCATGAACTCCCTATAAAACATGATCACAAGCGTTGGTTTCCATGCCCATGCCCATCCACATCCTTGTTCCTTGTTACCTATCAAAATTGGGGTCTTAATGACTTTATGTTGATGTTTCCACCGTTTTACACCCAAATTCCAACTACAATGAGTACCCAATAGAAGATGTAATTTCGGTTATTGTCTACATAAAATATGTTGTAGTTATCTTTATTATAATTAGATAGATATAATAATTACATTTTCTTTATAAATATTATCTTTATTTTTGTAAATGGTGATAACATAACGCATGATAACCTTTATTATTAATACCTCAAGTTTACCTTGAGAAAATTGTTTGCTTACAAAATAAAAAACTCCTCTCTTCCCCTCTTTTCTTCATTTAAGAAAAAACTCAAGAACTTAACTTTTTTATATTTTCTTCACCTTTTCTATCTAAAAACTAATGTTTGCAAATATACCTTTTAAGTTAGATTTAAAATTTATGAAGTCATCATCATACTCAGTAAATCCCACCAATAACAAAGCTAAGGTAGGGTCTGAGGAGGGTAGATGTAGACAGCCTTACCTCTACCCGTAGGAATAGAGAGGCTGCTTCCAGTTAGACCCCCGACTCGATTGTAGTTTTGTATCAAGCCTTGGACCTAAGGCACATAACACTCAAACAATCGGGACAAAGACCGATTCGTGCATGCACCCCCATGTCTTTCAGCTATCAACGCCACCACATGATGCATGATTAACCATCCGCCTCTTTTAACGTTATTTTTACGAAATTAGTAAAATAACGTAAAGTTAGTACCATTTCACTTTTGCCTCCCAAATGCCCATACATATATACATTATATGTGCACACCGCAAACGATGCTATTTAACATTTATGAAGTAAAGAACTTTATAGGCAAATATAAGCCAATAGGACGAAGGCTTTGGCCCACAGAGTGGTGCGGGTGGGGTGTGTTGGTGGGCTCGGAAACGTGAAAGAACGAACGGTTTGTGTATAGACCATATGGAATTGACTGTTGGAGAGAGGGTCAAGTTGCTCCATTGTGGAATTGACTGTTGAGGAATATTGCATAAGCCAGTCTTTAATTTTTGATATTTGTGGGTCAACATTTCCTTTTGGTCATAAAAAGTTTTTTTTCTACTTTTTTTTTGTTTATCAAAGGTTTTTGCATTTTTCGAATTTTGATGTTGAGTGTGAAATCTGGTTCAAACCGAATTCAAAAACCCAATTCAACTTCAGATTCATTTAAATAAGATAAGGGACTGATTGTTTAGCTCTTAATGGGACTCTTACTGGTTCAGCACTTAATAGTTTATACTGTTTGTTTCGCGAGCAGATGTCTGAATGCTTCAGACATTTGTCTCTGAATGGTTAGACATTATATTGACTCAGACATTTAATCTGAATTGGTCAGATATTTGCCTCTAAACGATTAAGCGTTATACGAGATCTTAATGGTTAAGACCTCTTACTGGTTCGGCACTTACACATTCAAAAGTTGCCAAACCCCGTAAGTCATGAGAAAAAGAGATAAAAATTTTGAAGTATTTATATATTTTAAAATGATTTGACATATAAACTTTGTATTATGTTATTTGAGTCAAAAATCTGTTCAAAAATCACAAGTTCGAATTCGATTAAAAAAACTTCAACTCGGTTGCTAACCTGATTCAAAAATTCAAAAAGCAAATTATATACATATTAATTTTCAAACGATTTGAACAGTGCTTTTATAATAAAAAAAAGGAATAGTGCTAGGCAGCTGGCCTGGCACTCCCCCATTGGACCAGCCGTTTGACTTGGCACTCTCTCATTGGACCAGCCATTTATTATTTTTTTCCGCTGTAAAATTATGGGGTTTGCCCCCGGAATAGCGCCAGGCAGCTGGTCTGGCGCTCCCCCATTGGACCAACCGTTTATTATTTGGTTACGCTGTAAAATTACGGTTTTGCCCCCACTTTAAAATTACGATGTTGCCCCCTACTCAAAATAAAATTACGTTTTTGGCCCCAGCCAAAAATTACGATTTTGCCCAGCTGGCCTGGCACTCCCCCATTGAACCAGTCGTTTGACTTGGCACTCTTTCATTGGACTAGCCGTTTATTTTTTTTCGCTGTAAAGTTAGGGGTTTGCCCCCGGAATAGTGCCAGGCAGCTGGTCTGGCGCTCCCCCATTGGACCAACCGTTTATTATTTGTTTACGCTGTAAAATTACGGGTTTGCCCCCACTTTAAAATTAAGATGTTGCCCCCTACTCAAAATAAAATTACGCTTTTGGCCCCAGCCAAAAATTACGATTTTGCCCATGACTCGAAATTACAATTTCTCCCTCAGCTCAAAATTACGTTTTCACCCCTGTTCAAATGAAAAAAAATATGCTCTCGCCCCCACCTTAAAATTACAATTCTTCCCCGTTTAAAAAATTATGATTTCGGCCTCAGATAAAAATTACGTTTTTGCCCATGTTCAAAATAAAATTACGTTTTTTGCTCCAACTCAAATTTACGATTATGCCCTCGGTCCAAAATAAAAATATGGTTTTGCCTTCGGCCTAAAATTACGGTTGTGCCTTCCTGGTTTCAATTTCCAGTATTGGCATCACTTTAGCTTTTGGCAAATTACGATTTTACACCAGTGAAAAAATATAACTTTCCATTAGTTAAAAATAACAGTATTGTCATTGTTTTAGTTTTTTGAGCAAAAGTATAAAGGTGTTATGTATTGGTTTACTCGATTTAATTTTTTTCCCGTATCAATGAGCTGCCTAACACTCGCTCATTATTCGGCTATCGCCCCGCAACGCGGGTGGCGTATCTAACTAGTATATATAAATAATAAATGGTCTAATTTGGTTTTTTAGTACGATTCAGTAATGTCACTTCAACGTTGGACTGGGCTTTAAACCTTTTAAAGACTTTTTATATGAGAAAATGGGCCGGGTTAAGTCAATAGAATTAGTCCAACTCCTACCCATATTTGTTATTCTAACAAAACCACAAAGTTGCATAAATACATATGAACAAAAAAAAAGGTTATTGATACATAACCTCTTACAAGCCCTTATGCAAATAATGATCCAGACATTGCTTTTTATTCGATTATAAAAACATGACATTTGAATTTATTGTAGTTCAAAGACTCAAAATTTTAATGGGGAACAAAACTTGTCTTAGGTAGTTAGGATAGGAGGAAGGTAATCCGATTTCGCACCGAGTATCTTTGCACTTGTATCCGGGAAACACTCGATTCCGGGCAGTGAGGTAACATCACCATCCCTAGTAATACCAACGGGGTAGCGAAGCAAGTGTCCAGGCAGATCCCGATCTAGATCATCACTAGCGTATATATCCCAATATTTATCAGCCATTTGGTTCACCTTTCTCGCGCATTCAGCATTCTCTGGGTGCTCAAAAGTGTCGTCAATCATGCCAAGGTGTTCATACCATAGAGCCATTCGAAACCCGTGTATTTCACCCCTTGCTGGTTGCTTCCCGGCTAAGTGGTATGGTTGGTAGGCTCCCATAGCTATCTCAGAATCTCGAGCACCATCCATAGATCGTTGGTTGATGTTAGCGGATCCAACTATTATGTATTCATCATCGACTGCGCCATGTATGGTATGTATGATGTTAAATAATAACATGTTTTAAAATGTCACACAAAATTTAAAGTTGTTAGTTACTTACCAATCATCATTTTGGAATGTACATAGATCATGAAGCGTCGGTTTTGTTGGGCATGATGATAACCGGAACCCGGTTCAGGTGCTTCGGTAGGTTCATGTTCTTCGCCATCTTTCACTTCGCGGTTCCCAAGGCAAAAGAAAGTGAGATACTCTCTTGGATCATCATCAAGTCCCTTGGCTTGGAGTGCCTTAACAATATCTTTATACATCATCTCCATTGTTCTCCGTTGCCAGTCCAGTATGGCCTGAACGGATCCACTTTCTGGGGTCCCTTCAGGCCACATTGGCATGACAATATACACAATAAACTTTTGACCCGCCTCAATTTGCTAACAATCTTTAAAGAAAGTTCTTTTGGAATAAGGTGCAAAGCACCGATTTCATTGATGTTAATATCACTAGATTTCCACGCGAACGAGCTTCCTAGAAAATACTGGTTTTCGATATAAATAAAGTTTTTCGCTCTACGTATCGCTTGAATATACGCATCTTGAATACTCCTATCAATTATGTTATCCTTTCCACTCACAAGACCAGATTTAGCCGCTTCTTCCGGAGAGTCCGGGAACCCGAAGGCGGCACCACCGTCGATTGACCGGAAAAGCTGAACGTTCCACGTTTCTTGGTCATCCGGAAATGTGACCGAGAAGGAGGGATAAGTACTTCCTTAAGTTCTCTTAAGTTGACTAAAACATCTTTCCCACCTTGTTTCCTCCACCTTTGATCAAAATTAAACAAAACATCCCACGCAATCGGTCCTTCAAGCCGCGAGTGGATATCGTGCCACGGCTCACGTGGACCGCCTTTAGTTATGCTCGCACCAGTGTAGTTCGGCTGATGGAAATCATCATGGTGAATGCAATGCAGAGTCCTAAAAAGAGTATGAGTAGCACTATCATATCTACCATCACACAAATCAATCCCACCAACAAAACTAACCACTCGTCGCTTCGAACCACCATTCGGCATCTCATGATCAACCACTATAATCTTCTGGTGATGTGTAAACATAGTAGAAACTTGAAGATCTTGAATAATACTTCCACCATCATCCGGATTTCGCGGACACAAAATACAGTAAACATCAGTATTTTCAAAGAAGTTTTTAGTTTCTTCATCATGTGTAGCCATCAACCCATCTTCCTTAAACGCGGTTACAGATGTTCGATCATCCCAAACAAGCATAGCAACACGAACACCTTCGTCCGCCTTTCGTTTTAAAAGCTCACCGAGCATGACCTCACCTCCCTCTTTCGGCCTCTTTTCGTCCCTAATCAACGCAATTTCAGTGTAGACAGACCATCCGGTTATGTAGATGAAGTGTTTCGCATTACTAATCGCGTCAAACACATCTTCCCAGCATCTATGCGGCTCGTAATACTTCCCACTCGCAAGGGGTATTTTAGGGATGAAGTTATCTGGAACATGTGCATCTTGGTACAATGAAACACGACATCCTTGTCTTTGAGCAAAGAATGTGTACGGAACTCCGGATATTTAGCGGTTTTAACCCCGTGAGCCCAGTTTCGATCTTGAGTAACATCGAAAAACTGCAGTTTAACGTGAATTTTAGCTCCAGCTGGTATGGGATTCTTGTTTTCGTCCATGATTTCGAGCCATTTATCGACCTCATCACCTTCGGTGAGCTCGCTAACGGGCATGTAAGCTCGACCTATCAATGTAGCTCCGATCGGGTTGTCGTCCTTGACTGTGAAGATTACGTTAGATGCTGAATGGGCACAGTAGATGTGGAATGATTCGAACCATCTTGGGTTTTGTGGTTCGTTTTCAATCATTCTAGTTCTTCCAACTCTACATTTTTCTAGATCGATTGTTGCATAGATCTTTGGAGTTCCTTCCCCAAATCCAACGGTTTCTTGTATGTTTGCCATAAGCTGCATGCAACAACAAATCAAATATTTATAAGTTTACAACTATAGGTGCAATAATTATCCAATTTTTTAAAGTTTTTTAGGCGACTTTTTGCACTTCAGTCTAAAAATGAATATTTTTGTATATGGGTCTCGAGTTTTTATTTTTGTTGCCATTTTCATCCAATTGGCAAACTGGGTTCGAATTTATGTTAACTTCTCTCCTTTTTGTCGGTTTCCTCAATTAAATGAAGGGTATAATCGTCATTTTATGCTATAATGTATATTTTTTAATAAAATGAGGAATAGGACAAAAAAGTGAGATGTTAACAGAAAATTCTAATCTAGTTTGCCAATTGGATGAAAACGGCAACAAAAATGAAACCTCAGGGACCTAGATACAAAAAGTTTCATTTGTGGATTGAAGTGAGAAAAGTGACCTAAAATCAGGAACCATTTTGACATTTTACTCGCTTATAAAACTATCACACCATATGTCAAAACGGGCCGCTATTATAAAGGGTCTAAATGGGTTAGCACCACTAATGGGCAATGACTATTGTTTGTCTCCGTCTCCACCACCTACTCGTTGTCGCTAACATCACCATTATTGTCACCGTTACCGCCCTCTCACTAATTTCAACCTAACTTTATTTTTGGTGAGAACTTATTTTGACTCGAACCAAATTTTCTTAAACGGTCTGTTTTGACCAGAATTTATTTGTGTGACCTGTCACACTAACCTGTCCAGTTTGCCAGGCTTCATTACAACATAATCAGATCCAACATTATTGTTCTTTGCTTATTTTAAAAAAGAAAGAATATATGTTATATTGTTATACCTTCCCAAACATATTAGGGCCACCACCATCACCATGAAGCTTATCACCTCATAGATGGTAACATGAAGAGTTCCATGAAGCAGTACCTTAGACATTTTCAAGCCTGCACTATATGAATAAACAAGTTAATAAGACGGTACACGATATACAAATGGTGACTATGGAATCACACTTTTTTGCTGGTTGATGCATAATGCTTATATGATATGAAGCAATGGAAGCATTGCTTACCCTTTAGATGAGATATGGAAACATAGAGAATATGTGTAATGCAAGAGGTAATAAGAGGGAAGGGATAGTGATCCGTAAAAACAGTTGTCAAAACATAGAAAGCTCACAACTAACCACAAAATGAGTATTATTTTTAGTAAGTTTAAAAAGAGTATTATTTTTAGGAATTCAAAAATGTTCACAACAGCACTTTATGGATCTTGGATTATATTTATTTGTGCATGAAAATACAATTAACTAGTCTTAGGGTGTAAGCGGGTCAAGCTCGAAGTTTAAAACACCATGCCGAAAATGAAAATCAGTGTGTTTTAAGTTTCTTACTTATAGTGGGTGTAAATGCTGATGTTTGCAGCTTTTACAGTGTTGTAAAAAACCTGAAAACACCGCTCAGGTTTTTTTACAGTTGTGTTTGTAACATTTTCATCTACGTGTGTGCAAAAAAATGGTAATAAAACTCGCACGAGAAGTCAAATTCTCTAAGTTATCACAAGTCGGGAGTTTTCTCTTGATCCTAAAGGGTTAGGGTGAAATGAAAATTTCCATAAGTTGTGAGAACTCAGTAAAAACAAGACTTTTTTTCAAAAAGAACGTTTTACCATATAGGCCCAATAGGACCGTATCAACCCACATAAGATGAGCCCATTAGCTAGATCATCTCCCTATCAATCTCCTCAACGTTTAATATACGTATATGTGTCATAGATACATACCATACACATGCTTATCTAGATATAAATTACTAACTTAGTGTTAGGGTTGTTCCCGATGTTGCCGAAATTAGACGTAGCGAACACATGTTTCTTATGCTAAAGTAACGAGTGACGGCTTTTGTTCCTATAAGTAGTTTACAAAATTTAGATTGGATTACATTAAGCGTTCTTAAGAATTTGGTGTAAATTATGACTTAAACATAAATATTAAGAGCTTTAATAAATAGTTTATTAAAATTTGAAGTTATTAAATTTAGATGACTGTTATATCTAGAGGTGAATGATTGATACTTAAGTTGGTTTTTTTGTTGAGTTTAAAATAGAGTTTGAATAATTAAATTTCTCATTGTGTAGTTTTTAACCATGTAAGATCATCATCAATATATATTCTTGTTAGGAACCTAGGAAAAAGAGTAAAGGTTAACCAACATGTTCAGGATAGAACATGGGGAAATTTTACAAATGATAAAAGATTATTTTATTTGTTTATTACAATTAAAGTTTGCAAGGCTTAGTAATTGACATAAAAATCAAAACAAGTTGAAGGGGTATGGCCCCGACGTGCGGATACGCACACACACGAGACCATATCAATAAAACGAAACTCTCAAGAGAGGCTACACCCAGATCCATGTGACCAATCAGGTCATGACAAGGCTTGTCCCGACACTCGCCATGATGGAGAAGATCGTACGAAAGGACACCACATGGCACCAATCACAGATCCGTGGACGCTGAATAAAATGGCTGACGACAGGCCTGACCAAAAGTACAAGGAGACGCTGAGGTGGAACCAAAAAGGACGCGCCATGTCAACCCTAATCCTACAATTGTCGATGTCCTGCCAGGGGAGACCAAATGGATATTCCTTACTCAGGGATGATTTTGGCATTTTACTCTTTTTTATGAGAGCATTTTATACTCCACAACAAAAGATTGGGAATTCTGTAAAATACAGGTAGTGAATTTATCAACAAAATATAAGAATTGTTGTTAAAAAAGTATATGGTTGTTTATTTTCTCAAATTTCATAAGACGAGTTGGGTCAATTGAGTAAGGGTTAAAGGGGATCGAGTCTAGTTAATCGAGATAAATTTGTCGATTTGTTTTTTGTTAATCATCAATCTGGTTCGCGGCAAAAACAGGGCTCACAGAAATAGGCTCGCCTTGAATGGTTCGGTTTATAAAAAAAAATCAAAATATCCCCCCCCCCCCCAACTATATTATATTTGCTTTTATACTTGCTAGTGTCAATAGGTGATGGCAGCAGAGGTGGACTTGGCGATGGAGGTGGAAGCGATGGTGCTAGGGGCGACAGTGGTTGTGGAGATGGGGCAACTACAGTGGATAGATCAATGGTGGCCAAGATAGTGGTAGTTGCGGGGAAAGGTGAAGACAACAACTAGTAGGTTGGTGGATGGTGCCCGTCCGATTAAACTCGTTTAAGTTAACAAGTTCTTTTATCCGTTTTACAATTTAATCAGACACAGCTTGACTCTTGTGCGGTTCTGGTAGACTCTGATAAATTCAATTTCAAACTTCTTTTTGATGAAATCAAATATTTTGCGAAGATTGTCTCGTGTAGTAATTATAAATCAAAAAATTTAAAAAGCCATTAGACTCTAGAATTGAGATTTCAACGTACATTTGATTATTAAGATCAAAGTCTATAAAGCTTAATAATTGTCATGTATATTTAACCAACCAATACTCTTCATGATAAGAAATTCTTGTGGCCCTTGACAGGATCCGTATATCCTCCAATATCAAATCAAAATATATAGTTTTCAAATTGACAAATGATGCAACTAATTAAAATCTTATTATTATTATTGTTATTATTATTATTATTATTATTATTATTATTATTATTATTATTATTATTATTTACATAGAGATCAATAATTGTAATATAATAACAGAGTAATTGCTTAGTTTATAAAAACATAGTAAATATTAATTAAATAGCGATACAAACATCATTAGTAACTGGTCCATGCCCCATTATTTGGGCTCTTATTGTCCACTCTGCTTTCCTATAACTATTAAATAACAGAGGTTTGTAAATGCGAATGTAAATGGTATTACTACTTTACTCAATTTGGCCAACTTGGTGAGTCCACAAATTGATCCGTTTTACCTTCTTTCTTTTTTTAAATGTATCTATACATATAATAAAGTAAATCAATTTGTGATACGTGTCATTCATTTGATACATCTATTTCTTAAGTTTCCCGCCTCTTTTTTCTACTTATCATATATTTATATAGATAATAATAAATTAATATTTAATCTTATCGTGTTTGGAATGTAATAATAATGATGTAAATAATAATACATACATCAACAATTGTTACGGATCATGGCACATACATTTTCTTTTTATTATTTCATAAACAAATAAGAAGATTATATTTGATATTCCAAACACGATAAGTTTAAATATTAATTTATTATTATTTATATATTTAATATATGATATGTAGGAAAAAGATGCGGGAAACCTAAAAAAATAGATGTATCCAATGAATGACACGTGTCACACATTGATTTATTTTATTATATGTATATATAGGTTGTTTAAGATCATATTATATATACTAGGTTAGAACCTCGTGTTTACACGGGTTGAAGAAATTTAATTTTATATAGTAATTATAACAAAAAAATTAAATCTCTAATAAACACTTGTGTGTTACATGTGTTGAATAAATGATTGTATTACACGAGTTGAATCAATATAATGTAATCTCGTAACACATACAGTCGTCTTGATATGTTTTTAGAAAATGAACTTTGATGTACAATTTACTTATTATAATGTAATCTCGTAACACATACAGTCGTCTTGATATGTTTTTAGAAAATGAACTTTGATGTACTTTTTATTTTTATTATTATTTTTTTACTTATTATAACATTTTATTTTTATTTATTTATTATAAAGTTAGAAACTTGTGTATTACACGATATTATAAGGTTCTAAACTTGTGTATTACATGAGGTTGGATCAAAAGTGGAAACATAAGGATAAACGGAAAAAAGGCTATTAATAAGCGGACAAATTCAGGAAATAGTTAAAAAGGAAATATTAAACAAATAAGAGATAAATTGGAAATTATAATTCAATAATAATATTTCATAGGAGAGTGAAACATGATAATTATTATTTAATAGGAGAGAGAGACGCGATTATTATTTTAAAATTATTATTTAGCATTAGAGAGATCCGCCAACATAGTGCCCACTTAGGGTTTTTCCACAATGTTTTTCTCCTATTGGTCTCAAGTTCGAATCCAACAAGTATATGCCAATAATCCAGAAGAACAGCACTATTCAAGTATTCGAACTTGGGTAAGGTGCTGATATGTATAGCCGTATCGTGTTGCAAGCCAATTACACTGAAGCCATTCAAAGAAAAAAATAGAAGAGAGATCAAAAAGATAAATGTGAAAAATACCGGCTAGAATGTAACATATATCCTTAAAAGTTTTTCATATAATAATAATAATAATAATAATAAGTAAACAATATTAGAAAAAAACTATACGACTTTAATAATACAAATAGCAGTATCATTGATAATATATAATAAATAAATAACAGCAGTAAATATTAATATTCACAATAATAGAGGTAAAGATAAATATTCTATATTAATAATTAGTTAGATATAATTAATCTAATATATTAATAATATTATTATTATTATTAAATTAAATGAAAGAATGCCACATGACATTATTTGTAGTTAGAATTTAGATTTTATTTATGATCATTATGAATGTTAGGTAAAGCTTTTAGTTATATTAATATTTTTTTATTAGATATTTATATTATGAATGTTCGGTAAAGCTTTTAGTTATATTAATAATTTTTATTAATGATATTTATATATAATACGTATATCTATATCTATATATCAGCGTAGGATCAAATAAAAAAATATTTTGCTAGAATAAGAAAAGATTTTACTTTTTATATTTAAAATCAAATAACTAAGATGATGTAGGAAAAAAGAAGGGATGTAATGGTACATATGAAATTTTGTTGAATTTCTCTCTCTACATTCAAGACACATGCATATTTCCACATATTTTTAAATGGTCCTAACATATTATTTTTAAAAACAACTAGGTTTAAAAGAAACTCGCCGCGTTACGGCGAACTTCTTTTGTTATTTAGTCTGTGTTCACATGTGTTTTGAAATCACGACAAGTGTGTTGCGAACGGAACCGCTTTCAAGAATAAAAAGAAAATGTATAAAAAACACTAAAAGATAACCCAAACAAAATCAACAAAAAAATGTATGGTAACGATGTTGTTCGTATGAAACCCTGGAGCAAATGGTACTGGGTACCGACACCACATTCCCGAACAGAAAGATCTTAAGTACCAATTTGTTACCAACTTTTGGCGTTCTTGGTACCAGTTCACTGTTGGTTTTTATCTTTGCATACCGGTACAGTAACCGTTATTTTTTATACCAATACCAACTCGGTATTAGTTGTCATCGAGCTCATCTAAAAAAAATCATTAAAAGTTGAAGAAAATCAACAAAAAAAGTTGTACGATACCGTTGTTGTTTGTACGGTACCCATGATCAGGGATGAGCAAATGGTACCGGGTAGAAGTACCGAATTTCCCGAACTATAAGATTTTCAACATAATTCGGTACCGACTTTTGACGTTTTCTGTAGCAGACTGGTGCCGGTTTTTAACTTCATACCAAACAAAAGTTGCGTAAATAAAATCTCATTTAAACGAAATACAATTTACTTACCAAGTGTATGAAAAGCAATCTAAATGGTGCAATTACTTGCGTTGTTACGTGGCATAAACTCATAGGTGATGTTAGGGATGAGCTCAGTGCCGGTTTTTAACTTCATGTACCGATACCAAACAAAAGTTGTGTAAATAAAATCTCATTTAAACGAAATACAATTTACTTACCAAGTGTATGAAAAGCAATCTAAATGGTGCAATTACTTGCGTTGTTACGTGGCATAAACTCATAGGTGATGTTAGGGATGAGCTCAGTACCAACCGGTACCAAAAACCCCTAAAAATGAGTACTGGTACCGAATATACCTGGTACGATACTGGTATTTTAGGGGAGATACAGGTACCGAACCGGTACAAAAAATGGCAAAAGTCGGTAGGGAAATTTGATACCGAAAATGTACCCGGTTTGATTCGATACCGATAACAATCGGTACCGATACCTGGTACCATTTGCTCATCACTAAATAATGTTACTATTCATTATGTTTTGTTTTTTAATATATAAATAATAATGTTACTATTCATTATGTTTTGTTTTAAATATATAGGTAAATTGCACATAGAATCTAGAATTTTTGTATCTTTATTAAGTACCATATTGCTATATGAAATATGACAAATAAAAAACACCAAAAAATCCGTTATATTTCTATGTTGTAAAACATTTTGATGCTAAAATTTTTATAGTAGAATTTTTTGTACTATTTTTCGAAAAAACAAAAGGATGAAAGTTTGTGTTTTATGACAAAAATGTCAAACATCCTACTTTAAGGAGTGGTAGTTATCATCTCCAGAATCCTTTTTAGGTACTTAGCCAAAACCCACTTTTAGTGGAACCATTCCCCTCTTTATATGTGCCATATAATAAAAGAAATGGATGTTCACAGGTATCATTCATTGTTTCAACCATCTATTTTTTAGTTTTTTCGCTTGTATTTCCTACTTATCTTATTAATTATTAATTAAATAATAAATTGATTTTTAATTTTATCCTACTTTCAACGTCGAATAGAATTTTCCTAATTGTTAATTTCCAACATTGTATAAATATATTGTTTATTTTTATTTTCTTTATTAAAAAATAAATATATTTAACCTGTGTAGTACACACGGTTTTTTAAATATATAAGTTTTTTAGTACATAAATTTATTCATCCTGTGTAATACGCGAGGTTTTCTAAAGATAATTTTTATATTTGTAACATAAAATTAGATTTATCCAACACGTAGAATACACAGAGTTTTTTAAAGATATATTTTTTTATTATTTAACATACAAAATTATTTTTATTCAACTCATGTAATGCACAGGGTTTTTAAGATATAACCTTTTTTATTTGATATATAAAATTACATTTATTAAACAGTACAATACGCAAGGTTTTTTTTAAAGATATAATTTTTTTATTATTTTAATATATAAATTCATTATTAACTTAATATTTAAAAATATCATTTTAATTATATATAAATTAATTTTAAACCCGTGTAATACACGGGGTTCTAAGCTAGTTTTATTTTATAATATAATAGGTGAACATTATATGCCAAATATAAAAGTTGAAGGGAAATTGTCATAAGGTTTTTTTTTAAAAGTAAGTTGTTGACGGTTTATATATACGTTTGTTTTTTAGCTTTAAATTTGTAAATTTCAAAGTATTAATACGTTCGAAAACCCGGGCTCGCGTGAGGCGGTTTTTGCATTCAAGACATAATCGTATAAACTGATCAAGGCTGCTCAGTTAAAACACACCACAACCATCTCTTCTCTTCTCTCTCGATCTCTGTTGCAGCATATTCCTGTTTTCTTTCAGGCAAGTGTTCAAGTCCGGCAGTACTCAGTTGCTGTTTCGAACCGGCGTACCTGGGAACAGACAGCGAATCTGTTTAAGGAACAAACTTAAACAAATTACTGATTGTTCCTGTCTTATGTTTTCTTTCAGAATGGAAACCCCGCCTGTGACCGCTGTTGTTTTTACTGTCGTGACTGTTGTCATGACTTCCGCTGTTGCTGTTACAACCGGTTTGGTTGCGCCACTGCCTAACGCAGTGTCTCATGCTGAGAAACCCGAGAAATTCAATGGTGTGAATTTCAAACAGTGGCAGCAAAAGATGTTCTTTTATCTGACCACGTTGAACGTGGCAAGGTTCTTGAAAGAACCCAAACCCCATCTTGAGGAAGGAGATATGGACGCTCAATCTGTGAGCGCGATGCATGCTTGGGGGCATTCGGATTTCCTGTGCCGCAATTTCATTCTTAACGGTATGGTGGATACGCTATACAATGTGTATAGTAAAGCCAAAACCGCCAAAGAATTGTGGGAATCTTTGGATTGAAAATACAAAACCGAAGATGCGGGCACTAAGAAATTCATGGTAGCTAAGTTCTTAGACTTTAAAATGATAGACACCAAAACTGTCATGAGTCAAGTCCAAGAACTACAAGTTGTTCTTCATGATATCCATGCGGAAGGAATGGTGCTTAGTGAGACATTCCAAGTTGCCGCGATGATTGAAAAGCTACCATCAAGTTGGGTTGATTTCAAGAACTATCTCAAGCATAAGCGAAAAGAGATGACCTTTGAAGATCTTGTTGTCCGTCTTCGTATTGAAGAAGATAACAAGTTAGCCTTGAAAAGGGTTGATGGTGCCGAAACAGTGAAGGCCAACCTTGTTGAACATGGTCAATCTTCTAAGGGAAAAACCAAGGACAGTGGAAAGGGTGGAAAGAAAAGTCAAGGAAAACGCTCCAACCTTGGTCCTAAGGGAGGAGTTGGGAAAAAGAAGTTCCTTGGAACTTGTTATAATTGTCAAAAGCAAGGCCATAAGGCCAATGAATGCAAGCTTCCAAAAAAGGAAAATGCTCGACAAGTGAACATGGTTCACGAGGTCGAGAACCTTGTTGCCATGGTCACGGATCTCTCGATTTTGGTGACCGAAGTTAATTTGGTTGGGCAAAACAACAAGGATTGGTGGGTTGATACGGGGGCTACCCGTCATGTGTGTTCCGACAAAATCCTTTTCAACACCTTCAAGGAGGTGACGAATGGCGAAAAGGTCTTTATGGGAAACTCCGCCACGGCTGAAATTAAAGGCGAGGGTAACGTGGTGTTGAAGATGACTTCTGGGAAAGAGCTCACATTGTCCAATGTGTTGTATGTTCCAGAAATCCGTAAGAACCTCGTGTCGGGGTGGCAATTGAACAAGTTTGGGTTCAAAATGGTAATTGAGTCGGATAAGGTCAAAAACGATGTGTATGTTGGTAAGGTCTATGCCCTCAATGGAATGTTCAAACTCAATGTAATGGTTGTGAACGCAATGAATGAAAACGCTACTAGTTCTACTTACTTGATTGAGTCTTCTAATCTTTGGCATGGTAGACTAGGTCATGTTAATTATAATTCCATTCGTCGTTTAATTAAACTTGATTGCATACCAACATTCGATATCGACTCAAATAATAAATGTGAAACTTGCGTAGAAGCAAAACAAACGAAATCGTCCTTCAAAAAGGTCGAACGAATCACCGAACCCCTCGAGATGATCCACACTGATGTGTGTGATCTAAAAGCAATTCCTACTCGTGGTGGGAACAAGTACTTCATCACGTTCATTGATGATAGTACAAGGTGTTGCTATATGTACTTACTTAAGAGTAAGGACGAGGCTATTGATAAGTTTATCTTGTTCAAAGCCGAAGTTGAGAATCAACTAAATCGGAAAATCAAAATCGTAAGGAGCGACTGAGGAGGTGAATATGTGTCACATTTTATTGATGTGTGTGCGAAAAATGGAATCATACATGAACTCACGGCTCCTTACTCCCCGCAATCGAATGGCATAACGGAACGGAAACACCGCACTCTGAAAGGAAATGATGAATGCCAGATGATAAGTTCTGGTGTAAACCAAAACATGTGGGGGGAAGCAATCTTATCGGCCAATTATGTGTTGAACATGATACCCAATAAGAAAAAAGATGTAAGTCCATACGAATTATGGACGGGAAAGATTCCACCATATAAATACTTGAAAGTGTGGGGGTGCCTAGCTAAGGTGGTAGTCACACCACCAAAGCGGCTACTAATTGGACCCAAAACAGTAGATTGTGTATTTGTTGGATATACTCGTCCTTATGGTCCTTATCGTTTTCTTGTGCATGATTCTAAGAACCCTGGAATATGCAAAGGCACCATTATGGAATCTAAGGATGCACCATGGTTTGAACATGTGTTCCCTTGCTTAGATAAAGGTGAACCGAGTTCTTCTAGACCGGTTGAGGAAAGTGTTCCTGAGCATGAGGTTGAAAACGATGAACATTGAGAAGAATCTAAGACTGATGAAGTTGAAATCAGGAAAAGTAAACGGCAAAGGACTGAAAAATCCTTTGGCCCTGAGTTTCTTACCTATATGGTAGAAGATGAACCTCAAACGTACCAACAAGCGGTGCATTCCTCAGAAGGACCTCAGTAGAGGGAGGCAATCAAAAGTGAAATAGACTCTATCTTACAAAACCATACCTGGGAACTAGTGGATCTTCCTCAAGGATGTAACCACTAGGATATCGATGGATCTTCAAGAAGAAGATGAAGCCAGATGGAACCATCGATAAGTACAAGGCAAGGTTGGTTATCAAAGGATATAAGCAACGAGAAGGTTTAGATTACTTTGATACATATACGCCAGTTACGCTAATAACATCCATCAGGTTGGTGCTTGCCATTGCCGCCACTAGAAATTTGGAAGTTCATAAAATGGATGTGAAAACAGCTTTCCTGAATGGAAATCTAGAGGAAGAAATCTATATGGAGCAACCCGAAGGCTTTACAGCTATTGGGCAAGAAAAGAAAGTGTGTAAACTTGTAAAATCCTTGTATGGATTGAAACAAGCTCCAAAACAATGGCACCAAAAGTTTGATCATGTCATGCTTGATGCTGGGTTCAAAATCAATGAATGTGACAAGTGTGTGTATGTGAAGGACACATCTGATGGATATGTCATTTTGTGTCTATATGTAGATGATATGCTCATTGCTGGAAGTGATGACAAAATCATAAAGTCTACAAAGAACATGCTTAAGGCAAGATTTGACATGAAAGACATGGGTCTTGCGGATGTGATTTTGGGGGTCAAAATCACGCGAACCCAAAGTGGACTTGTTTTAACTCAATCCCACTATGTGGACAAAATTCTTGAGAAGTTCAATGCAAATGACTCTAATGAGGCTATAACTCCACTTGACACGAGTCAACATCTATCCAAGAATAGAGGTGAACCTGTAAACCAGTTGGAATACTCAAGAATTATTGGTAGCTTGATGTATCTCATGAGTTGTACTAGACCCGACATAGCATATGCTGTGAGCAAGCTAAGTAGATACACGAGCAACCCAAGTTCAATGCATTGGAACTGTATCACTCGGTTGCTTCGCTACTTAAGATATACTCGGGAATACGGGTTGCATTATGACAGATATTCAGTAGTTATAGAAGGACACTGCGATGCAAATTGGATATCTGACACAAATGATTCAAGAGCAACAAGTGAGTATGTATTCACACTTGGAGGTGCTGCTATATCGTGGAAATCTTCAAAACAAACGATTATCGCTAGATCCATGATGGAATCAGAGTTCATCGCTTTAGATAAAGCAAGTGAAGAGGCAGAGTGGCTACGTCAATTTGTTGAGGATATACCAAGATGGCCTAAGTTGGCATCGGCCATTTGTGTACATTGTGATAGCCAATCGACACTTGGCAGAGCTCGTAGCACAATGTATAATGGTAGGAACAGACATATCAGACGTAGACATAATACAATACGACAACTAATCTCTACAGGAATATCACTGTTGACTACGTGAGGTCAAAGGATAATATCACGGATCCACTAACAAAAGGCCTAAGTAGAGAGTTAGTACAGAAGTCGTCTATGGGAATGGGACTGAAGCCCTTGAAAATATAAGTTAATATGATGGAAACCTAACTCGGTAGACTGGAGATCCCAAGAGCTGAGTCAATAGGAAAACCTATGAATTAGTGAGGTCACTGTGGGGGGGGGGGGGGGAACAACCCTACATATACATAAAAGGGAGTTTATTGTAAAGCATACTAAACTTCCTAGTCCATTCCTAAAAGTGACAAGTGTGAGGCTAAGCCTATGGCTTTTAATAATTCGACTAATGTAAACCGTACATAGTGAATCACCTATGTGAGAGAGAAGTGGGGTCGCTTCGAAGGGTATTGTAGGGGCACAATACCTAATGGCTCTCGCAGAACCAGGCATCATGTTCATGACCATAACGAACATAACTATGAGGACTTGACTTTGTCAGGGAGAGTCTTGTGTGAAGTGTATTGTCATCTACACAAACGGCAGATGAGTTCAAAGACATCAATGTCTACTCAGAACCAGTGGGCTAAGTGCACTTCATGAGCGAAGGTTCAAAGGGTAACACCTACCTATCGTATGCAAAACTCAACTGCTGAAATCTAATGGGAAAATGTTGTTTTGAGATCGACCTCCATTCATGTGGGGGATTGTTGGAAACTTGGGTGTGTGAATGTATGTCTTAATTGGTAAAAGCATTTGATCCCACATTGGTGGGGAGACAAAATTGAAAGTTATTTATAAGGTAATCCATTTACCTAAGTGATATAACTTTATGTCTAGTTTTACGAAAGCTCCTACGCGCAAGCGCGCATGAGAGGGTGCAAAATTTGGAACCGGATTTAGTTGAACTCGCGTACGCCCGCACGTCCTGCGGACACGAATGCAGCTCCGAAAACCCGGGCTCGCGTGAGGCGGTTTTTGCATTCAAGACTATAACCGTTATTCTTTTTGAACGAGATTTGAAACTGAAATAAAATGAGTCATTATTGTGGTCTTCTGTTATGATCAGCTCATCAGTTTTGAAACTGATTCAATAATAACCGATATTTCGTTTTAATTCTCTGCAATAATGGGTTGATTTCGGTTATAACTTTGTGTCTATATAAACTGATCAAGGGTGCTCGGTTGAAACACACCACAACCATCTATTCTCTTCTCTCTCGATCTCTGTTGCAGCATATTCCTGTTTTCTTTCAGGCAAGTGTTCAAGTCCGGCAGTACTCCGTTGCTGTTTCGAACCGGCGTAACCTGGGAACAGACAGCGAATCTGTTTAAGGGAATTGTGTCAAACACAAGCCCGGTTCCGTTAACTAGTTTATTTGTTCCTGTTTCAGATTATCTTGCGAATTCTTATCAGTACCAGATTTCTAACACCATTTTCTAATATTTACCAAAAGTTACTATTGAAAAATGAAAGAATTTATATAGCTTTCTCCATTTTTATATCTATCTTCGTTTCTTTTTAGGTTGATTTTTATGTCTCCGATCCCTTTATTTTAACATCATCGAATTTCTTTCATTTAACTCCAAAAACCATTGCATCGACAGTTTACGAACAACCTACCCACAACAATTAATGATGGATAAAGAAAGGCAGCAAAGTAAGAAATTTATAAGGAGGGGTACTAAAAACACAATTTAATTTTATATTTTATTTAGTGAGACATTAACCACACACAACAAAAACGTGCCTAACAACGGAGTTTAAAATATGTTAGGTAAGTTTTGGGCAATCACTTCATCTTTATCTATATAATATAACTAGAAAAACTATTTTAGTTAATTCTTTTGTTAAGATTTTAATATATATCTCATATCTCATATTCTATTATAGTTTACTCAAAAAATGTAGTTTTTCATATTTTTTCATCTCCATTAGTGTCTCTAAAAGGTTTATAAAATCTACACTAGTTATCTAGATATCGAGACTCACTATTAATCGTAAATATAATTTTGTGAATGTATAATTTATAAAACCGAGAGAAAACAAAAAAATGCATGTGAGTTAGAAATAAAGATAGAGAATTTGATGTGAGTGGTTTTTAAAAAATAAAGAGAATTTAGAGAAAATGGTGATAGAGATAGTGAATCTGAATACTGTCTAGCCTTTACTATTATCTAGAGATGGAAAGTAAAATGAAGACTGATATATGAAAAGTAAATAAGTGAAAAGTTATATTTTCATCGTATTTTAAAGATGAAGAGTAATATATAGCATGAAATCTTAATGTTCAAGATGTTATTCTCTTTAATACAAATATCCATCTAGTATAAATTTATTGTCATTTTAACCAAAGAAGTTCAATCCCTTAATTTTAATACCCTGTCCTTTTTTTAATACAACTGAAAATCAAAATTAATATCTTCCTTTTTTGTGACAAAATGTATAATCTATATATAACAGAAAGAGTTAAATACTATTTTAGTCCTTAATGTTTGCTCAAATATCTATTTTAGTCCAAAGAATTTTTTGGACTTTTTTAATCCAATAGTTTGGTTTTCATATCAATTTTGGTCCAGTTCATTAACTCTATCCAAATAATTTTTATGTTAATTTCTCATGAAAATACCAAATTACCCTTAGTCATTTTTAAACTAATAATATAATAATTTTTTATACAAATATATAAGATATATATATTCTCTCCTATTAAATAATAATTAAATGAAATCTACTTGGGAAAATACCAAAAAAAAATATTATTTAATATTACTTTATAAATTAACTAAAAAATGGTGCAGTGAACTTTGGGCGGTTTTGTATATATATGTCGTATTTGTTCGGTGATAATAAAAGTAGCCCTTAAGAAAAAAATCTAACAGTATTGGGACCCAAACAGTTTATATCCAACACCTTCTTCATAGTCTTCAATTTTTTTTAGTAAATACTATTTACGCAACAGAGTTCTTGAATTAGACTCCTTAATTTTATATAATTTTTTGAGTTAATTTTTATAAAGTAATATTAATAATATTTTTTTAAATATACATGTTATTAAGATAGTAAAAAACTAATTCAAGCAAAAAAGCACCAACAATTTAACTTCAGAATACCAACTTCATAATGTAAAATATATTATTTGGATACTACTACAATATTAACTAATATGTACGTAAGTGTCATATACGTTAATGTAATAATCTAAAGTAGATTTTATTTAATTATTATTCAATAGGAGAGAAATATATCTTAAATGTGTAAAAAAATTATTATATTATTATTTATAATTGAGTAGGCACTAGAAGGTAACCCGTGTTTAAAACGATTTCATTTGTTAGTATAAAAGATAAAATAGTTGTTTAAAAATGGGCTAAGGGTACTTTGGTATTTTCATGAGAAATTAACATAAAAAATTGGATTTGGAGTTAGTGAGTTGGACCAAAATTGATATGAAAACCAAACTAGTTGATTAAAAAAGTCTAAAAATTTCTTTTGGACTAAAATAGATATTTTGAGCAAGCGACAAGATCTAAAATAATATTTAACTCTAACAGAAAAGTGTACTTCGCGATGACTGAAAAAAAAAACAAAGAAATTTCTAAAATCATGCAATAGGTGACAAATCATATAATGTTTTACAAAAAATAGTGTTGTTTTTAGCGCTTCTTTCTGTAAATGGTGTGAAAAATTATACCTTTTACTTTCACAAATAGTGTCTTCCGAGTTGCGAACTTCAGGGTGACGAAAGATGCAAAGAATCAACCCCATATCATATGCTATGCATGGCATTCCTAGGCGCAAGGCGGGCTCGGACACATGTCCAACCGATCTTGTGTGTGAACTTTGTACAAAAGGCTCGGTTAAGGCACACAAGAAAACAACATAACCAGGTGTAGCGTTTATGTGTCATTATTTTTAATCTGAATTCTTAACTTCACTTGTATTAAACATCAATAGAGTTGTTTTGTTAAATCATTGACAAATTAAGTATTTTCATGTGCATATATGTATTTGGTTGTTTAGATACCACGTGTTTTCAAATTTATTTGTTCAGTCGTAACAAGATTAGATATGATTGTAACGTCGTGTTCTAATCAATGTTGTAAAACAAGGTCTGAACGTCGAGTAATCGCTACAAGGTAGGTTGTCGAGGCGATTTCTTCAACTTCACCTAATTACTTGTAATCGATCAACCACGGTTAACCGCGGATAGAATCGGACCTAGTTGGTCAATTCAGGCCGAGTTTGATTTAAAAAATAAAATAAAACATAATTCCTATGTCTGTCATGTTAAAGAAGAATATCATTTTTTAGGAATACTTTACTATCGGAAATGTATTATTTTATTTATATTGTTATTTACATATTTTATAAATATTAGTAAGCTTATGATATTTGACACATATATAATTTTCCGAAAACTAATTTCCTTATAATTTAACATTTTCGAGTACTCCCCGAGTACTCTCCGCCCATGCCAAGTACTCGCAACTCCCCAGTCAACTGATCTGGTAGCGCCTACCGACTTCTACAACCATGTCGATAACTTATCATGATCACTTTTGTAGTCTATCTTTTTCATTTCATTCGTTACAAGATTAGCTATACGACTATAGTGTCCCGTCAGTTATCCATCATCTACAGGGGGTGCCCGACCCCTCGAACTTTTCGCTCAGTAATGTTATTTATATAGTTTTCGTATAGGAATTTTTGGGTTTATACGTTTTCGACCCCCCGGTTCTATAGAAATTTTTGGGTATATACGTTTTCGACCTCCTCTCGTTGGAAATCTCAAGCTTCGCCACTGATCATCTACTAGTTTGAATCAAAACTATGTCTATGTAGCATTCTAAATGGTAAAGGTATTCAGATTACACATAGTGTTATCAAATCAAAAGTTGTGAACTTGTGATCATTCTTCACATATTTGAATTTCAATTTCCTCTTTCGTGTGTATTTTATGCAATTGAGTTATAACAACAATCAATTTTAAAATCAGATTTTAATTATGCCTCATACTCAGCTAAAGTTAGACATCATTCACTATTTTTTTTGTTCGACACTCTACTTGCCTTAGAGGCTACTTGACAACTTCTGAATGGGCAAGTGTTGAACCAGTAAGAGGTCTGAACCATTAAGTGCTGAACCAGTAAGAAATCTGAACCATTAAGAGTCAGTATAATACTTAACCGTTCAGAGGCGAATGTCTAACCAATTCAGATAAGATGTCTTAACCATTTAGACTCAATGTAATGTTTAACTATTCAGAGGCAAATGTCTGAATCATTCAGACATCTGCTTGCGAAACAAGTAGTCAAGTGTTGAATCAGTAAAGGTTTAAATGATTAAAAGCTTAGTTAAAAACTAAACAAACAACCCCTTAGTCTAAAGTAATCAGAATCATAAACTTTTTATTTTTAATCGGTGCTTTGATGTTGATCACTACCCAACTCGTATTAAATTGTCGCTACTCTTAGCCACAACTCATTATTTAACCTATAATATTTAATATAATATAATAAGGAAGGAAGGAAGTGGAGCTATATTTTTATAAATTAATTAGTTTTACCCAATGTTTCCAACTTAATAAGGTTGCTTTTTTACTAAAAAAGGCAAGCTGGAGAAGAGACGCCATAACTATTGGTTAATAGAGAAGAGAGGGTGAGACATAATGTTAAAAAGGACCACATGATTAACGAGTAAGAAAGTGAAGAGCTAAATCATCACCGACAAACACACCATTCTAAGAAATCTACTCATCAAAGCTGGCTCTGGCTCTGCTTTATCTCTATCTCTCTTTGAATAATACTTATACATGTTCAATAATTTCCATGACATTCATTTTATCACCAACTTCAACATAACTTGGTGGAACTAGGGCCGTTCAAATTGCTTGACACTCGTTCAGAAATTGGTCGGA
Organism: Scalesia atractyloides; assembly: GCA_947069175.1. Classification (NCBI taxonomy): domain Eukaryota; kingdom Viridiplantae; phylum Streptophyta; class Magnoliopsida; order Asterales; family Asteraceae; genus Scalesia; species Scalesia atractyloides. The sequence goes on from CAMTDV010000014.1 coordinate 3,098,680, forward strand.
AAATACTTGTTAGATTTGACGCTCGGTTGTAAACGAGTCGCTCTGCTCGGTTTGGTTTGTAAACAAGCCAAACATTAGCAAAGATCCGCTCGGCTCGGTTCGACTCGAATTATTTTTTAAATTAGTATGTATATATATACATATACATATACATATATAAACATGTATATATACACACATATATATACAAAAATATAAATTACACGTATATACACACCTATATATATACACACACACATTACAGATACATATATACTTAAATATAAATTAAATTTATAGTTTTAAACACTCTATTAGATTTTAGTCCACTATATACAAATTTACAACTACATCTATACGTACTATACCAATCACGCCAATAAAAAATTTAATATCAAATCTAAAAGTTAAACCCTAAACTAATACACAACAGTCAGCTCATCGCCTCAATGTTTCATGTCGTTACCCTAAGTCGATCGTCTCCTGCTCTCAACGTCATTGTTCGTGCAATATGGCCATCGCCTCATCGACCACAACATTGTTATTTATAAGAAAAATATTATGCCATGAAACGTACATGTTTTTAAAGACAAAAACTTGAGACCCAACATTGTCGCTATCTCTCTCAGCAAATTTAAATCGGGCGATACTGTTGTCCAAATCGCTCGAACTTTGCTCGATGCTCGCTCGGAATATTTGCTGCTCAGAAAATGCTCGCTTGATTTGAGGCTCGATTTTAAATGAGCCTCTCCGCTCGGTTCGGTTTGTAAACGAGCCAAGCACGAGCAAAGGCCCGTTCGGTTCGGCTCGTGAACAGCCCTAGGTGGAACATAACTTGGTGGAACATAGGGCTGAAGATGAACCGAACGAATACGAACGAGGTCATGTTCATGTTTGTTTGTTAAGGAAATGCAGATGTTCGTGAGCTGTTCGCGAACATATGTCGAACATGAGTTTATCTTAGTGTTCGTTTGCTAAGGAATTTCAGTTGTTTGCGAACAGTTCGTGAACCCTGGCCATGAACACAAACAAATGCAAACGAACATTAAACTTGAAATAAAAAAAAGCACCATTTATCTTTAATATCCGACACAAGTAGTCAAATAAACCATAAAACGATAAATCAAGAATTCAAGATACAAGAAGTCTACTACAAGCACCATACGATAAATCAAGTTTAGCTAATATAAGACATAATTATCTAAAGTTACTTAGACATATCCCAAAAAAATGTCTTTAATGTCCGGCTTATTCGAATGCTTGAGTTAAGGGTTTACGTTTTACTATTTCTATAATATAATTATTAAATAATGTTTAGGGTGTAAAGTAAAAAAAGAAGGGAAAGTAAAACTTACGAGGGAAAGTGAAATATTAGAAACATTAAAATCTTTTGACAAATTAACATAAACAAATAAACATGAACAAATGTAGACGAACGGCCATATTATCGAACATTCACAAATGCAATCCAACGAACGAGACCTTTGTTCATGTTCGTTCATTTAGTTAATCGAACGGAATATATTGTTCGTGTTCGTTCATTAGCTAAACGAACGAACATAAACAAATTTTTGTCGAACAGTACACGAACTGGTCGCTGAACATTCGGTTCGTTTACAGCCCTAGACCGGAACATATTGAACAACACCTATACATGTTCAACATTTACGTATGTTTTTTTTAGATATTGGATTTAAATAACCCAACATTCACCAATTGGCCGATAGCACTACAAAACTAAGCCAACATTAACCCAATTTGTTAACATCAGCTGCCAAATCACCAAACTAGTGCCACATTAGCTGCCACGTCAGCTACCACACATAAAAAAGCCAAGTTAGATGTCACGCCAGCTGCCACCTCATCAAAAAGTTCCACAGCAGATGCCACGTCAACACACAAGTGCTACATCAGCAAAAAAAAGTAACTGGTTTAGGGTTCAGTTAGTTTGGGATTGCTATCTCGCCATAAGTTGGGAGTGGTGTGTTACAAATCGAAAGTCGAGAGTGTTATTAACCAATTGGTGAAAATTTAGGTTATTTAAATCCAATTTTTTTACCAAGAGTAATTGGATGATAGTTAACTGTGTGATGTTTAATTCATCGCAAACAAACACTTTCCAATGTGTTTTATTGTCCAACTCTCAACATCAACACTTAACCCACCCTGCATTCTAGTTTATGCTCAAACTTACACCAAAACAAAAGACAAACTATGCTACTCTCCCACACCATTTCCGTACACATATCACCCCTTTATATTTCCCCACACACTCTCCCCACTTTTCAGCTTAAACTCACACTCATCTCATCTCATCTCATCTCATCTCTTCTCTTATTTCTAACCGGTACAAATGGTACAAACAAAGAAGTTCCGAGGCGTCCGCCAACGACACTGGGGTTCTTGGGTATCCGAGATTCGCCACCCGTTATTGTACCCCCACCGCGACCTTAACACACTAAATTTACATTTACATGTCATTTTAACTAACTAATGTTTATTTTTCTACATGTAGGAAAAGAAGGGTGTGGCTAGGGACATTTGAAACAGCCGAAGAAGCGGCACGAGCTTATGACGAGGCCGCCATTCTAATGTGCGGCCGCAATGCCAAAACTAATTTTCCAGTGTCCAATGGTCAAACATCTAGCGACGGTGATGCCACTGCCACTGCCAGCTCTCTACTTCCGTCTTCTACGGCTACTGGTCTCTCGGCTCTACTAAGTGCTAAACTACGCAAGTGTTGTAAGTCCCCCTCGCCGTCGCTCACTTGTCTTCGGCTAGACAATGAGAGTTCTCACATTGGAGTGTGGCAGAAACGGGCTGGTGTTCACTCGAAATCTAATTGGGTCATGACTGTTGAACTTGGAAAGAAGAATGATAAGCCTGAGATGGTGAGAAATACCGTAACTCCGGTGGTGGTAGATACACCGCAGATGATGTCAGGAAGAGGCGGCGATGAAGAGGATGCGATCGCGTTGCAAATGATTGAGGAACTCCTCAACACAAACTGATGGACCAAACAACAAAATTAAATCTTAAACATAACTTTATTGTATTACTCCAAAGAGGTGGGAGCTTCATCGGACATTTGAGCTTTCCACATCATCTAAGTATCATGTGTTACTCTCAGTCTAGTTTCATGATTAGTTTATTAATTATGCAGAATTCTATTGTTGCAACAATAAATTTTTAACAGATATTTTTACTTTGTTTTATGTTTCATATTATTATAACAACTATTATAATCTACAATTCAAGTGAAATAATTTTTAGAAGTAAATTTCGATATGTCACTTTTAGTGTCCTCTTTTAAGCTTCTATAAAAGTGAAATTTATCTCCATTATAATAGATCTTCTACTCTCAACCTCCAACATCATTTGTTATTTGTTAATCTAATATTTCTTAACTTAATAAGTTTAATGTGAAAGGAAGGATTGCCATCAATTAAAACATGACATCAACAAAAATAAGCATATGATTACAAAAAAATAATTATCAACTATAATACAATTAGCAAAATTTGTGTATAGTGATTCGACCTTTTGATTTTTCTTTTTTTTTTTGGGTCCTTTTTGAGGCTTTTTTATTTTATACTTTTATCCCTCAATTTTTAGTATTGACGATTACAACCTCTTAACCTTCTAAAGACTTTGTAATCGAGGTTTACGTGTTTATTTTTATGTAAGTGTCGGTATAAATTCAAGTTGATTTACATTTCGACGTAATTTTTCCCGAAAATGAGTCAAATCAAATATATATCGTTCTTATGCTTATTATTATGTACGTTTTAGGTTGTCCTACGATTTGGCGTAAAAAAAATTCGGAAATGGGGCGGGTCAAATATAATAAGTTTTCATGCTTATTTTTATTTACATTTTCAGTTGATCTATGTTTTGAAGTAATTTCTTTTCAGAACAACAACGCAGTAATGCGCAGTGCAATTTACTAGTATAAATCCAATTAAGAACGAAAGAAAAGGGTGCAATTTACTAGTATAAATCCAATCAAGAACTATAGAAAATGGATATGAGCATAGTGATTGATTTTAACAAAGAGTTGGTTATGAGAGGGGCATATAGATTCTGTCAAATTGCACAAAATCAACAAGAAAAGGACTAGACATTAGACAATATTATTATACATTTTGCTTTATTATATTATAGAAGTTAGAGAATTCACATTGTAGACTCTTTATTCATATATTCTATATAATATATATAATAGAAAATAGAGAACAATAACAAAAACACTACTATATTAGAATCTCTATAATAAATAAAAATTTATAGAAAGCAAAGGACAACCTTATATTTAGAGGCTCATATCAACCCTCTATATTATTATTGTGAGTGTGTAGGAAAGAGAAAAAAATAATAAAATAAGTATATGTGAGTAGATAGAAAGTTGGACGTAAGAGGTTATTGAAAAGTAAACAAAGTATAGAGGAAAATAGAAAATGTGTTTTCTAGTTGAATTATCTAGATGAAGATCAAGTCTCCAATGTGCTACACATCAATTAATTGTACCATTCACAAAAGGATTTTATTATAACTTTCAGAATATGTAAATATCATTTTACGATAAATAGGTGGAGCAATGTAGCAATAAACTAAAGAAGCTAGCATTGGAATTTCAAACCTATGCAAAATGCTTTGATATTGTGAGAAAATGAAAAAGACATAAATTGTGTGTATATATTACATACATAGGCAAAGAATTATAAAGTAAGGTTATTCTATACAAATAGCTTTAACGTAAAAAAATCCTTTGTCATGAAAAGAGAGGGAATTTTTTATCTTTTGAATTGTTTTTCTCATCTAATTAATCACGTATTTTAGTCTCAGAATAAAAAAAGTGATTTTACACTAGTAGGGTAATAATGTAATTTTGTACAGTAATTATAATTACCCTACAATAATTACTCTACTACTGTAAAATAACGATTTTTTTTCTTTAATTTTGCAATTAAACATCATTCTTAAGTAGTAGGGAAAAAATTCAAAAAAAAAAAAAACTATCTCCTTCCTTCTCACGTTAAGAGTATTTTGTATGTTAAGACCCATTTGTATTTGATCTTTACACAAGGATTACATATATTAACTTAGGTAGCGACTAGCCGACTACTATATAGGCCCGGGAACTATTAAAAACAAAATATGCTACAATGGATGTATAATGTATTAATGGTTCATTATATTCATAATTAACCTAAGTATAACCCTTGATTACAGGATGAAACTAGGCTAAAAGAAAACGAAATTCAGTTATATTTGAGTTGGTTCAAGACACTTAACTATATTTATGCTAATGTCAAATAGATCCATACAGTCACTAAGAAAAATGATTCTATCAATGCTATAAAAAAAACTAGACAGAGAAAATAATTTTAGATATTTTGAGGGTCTGTCAATTTAGGTGCTAAATTGGGGCACATACACCATATGTGATCTATCTCAACTTGAGCTTTATTTTTCTTTATAGCATATAGTTTTAATGTTTTTTTTATAGATCACACATTATATTCTTCAACTGTTCCCACATGTGGTCTTTAATATTTAAAATCACATTTCTATTCATAGTTTTATTTCATTTTAAGCCTAAATTAAGTAAAGTTTGAACTACTCAAAATGGTTATCGATCACAACCATAAACTATGCGTATGACATGAACAAATAGAATATTCGATCTGATAGCCGCATTTGTCAGGCAGATTGCATTAGTTATGTAATGGTCAAAGAGTGAGACAATTTCATCCTGATGACAATTACAAAGAAGAAACAAGAATATACTGCATATATGTTGACTTACCATTTTAATAGTGAAAAAACCGAATCAAGAGCATGGAATGATTCGCGGATATGCTTTAACGATGCTTGGGTTTACATCCATAAATGGTTATACTTCAACGTTAGAGAAATACGACCAGAAAAGAAAAGAATTCAAATATGAAGTTTGGAAAGAAATTTCGCGTTAAGATATCCGACATCATGCCAGAATAGGAACATGTTTGTATGTCATACAAAGACTTGAAAAAGCAACTAAATTTGATGGATCCTGAGAGCCGCGATGAGGGCTTCAAACGATTACTCCAGAATGAGCTTGTAAAGATGGTGATTTTTTCGCAAATAAGGAAGAAGAATACACGAACAGATTATAGGTACTTATCCTTCTACCCCCCCCCCCCCTCCCTCTAAGTGACGGACCTATGAAATATTTTCAAGGGGTGCGAACGAGGGGTTTAACCAAATTTTCAAGGGGTGCGATCGGGACTTTGCCTAATTTATTTTCAAGGGGTGCGCCAACCCACCCAGACCTCTACCTAGGTCCCCCCCCCCCCCCCCCCCCCCCCTCCCTTGTGTGTTTTAACTTTGTAAGTAAACATACAGGAGTTGAAAAGAGAGGTAGCTGATTTAGATAGCGGTGAAGATGCAACAGAAGTGACGTTTGATCTACTGCAATTCCACAATCAATTGGTTTTACTCCTTCGCTACTATGAACTCAACTTTGATGGTATACATTCTTCGCCTTGTAATGAACTCTTAATATGTCCAACACTCTCATATTTGTCGGTTTTTTAAGAACTGTACTAAGTATCGATATATTAAACAGGATTCCTGAAGATTATCAAGAAACAAATGAAGAAAACCGGAGAATTGTTTACGTTGTCATCTATGCATGGAGATGATGAAAAACTAGTGTTCATTGCCAATTCTCTTGACAAACTTCTAGCAGAGTGTGTAGAGACTTTAATACAGCTGGTGCACTCAACCTAAGTAATATAAACGTCCCGCAGTCTATGGGCATGATGTAAATCCAGAAATTTCTATGTATCTATACTATATATTGTATACTAATGTCTTCTCCATGATTCATCTGGGGAAGATGGAGCTTTTAAAATAGTTATAAAAAAGTTCAAAGAGATTAACGACTTGAAACGAAATTAAACACTCCAAAACGAGTCACTGGTCAGTTGTAATCTTAATCAGCTTAAACCGGTGTTGTTCGATTTACAATAAGGGTCCTTTGTGAACTAATCTATAGAACTTCTTTAAAGATATGGTTCCAAACTCTATTGACAAAATCACATGTACTGTGTTCCTCCCAAGTTGATGTACATAACTTCAAACACCGCCTAGAAGATAAAGTGGGTGTCGATCGTGTTTGGATGCTTGGTTGAATTGATGAACCTGGACACAACACATATATTTAATCATGTCAAATTCATCATCCCTAACCCGAACACACTTAAAATTATGTAACCCGAACTTGGCCCTGCCATGTGACGCCACGTATAAAACACGTAGGTGGGCCTTTTTTCTATACCCCATGGGGAAAAATATAATTGGTTGAAAATTTAAAAGAAAAAACACAAAAATACACACCCCACGCCCAAAGGTAAAAGCCCTTCCAAGCCCTTAATACACGAGTTGTAAAGAGTACAAGAGCAATAAAATGCCCTTTACAACTGGGTACTTTATGGTGCTAATATGCGCCTCTTGTAGACTTGGGTTTTTCATTTGAAGTAACAGCCGTACCCCGGTTTTCATCCGGTTTTTACTTCAGCGAGGCAACCTGTGTGGAGGCAGTATGGTTTCCGGGGAAACGACGTAACCAAGTATGACCAACCCAGCGCGGGCCCGGTTAAGAAAATGTAGTCTGGACAGATCTTGACTAGATACGCCGTTTAGACGGTGTGATATTAGATCACTTAAAAAGAAAGTCACCGTTAAAAAAATATATCTACGTCTTGAAAGGCTTTGGTCCACCCATTTGTACCATGATGTAACACATATTATATATCCAACTAGATCTAGACATTTCCTTTCACTTCTTAATGACATTAAACCCTTGAATACGTAGTCTTCAAAACCTAGTTAATGACATTGAAGTCTTTTAACAGAAAAGGTTTTATTTATTAAAAAATAAAGATACGGTATACCATATACGGTATACAATATACTGTATGCAATATCACTATTACTTTTCGTGCCATATGAGAAAATAATAAACCGGTCTAGAGTTTTATGCCAATCTGACTTAGAGGTGTAAAAAAAACCAGTTTGGAGATTTTGAAACAGGTTTAGGTTAGAAAAATAAAGTTGTAGACTAGAAATCGGTTTGGAAATTTTGAACAAGAATCGGTTAGTAACCGTTTTTAACTGTTAATCGATTTTTGCACCTCTTACCCTTCTGACTCACTGGTACTACCAGACCTCATAAAAAGACTATAATGTCGCGTGGGTAGCAGAGTTGATAGATAAACACACAGACTCTCACAACTTCAGGCCAAAAAAGGATGAAAGCTGTGTGTTTGGTTGTGCTATTTGCCCTAGTAATCTCCATACCATCATCAGAATCATCATCATCCAGATCAATCACCCAAAAACCTCAACTTAACCCTACCTTCAAGATCTTCAACTCTACTGATCACAAGGTGCGTTGATTAATTCACGGTAATCAAAAGCATATTTCACTTAACTACCCTTTAATTTTCGTAGAATGCAAGAACCTGTTTGTTCACTGTAAAAATCAACACCAGCTGTTCTTCCACTACTTACACTCGTGACCAGATCAGTCTAGCCTTCGGCGATGCTTACGGCAATCAGGTTCTGTTTCCGTACAAACCTATATAAACTAACTAGAGGTGTGCAAAGTCGGTTCGGTTCTGTTCGGTTCGTAACATAATATAATAACAATAAGTCCATAACCAAACTTCGGTTTCAAAGGATAATTCTGATTTGAAGGATTATCCTGAAAGTTTAGTTGAGTTAAAGATAATTTAAGATAAAATATAGTTTACTTTATTAGACTATATGGTGTGGAGAGACTTGAAAATGAGCGTTATAAGACATGTGGATGTCATGCCAGCACGTTTAGAAAAGTGGCGTGGTGCAAAAAAGGGAGTGGTGGGATGGGCGTGAAAGATGGTATTTTTATAAAATAAAATAAAAAGAAATTAACCAATCAAAACCAACCCAAAATCTAGTCACCAATGAAAGTATGAAACGTTGTCACCTCACCCACACATTTGCCCCACGCCGGTGGAGATCCTCAAGCCCCAACCACAACACCGTGCTCCACGCTGAACACGGGTGGTTAGCTTGGCGTGGACCAGCTTCCACGCCCACACCGACACCGTGTGGTCTTAGTTTAAAAAGTTTGAATTATCGGTTTTTTTAGCTATGTGGTTATTTTTATTTTTTAAATAAAGTTTGAGTTGGGTTAGAAATCGGTGTGTTTTCATTGATTAATAATAAAAGAGTCTAACGAGTTTCTTCATACCGTGTTTTTGTATTTTGATCATATTTGGTCAAGGGCTTGATTTTCCGACAACACTATTAACCGTCAGTTATGGATCGGTTTCGGTTTTGTTCGGTTTTTTGTCGAATGTATATTTTCTTTGTTCAAACTAAATATGGTTCAATTAAGGTTTCCGATAAATTTTAAATAGCAGTTCTCAGATTCTAGAGTGAGTTAATTTCAAATAGCAATACTCAGGTTAAGTGGTGATGATTGAAAAAATGATTAGGTTTATGTGCCGAGAATAGATGATCCGTCGACGAAGACATTTGAGCGGTGTTCAACGGATACGTTTGGGATAAACGGGCCGTGTACGCATGAGGTATGTTATTTGTATTTGTACAGGAGTGGATATGACGGGTGGAAACCAGATAGAGTATATGTGTACGGTTATAATTTACAGGCGGTTTCGTTTTATTTCAATAATTGGGTTCCGGCTGATGTTTGGTATGGATTTGATCACTGTTATGGCTACGCGGCACGTATGGTAGCGAAATAAGATTCGTTCTGTATCCATGTCTCGAATAACGGTTGACACGAGGTGTGTAACGAGGACGACCTGGTCACGATTGTGCCATTGTGGTGTTCTGTTGTGTTAAATAATGAATATTGTTACTATGGGAGTTTTTTTTAAAGAAATCCTGGAGATTCTGTATTTTGTGATGTATGTTTGAAACTTTGAATCATATCTAGTTTTGAATCTTGCAATATATATATATATATATATATATATATATATATATATATATATATATATATATATATATATATATATATAACGGAGTCGAACAAAATGACAACAAGGGGATGAAAAGAAACCGAGAAGCATGAGGGTTAATTGGTTAAAACTTATGTTGATCACGGCGTTTGAACATTGGTGCATTTGTCATGAATGGAATTAACTTTTTCTCTTGGAAATGATGAGTACCCGACTCGGCCATTCCGGGTCGGATAAACTGCCATTAAATAAGAGAATAACAATATTAAATGACGGCATATCTACACACAAATAGAAGATTTGCACGATCTCCGGGTAAATAGGAGATAACGAGTTTGACGACAGCGTTGGTCACCAGATTCGACCACGAGTTTCTAACGAGACAGAGTGCGAGAATGAGTGAATTAGGGTGAATTAGGAACCAAACCTGACAACCCTACCCAACCCGAACCCGATCTCTAGTCAACTCGGTTTGGACCCCTTTCAACCCATAGGGTAGGACTTGCCGACTTGGTTTGGGTATTTCACAGATAAACCGGTTTCAACCTGACAGTTCACAACCCGGTCACTCAACCCAGTTTAAGAACCCGGTTTGAAAACGATATCTCGAACCCGTCCAGATGCGTTGAAGTAGCAATTACCCAACGACTATTTAATGACTTTTGACCATTATAGTACATGTAATGTTGATTTTTTTAATCTTTTTTCATCCCATATGTTAGTATATTTATACTAATAATAATAATAATAAACTATCCCAAGACGCTATGGAATCGAAAGCGGACATCAATCTGTCAATATAGGTTGTTTCTCTACGAAATTTACTGAAAATGACGAATAAAATGTAAAAAAGTTGTATTTCGTGTCTAGGTTTTTTCTATGAAATTATTTTTTTAGTTTACTTGTTATATTACGAAACAAATAAAGTAAGAATTTTTAAGTTATTTATGTTGATTATTATTTTGAGAATTTTATATTAATAGAGTTGAAGAATAGGGTTGAACCTGATTTGAGAATTTAACCTGGTCCCAACCAAGGTTTTTTCTATGAAATTATTTTTTTAGTTTACTTGTTATATTACGAAACAAATAAAGTAAGAATTTTTAAGTTATTTATGTTGATTATTATTTTTGAGAATTTTATATTAATAGAGTTGAAGAATAGGGTTGAACCTGATTTGAGAACTTAACCTGGTCCCAACCAAGCCTGAATCGGTTTAATAGGGTTTGGTTCTCTGCTCTCCCTACCCGGTTAGAATTCAACCTGAGTTGAATATTTTTAACCTAACCCCAATCAGATTTAAACTTGGTTTGGGTTGAAACCCTAACCCGATTTGTGCACCTCTAGACGACTCTATTTCTGAGAACCTGATCTTTAGAGTTTAGATACTAATTCCGCCCATATATACAAAACACAATAGTAAAAGAAAAGTCGACGGACTAAAACTTGTTAGACCCCAATTCATAACCGGGAAACTAGAAACTTGTTTAGGTTAAAAAAAACTGTAGGTTAGCAACCGGTTAGAAGATTTAGAACAATAATCGGTTGGTAACTGTTAATCCGTTATTTAAATAAGATAACCGGTTAATCCGTTATTCCATTTTTAACTTTCTTATTTCTTTTTACCATTTTTACAATATTAAAACACGTTAATTATTTATAAAAAAGCAGTTATTAATAACCGATTATAAGATTAACAGATCCTAAAATAACCTAATTGGTTACATTAGTGCTGGTATGATCATAACCAATTGGTTTATGGTTTTCGATCCCTCAAACCGGTTATGGGCGTAACAGTTTTTGACCGAGTCAACCCAATACCGACCCGTTTAATAACGAGTATGAGACAAAAAACGTGTTAACCGATTTTTGCACCTCTTAGTCTCTTACCCATGACCCATCTGACTGTTACCACCAGACCTTAGGAAAAAGACAACATAATTAGTAAATATAAATGTCGCGTGGGTAGCAGAGTAGATTGATAAACACACTGACTCTCACAACTTCAGGCGAAAAATGATGAAAGCTGTGTCTGTGGTTGTGCTATTTGCCCTAATAATCTTCATACCATCATCGGAATCATCATCCAGATCAATCACCCAACAACCTCAACCTAACCCTAACTTCAAGATCTTCAACTCTACTGATCACAAGGTGCGTTTTTAATTCACGGTAATCAAAAGCATATTTCACTTAACAACGTTTGATTTTTGTAGAATGCAAGAACCTGTTCGTTCACTGTAGAAATCTTTACCAGCTGTTCTTCCACTAGCTACACTCGTGACCAGATCAGTCTAGCCTTCGGCGATGCTTACGGCAATCAGGTTCTGTTTCCGTACAAACCTATATAAACTAACTAGAGGTGTGCAAAGTCGGTTCAGTTTGGTTCGGGTCGGTTCAAGGGAATAAGGGATAATTGTGATTTGAAGGATTATCTAGAAACTTTAATTGAGTTAAAGTTAATTCAACTGGGTTAAAAGATAAATATAGTTTACTTTATTAGTTTAAAAAGTTTGAATTATCGGTTTGTTTATCTACATAGTTATTTTTAGGCTCCTACAGTCCTAAAATCTTGTTATCACACCCTTACATGTTTTACGGCTCGTATAACTGATTATTACACACAAAAAAATTCAGAGAATGTTTTCTTGTCTCCATGTATAAGGGTCATATAACATTATACGACCCATATAATGTTCTATGACCCAAACTTCATATAATGTTACATGACCTTTATAATATTATACAACCCGTATTACATGACCTAATTTTTTCTCCATCTGTCTAAGCCGTATAACATTATACGAACCGTATAGCATTATACGACCCAATATTGTCATGTCAGATTATGCTATACGGCCCGTATACAGGGTGTGGAATTAAGACTTTGGGGTGTGGCTTTATTAGGACCCTTTTAGGCTCTTATTTGAATAAAGTTTGAGTTGGGTTAGAATTAGTATGAGTGGAGTACAACAGATGATTAGGGTTATAGTAATTGGTATGTTTTCATTGATTAATAATAAAAAAGTCAAACGAGTTTCTTCATACCGTGTTTTTGTATTTGATCATATTTGGTAAAGAGCTTGATTTTCCAACAACACGGTTAACCGCAGGTTATGGATCGGTTTCGATTATGTTCGGTTAATTGTTTGTCCAATGTACTTTTTTCTTTGTTCAAACTGAAAATGGTTCGATTAAGGTTTCCGATAAATTTTAAATAGCAATTTTCAGATTAAGTGATGATGATTGGAATAATGATTAGGTTTATGCACCAAGAATAGATGATCCGTCGACGAGGACGTTCGAGAGGTGTTCATCGGATACGTTTGAGTTATACGGGCCATGTACGTATGAGGTATGTTATTTGTATTTGTACAGGAGTGGATACGACGGATGGATGCCCGAGAGAGTAGACGTGTACGGGTATAATATACGGGCGGTTTCCTTTTATTTCAATGTTTGGATTCCGGCTAATGTTTGGTATGGACCGGATTACTGTTATGGCTACGCGGCTCGTATGGCAGCGAAATAGGACTCCTGTCTATCCTCTCGAATAACGGTTGACACGAGGTATGCAACGAGGACTACCTGGTCACGATTGTGCCATTGTGGTGTCCTGTTGTGTTAAATAATGAATAATGTCACTATGAGAGGGGTTTTTTTTTTTTAAAGAATTCTTGGAGATTCTGTGTTTTGTGCTGTATGTTTGAAACTTTGAATCATATATAGTTTCGAATCTTACAATATATAACGAAGTCAAATAATATGACAACAGAGGGATGAAAAGAGACGGAGCGTTTGAACATTGGTACATTTGTCATGAAATCTTTAGGAAACCGTGAATACCCGCAAAAATCTACTAAAATTCACCTATTGCGCACTTTGTGAGACTCGAGTCTGTGTTATTTTGATGGGGCTAAATACCAGGTGTCACGTAACCAAGAGGCCATCAGCATGATTGAAATTAATTAAGAGGGTGGATTATCGGTCTACAAATGATATTGTGTAACTTGACGAGGGTAATTTAAAATTTTACTCTTAAGGAAAACGAAAGATGACATCATGATTTGATCGGGTGTATCGGGCGGTTCAATCGGGTGTACCAGGCTGTTAAACCGGTTCTACCAGACGTTTCAATCGGTACAACCGGCCGATTTGAACCGGTTTTTAAAACATTGCGTTTAAGTCCCCTTCTCGTTTCTTAATCAAGAGGTTTTTGTGTTATAGAGATTTAAAGGTTAATTTACATTACAACTTCTTAACTAGTAAAGTTACCCATGCTATGAGACATGAATTCGTTTTTTTTTTAAAACTACTCAAAACCAAAGTTAAAATAACAATTGAGAATTTAGAACAATAAGCAAGAAAATTATTACTTCTATACATTCATACAATTTTCCTTTACATCATTTATCAATTAAACATGATTGAACTCAAGATCTCCCACTAAGATACTCTATCAAGTGAGCTAGGTCCACAATGAGCATGGTACCGGTACCGTACCGAACCGGTACCGATACCAAAAAATACCTATCCCGAATTTCGTCAAAACTGGGTACCGGTACAAAAAAATTCGGTACGGTATCAATATTTGAAGGTAAAATTCGGTATTTTGTCAGTACCGTACCGATACCGAAAATGCTAAAAAGTGGGTATCGGTACCGAAAAAATTTGGTACGGGAAATCAGTATCGATAAAGAACCAGTACGATATCGATATTTGATATCAAATGCTCATCTTTAGTCCACATTGATATTTAATAAAGTAGTTAAATGTGGAAGAAATTGAAGTGAAATAGTTGTTAAATAAAAGGAATAATGGATTTTAATAATCCAAACTTTTAGTCGTTGGCCGGCAATGGTCCCAACTTAAAAAATAACTGGTGGTGGTCCCAACTTTTCACATATTGTAAACAAATGGACTTTTACTAAAAAAACCTTAATTTCTTTTTGTCTATTTATCCTTTTCGGTTTAGTAAAGGTCCATTGGTTTACATTATACGAAAAAGTTGCCGAAAAGGATAAGGAGATAAAAAGAAATTAAGGTTTTTTTTAGTAAAAGTCCATTTGTTTACAATATACGAAAAGTTGGGACCACAACCGGTTATTTTTTAAGTTGTGACCATTTCTGGCCAATGACTAAAGTTTGGATTATTAAAATCCATTATTCCTAAAAATGTTCACCATCCAGCCACCCTTTTTCACCATCCAGTTCATAGTCCACATTTACTAGTTATATTAAGACTATGGGGTATGAGGCGTGGGTTGGGACCAAACGTCCAGTTCACCACCACGGGTGGGTGGGGGTTTCGGCGTGACCTCTTGGACAGGTTTGCTAGGTGGGTGGTGACTAGGATTTGAAATTTAAAAAACAACCGTTTGGCCAAACGGCTACACCAAGTGCTATAAAACCCACCCACCTCCTGCCCAAATCGCTAACTCAACATTCACACCGGCTACCCAAACCCGCTACCCATACTTGAAATTCATGGCCTCATAGACGAACGAGGAAGAGATAGCACTAGTAACGAGCGTCGTGGACGCGATGAAGGGCCGCCAACCCGGTGAGGCGCGTTACTGGCCGGAAGCTTTTGCGAACTACCGGCACAACGTGGGGAACGACCGGCACAATCTAAACGCGTGCCAACACAAGTGGCGCGAACTATGCCCGAAGCTCGACCGTTTTTGTAGGATTTTGTAATTTTTTTAGGAAATTTTAATAATAATTTTAGGTTTTTTTTAATTATATGTGTATTTATAATAAAATTAAAAAAATATATATATATAATACGTGGCCAAGCCACGCGGGCTAGCCACGCCGAACTATACCCACCGAAAATGTGTCGGACCAGCGGTGCCTCTCCAAGTCCATGTGTCAGGCCATTCCCTAAACTCCCGCCCCACCATACCCCACGGTCTAACAAAAGACAACTAGATGAACCATGTCATTGTTTAATTTTGTTTTTACTTTATTATAATAATAATTTATGGTGTTATTATTTATTTAAATTTTTAGTTTATGATAACTAATATTTTGTCCCCCGCGTGTTACATCTGCACGTGGCTGGTGAAAACATGTAGTAAAACAACACACGATTCGTATACGCAATGTGTAAAAGACAATTACAAAAAAGTGTAAAACACAATGCGTAAAAGATAATTACAAAAAAACGTAAAACACAATGCCTACATTTCGTAAACACACAATGCATTGGCATTTGCAAAAGTATGAGTAGTAGTCTAGGGATTAAAATTGCATTTTCTTTAAGTTGTGCGGGTGATAAAATAGAGTAACATCGCAAGGGGTAAAATGCAAAGTCTAAAACTTGAGGGAAAATAGTAGTAGGGTAAAAAACGGAACGTATAAAAGTAGAGGGTGGTAGCGGAAAATTTATAAAAGTTGAGGGGCGGTGGCGGACAAGCGTTGAGGGAAGGGTAAAAAAGGCAAAGTGTAAAAGTAGATGAGTGGTGACAAAAATGTGCAAAAGATGAGGGGATGGTGATTGAAATGTAAAACCAGAGGGGTGGTGCGTATATGTGTAAAAGCTCAGGGGGCGATTGTTAAATAATCAAAATAGAGAGGTGGTGCTGACAAAGTTTGAAAGATAAGCCAGTGTGGTTGTGGAAATTCAAAATAGAGGAGTTTGGGGGTTGCAAAGTTTGAAAGTTGGGGTGTCGGTGGTGAAAAAACCACCGACATTTGTCTATAAGATAAAGATAATATTTACTCTGGGATTATTATTATATTATATTGTTATACATATTGGTTAATTTATTAAAAAGTACATTCGTTAGTAGCTTCTATTAAAATATATTAGGTGTAGACTGTTTATTAAAAAAGGTTACTATAGTAAAAATATAATTATATAATTTGTAAAAAGACTTCACATGAATGATATATTTTTATTATCATATGAAAATTCACATAATCTTTCTATGTTAGACTTGTTCATAAAAACTTGTCTATGTTAATTAATAACATTAAAATACCATAATAGCCTATGAATTAGGTTAGTTTGAAGTGCTAGAGAAAAATAAGGTACAAATTGAGAGTGGTAATATTTAGGGATGCGCTCGGTACCGTCCGGTACTAAACCAGTACCGGAACTGAAAGTACCGGTACCGAAAATCCCTAAAAGTGGGTACCGGTACGAATATACCCGGTTCAGTACCGGTGCCGTTTCGATACGAGTACCGAGTACCATTTGGCCAACATGTGAAAGTTGAAAATATTACAATCCAATATTTTACGTACTAGATCCACCCATAAATATAAAACACGTAGGGTCTTGGAAAAAGAAAACTCAACGGAATAAAACTTGACTTTTGACCAATCACATGTGACAAAAACACTGCAACTTCTTCGAAAAAGAAAAGAACTATAGGCTGAATCGAACACCCCGACTGTTACACTGCACAGGCAGATTACATTGATCATTTTTTTCCAAGACCGGTCAACTTTGAGACTATGGGTTTCATCGGAGATTCGATCGAGTCTTTGAAGTCCATTAATGTCAGACAATCCATGGTGCAGGTCATCACTCTGGGTAATTACAATTTTTTATAGTTTGTCGTGTGAAATAGCATGTGTTTTAGACATGATAAATGGATGAACATAAACAATGATGACAAAAAAAAAATTGTGATACAAAGTGTGGCTTGATATACCTTTTTCTTAATCAGATTACATAAAATATGTTACTTTTTTGGCTTCAGGTATGATTGTTTCATCTGCACTAGTTATATGGAAGCTTTTAATGTGTGTTACTGGTTGCGAGTCACCCGTTGTTGTAGTTCTTACTGGAAGCATGGAACCCGCATTCCAGAGGGTAATCTGTCCAATATATCATTATATTTAATTCTAACTTATAATTGTATTATTTTTGGTTCTTTTACATTTGTTGTAACTAAAGATCATATAACATAACATAATTCCGTTGGTCGTATTGATGGACAAGCGGATTAAACAGTTATTTTGCTATAACTTAGTGTGTGAGATCCAAGGTTTAAAAAAACGGAAATGAGTTTCGAGGCGTTTTCCCTTCACCTCACGAGGCGTAAGGCCGAGGCGGTATTAATAAATAAATATAAAATTTATATATATTATAAAATGATAATGCTAACTAATTTCATCATCAGACATCAAAAACACACATAAAAAAGACATGAATGCTTGAAATTGACAAAAAAGTCAAAAACATCAAAACAATTATCAAAATCCCCTTAAGGCACAACCTTTCTTAGCACCTCAGCCTCTCCGCGGCGCATATACAATAAAAACCCCATGAGGCCCGCCTCAGACTTGTTTTTTGGCCGTTTCGCCTCGAGGCACGCCTCAAGCGTTTTTTAAAACTATGGTGAGATCTGTGAATCATATATGCTTCTTGTAACTTATAGATATATTTTTTCTATACTGATGTCTGAATTACATTATCAGGGAGATATTCTGTTCTTACGAATGGGTGAAGAACCTATCCGGGTGGGTGAAATTGTTGTGTTTAACGTTGATGTAAGGGTTTTATTTCTTTTTGATAGCCTAATATTATGGTTACTAAAATACTATGTGCATGATCTTGCACATTTTTATCTCTTTTGTGATGACTTTCATTTCTAAGCATGTTCTGCAACGTTTTTTGACTTCTATCAGGGTCGCGACATTCCAATCGTCCATCGTGTAATCAAGGTATTGCTTAAATATTAGTTCATTATTCCTTCAGTAAGAATGGATAATGAGTTATGATTGGTATTACACTTTATAGCAAGGTGGTTATTTCTAATCAAACACGACATTTTCTTGCGCATGGAAGGGGTTTCTTTTGATCATTTTGTTAATGTGAATGGTGTGTCTTGTTGTTTCTTCTCACAGCTTCATGAACGGAATGATACCGAAGATTTCTATGTCCTTACAAAAGGTGTTTATATATATATTTTTTCTAACAATGTATTAGATTTATCTCAAGATGTTCATCTATTGTGATCTCTCTCAGAGGATACTAATTTGTTTTTTGATCTCAGGGGATAATAATAAGGTGGACGATAGAGGACTATACGCACCAGATCAGGAGTGGCTTCAGCGGCACCACATAATGGGTAGAGCTGTGGGGTAAGGTTAAGATGTCTATAAACTAAATGATATATGGTAGTCATAAAATGTTGTTTCTGTCATATTTGGCTTCAATTTCTTATCTTACTAACCGTATTTTCATCATAGACTAGCACCATCAAAATGGCCCCGTTAGAGAAAAATGGCATTGTGTTTGTTATCGGATATGAAGACCGATTTGAGCTATAAACTATTTTAGACTTCATGAATCAAAGTTCTGCAAGAAAATGGTTGTATATTATTGATGGTAATATTAAAAATGAGAATTCACATTAAAAGGAAAACGAGTTTTTGACCAACCTAAGTTGACCCGTTTTCCCTCAATCGGTCGAAATTGCCAACTAAAGGATCCTAACAACCATGGGTGTCGACTGTGAGTGACCGTTGAACCAAGTGTATCTGTTGTTTGACTTTGACCCATGTCCTGCAACTTTTGTTACATGTATAGATTCTAAGATATATAACGTTGGCTCTTCTAAATACGCGGTTCTGTTTGTAATCCCCAATTTTGATATTTCCAAACCACAAACCAGATGGATCGTTCTGTTTTACATTATTCGTTTGCAGGTTTTTACCTTATGTTGGCTATCTTACGATCATCATGACCGATGGACGTTTGTTTATATTTTGATATTATAAAGGTACATATATAACTCTTGTTTCAAACTAAAGTAACCGCCAGTCAAGCAAGCTTCTGATTAATGTTTTCATTATTCTTTACCGTGTTGCAGTATGTTCTTATCGGTGCATTGGGTTTGCTCACGTTGACATCCAAAGGATGATAATCAAGCATCCAAAATATCATCAGATTTTCATATACTTCAAAGTCATAAAATTTCTCCAAATATATATATAAACAACTTAACATTAATGAAACAAAAAATGCACACTTGTTAGTTTCATCGGTATCACCACCTAACCGAGTTATGCAGGACCCCACAATAGGCTAGGGTTGGACATCAAGGCATCACTCTCATCATCCACTGAACCATATCGCTGCTTCTTTAATATATCAGCCGGTAGTGCATCTCTTTTCCAACGTCGTAGAACGTACTGATCGGGAATTTCATGGACACCCAAAACCCGTTGCACAAAAAAGATATGGCGACATACGTACCCGACTCGAACCATATTCAAGCAACTGCAGACCATGGTACCATCCCCCAAATTTCTAACACCTGAAATTCAATACAAGTAAATATGCATATAAAAAATTGTGAGTAAAATGTCATTTTCGTCCTAAGGTTTGGCCTGTTTTGCGATTTTGGTCCAAAGGTTTGTTTTTACGCATCTGGATCCAAAAGATTTGAAATCTTGCCATTTTCATCCGGCTCGTTCACTCCATCCGTTTTTCTCTGTTAAGTCAGGGGTATTTCCGTCTTTTTTGTTAACTTAAAGGGCAATTTGGTCCTTTTACATAAAGCGAAAATGACCGAATTGCCCCTTAAGTTAGCAAAAGGCGGAAATACCTTTGACATAACGGAGAAAAATGGATGGAGTTAACGAGCAAGAAGAAAATGGCAAGATTTCAAACCTTTTGGATCCAGATGCGGAAAAACAAACATTTGGACGAAAGTCGCAAAACTGGCCTAACCTTAGGGACGAAAATGACATTTTACTCTAAAATTTTGTTAATGAGGATAGTTTCTAGGTACAATATGAAAGCCTAAAACCAATGATCCTCACCACATACCTTAAACTCAGCAGTAGCGGTCGATCGATTCTCCTCGATTACATGCACTTTGCACCCGTTCTCGGACAGGATAGTGATTTGGGCGCATGACATTACACATTTCCGAATCTCTTTCTGAACGTCAGTAAACAATGTGCGTGTATATACATTCGCTGCATAGCGTTCTATTGGAAGAGATATCAGCCACACAGGTGTAGTCGTGTTTGTCACATGGTCAAGCTGGAGTTGGTTTAAACGTTGTGCTTCCATGGCATTCTCAAAACACATGATAAAGTGAACAAGCGAATTATTAGGGTGAGATTCGACCTTAAAAAAACTATCAACCCTTGATGTGATTTTCGTTATACAACACATCGGTATATCCTTGAAATACGTCGGTATCCATCTCTCCCTAATTTCAAACATATCATGAAGCCACTTGTTCTCGCTTAATTCATATTCAACAACGAGCTTGTGCCAAGATTCCTCAAACTCGCTCATTGAAAGATACGCGTTTCTTACCAGTTTATTAACTCGTTTACTCAAATCAGTGTTCTCCAAGATATCTCCGCGTATCTACACAAAAAAATTAAAACAAAAGTAACAAAAACATACGAAAAGCGATTGAAATGGTGTGTGCAACACTAAAGAGATACCTTAAAAGGCAACTTGTCCATTATGTGCCACATACAAAGGCGATGTGCTGATTGCGGTAATGTCAATGAAATCGCTTCCTTTATGTCATCATCGTTGATAGCAAATGATATCAAACGGTAAAATAAAGATAGTTCTATGGTTCGTTTGGATACAAAAAACACCACCAAACAGTAGGGCTGCGATGTCGTAACCGAAGATACAGAATCACCACTCCGGTTTGTCTAAGAACACCACCCAATGTGCCAAAATTGAGCTAGCAAAGACAAATCAATTTAACTCTCACACTCAGGAGATAAATTAACCAAAAATCATTTCTAAAACATAAACTCACTAACTTTCCATCTTCCCATTTGGTCGTACATATAGAAATAAAAAAAAGAAACTGACCCTCTACCTAAAAACATGCAAAAACTACCTTTGACCACTATCACAAACTTTGAACTAGAATGCAGAAAAAAAAAAGACGAAACGTGGGAATTAAGTTGTATGAATTTGAAATAAAATAGACAATGAAAAACATGGCTCTAATTGGCTGCAAATGGGTCGGATCATGGCGGGTCTTTGGATTCGGATGCGGGTAAAAATGTGACCCAATTAATTCATTTTTTGAACCGAAACTCAACTCACTAACTTTCCATCTTCCCATTTGGTCGTACATATAGAAATAAAAAAAAGAAACTGACCCACTACCTAAAAACATGCAAAAACTACCTTTGACCACTATCACAAACTTTGAACTAGAATGCAGAAAAATAAAAAGACGAAACGTGGGAATTAAGTTGTATGAATTTGAAATATCTGCTGCAAATGGGTCGGATCATGGCGGGTCTTTGGATTCGGATGCGGGTAAAAATGTGACCCAATTAATCCATTTTTGAAACCGAAACTGATGTATATCAATCGTCATCGGTTAACACAAGTTGCGGTTGTTTGACGTGTGCTTTCAAAAACGACTGTAAAAGCAAATTGTATGATTCGGTAGTTTCCGAGCTTAGCAAGGCTCCACCGAAGGTAACACACTTCTTTGATGGTCGAACCCAGTAAACGAAACAAAAACCATCTTGTACCTGCATAATTACAACACGTTACAAACTGTACTATACATTAAATTACTAAAATACAAAACTGTTGAGACAGTTAGAGATGAGAGTATTACTTGTTGGTTCCATAAGTTACATTAATTGCGAGAACATCACCAAACGCGTCATAGTTAACTTTTGCGATTTCATCAGCCCAAAACAAGAACGCTAGCTCGCTACCAACACAATTGTAATCAAACGAGAAATTCGGCAACGTTCGCTTCGCCTTGTTCAACCGGTCAACCAACATTTGTGCATCCGCTTCACCTACAAATTCACTCACGTCTCTTCTGAAATTTGAATTTGACATTAACTGCTTACAACTCTGCAGCCGTTGTCTTGCCTTAGTTAACTCCTTATTCTCGGCTTCTAGTAACTCGTGATTGTGAGGCTCAACGAACTCATAAACCATGTAAGTTGAAGTACCCGGTATAACTTTAAACTTAACACGCGCAGAGCAACCAGTTACCTTAATGTTGCCTGGTCTTTTGGAAATACCATATACGGTAACGTCATTACTTGGTTTACCGGATTTATTGCAGACTATATAACGATGGGTAATTTCGCCTTTTTTCTTCTTCACTGTTGATAACCTAGTAGCGAATCCAGCCTTGTCGGTGTAATCCTCGTACATCTTTTTGGCATCTTCTAATGAGTCGAACACGATGCCCTTTGTGGGCTTCTCGCCACTAGGAACATTAGGAATCCAATACCGAGTATTGACGGATTCAGACATTATGGTACTGTAACAAAACAACCTTGAAGAAAATTAACTCAAAGAGCAAAGTATAAAGTACAAAGTACAAACCAAAGTCAATATGGAAATGAAGAATGCAATAGATCCTACAGGTAACCGTTTAAGGTAACGGTTTAATAACTGCTGGACCCATTAGAAATATGAAAATACCATATTAGTATGTACCCATGTGAATCAAG
Organism: Scalesia atractyloides; assembly: GCA_947069175.1. NCBI lineage: Eukaryota > Viridiplantae > Streptophyta > Magnoliopsida > Asterales > Asteraceae > Scalesia > Scalesia atractyloides. Next base: position 3,122,124 of record CAMTDV010000014.1, read on the forward strand.
AAAACATGATTAGTCGATAGGCTTGTAAATGAACATGAACGGGTCATGTTTTGTTTGTTCATTTAACTCAACCGAACAAATGATCCAAAATGAATGGGGTGTTATTGCTCATGTTCGTTTGCTATAAAAATGAATGTGTTTGTGTTTGCTTATGTGGGTTCGTTAATCATGTAATGACGCTTCACGAACGTAAACGAAGACAAGCACACACAATCGTGTACTAACCAACATAAATGAACCTAAACAAACATAAACGAGCGTAAATGAGCAAATTTACGAATTCAGATAAACGAACAAAGGGACATCATAAACAAGCCTTTGATACATTTGGTTCCTATCCACTTCTTGACCAGGGTCCAACGGGTCATCCACAGCAATTGTTCACCAGGGCAGAAGTTTGTCTTTAGAAGGTTAGGGTTTGTAACTTGACAAGTTTTTTGGTTTGAAAATCACAATCAATAAAAGTATTTCTTTTATATAAAAAAAAAGGAATAACCGATAAACGAACATAAACAAACTTCCACGAACGGTTAGGTCAAATAAGTAAACTTGGAAAATGAAATTTCAAAGGGCTGAAAAATAAACCTTGCTAGGCTAATGAAAAGTCTAGTAGTGGGCCGTAAGTTGATTGACATATATAATGTCACTCGGACTTGGGCTCAGCCCACCTAACACAGGACCAGATTCAAGTGTCGTCACCTTATTTACAGCTTATAACAAAGTTTACCTGTGACCTCATTTATTTAATCCCAAAATACAAGTTTCGAAAGCACGTATGGGTATATTAGTATTAGTTATATCGCATGAAGATAAGGGTTTGGATGGATTGTTACCTTACCTGATGGATTTGCAGAACTTCGGAATGAAGTAGATCGAGGTCTATGGGCGGAATGCGGTGGTTGTGAACAGTCGCCGGAATGCGAGAGTTTGTTACAGTCGGATATGGCAAGTAGAAAAGAATCCAGGGTTTTCATGGTCAAAGGTCAACAACGGGAATTGAGGGCGGGTCATGGGTTAAACCCGGTTACCAACTTAACTACGTAAAGTCGTAAATAAATTCTTTTCACTTAACCCCTATAGTTTTTTAAGAGTGTTAATAAAGTTACACCATAAAATTTTATTTTCACACTTTATATACGGGGTCATATAGGGTTATATAACATTAGAATAATCTGACATTACAAGTATTGAGTCGTATTATGTTATACAACTTGTATAGATAAAGAAAAAATTAGGTTTTATAACATTCTATAAGGACCTATAACATTATACTGGGTTGTATACATTATATTAGGTTTGGGTCGTATAATATTATACAGCTCATATACATAGTGACAAAAAAAAACATTCTTTGACATTTTTTTTGTAAGATTCTCCTATATTATATGGGTCGTATAGTTGTATGGGTGTGAAAACAAGATTTTTGAGGTATGAAGATAGTGGGAGCCATAATTTATTGTTTAATTTTAATTTTTTATCTAAAATATTTTTATTGTTTAACTTGGTGAACTATTATTATTATTATTATTATTATTAGTGAAAGATGAGTAAAATAATTTTGTATTTCAATGAAATCATTGAGAGATTCAATTATTCACAGGGTGAGCGTGAAAAGTTAATAATTTTACCCGTATTTATAATTTTTGGTTATGATCATATGATGAGAAAAATAGAATTGTGTGTGAATTTCACAACGATATTGATATTGTGAAAGAAGACGAGATATCTTTAATTAGAATAATATATCTAATCTTACAAGAATAATTGTGGAAACAAAGAAACAAGAATAATTGTGGAAACAAAGAAACAACTTTGTTATGTCCTGATGTATAAATTGTTGAAGCTAGAGTAAATTACGTTTTCTGTATTTTACTTCTATACCATTTTTCAATGGATGTTATTTAGGTTGGCTAGTATGAAGCAAAGCCCTTTGCCCGTTTGGAGGAATTTGATTGGGCCAACAAGGCTCCAACATGGGTCCATAAATGGAGCCCTTCTAACGCTCGACGTTGCACTCACACCGGCCATTTTGGCGCCCTCGGGGCGGTGTTCGTGGTGTTAACAGGCTGAACTGGATGAGGGCGCTAGCCCACGCCATTCAGTCTTAGCTTTAAAAATGTGAAGATCATTATTTACATTTTAAAAACCTTGCACTGTCTATCATTTGGCCCAAACATAGTTTGTTATTAACGTTAAATTGTGTCAAATAGAACCCGCATAAGGAAAAAACAGTGATTTAACGACACGTTAATGCATAATATGATATACTTTGTTCAGCAAATCAATTATATAAAAATTATATTTAATTGCCCGGATGATCCCTGTGGTTTCACGTTTTTTCACGTTTAGTCCCCACCTTGTGGAAATAGCAGGTATGCTCCCTATGATTTGTTATTCTGTTACTCGGATAGTCCCCCGAGTAAATCTCAGTGGACTATCCAAGTACCAAAATAACAAACCATAGGGAGCATGCCTGCTATTTCCAAACTAACTGACATTTACTCAGGGGACTATCCGGATAACATAATAACAAACCATAGGGAGCATACCAGCTATTTACAAAAGGTGGGGACTAAACGTGAAACCACAGGGACTATCCAGGCAATTAACTCTAAAATTATGGTACATGTATAAGTTCAAATAACTCTTATGGTTTACTTTTAATTTTAATAAACTTTATACTTTATAAATTTATTTAAATATTATTATTATAAGTTCAAACTCAATTGAGTTGCGAGTTAACATTGGTGGTTCAAATTATTTACATCTAATTATTGTTCATTTAATGGTATCGCCGCAAAATGCTTAACTTTTTTAAAATAAGATTTCAAATATTGTCAACGTCTTTACAAAACATGCGGAAATTCCTTTTTTTATAACATTTTGAAATAAAATTTGCAATTCAACATTTTTATATCAACTAATTTTTGTAAATCTTTACCAGGAGTAAAAAGGTAATTTTCCACCGTCATTTAGAGGTTTAACCAAACCGGTTTGGTTCTTACTGGTTCAGGGTCTGCCAAATGACCAAACGTTCTTCATATGTCGAAGACTCTTCTCTCTCGCATCACCCCTCACCACACTTGCAACTCCAAATCACCATCCAAAATCTCACATCATATCAAGAAAATCGTCAACGAAATCTGTCACATTCTCACAACCCAACACCCCAACTGGGAACAAACCATCGAAACCCGCCTCTCTGATCAAAACATCGTCCCATCAGATGTTGCACACCAGGTGTTTGATAAAATTCACGACCTCGAATCAGGCTTAAAGTTTCTTAACTGGATAACCCAGAGACCATATGGGTGTCCTCTTAATGGGGTTGCTTATTCTTCTTTTTTAAAGCTGTTAGCAAAGTCAAAAGCTTTTCATGAGATTGATTCTGTGTTCATTCGTATGAAATGTGAAAATGAATTGCCTACCCATGATGCTTTAGGTGTTCTTGTTAGAGTCTATTCGGAATGCGGGTTGGTTGATAAAGCTCTTGAGTTTTATACATTGGCTGTTGAAACATACAACAGTGTTCCGAATGTGTTTGCTTGTAATTCTTTATTGACCGGGCTTGTGAGAAATGATCGTCTGGAAGCCGCACACCAAGTGTATGATGAAATGCTTCAGAGAACCGATTCTCTTGGTGCGGATAATTATAGTACTTGTATAATGGTGAGCGCGTTTTGTAAGAAAGGAAAGGTCGAAGAAGGTCGAAAGTTGATTGTTGATAGATGGGGGCAAGGTTGTATACCCAACATTGTTTTCTGCAACATCCTCATTGATGGTTATTGCAAGAAGGGTGATGTTAAGAAAGCGTTTTTGTTGTTTAAAGAGCTTAAATTAAAGGGCTTTTTGCCTGCGGTTGAGACGTATGGTGCAATGATAAATGGGTTTTGCAAGGAAGGAAATTTCGGTCTTGTAGATAGACTTATGAACGAGATGAAGTCGAGAGGTTTGGTGATAAATGTTCAAGTTTATAACACCGTTATTGATGCTCAATGTCGTCACGGTTACAAGACAAAAGCAGTTGAAATACTAAAAAACATGATTGAGATCGGTTGTGCACCAGATATTGTTACGTATAACGTTCTAATATATGATTCTTGTAGGAGTGGGAAAGTTACAGAAGCCGAACAACTTGTGGAACAGGCTGCAAGAAGAGGATTAAGGCCGAATAAGTTAACTTTTACGCCACTGTTAAATGCGTATTGCAGACAAAATGATGCCAACAAGGCCTTAGATTTGTTTGTTAAGATGGTCGATAACGGAGAAAAAACCCGACCTGTTAACTTATAATTCTCTTATTCATGGTATTGTTACTTTAGGCGAGATTGAAACCGCAATAATAATATTGGAAAAGATGACCGAAAGAGGAGTATTCCCTGATGCAGGTGTATATAATATTCTGATTAACGGACTCTGCAAAAAAGGTAAACTTCCGGATGCCAAGAAGTTGCTTTCTAAGATGCTCGATCGAAACATCCCACCTGATAAATTCATTTATGCAACGTTAATCGACGGATTTATTAGACATCAAGAGATTAACGAGGCGAAGAAGCTCTTTGAGCTTGCGATTCACCAAAGGTATGAATCTTGATGTTGTCGTGTATAATGCAATGATCAAGGGTTACTGCAAAAACGGTAACTTAGAAGACGCGGTTTCTTGTGTCAAAAAGATGATTAAAGCGAATATTTCACCAGATGAGTTTAGCTATTCTACAATCATAGACGGGTACGTGAAACAACATGATCTTGATGGCGCGCTGGTAATTTTTAATCGTATGGTGAAACAAAACTGTAAGCCGAATGTGGTCACGTATACTTCACTGATTAACGGATTCTGTCGAAAAGGAGATAATCTCGGTGCTGAGAAAGTACTAAAAGAGATGAAGTTTCATGGGGTGATGCCAAATGTTGTTACTTACAGTATATTAATAGGAAGCTATTGCAAAAACGGTAAACTAGCAAAAGCAGCTTCTTTTTTCGAACAAATGTTAACGAACAAATGCAAGCCAAATGATGTTACGTTTCATCATTTAGTGGACGGTTTCTCGAAGTCTTATGAGAAAGATAACGAGGCGAAAAGCTCGATGTTTTTGGATATCAACAGTAGGATGATATCAGACGGTCGATGTACAAGAGTTGCTGCATACAGTACTATCGTTGTATGCCTTTGTCTTCACGGAATGCTTGATATTTCTTTGCGCCTGAGTGAGAAAATGTGTATTCGGGGCTGTCCGATTGTTTTTGCTGCTTTGTTGTATGGTATTTGCTTAGAAGGGAAGGCGAAAGAATGGAACAATGTGATTTCGTGCAGTTTGAATGAATCGGATCTCGTTGTTGCTGTAAAATATTTGTCAATTTTTGATAGATATGTCCCACAAGGGGCAATTTCGGAAGCTTCTTTGATTTTGCAGATGTTGATTAATTACTGTAAAGCCAAACATCATGAAGGTTTGTTAGCTAGAGAAGAATGAAATTAGGTGATTTTCCATTGTATATTAAATGTATTGAGTATGAATACGCGATTTACATGTTCTTGATGCATTATAATTAAAATCTTTTAACTCTCAAATGCTGATCGTGCAGCCGATTAATCACAGGTTTGATCATTCATATGTAACGAGGTTTAATGAGCATCACTGGATTGCTTATAAATTTACCATCATTTTGTTTGAAGTTGTTATAATTTTGAGTTATACGAGTGTTGGTCAATTTCTTCTTGATATAAAGATTTTCATGTAAAACAGCGTCTAAATAATCAGATTATTAGGATCATTTTCTTGGTTGTTTTGTTGCAGGTACTTGTAAACTGATTCAATGAAACAAAAGGTGTGCAAAACCAGATTTGGACCAAACAGTATCGGGTTTAGAACCGGTTCGGATTGAGTCAGGTATGAATGCTATACCTAATAGTACATATCACATTAATCCGTTTTTCAGTTATATTTATTGAATTGTGTATTACATTTATCTGTTTTTTGTTCGCATTTGTTTCGATATTGACTACATAGAAATGGTCTTCGGACCATTAGTCTATGAGAAAGACAACAATCACACAATGTGTATTCATGTTAAACTTAAACAGTGAATATTCTGAGGATAAAAAAGACTCCATTATGGCATCCTGCAAGAATTATAAGCATTAAATTCGTAAATGTGGATTCACCATGTCTTATGCAATTTTCATAATGCTAAAAAGAAGCAAATAAGAAGCCATATACTTCAGCATTGTGATGTTAGGCTGAGCAATTATATGCCTTTAGATAATGGACAGTTTTCTCATTATACCAGTGCAGACTATTAGGGCATATACATTTATCATGTTATAGTTAGCTCATATCAGTTAGGCTCCTATTTATGTGACAGCACGGCTCGCTACAAATTATAATCTGTTTTTTTACAACAGTGCTAGACGCGGGCGTCCTTTAGGCCCCTTAACAACACGGTTATCATCGTAAGTCGTGTTGTCACATAAATATCCAGTTTAACTGTCGTCTGCTGCTAGATATTCAACCTACTGAAATAACGGTATGCATATTATTTATACACAACAGCTGAACAACGCAAATGTTAAACCCTATCAAATTACAGGGGAAGACATTCACCACCAAGGCAGAAATTACAGAAGTTGAAGCGACTTAAGGGGTGGTCCTATACAGCATGTCCAAAATGCGATCGACACTGAATGGTTCTGTACACGAGATGGCATACAAGAAAAGGCGAACATCACCCCAACAGTAATAACGGCTGTTAACGTCATTAATAAATAAATATTAAACAAATTGCAACTTTCTCATGTGAATACACGTATTAGAGCAGACCAGTTTTTACATCTCCACATTTTCTCTGCTAACAGTTTACTCACTCCCATGCTAACATGTGTGTGTACAGGTACCGAATCATCACCACAGTTACCGACAACATAGGAAGAATCCAGGCAGTGATTTTCGACCGTGCAGGCAGGCAACTTTTAGGGATGAAATGCGAAGGACTAGCTGCAAATGAAGACCCCATAAAAACCCTCTACTCAGTTACGGGCAAAGAAGCATTCATGAGCATTCAACTACATGACAAGAGGACACACACATTGAAATGCATTGTTATCAAAGCTTCATATGCAGACACCTAGAACATTGAAGCAACTTCATCCAGTGTCAATAAAGACGCCTCATCCAACCACGCCAGCTCAAAAAGGAAACACTGGAACCGCAGCGAAGCCCCAGCAGGAATTCCACGGTAAGCCAAGCCAAAAAAAGGAAAATTACACATACACACAACACAAATATTAATTAATATAAACCACGTTTTTTGCCTGCAGACTCGGATCCACCATCGAAAAGGCATGGCAAGGGCAGCGTCACAGACTGAGCCCCAGTTCACAGTAGTCCTTCCTTTTGTCCACCTATAACAAGAAGCACGGGTGGGATGGCTGTCAAGATCAAGAACCTGTCAACTAATTCCTTTTGTAGAAATGATGCTGACAGCCTACTAACTAGAAGCTGCATATAGGAGCGTACCACGTCAGCCTTCTAAAACATGTAACTAATGGTTAAATGTTAAATAACACTTACTTGTATGCTTGAACATACCATTTTTTATGGCTGCATCTGTTAAAAGCACCTTGATAAGTTAATGATATTCAGTTATTAGCATAACAAAATCTCGCAACCGCAACGCGCAAACGGTCGAATACCCTAGTTTTATTGGTTGATAAGAGAAGAAATGTGAACTTTAAAAGATTCAAAAATATATACTTCTTCAAGATAAATAGAAAAGTACACAATTCAAATCCTACATTATCAAAAATATAATCGATTATGTCACTATCTGTTTCTAGTGTCAATAATCACTCTCTTCTGAGCTATCTTCTTCCTTTGTCAACTTTATGTTCTTCCTATTACCTCTCATAATGTTTGAAAGATCTAGTATAGTACAACTAGTGCTTCTTTCCATCTTATCAGCAAGAATATCTACTTGCTCCGGAAACCCTAATCCTATAATCTTATTCCTCAAAAGTTCACAGGTTGAAGAGTATGGTGGTATGCCATCATCAACCATCATTTCAAAATACCTACATGCATCCTCTAGCTTCCCTTTCTTCCTACAAAGTCCATGAACCATGACCGCATATGTAGAAGCTGATGGATGGAAACCGCTCGATTCCATCTTCTCCCATTGCGCCGTGACCCTATCAAACCGCCCTACGCGAATCAACATCTTTAGCAGCATGTTGTATGTATGCCGATCAGGGTCACATGAGTCTCGATCCATTCTCGATACCAATTTAGTAGCCATGTTAACTTCCAACCGGTTACAATGAAAAGCTAAGATAGCATTGTAGCTCCACACGTCTGGTTTCACTTCCCTCTCGAGCATTTCATCTAAAAGCTGGTATGCTTCATCAACTTTATCGTTTTTACACAGTCTGTTGATTATCGCGTTGTAAGTAAACACATTCGGTACAAGATTATACCTTTTCATCCTATCAAGAACCCGGAACGTAGAACGAACATCGTTCGAGTTACAAGCAGCATGAATAAAAATCGAATACGTGAACGCATCCGGCTCAAGCCCTTTCGACCTCATACCGCGGAACAACCTGTAGGCCTCCTCCACATTCCCTCCTTTACACAAAGACTCCAATATACTATTATAAGCATGCACATCCACACAACATCCTCTCACAAGCATTTCATCAAACACCTTCTGTGCCTCTTTTGATTCTCCAATGTAGCCCCAACCCCTCACCAAAATGCTGTAACTTTTCACACTTGGATTATATTCATGCTTGATTTTATCAAAGAACAACTGTGCTTCCCTCACATGCCTCCTCTTACAAAGCACATGCAGAAGCTGATCTAAATCATTAACACTCGGTTTTATCCCATAATCAACCATATTATTAAAAGCCCTAATCGCATCAGAGGGTAAATTAGCCCTACTGTAACCATTAAAAATCACCCAGAAGATTTCTGAGCTGATTTCACAAGATTGAGAGTCCTTAATTTCTCCGAGAAAGTCCCAAATTAATGGGAATTGTTTGCTTCTACCTAATATATCTATAAGAATGTGATAGCTGTCTTTGCTATGTACAAAATTGGGTATATTCTTAGCCCAGAGAAAGAACCTGTGAGCAGAGAAACCAAGGTTGTTGCAGCGTTTGAGAACTTGTTCGACTAAGTCGGTGGTTATGGCGGGTGAGAAGGGAGTGAGGGCTGAAACGATGTCGTGTCGGGGGCTGCGGTAGTCGCTGAGGATGCGAGAGATGTCGTTGATGAGTTGTGTTGAAGGAGGAGCAGGTGAGGGTTGAGATTGAGATGAAAAGGGTTTAAAGATATGAAGCGAGATGAGTTTAGGGTTTGGGGAGCGAGAAGAAAGAGTTGTTGTGGTGAAGAGACGGTTTATGGTTTTTGTTTGCCGGGAGAATGATCTGATTGCCATCTAGTTGAACCAGTGTCAGTTTTGCTTATGAATAGTGATTGTTTGAAACCGCACAGCAGATGTATGATGAAATGCTTCAAACACAACACCAAGTTTTACACTTATAATACGAATGGGTCTTGGGTTCGATTCCGACAAGGGGGTTTTTCTCATATTTATTGGGTTTTCTCCTGAATTGGTGTATATGCATTATGCCTAGTGGAGATGAATATGATCGGGTCGTTCCGCTGGTAGCACGATGATATTCCAGTGGTCCGTCAGTGATTCAAATTTGCCGTTCAAAAAAAAATTTATATCTTAAAACTTAGGTACCATGTAAAGAGGTTGTAGCCAAAAGGGCTTTTAGTGTAGCGCGGATACCTTTGTGTGTTAAACGGTGTTTCTATCTTGAGGCAAGGGTTCGTGTTTTATAATGGATAAAGGTGTAGATTTAGAAATAATAGAGGGTTCGTGTTTTATAATGGATATAGGTGTAGATTTAGAAATAGAATTATAGAGAGTATGTGATAAAACCATAAATCGAATTGACAAAATTAGGGGATGATTGGCCTGAATCGAGATAGCTAAGGTCTCCGAAAACAAAATATGAATTTTGATTGATAATAATTGAACGAAATTACAAAGGAAAAAAAAGCAATTATACTAATCCTAATACTGTTACTAGCTAAACTGATAAAAATTTCCCTACTACTTTCCTTCTGGTAATTTCTCTTGAATTAATTCAGGCGGGAACTTGAATATGTGACTTGACCGTTTATCATTATGGGTCCAAACAAGGTTCATATCAGTATGTGTTAGCCGTTAAAAAATGAATGATGTTATAAATGGGTTACTATGATCAAATCCCATTTATATATATAAATTAGCAACAAGTTGAAGCATTAGATTTGTACCCATTTTTTTAAGGGGGGGGGGGGGGGGGGCAATTTTTTTTTTTTATATTTCACTTTAAACCCAAAACTATTAGATTTTGTGGTTTTAACCCAAAAACTTTTAGTTTTTCCATTTTAACCTCACAAATTTTTTACTTTCAACTTTGATCCCCTATGTTTTTCATATTTTGCAAAATTTTTGGTTTTACGTTTATTTCTAAATTTTGTGAGTTAACACGGCACAATGTGTGTCTATGGTTCAACGATTTTACATTTTGTTATACGCTTCGTTCTAAATTTTGCGAGTTAACATAGCGCAACGTACGTGTGTGGTTCAGTGTATTTACGTCGTCTATTTTTTCCCTCGTTTAATAGTTCATGACAACGCGCGAGTTCTAAATCGAGTTAGTTATTATTTTCTATGTTTTATATGTCGGTCTAATTTTCCACGTTAAGACGCACAATTTCAATGTTGTGGTCGTTAGGTGCTATTTTTCACGGTTTTACTCCCCCGCCGCAACCGGGGGGCTTAATAAGATAGGTTATTTATATGGATACAAGTCATGTAACATAGTAATTATGATATCATTAATTGTATTGAGCTTATTTGGTGAATTACTTATTTGTATAAGATAGTAATACTGACTTAACCGACAAAAGCATCTTTAACACATTGTAAATGTGAATCTGATCAACAACATATCAATTTTGTTAGCCATGGCGCAACGCGCGCGAGTCGATCTTCTAGTTATCTTAAATTATTAAAACACTGGGTTTTGCTAAATCGTCAATATGAGCATGGAATCTAAACCAACGACATATGATAAACAAAAAAAAACGCTTAAACACAAAATTGTTACCACCTCAAAAGAACGAATTCACATGCCCAAAAAACAGATAGCCAAAAGTGGAATACAAAAACATCACAATTTGAAGTCACAAAAGCAATCTGGTAAGGCAGAACCTCTACCCATTACAAAATCATCTCTATGAGCCTTTTTAAGTGCTTCCATCAACTCTTTCCCTTTCAATCCCTGACTAGTAAAATCTGCAAATCCTTCCTGTTTAAAAATAAAGTTTTATACAACCCCTTATAAGCTCGCATTGCAGCCACCATCTTATCCATGTTACCGAAGTAAGTCGCCACATACGCGTCACTATTAATCGACACTAATAATCCAATGCAGCTTTTGTGTTCCCATGCATATTCTTAAAATCTTCACCACTCAAAAGAGACGATTTCGTAACAACGTTTGTGTAAACAGACGTTAATCCTTCTAACTCCATAATCCCGTCTCCAGCTGCTAAATAGATATTTGTTTTTCGGGATTAAAAGTGATTGAAGAATGAAAGCGGTTTCATTTGGTGTAAGAGGACATTTTCCTCGGGATCTCCAAACACGAGCTGTTTCACCAGTAAGTGGTTTTCGGTCTCCACGTGCAGCATCTATAGCCTCCATAGAGGCTGGTGAAAGCCCACTGTATTCACATTGACTGTAGGCTACCATATCTGGCTCAAAACGTAGGTGAAGAGATAGAAAGGGTTTGGGTATGGCTTCTAGAAGCTCATTGCTTTTTTTCTCCAAAACGGATGTTACTCGTAAGGCACTGTAACATGCTTGGCAAAGGGCAGCCTTTGCATAGAGTGGATACCTGCAATATTTCACAAGTTGAAAGACTAAATGTTATAGCAACGGGTCGAAATTGCAACTTCTAGTAACTATGTTCTTCAACTTAAAGAAAATTAGCAGATTTAACATACCTGTCGCGTCTTTGGCTCATTGCAGGTGTAATGGAGATATAACGATGCTCCAATAAGGAAGGAAGAACACTCTCAACATAATCAAATTGGCCTTTGCGTTTACTGCAATCCACTCTAACAGGTTCTTTCGATGCTACATCTGCAGGTAGTTCTTTTACAACATTGATAAATCCTTTCAGCTGTTCTATGAAATAGTCCACATCGAATACATCTGCAAATCCACTGAAGACGAAACAACAATTACATTCAAATCTTCACAAGTGATTCAAAAGTCCGTATGATAAAGATTCAATAAAGATAACTGAAGCTTTAAGCATTAGCAACATAAAGTACCTTGATTCGTTCCAATACGCAGCCACTTCAAACTTTGGCAAAACAAGAGTTGCATTTAGTAACCGCGCAACACCAACACCATCACATAACTGCAAGCAGCAGTGAACAAGTAAACGTCAATCGATCTAGTTACTAACCTAACAACAAGATGTCAATAATTGTAAGTGTCTAGAGTACGTACATCCCTCCTCATCTGATTAAGGCCACCTAACAATCCACTCGAATGTAACCATTGCTTTCAGCCGGTAGAGCTGCAGCATTTCAACACAAAAAACCATAGCAATTGTCTGCACTGAAGGCGATTCAACAATTCGACTCAATTATACACCCTAAAATCATGTATACGCATTTTACCTCACACATGAAAACCCTACCACTCGCATTAATCAGGCAAAACGAAAAACCTAATTCTCTTACAGTACAATTTTGTAGTATTCCTAAACACATGCTTCAAAGTTTTCTAGTTCTTAATTTAGGGCTGAAAACGAACCGAACGAACACGAACAAGACCTTGTTCATGTTTGTTTGTTAAGAAATATGTGTGTTCACGAACTGTTCATGAAAACTTACCGAACGAGGATTTTATGCTCATGTTCGTTTGTTAAGGAAATGAACTTGTACGTGTTTGTTTGTTAATTATAGGCAACGAACAAAAACGAACGTTGATGAAAACAAACTAATGCTCATGAACACAATTGGAAACGAACGAACACAAACAAGCATTCATGAACAGAATATATAACACACCGACACTTATTTGTCAGAATATTGAAGTATTTAAATAAAAAATAAAAACTAAAAAGACTAATGAACTATTGAACACAAACAAACACGTTACCGAATGTTCACGAACATAGACGAACAAATGTGGCCTCTGTTCATGTTCGTTCATTTAACCAAACGAACGGAATTTCTTATTTGTGTTCGTTAAACAAACGAACACAAACGGCTCACGAACTGTTCGCCAAACGTTTGGTTCGTTTGCAACCCTAGTTCTTATCGATGCAGATTCACTAGTTCAAATTCAGATCTACAGCAAACAGTATACAGAAATATCTTCTAACAGAGATTGTAATAATTAGTAGAACAAACTGACCGGTTAAATGTCCTTGAAGCCACCATTTGCAAGGTCTCCACTCGATAATCCTTTTCGCACTCCAAATATCTGACTCCACACTGCAATTAAGTGTTCGATTTGATCTAAATTAGTTACAGGAAGTGATTAACAACTGAAAGAGATAAGAAAATAGGAGGATCTGTGGACTTACATGGCGTAATTGAGAGGAATCTGCGAGAACGGTGAAGAAGGAGATAGAGAGATCACGGCGAACAATAGGATGACTGTGAAGAATGTGAGGGTGAGCAAGGGTTTCTTCATGAAAAGGGATAACATCTGGTACTTGCAGGATCTGATGTGTGACTGGTGATTGTAGCGTTAGAAGCTCATGGGAAACTGATATGGACGCTTCTCAGGTTTTTGGATGAGAAAAATTTACTCATATCCGAATCATTTTAAGCTCGGGTTGGTTAGGTTCAGGTTACGTCGGGTCCGGGTTTAACTGTTAATCGAGTTGGTGATTTCATAATTGTTCATCGTTTTTACTCTTGTAATTGAATTGAATTGAATTGGTGATTCCTCCACATGAAAATCTCATGGTCATTCTTGATGATGACTTCACCACCCAAAATATGCTCCAAACTTTTCACAAGAAAAAACTAACAATGTAGGTTGATCAGGTTAACCTGATTCTTCCTAAAACTATCCAGTTACCGATCCATAAAGTGTATTCGGGTTAGGATAATAACATTATTTGGATTATTCGAGTTTGGGTTATTCGAGTTTGGTAATTCGGCATCCTTTTAATCGGGTACGAATTTTAGGTTTTGGTTAAAAATCCCATGCCTACACAAAACTATCTTTACTCACGTACAAACATTAGATACGTAAAGTTGATTGATGTAAAATGTATTATAGTCGAAACGGGTTTTGGTCAAGACGAGTCCGGGTTAAAATGGGTTGTTTTAGAAAATCATTGTTTTGGTTCGGGTCAAAATGAGTCCAGGTAAGGACGTGTTTAGATCAGAAACACGGGTCAATATAGAAAATAGTTATATTGTTTCGGGACAAAACGAGTTTTGACAAACATTGGTGCTAGTGGAAACAAACCATTTTAAAATAATTATCACCATTGTGTACCTGAAATGGTTTTGTTTCGGCTTGTTCATATACGCTAAATACCTAAACAACAACTAATCAAAATGATTTCGAATTGAAATAACAAATGGTGTTAATTATAATATAAGCTCGTAAATATGTGTATACACTAGGGCTGCCAACGAACCGAACGAACACGAACAAGATCTTGTTCGTGTTCGTTTGTTAAGAAATATATGTGTTCGCGAACCGTTCACGAACACTTATCGAACGAGATTTTATGTTCGTGTTTGTTTGTTAAGGAAATGAACTTGTTCATGTTTGTTTGTGTTGTTTGTTAATTTTAGGCAACGATCGTTAACGAAGACGAATGAGCACAAACTAATGTTCATGAACACAAATGAAAACAAACGAACACAAACAATCGTTCATGAACAAAATATATAATATACTGACACTTATTACATTCCGAATTTTGAAGTACTTAAATAAATATAAAAACTAAAAACACTAATGAACTATCGAACACAAACGAACATGTTACCGAACGTTCACGAACATAAACAAACGAACACGGCCTCTGTTCGTGTTTGTTCGTGTAACTAAACGAACGAAATTTCTTGTTCGTGTTCGTTTGTTAATAAACAAACAAACTTCCGCCGAACGGTTCACGAACTGTTCGCCAAACGTTTGGTTCGTTTGCAGCCCTAGTATACACACATACGCACGATTTAAGGTACACATAATGAGATCCCTCTTCTCGGGACTGATTTGACTATTCCCGAACTCTTCCCCATTTTGGTGAGTTTTTCCAACCCCTGTATAAGGGTGGGCGGGGCGCCCATCACTCACCACACACCTATCATTCACAACTTCCAATCAAGTTCTGCCACGCCATCGAGCTTTATTCCATCACTGGTGATGGATTTTAGTGGAAATACTCATCACTCACCACACCCAACATCATCAACGGTGTATATAAAAAACTCATCAACGGTCAACAAGCCCCAACGTTCGAAATATTGGTTTTCATAATGCATGATGCCCATGACGAGTGATTCATTCCACGCGTTGTGGAGAGGAGTGACGGTGGTGTTTAACGCGGTATCACGCGTTGTCATCTCCCACCGCGGGGCGCGCCGCCTCCTCTAATAGTTAGCTTGGCCCATTTAAAGAGAGAGAAAAATAAAGAGGATCTATTATTCAAAGCAAATTAAAAGAAAAAGAAAAAAAATAAAGAAGATCTATTATTCAAAGCAAATCTTTTAACACACAACACTCGCTTGGCCCATTTAAAGAAAAAGAAAAGTAAAGAGGATCTATTAGTCAAAGCAAATCTTTTAACACACAACACATATCATCAATAATATTATCAATAATATTAATAGTTGTTGGCCAGCCCAATAAACAAAATAATAAATAAAAATCACTAACTCAGATCTCAGTCTAACCGGCCCACTACCCAACTCTTTTACACATGTAGTAAATCTAATTTTATCAAGTGGCTTGTATTGTCAAGACTCTAAGCGACTGGTATCCATTGGGGTTGGCGGTCAAAGGCTAGTGGGTGTGGAGAAGCCAGATCACTTGAGGATGCACTTTTACGTAGGCGGTCACATTATGGGGGGAATCACTTCACCCAAGTGGTGGACCTGGAGGTTGGTGATGGGTTTCCCCCTTAATTTGATTGGCCTTTACAATCGTAGTCTTCAACAGCTTCAGGCTCGTCACAATCGTGTGCCAACCGACGGAAGAGACGGGGACGCCCCTAAGGGGGTGGTTTGGATGGGCCTAGACTGGCCAGGACTGGCCGGTGTCAGTACTCATACCTAACGACCTAATAGATAAAAGGAAATTTCTAGAACCACTTAAATTGAAAAGCTCACGAGTTTAATTTCTACAAGAAGTTAAAAAAAATACCATTAAAGAAAATGACTTGTAGTATTAGAAAGATATGGGTTAAAATATATTAATTGAACTTCATGATAAGGATATTAATTAGCCATTAAATAACACATAGATGGCACCATTCTTACAAAAAAAGGGGGGTCGCCGGAAATGAATTTGAGAGAGAGAAGCGAGTTTAAGAAATGGTGTCCTAATCTTTAGGATATCATATATGTATGAAATAGTAAAATAAAATGTTTTGAAATAGTTATAACACTGAAAGATACTATGTTTGGTAATTTTCTTTCGTAAAACACTTAACACAGCACTAAGTCTTTGACACGTTCATTCCAAAACACTCATGACACATACAACTTGATAGAGGCAACAATTCCTAATGCGCCATGAAAATAATCGGGTTTCAACTTAACCAACTTAGTCCGTCTAAAATACTGGTCGGCTTGAAGCCGGCAAGTCTAAAAACAGATTGATCAGTTAACCCATTTGTTGAGATATGACACTGCTGATGCTTACTAAACTATTGATGTGTTAGTTAAAGTTTGCTACGGAAGTTGACGATTATACTGACGATTATACACGGCAGTCTAAAATACTAAGAGTAAGTGTTGACACCGAATTCAAAGATGATGTTAGGCTATTTGTATGGGGCTTGGGTTTCGGCGTGGGTTGGGTAGAACGCCCAAGTCACCACCCCGGGTGGGCTTGGGTTCGGCGTGGCCCCGGCGTTGGGCGGGTCTAGCGGTCCACTGTGGCGGTCTCTTATTGGCTGGCTTGGCTAGGCCGCTGACTAGGTTTTTAAATTTTAAATTTATAACCGTTTGGCCAAGCCAAACGGCCACCCCGAGTTTAAATTTATAACCGTTTGGCCAAGCCAAACGGCCACCCCAAGTAGTATAAAATTCCCCACACCATCCCTATTCGCCACCCGAGTAGTATAAAATCCCCCACGCCATCCTCACCCGACACTCGAAATCATGGCCTCATGGACGAACGAGGAAGAGATAGCACTAGTAACGAGCGTTGTGGACGCTATGAAGGCCCGCCGACCCGGTGATACACGTTACTGGCCGGAAGCTTTCGCGAGCTACCGACACAACGTTGGGAACGACCGGCACAATCCTAAAAGCGTGCCAACACAAGTGGCGCGAACTTCGACCCAAGCTCGAAGGGTTTAAAGCGTACTACGACAGTGTGCCCGGCGGTGACATAAGTCACGACGACAGGGTGGCGGTGGCCAACATCGAGTACCGGGGCAAGGAGCGGAGGCCTTTTGAGAAGTTGGCCCTCTTCGAAATCTACCTCACGCTTTAGGGTTTTTTTATGTTTAGTTATGTTTTTTTTAGATTTGTAATTTTGGGTTTTTTTAGATTTTAATATGTTTTTTTTAGATTTGTAATTTTTAGGAAATTTTAATAATATTTTTAGTTTTGTTTTATAAAAAATTAATATTTTTAGGAAATTTTAATTTTAATTACACGTGGCCTAGCCACGCGGGCTAGCCACGCCCAACCATACCATCGATAATGCACTGACTAGCGGTGCCTCCTAAGTCGACGTGTCGGGCATGCCCAAAGTCCAGCCACCATACCCCAAGTCTTATATATTATTGAAGTTGATATAATCAAGTTCAAGAATTTCATCATTCTCTTCAACCTTCGTGTCCCTATTAACACTCTTCATGTTTTGTAGACTTTCTCTGTTTCCCCTTAATCTCAAATAGGATTGTAATGGGACAAGTTAACGGGTATTGAATATTTCAGTCTTATATTAGGTTGTAAAATATGTTCCATACCCGCCCTATATATGTTAGAAAATTATCCATCGAGTATCGAGTAAACTTAGGGGTATTGGATATACCCATTAGTATCTTAAAATATCGTTTGGGATTTGGAAGTACTTATTTTTTACTATTCTTGTTTTATATATTTTTTTTCTTAAGAACTGCAATAAACTAAAACATGACTTGTTGGATACTTATTATTGTCATTATAAAAAGTTTTAAACATCCAAATATGTAAAATTTATGATAATATAAATCTTAAAAGATAAGTTAATGTTTTGGATCATATAATAATACATAAATAATACTATCAATAGATATTCCAAAAGAAGAAAAAAAAGCAAATTATTGTTCACATGATGAAACCATTAGTAGACTATGGTTAATGCAAAAAAAAGTTAAAAGAGTATATGTATTGGGTATTGGTTCGGGTAGATGAGTATATGTTTCAAGCAAACGGTCAGGTATTATCAAATCACATACTTGTTAAATTTTCAAAACTAATCTCACACCCGAATACGTGTTACACATCCCGAATGTTTCGGTTTTAAAATTATCCATCAGGTTCAGGTTTGATTGTAATCACTGATATTAATTTTAACAACGTTAGTTATTTAGGTAGTGTTTGGTATGCAGGAATGGGAGGCAGAATAGAATGGACCATTACGAGGGAATGAAGAAAGGGGTGTTTGGTTGGTTAATGGAATGGAATAACCCATTCCATATGGCATTTCATTCCCTCAAAATCATTCCATCCACCCCCCATGTTTTTTTTCATTCCATCCCCTCTTGCACTATTCATCAACAACACCACAACCCAGCACCTTCGCAGCCACCACCAACCACCGATGCCATCGCCGCCTCCACCCGCAACCCGTCACCGCCTCCACCCGCAACCCGTCACCGCCTCCACCACCATCCCGACAACCACCACTGCAGCCACGAACCGCCACCGTTGCCACCCGTCGTCGCCACCAACCATCACCGTCGCCACCCACCACCATTGTTGACACCACAACCGCCGCCACCACCAACCACCATTGTCGCCACCACCCACCGCCACCTCCGCCGCCACCAACCACCACTGATGGCTGCTGCCACCTTCGTCAGCATCACCCGTCGTCATCGCCTCCACCGCCACCCGACAGCCACCGCCGCCACTCGCTGTCGCCACCCACCACCACTGTTGACGCCACAACCACCCCCATCACCAACCACCATTGCCGCCGCCACCCACTGCCACCAACCACCGCCGATGGTCGCCCCCACCTCCGTGACCATCACCCGCCGTTGCCGCCTCCACCGCCATTCGCCGGCTTCGCCACCACCCACCACCTATATCCACCCATAATCAATACACAATAATAATTCATTACATTCCCACATGGTAACCAAACAAGAGATAGAGCGGTAATGATCCATTCCATTCTCTCGTCCATTCTATTACCTCGTCCATTCCATTCTTTCGTCCATTTCATTACCACATACCAAACAGACCCTTAGTTCACTACCCCTTTAGCAGTTTACCACTCTAGTACCGCCTCACAAACATCTTATAATCTTATAATGTTCATTCAAAACACATGAGGTTTCACATAGAACCAAAATAATAAAAATTGATGATTAATGTAAGCAATTTCATGTAACAGAAAAACAAGAGAGTAAAAAAAATAGTTGATCACTGATATAACTTTTTATTTATTTTATTTGTAATTAATTTTCTAACTATGACACACAGTACAGTACTTAAAATAATTAACTTACATGGCAATAATGTCACGTATTATAGTAGTGTTTCTTTACTTAATAATACATGTTGTCCATGTGTGTATCAGTGCATTATTTAGTTATTTAGTAGGGTTTCATCATACGCATTTGCTTGTATTCTTTGATCGAAAATGGCCATTTTAAATTATTCGCCTTTCATGAAAATGTATCAAAAGGTTCATAATTATTTAAGGTTGCATATTATGAAAAAAAATAGTAGCCACTAGTTATTTGTCGCTAATTATAGTTTTTGAGAATAATAGAACTTGCTACTTATACGTTACCTTTTTAATGCATGTTTCCCATCAAATGCAACTAGCTCAATGTAAATAACCAATTAGTTATAAAAGTATCATTCGTTCGTCCCTACTATGGGAATGGGAGTATATCAACTCCTCTGATCACACGGAGTGAGGTGTGGAGAGAAGAGGGCAAGCTCATCTACGTCACCCATCACACCACCCTGTTCACTCTTGTCTTGGGCATTCCCCTCCCAGAAGTGAGAATCTTCACTGGCGTGAGGCTCTTCAGTCTTCATCAACTTCACCTACTTGACTTTTTACTCTTTTGTTGCT
Organism: Scalesia atractyloides; assembly: GCA_947069175.1. NCBI lineage: Eukaryota > Viridiplantae > Streptophyta > Magnoliopsida > Asterales > Asteraceae > Scalesia > Scalesia atractyloides. The sequence continues at coordinate 3,142,716 of CAMTDV010000014.1, forward strand.
GCCCTACTTGCCTTTCACCACTCCTTCCCTTTTATGATCTTCGGACAAAGCCCCTAATGTTTACATAGCGCCTACGTGACAGGGTCTTGCCTCTTGGCCTTACCCTTGCCCATCATTCCGTTCCGTGTAGTCTCATGATGGGTTTTGTTTAAAAATTTTTATACGAAAACTACATATATAAAACTACTGAGCGAAAAATTCGGAGGGACGGGCGCCCCCTCCCGCCCTACAATCCTGCGCCCCTGAACAAAACAAAACTAGTGTAGGGTTAATTTTAGATTCAAATTCTTCTCATTTTGAACTATTTTTATGTTGATTGCGGAGAGACAATAAGAGCATAGTGAGTACATTATTAAGAGTAAATTGCACAAAACATCCTTTATGTTTTCTCAAACTTGCAGGTTCCAACCTTAATGTTTAAAAGTTGCTAAAAACAACCTTTAAGTTTATTTTTGTTGCGGGTTCAATCCTTTACAGCTAACCACGTTATTTTCTTCAGTTAAGTTCCCTCACATGCATAACATGTGAGGGTATATTCGTCATTTTGGTTGATCATGTGAGGGAACTTAACTGAAGAAAATAACGTGGTTAGCTGTAAATGATTGAACCCGCAACAAAAATAAACTTAAAGGTTGTTTTTAGCAACTTTTAAACATTAAGGCTGGAACCTGCAAGTTTGAGGAAACATAAAGGATGTTTTGTGCAATTTACTCCATTATTAATCATACCTAACCCAATATATTAAATAAAAATATACCTAACCCAATATATTAAATATCATATCCTAAGTGTTTTGAATAACTAATGATATAATATTTGATTAAGCAAATATGATGGAGTATTATTTATACTAATAATATTATAATTCTTTTTTATTTTATTTACCAGGAAGAGAATAAGCATAATCATGCAGCGTGTTGTTGTTAGGGTTTCAGAGAGATGTATACGATAATATTATAATTATAATGCATAAGAGAGAGTCATTTTAAAATACTTTAAAGTATTTTTTTTATTTAATGCATAACTTATAACCAAAATTAAGGTAAATTAGTAAACACTAATTACACTTTTGATGCATAAATTTAATCAAAATTGAGGTAAATTAGTCTTTCAAACACTAATTACACTTTAGTCCTTTTATTTTAGTTACACTTTAATCCCCTCATCCTTAGCCAAATTACGGATAATTAGTAACTACTTATATTTTATCCCGCATGATTTTTAAACGAACATAACCTCTTCGTGCATTAATATTATTTTAAAACAGTCACACACAAAAAAAAAATAAGCATTTAATTCTCTTTAATTTAAGTATAGTATAGCTATAGTTTTTTTGTAATTTAAAAATTGATATGTTACTTGATTAACAATGTCTAGGAGTGAGGAATAACTGGATCATTAACTAAAGACATATGAAACCTAACCAAAATCAACCAAAACTAAATTAACCGAAATCCGATTAACCAGAAACTAATTAGTCAAAAACCGATTAACCAAAAACCAATTATCAATTCTTTGTAGCCTCGTTTAACCAACATTAACCGAACCAAACCAATTACTCATATTTTATATATTTCTAGCTTTTATACCTCCAATTCATGTATTTCATATTTTATAATTCCAGTTCATGTATTTCATATTTTATAACCTCCATTTCATGTATTTATAAGCGAAAGTTTTAGACCAAGTTTGGTTTTGACTATTAACTGAAATTAAAGGAACCGAATAATAAATTATCAATTTAACTGAATAAACCGAACTGATTAATGAAAAACCGACTGGCTAATAAATATAGACTAACCAAAGACTTCAGTTCAGGATAACAACTGAACCAAACGAACCTTGCACACCACAATGAAAGGGCTAACCCATGACTTCGCTTATGACGTATATCCACTACAACAAGGCTACAATAAATATTATACAAATAAAAAATTACCAGAGACAAGTATCGTAATGCAAAGTCTTGTCCCTACCGTATCGCACGTGCAACCTGCTAGTACAATATTACGTATTACAAACATGATACACAATTTTTTTTGATAAGGCAATACTTGTCCAATTTATGTAAAAGAATCTATTTACTTAAACTTTGGAGATTAATCCTATTAAGTGTTTTTAACCATGATAAAACTAATGGACCCTATCAATATCTCGCTAACTACTGAAATCAAGTAAAACGTAGCTTTCGCTAGGCATGTAGCCTTCAAGGAGGGTAAAAAAATCAATGGAAACTGGATTATGATTTGTAACTTATAGAGTGAACTAAGTGATAGCGGAAGGAACATCGATTTCTTTTTTCTTGTTAGCACTCGAGCTTTGGGTAAAGAGTGTGTGTGTGGGTGGGGGGGGGGGGGTTGGTTCCTGATACCGTTGTCTACATACCTTCTTCACCCTCAGCTTCTTCACGTGTGTCCTCGAGCTTCTTCGCTTCATTCCAACATTTTGCTGAGATGAATGTTTTTTTAGCGGCTTTATCGGTTGGACTCCGTCCACCCTTAATATAAAATCAATAATGTAAATTTCTTGCAAGAAAATTCATGGTACACAAGACTTCCGTTAAGGTGTGAAAAATTATAATCACGTTCCATCATTGTCTTTTCATATTATCATCATTGTTATTGTTATTTGAACATAGATGTAAAGAAAAGTATATGAGGTGCAACTAAGATCTCATATCTACGTGTATACACAAATAAAATTGTAATGTAATAAATTGTGTAATTATCATGATAAAGCTATATACAACGTCTAATTTTGTAAGAGAATAAAATCATGTGTCCACAAGATCGCTTTCAGAGTTTCTGATATATTGGTTGTTTCTTATCTCATTTACATCTTTTCTTTTAGAGAAAAAAAATATATGGGGTTGTGTCTGATTTGTAAAAACTGAATCATAATTTTAGTTATGGAATTTACTTTTTTTTTAAACGGCTAATGTTGCCTTTTTTTACACCACTACTCTTAAATTATTTCTCGTGCCCAAATTTGAATATGTGATCTCCTTTTTGAAAGTCATATCTCTATCAAGTGGCTACCCCACATTAGCAGATACTTTTTTACTTATCGGTTAACTATAAGAAATGGTTCGCTGATACCCTTGATCAAGGGGTTCAAGGGTGTGTGTCCTTTTAATTGTCCTGGATTATATATTTTTCGGGTTTTGCCTTCTTTTAAATTGATTTTTTTTGGCATTAACTAAACAATTAGAGTGCTGGGAGTGGAGGTCATGGGTTGGGGGCATTACTTGGCATGTGGCATAGGTAAACTTAACTGACCAAGTTGAAAAAAAATGGGGTGTAGTGGGGCGTAGCTGGCTGGGCATGGCCAGCCATGTGAATTGATTTTTTAAAATTATAATGATTATGTTTGTAAAGCTCAACCACCATTGCCAGCCACATCATCCCAACCCCCCACCCCACGCCCGACAGAAATCCATAGCCAAAAGGGCAACAAAAGCCAAGCCCCCACGGGGTGGAAAAGCTGGGCGTTGCCCCCCAACCCACACCCAAACTCCCGCCCACACCCTTTGGTCTTATCTTATATATTAAAAAGACAATGTTGTGAATAGTGCTCATGCCACATGTAATGTAATATTAAAAAAACAACCTTATGAATAGTAATTATCACAGAATAAAGGGTAAATTACATTTTTCGTGTGCTACCTGGTACTTTTTGCTCATCCCTGATCATGGGTGTCGTACGAACGACAACGGTATCGCAAAAAAAATGTTGATTTTCTTTAACTTTTAATAATTTCATTTTTTTAGTTTCAGGGGTAGGGATGAGCTCGATGCCAACCGGTACCGAAAATACCAGTTACGGTACCGGTATATGAAGGTAAAAACCGGTAGCGAGCCGGTACCAGGAACGTCAAAAGTAAGTACTGAATTGGTACGTACGATCTTTCGGTTTGGAAAATTTTGGTACCGGTACCCTGTATCATTTGCTCATCTCTGATCATGAGTTTCATACGAACAACATCATCACCATACAACTTTTTTGGTTGATTTCTTTCGGTTATCTTTTAATGTTTTTTTCTACATTTTCTTTTTATTCTTGTTAGTGGTTCCGTGCACAACGCGCTCATAGAGTTTTCAAAACGCAAACACAAGCTAAATAACAAAAGAAGTTCGCCGCAACTCGGCGAATGATGATAAACCTAGTATATTATATAAATTAATTTACATCGAGATAGATAGAAAACAGGCAACAAGGTGCGTTGCTACCCTTTTTTAAATAGCAAACTATGCCTTTTAACAACTACGTTCATAGATTTCAGGATCATAACATTACTATGCGTAAAAGGAACCCTCATACATATTATCATAGTTTATCGTTATGGGATTAATGTAAAAAAGGGAAAAAAAGTTAAGCAGGATTTGTTTATTTATATATAATGATTGCAAATAGAAATACTATCACCGAAATTTATTTGGTCACTTGTCGTGGCCAGCGTGTATCTAAGCTGGATTTTTCATCATATATAATGTGAAGTTTTCATGTTTCATAATAAATTAAATGCCATTAGGAAAGCTTATTTGATTAAGGACAGATTACGTGTATTGTTTATTTTCATTACCTGTATAATTAAATGAAGGATGTCACTTTACTTAAAATTTTGTTCTGTTTCGGTAGCCTTTTTTTTCTTATATATGATATGGTAGTTGATTAGTATAATTTGACATTTTATATAATAATTTACTTACTGCTTAATTAGACTAAAAATGTCTGTAATATGTGAACCACATCTGTAGAAGAAGATTGTTTGTTTTTTAACGTGTGTAGACTTCTGAAATAAACTGATGGTGGTGTACGGACGGTGATGGTGGGTGGTAGTGCTAGACAGTGGTGTTTAACCATCTGCAAACCTTAGAAGATTTTAAAACTGGTTGAGTCAAGTTTGCACCAAGAAAAGCTCGTGCAGACGTTTTCTAGTAAAACGTTTTTAAAAAAATAAACAATTTGTAAATAAAAATATATGCACGTGATCTTCATAATATAGACAAAAAAGTCTACACGTATCTTTTTTAGAAAAATAAATGAAATCATCTAGGTAGGCCAAAAGAAAAGCCATTGCAACGACCGACAAACAAATATTAAAAAATGCCCAAAACTTGTGCACAATATGGCTAATTAAATAATTGGCAGATATTTGAGTTATTTTAAAATCTTTTTTAGATTTATTTATTACCTAACATTTTATATTTTATTCATTTACTTCAGTTTTATAATTTATTAACATTGTAGATTCATACAGAAAGATAAAACACTTTCAAATTTTGTTTAAAACTAATTATACATTTATACTTTTAGTTTTTGATCAATAATTACGTGATTCAGATTTTGAAACCGGTTAAATCGATTCAACAAGTAAACCAATCTAGCAACCGGTTCGGTGAACAGTTCAATTATAGAAGCATTGTTTGTAAGAAAGAAAATAGGAATACGATTAGGCGAATTGGATTTAAATAATCCAAACTTCTCAATTTTGCCGATAATAATCCCAGCTCAGTTATTTGCCGATAATAATTCGAAATGGTCCACTTTTGACCGATAATAGTCTGCGTTAAAAATAGCTTAACGGAGTTAAGTTTTTTTCCGAGTTACAAACCAATGTTTGAGGGCTTTTGATTAGAACACGGATAAGAGTTGATTGATGTAAAATTTACTTTGAAATATTGCCCCAATTGACAAAACGGTGCTTCAATTCGAGTGTTTAAACTTCCAATTAACAAAAGTCAAGCCGCTTGGAGGAACGTTTCGAGTTAAGTTTTACATAAATCGACTCGTATCTTCGTTCTGATTAAAATCCCTAATACATTGGTTTGTAATTCAGAAAAAAACTTAACTTCGTTAAGCTATTTTAACGACGGATTATTATCGGCCAAAAGTGTACCAGTTCAGATTATTATTGGCAAATAACTGAGTTGAGATTATTATCAGCCAAATTGAGAAAATTTTGATTATTTAAATCCAATTTGCCTTACGATTATAGAGGAATTTGATGTGCCGTTTCTCCTTCCGGTTGATTTCTTTTATACATCGTGTTACCGTTTTATTTTTCAAGTGATTCTTTAAATTATCCTAATTAGACTAGACTGAGTTATGTTATCATACAAAGTCTCATAAATCTAGGAAGGATACAATGAATATCAAATTATAACATAATAAATAAAAAAATATAACATAATGTCGAGGAAAAAGGACATAGTTAATCGCAAAGAAACAAAATGGCTAAAATAGTAAATAAACACAGTGCTAAATAAAAAGACACGGTGATTTAAATAAAAATTCTAAAATATACAAACTAACAATCTAATAGCGAAAATCTAAGATCGTAGAGTTCGATGAGACGGTTCCAATGCCGCTAGAATGAATTCAAGCGGAGTCCACTGACACCCCTTCTATGATTTTTTTTATATGAGACTATGTATGTGAACCTTACCGTAGACTATATTTGTTATCATTCTGAAATAATATGAATGGATATTTATCATTTGAAATATTAGGGTTGAATTATTCTATAAGGAATATAAAAATAAAAAGTGTAAAAAATCATTATAGAGTGACAAGTGTCTCAAAAGAAATCAAGTGGGAAGGGTAATTCTTGTCACAGCCCGACCCGCAGCGGAAAAGGTGATCGGGGCATGATTGGGTTATCATCAAAGCTCATGACATTTATTATAACGTTTCATATTTATTATTACAATTTAAAGGGAAGATACATTCATAATTACATCATGTTCTACACATCATTCCAGACTTCATTATTTTCTTCTAAGGCATTTCCTATGTTTCCTTGCTTCATCCTGTTCACCTGTATCATGTGTAAAAATGATTTTTGGATCAACAAAAAGTTGGCGAGTGAATCCTATGAAAAACATTTGTACAAGTTTATTGAATTGATAAAATAAAGTGCGTAACCACATATGAGTAAATATGGATGTAAACTTATTCACAAAACACTTAATATTAAATAATGCACAACATACAATAATAGATTGTTTTGAGGCACGCGTTGCTCAACTCGTCTCCCACGAGGAACTGATGGGCCTAATGAATGATTTGCATACAATCTTGACAATATGAAATACATAACTACAAACAACATTTACATTCTAAGTTTAAGTCATAATATGGTATGGCACGAGTTTAAATAACGAATTAGTTTTAGTGACACATGATACACCCCAAAACGTGTAATTAAAAAGGGGAGTTGTAAGATTCACTCACATTGGATGCGTTCGGTTGATAATGTTGAATGCGCACGAAGTTTGATTTAACCACGAGTGAAACTAACCTAGATAATAACATAATGGTTCGGTAAATAAGCGGATTTTATTAATCAATTTTAGTAGGATTATTGGATGGATTTTTGTGAGTTTAAGGCTATTTTCTAACTTTAAAAATGTTATTTTTAAGTATTTTTAATTGATTTTTAAATAAAATAAATAAATAAAATAATAAAAATATGTTGACTTTTTTTTTGACCGTTGACTTGTTGACCGTTGACTTGTTGACCGGTTTTATTGTATATATGTATGCGCCGGGCAGGACTCGAACCCGAGACCTCCCGTTCACGTGCACGCAGCTCTACCAACTGAGCTACATGACTAACCCGAAATATTTCTGTTTTTAATTATATTTATATACTAATTAAATTTATCCGAAAATCATTTATTCTAAAAAGGATTTACTGTGTCGACTCGGTGCTCGCCACAGGTCTCGAACCCGGGACCTGTGGTTTAGTTTGGCACACAGTCCACCGCTGGACTGTGTGTCTAACTTGGTAATTATTCTGGTTTTTATTATACTTAACATCTTACTGAAGTTAACCCGGTTCGGTCTCTAAAAAAAGCATTTTATTTCTGTGAAGGTGGGTGTGTCAAGAATCGAACTCGGGATGTTATGCATATTGTTTGCACACAGTCCACCACTGGACTGTGTGTCTAACCCGTTCATAAAACTGTTTTTAATTAATCTTATATCATATCAGTACTTTGTCTTCTTCGTTAAACTTAACCAGAATCGATGTCCGACTGTTTTGACAAAAATAATCAGTTTCTTTAGTAAGTTGTGATTAGCTACATGTGAGATTAATAAAAACGAGAGAGATTAGGTGTAAGATATACCGAACAGAGATCCTCTGTTTCGCCGGCGAAATTTCCGATAACAGCAGGTTATTCCGGCGACGTTTATCTTGCGGCAGAAGGTCTTCAGGAAGCTTGAGGTGAGTGTGGGTGACTTCGGTATGAGCTCTAGGTGTTCTGTTTTTAGAGTAAGGCACAGAAGTGAAGGGGTTCGGTTTTCCGGCGAGTTGCAGAAACTTTCCGGCGAGTGAAACTTCGTCGAGAATGGGTGTGATCGTGAGCGAAAAGGCTACCAGTGAGTTGTGGGTGGATTTATAGGGAAGAATCGAGACGCATGGGGTCGGATTTCAGTCTTGATTCAAAGTCAATAAGTTTTCCGGCGGTTATGACGGATGTCGCGGACTGGACATCGGTTATAACCGATGTTAAGGTTAATGCGTCGGTTAAATAAGAAGAAACCGTCCAATCTCGGCGAAATCGTCGGGATTTCCGATGACTGCGATTTGGGCGCGTCAGTTTGAATTCGAGTTTGTGTATTTGAATTAATTGTTTCTAATAATGAACAAGAAACACAAGTGGCGGAGTGGTTGGAAGTGTGTGTGTTAATGCTTTGCTGAATACTGGTTGACCCGGGTTCGAAACCCGGCTTCAGCCTTTTATTTTTAAACCACTATTTTTAATACTTTTTCAAATATAACTTTTATATTCCAATATACTTATTAATTATGTATCGTTTAAAATTAATTTGGGCATTAAATACGCAACGGAATTTTTAACTGATTGTTCAGTTAATAAACGAAGCGGGTTTGGTAAATCCGGTTTTTGACGGATGTTACAGTATCCCCTACTTTTTAGAAATTTCGTCCCGAAATTTAAGTAGTGACATATTTGTCTAAAAATGATGGTGTTTAGTTTGACAGTTACATACTTAGCAAAAGAGTAAGAGTTAAAATTTTTTTTTCTTTTTTTTTGTTTGAGGCGGTAACGTTCCTTGTAAGGGTTGAGTACCCTGCTACAGGAATCGCTTTTTGTTGCCTACGGTAAAAATATTGATAAGAGGAGTTGATTCACTAAGTATGATTTCATGCGCAAGAGTTTTGATATATTTGGAAAGATAAGGTTATATCCTAAAACAAAACTTCTAATACTACAACCTACATGGAACTTCTCATAACCGCCTGACAATGCTTCTGATCCTTTGGCAAGAATACTTATATATAGGAAGTACCAGAGGCGTATCCACCATATTCTTGTCAAATTTTCATTGGTTGTATCAGTAAGTTATGATTGGTTCTATGATGTGACTCTAGAACATAAATAAACACCACAACCGATGTCTTAGTCCTAATTCTGATAGTATACATGTTTGATTGGTGACAGAATCCCATTTCTTTAAATGATGAGCTGATATAAATGCTAGATCAGTGAGTATAAAACGAACTTCAACCAAGAAATTACTAAATCCTACATGGAACTTCTCATAACCGCCTGACAATGCCTCTGATCCTTTAGCAAGAATACTTATATATAGGAAGTACCAGCGGCGTATCCACCATATTATTGTCAAATTTTCATTGGTTTTATCAGTAAGTTATGATTAGTCCTATGTGACTCTAAAACATAAATAAACACAATAACCAAAGCTTGAGTCTTAATTCTGATAGTATACATGTTTGAATGATGACAGTACCTCTCTCGTTTGTTGTGATGAAGAGTTAGTCCTTGTGGAAGTGAGTCATAGCTCGACTTCTTTAAATGATGAAATTAAATACGTTGAAATGTATGATGAACAAACTTCGACCAAGACATTACTAAATCCTACATGGAACTTCTCATAACCGCCTGATAATGCCTCTGATCCTTTGACAAGAATACTTATATATAGGAAGTACCAGCGGCGTATCCACCATATTCTTGTCAAATTTTCATTGACTTTATCCGCAAGTTATGATTAGTTCTATGTGACTCTAAAACAAACACAACAACCAAAACTTGAGTCTTAATTGATAGTATACATGTTTGAATGATGACAATACCTCTCTCGTTTGTTATGATGGAGAGGTTAGTCTATGTAGAAATGGAACACAATCCAATTTCTTTAAATGATGAGATGCTATAAATGCTAAATCAGTGAGTACAAAACAAACTTCAATCAAGACAATACTAAATTCTACATGGAACTTCTCATAACCGCCAGATAATGCCTCTGATCCTTTGGCAAGAATACTTATATATAGGAAGTACCAGCGGCGTATCCACCATATTCTTGTCAAATTTTCATTGACTTTATCCGCAAGTTATGATTAGTTCTAGGTGATCTAAAACAAACACAACAACCAAAACTTGAGTCTTAATTCTGATAGTATACATGTTTAATGATGACAATACCTCTCTCGTTTGTTATGATGGAGAGGTTAGTCTATGTAGAAATGGAACACAATCCAATTTCTTTAAATGATGAGATGCTATAAATGCTAAATCAGTGAGTACAAAACAAACTTCAATCAAGACAATACTAAATTCTACATGGAACTTCTCATAACCGCCAGATAATGCCTCTGATCCTTTGGCAAGAATACTTATATATAGGAAGTACCAGCGGCGTATCCACCATATTCTTGTCAAATTTTCATTGGCTTTATCCGTAAGTTATGATTGGTTCTATGTGACTTTAAAACATAAACAAACTGAAATAGTAATTCGCATTAAGATCCTTGGATAAGATTCCAATTTATAACTGGGATACGGGAAAATTGAGATAACATAAAGAAAACATAAAAACTAAGCGGTTGGAGTTGAATCTTGATTTTCGGTGAAAGGGACTAGTTGGGTGGTTTCGTTTGGGCCGTCATTATCTTCAACAGGATTGGCGTTGATGTTGAAACTCTTCCTCTTGCTGGTGGCCTAGTGCTTAGGTTTCCTTGATTTGCTTGGTTAACTGGTTTGCTTGAGCTTGGGCGTTTATGATGTTAACCAATCGAGGGCACGTGTTTCTAAAGTGGGTAGGGTCGCCACAATTGAAACAAGCTCGAACATATGGGAACATGGGGTATTGGGGTTGTTGATAGGTTTGGATCATGTTTTGAGTAGGGGGTGTGGTTTGGTTTTGAGGGGTGCGGCAAACCTTTGCTCAAATGACCATAGCGCCACAATTCGCACATAGTCGACAAGGTAAGGTAGTTGGATGGTGATAAAAACAGGTGTTACATTGAGGGTGAGGTCCAAGGTATGGTTTCTTATTTGGGTAAGTTGAGTTGGGTGCTATTTGCGTGATTGGGATAGCTTGGATGGGTATGGCTTGTGAAATTGGTTGATTAGTTGGGTGACAGCGAAAAGTTGCCCGTCTCGTTTTCTCTTAGAAATGGGTTGAGAAGGGGATTCAGTTTGGGTGGAGTTGGAGGTTTCTGTCGATGCTTTATCCTTCTTCTTCTCCTCCTTGAAGTCCTTGTTCCGGATTCGGTTCTCGGTGAGCTCTGTAGCTAACTCCATTGCTGCTTCCAAAGTTGCAGGCGTGGTACTTATTACAGAGTCTTGAATCTTTGACGGAAGACCTCGAATGTAGTGCTCGATCAAACGGTAAAGAGGAGTGAACAAGTTGGGAACCATTTGATTTAACTCGAGGAATCTTTTGTTGTAGGTGGTATGGTCGCCTTCCTTTTGCTTCAACGAATAGAACTCATCTTCTAATTTCTTGATTTCGCTCCTTGGACAAAACCGTCTTGTCATGATTTCCTTCAACTCTTCCCAAGTCAAAGTCATAGCGTCTTCAACACCTCGTTTGGCCTTCTCTGTATTCCACCAAGTAAGTGCTATTCCATATAAACGACCAGTAGCATATCGCACTTTGCGATCATCGGGGCAATCGCAATTTAGAAAAGTGTTCTCCATTTCTTCAAACCAATGGAGGAGAGCGGTGACACCTTCAGTCCCTTCGTATTTTGGAGGGTCGCAAGATTTGAAATGCTTGTAGGTGCATTTAGTGGTATTTGGAGGAGGGTTGATATCATTTTGATCTTCTTGGTTGACGGGATTAGGGTAAGGGCTTGTTGGATTTGAATTACAATGTTGGGTATTACGACAACCATTTGTTGAGCGATTAGGGCAGCCATGCGCTCGCGGGCTTTTCCTGCTCTCATCTTCCTACGGGCGAGGCTAGAAGACATCTACAAGGAATACATATCAAGAGTATGAGTTGGATGTTTTTGGGATCATGGGTCGTATTTAGGAATGAATATTTATAAAATAAATATAAAATAATAAATCTACTACATCCATAGGATGTCTTGGGCTTTGCTCGTAATTGGGCATTGCATGCCGCCATACTTCACCTTTGTAATCATGTGGGCCCCCATGAATACCGGGTTTTTCATATGGTTCGCATGTGTTAGCCTGGTTACGTACACTAAAACCCGGAGAAAATCGAAAAATATGTAACGTATGATATTCGGAATGTATCCAGGTGTGGACACGGTGACACCTCAAAGTGGGGTTAGTTCGAACGACGTTTGGTGTGGCATGCTTTGGCCTAATAGGTCCTTCATACTCTCATCGTTAGTCCCCAGGTAGGCAAACTGGTCCGTTATATTGGATTTATACGAATGCCAACCTAGACAGGACGTCCCGACTACCGGTACTTGTACCATTACAGTTACTACATGCCCGTCGCAGAACTCACTTTGATGAGATTTGAAAAATGAAAAATGCGACAAAATCTTTGAATAACGAAAGTATGAAGATGATTTGAATATGTGAACATTGAAATATGTATGATGAATGTGTATGTAAGTATGTACGTTTGACTGTAAGTATAAACAAATATGAAACAAATAAATATCATAAGTTTGCATGTAACCACATAAACAATTAAAATCTAGTCAACTATAGTATAGGCTCTAAGGGTCTAATAACCTATCCTATATCCCTATAGTCATGGCTCTGATACCAATCTGTCACACCCCGACCCGCAGCGGAAAAGGTGATCGAGGCATGATTGGGTTATCATCAAAGCTCATGACATTTATTATAACGTTTCATATTTATTATTACAATTTAAAGGGAAACATACAATCATAATTACATCATGTCCTACACATTATTCTAGACTTCATTATTTTCTTCTAAGGCATTTCCTATGTTTTCCTTGCTTCATCCTGTTCACATGTATCATGTGTAAAAATGGTTTTTGGATCAACAAAAAGTTGGCGAGTGAATCCTATGAAAAACATTAGTACAAGTTTATTGAATTGATAAAATAAAGTGCGTAACCACATATGAGTAAATATGGATGTAAACTTATTCACAAAACACTTAATATTAAATAATGCACAACATACAATAATAGATTGTTTTGAGGCACGCGTTGCTCAACTCGTCTCCCACGAGAAACTGATGGGCCTAATTAATGATTTGCATACAACTTGACAATATGAAATACATAACTACAAACAACATTTACATTCTAAGTTTAAGTCATAATATGGTATGGCATGAGTTTGAATAAACGAATTATTTTTAGTGACACATGATACACCCCAAAACATGTAATTAAAAAGGGGAGTTGTAAGATTCACTCACATTGGGTGCGTTCGGTTGATGATGTTGAATGCGCACGAAGTTTGATTTAACCACGAGTGAAACTAACCTAGATAATAACATAATGGTTCGGTAAATAAGCGGATTTTATTAATCAATTTTAGTAGGATTATTGGATAGATTTTTGTGAGTTTAAGGCTATTTTCTAACTTTAAAAAATGTTATTTTTAAGTATTTTTAATTGATTTTTAAATAAAATAAATAAATAAAAATAATAAAAATATGTTGGCTTTTTTTTTGACCGTTGACTTGTTGACCGGTTTTATTGTATATATGTATGCGCCGGGCAGGACTCGAACCCGAGACCTCCCGTTCGCGTGCACACAGCTCTACCAACTGAGCTACATGACTAACCCGAAATATTTCTGTTTTTAATTATATTTATATACTAATTAAATTTATCCGAAAATCATTTATTCTAAAAAGGATTTACTGTGTCGACTCGGTGCTCGCCACAGGTCTCGAACCCGGGACCTGTGGTTTAGTTTGGCACACGGTCCACCGCTGGACTGTGTGTCTAACTTAGTAACTATTCTGGTTTTTATTATACTTAACATCTTACTGAAGTTAACCCGGTTCGGTCTCTAAAAAAAGGCATTTTATTTCTGTGAAGGTGCGTGTGTCAAGAATCGAACTCGGGACGTTATGCATATTGTTTGCACACAGTCCACCACTGGACTGTGTGTCTAACCCGTTCATAAAACTGTTTTTAATTAATCTTATATGTCTTCTTCGTTAAACATAACCAGAATCGATGTCCGACTGTTTTGACAAAAATAATCAGTTTCTTTAGTAAGTTGTGATTAGCTACATGTGAGATTAATAAAAACGAGAGAGATTAGGTGTAAGATATACCGAACAGAGATCCTCTGTTTCGCCGGCGAAATTTCCGATAACAGCAGGTTATTCCGGCGACGTTTATCTCGTGGCAGAAGGTCTTCAGGAAGCTTGAGGTGAGTGTGGGTGACTTCGGTATGAGCTCTAGGTGTTCTGTTTTTAGAGTAAGGCACAGAAGTGAAGGGGTTCGGTTTTCTGGCGAGTTGCAGAAACTTTCCGGCGAGTGAAACTTCGTCGAGAATGGGTGTGATCGTGAGCGAAAAGGCTACCAGTGAGTTGTGGGTGGATTTATAGGGAAGAATCGAGACGCATGGGGTCGGATTTCAGTCTTGATTCAAAGTCAATAAGTTTTCCGGCGGTTATGACGGATGTCGCGGACTGGACATCGGTTATAACCGATGTTAAGGTTAATGCGTCGGTTAAATCAGAAGAAACCGTCCAATCTCGGTGAAATCGTCGGGATTTCCGACGACTGCGATTTGGGCGCGTCAGTTTGAATTCGAGTTTGTGTATTTGAATTAATTGTTTCTAATAATGAACAAGAAACACAAGTGGCGGAGTGGTTAGAAGTGTGTGTGTTAATGCTTTGCTGAATACTGGTTGACCCGGGTTCGAAACCCGGCTTCAGCCTGTTATTTTTAAACCACTATTTTTAATACTTTTTCAAATATAACTTTTATATTCCAATATACTTATTAATTATGTATCGTTTAAAATTAATTTGGGCATTAAATACGCAACGGAATTTTTAACTGATTGTTCAGTTAATAAACGAAGCGGGTTTGGTAAATCCGGTTTTTGACGGATGTTACAGTATCCCCTACTTTTTAGAAATTTCGTCCCGAAATTTAAGTAGTGACATATTTGTCTAAAAATGATGGTGTTTAGTTTGACAGTTACATACTTAGCAAAAGAGTAAGAGTTAAAATTTTTTTTTCTTTTTTTTTGTTTGAGGCGGTAACGTTCCTTGTAAGGGTTGAGTACCCTGCTACAGGAATCGCTTTTTGTTGCCTACGGTAAAAATATTGATAAGAGGAGTTGATTCACTAAGTATGATTTCATGCGCAAGAGTTTTGATATATTTGGAAAGATAAGGTTATATCCTAAAACAAAACTTCTAATACTACAACCTACATGGAACTTCTCATAACCGCCTGACAATGCTTCTGATCCTTTGGCAAGAATACTTATATATAGGAAGTACCAGAGGCGTATCCACCATATTCTTGTCAAATTTTCATTGGTTGTATCAGTAAGTTATGATTGGTTCTATGATGTGACTCTAGAACATAAATAAAACCACAACCGATGTCTTAGTCCTAATTCTGATAGTATACATGTTTGATTGGTGACAGAATCCCATTTCTTTAAATGATGAGCTGATATAAATGCTAGATCAGTGAGTATAAAACGA
This sequence comes from Scalesia atractyloides, assembly GCA_947069175.1. Classification (NCBI taxonomy): domain Eukaryota; kingdom Viridiplantae; phylum Streptophyta; class Magnoliopsida; order Asterales; family Asteraceae; genus Scalesia; species Scalesia atractyloides. The sequence continues at coordinate 3,158,652 of CAMTDV010000014.1, forward strand.
ACTTCAACCAAGAAATTACTAAATCCTACATGGAACTTCTCATAACCGCCTGACAATGCCTCTGATCCTTTAGCAAGAATACTTATATATAGGAAGTACCAGCGGCGTATCCACCATATTATTGTCAAATTTTCATTGGTTTTATCAGTAAGTTATGATTAGTCCTATGTGACTCTAAAACATAAATAAACACAATAACCAAAGCTTGAGTCTTAATTCTGATAGTATACATGTTTGAATGATGACAGTACCTCTCTCGTTTGTTGTGATGAAGAGGTTAGTCCTTGTGGAAGTGAGTCATAGCTCGACTTCTTTAAATGATGAAATTCAAATACGTTGAAATGTATGATGAACAAACTTCGACCAAGACATTACTAAATCCTACATGGAACTTCTCATAACCGCCTGATAATGCCTCTGATCCTTAGACAAGAATACTTATATATAGGAAGTACCAGCGGCGTATCCACCATATTCTTGTCAAATTTTCATTGACTTTATCCGCAAGTTATGATTAGTTCTATGTGACTCTAAAACAAACACAACAACCAAAACTTGAGTCTTAATTCTGATAGTATACATGTTTGAATGATGACAATACCTCTCTCGTTTGTTATGATGGAGAGGTTAGTCTATGTAGAAATGGAACACAATCCAATTTCTTTAAATGATGAGATGCTATAAATGCTAAATCAGTTAGTACAAAACAAACTTCAATCAAGACAATACTAAATTCTACATGGAACTTCTCATAACCGCCAGATAATGCCTCTGATCCTTTGGCAAGAATACTTATATATAGGAAGTACCAGCGGCGTATCCACTATATTCTTGTCAAATTTTCATTGGCTTTATCCGTAAGTTATGATTGGTTCTATGTGACTTTAAAACATAAACAAACTGAAATAGTAATTCGCATTAAGATCCTTGGATAGGATTCCAATTTATAACTGGGATACGGGAAAATTGAGATAACATAAAGAAAACATAAAAACTAAGCGGTTGGAGTTGAATCTTGATTTTCGGTGAAGAGGACTAGTTGGGTGGTTTCGTTTGGGCCGTCATTATCTTCAACAGGATTGGCGTTGATGTTGAAAACTCTTCCTCTTGCTGGTGGCCTAGTGCTTAGGTTTCCTTGATTTGCTTGGTTAACTGGGTTTGCTTGAGCTTGGGCGTTTATGATGTTAACCAATCGAGGGCACGTGTTTCTAAAGTGGGTAGGGTCGCCACAATTGAAACAAGCTCGAACATATGGGAACATGGGGTATTGGGGTTGTTGATAGGTTTGGATCATGTTTTGAGTAGGGGGTGTGGTTTGGTTTTGAGGGGTGCGGCAAACTTTGCTCAAATGACCATAGCGTCCATAATTCGCACATAGTCGACAAGGTAAGGTAGTTGGATGGTGATAAAAACAGGTGTTACATTGAGGGTGAGGTCCAAGGTATGGTTTCTTATTTGGGTAAGTTGAGTTGGGTGCTATTTGCGTGATTGGGATAGCTTGGATGGGTATGGCTTTTGAAATTGGTTGATTACGTTGGGTGACAGCGAAAAGTTGCCCGTCTCGTTTTCTCTTAGAAATGGGTTGAGAAGGGGATTCAGTTTGGGTGGAGTTGGAGGTTTCTGTCGATGCTTTATCCTTCTTCTTCTCCTCCTTGAAGTCCTTGTTCCGGATTCGGTTCTCGGTGAGCTCTGTAGCTAACTCCATTGCTGCTTCCAAAGTTGCAGGCGTGGTACTTATTACAGAGTCTTGAATCTTTGACGGAAGACCTCGAATGTAGTGCTCGATCAAACGGTAAAGAGGAGTGAACAAGTTGGGAACCATTTGATTTAACTCGAGGAATCTTTTGTTGTAGGTGGTGTGGTCGCCTTCCTTTTGCTTCAACGAATAGAACTCATCTTCTAATTTCTTGATTTCGCTCCTTGGGCAAAACCGTCTTGTCATGATTTCCTTCAACTCTTCCCAAGTCAAAGTCATAGCGTCTTCAACACCTCGTTTGGCCTTCTCTGTATTCCACCAAGTAAGTGCTATTCCATATAAACGACCAGTAGCATATCGCACTTTGCGATCATTGGGGCAATCGCAATTTAGAAAAGTGTTCTCCATTTCTTCAAACCAATGGAGGAGAGCGGTGACACCTTCAGTCCCTTCGTATCTTGGAGGGTCGCAGGATTTGAAATGCTTGTAGGTGCATTTAGTGGTATTTGGAGGAGGGTTGATATCATTTTGATCTTCTTGGTTGACGGGATTAGTGGTAAGGGCTTGTTGGACTTGAATTACAATGTTGGGTATTACGGCAGCCATTTGTTGAGCGATTAGGGCAGCCATGCGCTCGCGGGCTTTTCCTGCTCTCATCTTCCTACGGGCGAGGCTAGAAGACATCTACAAGGAATACATATCAAGAGTATGAGTTGGATGTTTTTGGGATCATGGGTCGTATTTAGGAATGAATATTTATAAAATAAATATAAAATAATAAATCTACTACATCCATAGGATGTCTTTGGCTTTGCTCGTAATTGGGCATTGCATGCCGCCATACTTCACTTTCGTAATCATGTGGGCCCCCATGAATACCGGGTTTTTCATATGGTTCGCATGTGTTAGCCTGGTTACGTACACTAAAACCCGGAGAAAATCGAGAAATATGTAACGTATGATATTCGGAATGTATCCAGGTGTGGACACGGTGACACTTCAAAGTGGGGTTAGTTCGAACGACGTTTGGTGTGGCATGCTTTGGCCTAATAGGTCCTTCGTACTCTCATCGTTAGTCCCCAGATAGGCAAACTGGTCCGTTATATTGGATTTATACGAATGCCAACCTAGACAGGACGTCCCGACTACCGGTACTTGTACCCTTACAGTTACTACATGCCCGTCGCAGAACTCACTTTGATGAGATTTGAAAAATGAAAAATGCGACAAAATCTTTGAATAACGAAAGTATGAATATGATTTGAATATGTGAACATTGAAATATGTATGATGAATGTGTATGTAAGTATGTACGTTTGACTGTAAGTATAAACAAATATGAAACAAATAAATATCATAAGTTTGCATGTGACCACATAAACAATTAAAATCTAGTCAACTATAGTATAGGCTCTAAGGGTCTAATAACCTATCCTATATCCCTATAGTCATGGCTCTGATACCAATCTGTCACACCCCGACCCGCAGCGGAAAAGGTGATCGGGGCATGATTGGGTTATCATCAAAGCTCATGACATTTATTATAACGTTTCATATTTATTATTACAATTTAAAGGGAAAGATACATTCATAATTACATCATGTTCTACACATCATTCTAGACTTCATTATTTTCTTCTAAGGCATTTCCTATGTTTTCCTTGCTTCATCCTTTTCACCTGTATCATGTGTAAAAATGGTTTTTGGATCAACAAAAAGTTGGCGAGTGAATCCTATGAAAAACATTTGTACAAGTTTATTGAATTGATTAAATAAAGTGCGTAACCACATATGAGTAAATATGGATGTAAACTTATTCACAAAACACTTAATATTAAATAATGCACAACATACAATAATAGATTGTTTTGAGGCACGCGTTGCTCAACTCGTCTCCCACGAGGAACTGATGGGCCTAATGAATGATTTGCATACAATCTTGACAATATGAAATACATAACTACAAACAACATTTACATTCTAAGTTTAGGTCATAATGTATGGCACGAGTTTAAATAACGAATTAATTTTAGTGACACATGATACACCCCAAAACGTGTAATTAAAAAGGGGAGTTGTAAGATTCACTCACATTGGGTGCGTTCGGTTGATGATGTTGAATGCGCACGAAGTTTGATTTAACCACGAGTGAAACTAACCTAGATAATAACATAATGGTTCGGTAAATAAGCGGATTTTATTAATCAATTTTAGTAGGATTATTGGATAGATTTTTGTGAGTTTAAGGCTATTTTCTAACTTTAAAAAATGTTATTTTTAAGTATTTTTAATTGATTTCTAAATAAATAAATAAATAAAAATAATAAAAATATGTTGACTTTTTTTTGCCGTTGACTTGTTGACCGGTTTTATTGTATATATGTATGCGCCGGGCAGGACTCGAACCCGAGACCTCCCGTTCGCGTGCACGCAGCTCTACCAACTGAGCTACATGACTAACCCGAAATATTTCTGTTTTTAATTATATTTATATACTAATTAAATTTATCCGAAAATCATTTATTCTAAAAAGGATTTACTGTGTCGACTCGGTGCTCGCCACAGGTCTCGAACCAGGGACCTGTGGTTTAGTTTGGCACACAGTCCACCGCTGGACTGTGTGTCTAACTTTGTAATTATTCTGGTTTTTATTATACTTAACATCTTACTGAAGTTAACCCGGTTCGGTCTCTAAAAAAAAGCATTTTATTTCTGTGAAGGTGCGTGTGTCAAGAATCGAACTCGGGACGTTATGCATATTGTTTGCACACAATCCACCATTGGACTGTGTGTCTAACCCGTTCATAAAACTGTTTTTAATTAATCTTATATCATATCAGTACTTCGTCTTCTTCGTTAAACTTAACCAGAATCGATGTCCGACTGTTTTGACAAAAATAATCAGTTTCTTTAGTAAGTTGTGATTAGCTACATGTGAGATTAATAAAAACGAGAGAGATTAGGTGTAAGATATACCGAACAGAGATCCTCTGTTTCGCCGGCGAATTTTCCGATAACAGCAGGTTATTCCGGCGACGTTTATCTTGCGGCAGAAGGTCTTCAGGAAGCTTGAGGTGAGTGTGGGTGACTTCGGTATGAGCTCTAGGTGTTCTGTTTTTAGAGTAAGGCAAAGAAGTGAAGGGGTTCGGTTTTCCGGCGAGTTGCAGAAACTTTCCGGCGAGTGAAACTTCGTCGAGAATGGGTGTGATCGTGAGCGAAAAGGCTACCAGTGAGTTGTGGGTGGATTTATAGGGAAGAATCGAGACGCATGGGGTCGGATTTCAGTCTTGATTCAAAGTCAATAAGTTTTCCGGCGGTTATGACGGATGTCGTGGACTGGACATCGGTTATAACCGATGTTAAGGTTAATGCGTCGGTTAAATAAGAAGAAACCGTCCAATCTCGGCGAAATCGTCGGGATTTCCGACGACTGCGATTTGGGCGCGTCAGTTTGAATTCGAGTTTGTGTATTTGAATTAATTGTTTCTAATAATGAACAAGAAACACAAGTGGCGGAGTGGTTGGAAGTGTGTGTGTTAATGCTTTGCTGAATACTGGTTGACCCGGGTTCGAAACCCGGCTTCAGCCTTTTATTTTTAAACCACTATTTTTAATACTTTTTCAAATATAACTTTTATATTCCAATATACTTATTAATTATGTATCGTTTAAAATTAATTTGGGCATTAAATACGCAACCGAATTTTTAACTGATTGTTCGGTTAATAAACGAAACGGGTTTGGTAAATCCAGTTTTTGACGGATGTTACAATTCTGTCAAAGAGAATAAAGATATTATGCACATGCAAGTCACATGCTATTTCTCCATATTTTTTAAACGTCCATAACTTTTTTTATACATCTTGTTTTCAAAAAAAATTATACCGTAAAATTGAGCTTTTTTTATCTTTAATATGAGTACCAAATTGTTATATCTAGAAAAAAATCGAAAACGAAGTTGTGTATTACACAATGGACATAACGTAAAACACAATGAGAGAGCCCAGTTGCGTATTACACAATGGACATAACATAAAACATAATGAATATCAAACTAAAAATACAATGGAAAGTAGATAAAAAACACAATCGATGACAACAGATAAAAGACACAATGGACATAATGTAAAATACAATGAGTGTCAAACTAAAAACACAATGTAAAGTGCACAAAAAACACAATATATGACAACAGATAAAAACACAATTATTAAGAGCATCTAAAAGACACAATAGACCACAAACTAAAACACAATGGTCAACATATTAATACACAATGAACAATCGATTAAAACACAATGGATAACAGAATAAACACAATGAACAAAACCAATAACATAATGTATACAAAAACCAAGATATAACACCATCTTCATTGTGTTATAGGTTCTAATACAAACGCAATGGGTAGAACACAAATTAACATTGTGTTATAGGTTTTGATAATAACACAATGTATAGAAACCCTAGTGAAATGTAATGAGCAAAACCCAGTTAAAGACACAATAACCGGAACCTTTAACACAATGCAAAAAAAAACCAGTAAAATTGAAAATTTTTAATTTGTTTTTATATGACATTATGATATTCATATTAAAGATAAAAAACACTCGTTATTATGATTATTTAAAAAAAATGTTATATGAAAAGATTATGGACGTTTTAAATTTATGGGGGAAATTAGCTTTTGCTTTGCATGTGGATAGAGAAAATTCATAAATGTATGATTCCCTTTATGCCCTTTCATTATTTTTTCCCCTAAAACTAATCGCAACCTCAAATTTAAGATCAATTAAATAGAATCCTTTTTACCTTTTTGTTTATATTATCCTTTGTATTTGATTCTAATCCTGAATACTAAACTAAGCACATAACTTTTTTAAGTAAATATATGCGACGAGACCAACCGTAAATTATTCATGGCTATGAATCAAGTAGGAGGTTCAAATCAATCAATTCAAATGAAATCATCATTAGAATTTTATGATATTTTAGTTATAGGTTTAAGCATAATACTTTATGAGTTATGTAGTTGATTAAGTTTTTTTTTTACTGTGAACACTTACTCATGCTAAAATGAGTAAAATCTACTCTTATAATTCACTTGTTGCTCACTTAATGGTATTTAAACCCGTATTACCTTGATGGAGATAAACATCTAATTTAGTATTGTTGCTTACTTTGTGGTACTTAAACCCGCACTACCTTGATGGAGATAAACATCTAATTTAGTAATTAGGGCATGTACTTAATTAAGTAACTACATATCTCTAAATTACATTATATAAGTCATATATAGTGACGCAACTGCCAAAATCTCAAGTAAATATAACCTGTTAATATTGCTAGACTCTAATTTTATAATGCACATATGAAAACAAAAGTGTTTTGTTTTGATTAGAAAACAGGTCACTTGAGAATGTGAAGAGCCGATCTAGGATTACCTGGTGTTGGTTGGGCATGATCAATCACGTGACCCTTTGTTGAAAACAATTGATTTTCTTTTGATGTTACACTTTTTTGTCATATTGTAATTTCAATTTCATAATAAGTCCAAATCACAAAATTTAACATTTTTTGATTGAATACTAAGTTGAGTCACATCAAATCTGAAGGGCATTTTGATAATACTATCAAATTCTTCATCTTCTTCAACAACAGTCATAAGGGTGATGGGTGTAGGCGGCAAAGTAGATCGGCAAAAGGGTTTGTCGAGCGGTAACACCATCGCCGGAATCCTTTGCCGATCGGTAAAACGAGACATGCGGTAAACCTTTGCTGATACCCTGAAGGGTGTTGTTGTTTGCTGCTGCTATTATTTAAAATTGAAAAAAAACAATATATATATATATATATATATATATATATATATATATATAGAGGGTAGGGATCTTAAGAGAAGTACACTCTATTTTGAGAAACTTGAGAAGCATTATGGACCACACATTTTTCTAAGCTTTTCGTAATATACACATACGTATAGTTTAAAATTCACTATATACATATATGTATATTGGATTATACACATATGTATATAGTCAATTTTAACTATACGTATGTGTATATTACGAAAAACTTAGAAAAAATGTGTGGTCCAGAATGCTTCTCAAGTTTCTCAATTAGCATAATACTTCTCACATGATCTTAACCTTATATATATATATATATATATATATATATGTTGTTTGCTGCTGTTGTTAAAATAAAAAAGACATTTTTTAAAACCCAAAATATATATATATATATACTCCTGTAAAAACGATGGCACACGGGCTCGGTTTTTCAAAACATTTTTTTTAAGTTAGATTTTAATGTAATGGTTTTTTGTAATTAATTTTGATGTTTTAGTTGTTTATTTTAACATATAATTTAAAAAAAAGAAAAAAAAATAAAAAGTTTACAAAGTTATCAAGTGTCTAACCATTGGCAACACTTTTCAGCATAGTTTAAACTCTTTAGTGGAAATGACGTGACACCCTCTGATTGGTTTATTTTAAAGTTTGCTACTTTCAAGTGTCTAACCACCCCCTTCACCCTAAATAGGTGCATCTTCAAATATACTTGGTGAGTAAAATAACTAAATTAATTAACAAAGGTTAATAGGAGTAAGCGTTGCTATTAAAAAAAATTAAAATTAACGAAATTTAATTAATAGCATTCATCATTAAATCTCCATTCTGATCATATACTTTAACTAAAATACAAGCTGATGGAGAACAATCACCGTTATCCACTTCCAAACTAATTCGTTTTCGTATCTACCTGTTAAAGAAGGCATTGCAGGTACTTGAAATAGAATCTATGAAGTGGAAAAGGAACTGGATAATAACACGACAACAGTTGCAACAAGGTTAGAAGGGTGGGATTGGCGCGACACTCCAAGTACAAGTGTCGAGCGGGATCAACTCAGCAGGTTGACGGATTTAATCCGGGGAACAATGTTGTGGGAACAACCAGATAGATGGGTTTGGGTTTCGGGTGCGGACGGCCACTTCTCTGTCGTCTCATGTCGGGGCTTCTTATCCAGGTATGCGGTATCATATTACCCCTTCGAATGGGTCAAGTGGGTGCCTAAAAATGAATATTTTTGGGGGCGCATTGTACAAGATCGGCTATGTCACACCCCAACCGATGACGGAAACATCGGGGTTAGTGGCACTAGGCGACCGGGTTGTCTCACGAGAAATTTCCATAACACTATTCATTCAACAATATTTTAACGTCTAATATCCCATACGATCAAACAATACGTCATCAACAATGTCACGAAATACATAACTTTCTCATAAAACAATAAGGTTCGATATCCCCTAGAATTTATTACAAACCATTTTAAACAAAACAAAGTAAACAAAAACAACTAAGCTCGGCTATCCAATGCATCCGATAAACTAACTCATCAACCTGTTACACACGTTATATACAAGTCAATACAATTAAGTAAAGGTGAGCATACATGTTTTAGTAATACTAGCATAATAGAGAAACCGTTCGCGAAATAGTCCAATTACATATCATGATACACCAAAACACATCACACAGATAAACATAGGCTTATTTCTCATGCTAACTACCGTGAGAAGGCTTGCGCGTCCATCCTAACTAGACCCCGTCGGGTGTTAGCCACACTATAGTATCATACTAGCTAAGGAGGCAAGTTAACGAAAATAAGTCTTAGTCACATGTTTCTAGTATCACGTATTGAGCATATACAATCAGATTATTCGCGTGTGATAAACAATTTGAATTGTGAAGTGATTTTGATAGTGGAACATATGTAGCACCCAAAAAGTGCGTTAAAGCGAAAACGGGTCAAGTATACTCACTGTGGGTGCGTTTAGGAGAGAGTAGACGACTGCCGAGAAGTGAAGAGGAGCGCCGGATCAGCCTGCATACGCGAACGGAAGTGCATCAGTCTCCGAAAAGCTGAAACGGTTAAGTTTGGGCTGGGCAGTAGGCAAGTTCGCTTACAAGTTCGAGGGAACTTTTATAGTTCTACTGAGGTTTGAGTCAAGTTCGGGTGAACTTGTAAGTTTCTTAAGGAAACTTGACAAGTTTTGAGAAACTTACAAGTTCGGGCGAACTTGTGGGATTTTGATAGTGGATTGACAAGTTCGGCCGAACTTGTGTAGTTTCCTTGGAAACTTTGCAAGTTCGAGCGAACTTGGGGGAGGGGGGTTTCTGTTGGAAAGTTGGCCATTAGTACTCAAGTTCGGCCGAACTTGACTTCTTGTACTGTCAAAATCAGTGCAATCTCAAGCGAACTTGATGTTTTCGGGTCCAAAATCTTGCGTTTTCGCGTCATTTGCTGAGGAAATCGAGTGCCCATCCCTCCAACCTTAAGCCACTGAGTAAAGCTTAGACCGGAGAGGTATTTTGGAGCGAACTTAGCCATTTTACAGAAACTCGAGCTAATCCGGGTGAACTTGAAGGTTCGTACGGGTTAGTCCAGCTTGTGTAAAGTGACGACTTTGTTCTTGTGCTTCCGGATCTGAGATCTAGCTTCGACAACGCCTCGTTCCACTCAAAAGTGAACGAAACATACTTCAGTAGTTCGAAAATGGTGTAAAAATCAACGTTTTAAAAGGTTTTGCTCAGATCTAGTATAGATCTGAGGGAAAACAGAAGTTTTGATGGAAAAAGATGAAGATTTTTGTAAACAGAAGAGATTTGATGAAAACGAAGGCAATGCTGTCACACCCCGACCCGCAGCGGATAAGGTGATCGGGGCATGATTGGGTTATCATCAAAGCTCATGACATTTATTAAACGTTTCATATTCATTAATACAATTTAAATGGAAATTTACAATGATTGCTACAACATGATCTAACTACAATCTAAACTTCTTTGTTCTCTTCTAAGGCATATCCTATGTTTTCCTTGCTTCAACCTGTTCACCTGTATCATGTGTAAAAAGGTTTTTGGATCAACATAATGTTGGCGAGTGAATCCTATGGAAAACATTTGAACAATTTATTTAAATTGATTACGAAATATGTGCACAACCAAACATGAGTAAAATTAGATGTAACTTGATCAATAATCATAAGATGTTAAATGAAAACACTCATGAAAAATAATGGAACAATTAAAGGCACGCGATGCTCAACTCGTCTCTCACGAGGAACTAAGGGGCCTGATGAATGAATTGCATATACATGATAAAATGAATAACACAACTACAAACAATATAAACTCAATGATACACACATGAACAATAATGAAATTGGTATGAAGCACGCGATGTTCTACTCGTCTCCCACGAGGAACTGATGGGCTTAATGTATTAGTTTCATATGACTTGACAAATGGCAATAAGTAAATCACAACAAAAAAAACAATCTAAATTTAAGTCATGATGTGGTATGGCACAAGTTTAAATAAATAAATTAATTAATTTCATAACACATGACACACCCCAAAACGTGTAATTTAAAAGGGGGAATTGCAAGATTCACTCACAGTGGGTGCGTTCGGTTGATGACGTTGAATGCACGCGAAGTGGTTTTAACCACGAGTGAGATTTAACCTAGATAAATTGCATTATGGTTTGGTAAGTAAACGGATTTTATTAAACTATTTTAGTAGGATTGTTGGGTGCATTTTTGTGAGTTTGAGGCTATTTTCTAATCTTAAAAATGTTATTTTTAAGTATTTATAATTGATTTTTAATTAAAATAATTAAATAAAAAATAATAAAAATATTTTATTTTTTTTCTGACCGTTGACTGACCAGTTGACCGTTGACCTGACCGTTGACCGGTTCGATGGCAGATTATTGTGCGCTGAGTGAGGCTCGAACCCGAGACCTCTCGTACGCGTGCACGCAGCTCTACCAACTGAGCTACGTGTCTAACCCGTTATATATCTGATTTTAATTATATATATATACTAATTAGTTAAACTAAAAATCATTTTTATTTTAAAAACAGTTTAAGCGGCCCGGTCTTGCACTCCACAGGTCTCGAACTCGGGACCTGTGGTTTAATCCAACACACAGTCCACCGCTGGACTGTGTGTTCAACATGTTATATAACTTGATTTTTATTATACTTAAAGACAATTTAGTTATTTCCTTTTTCTGCCTTATTTAAAAAGAATAGATAATTGTCCGAGTCGGTGCTGAAGACCGGACTCGAACTCGTGACCAGCGATATAAACAAACACACAGTCCACCGCTGGACTGTGTGTCTAACTTGGTTATTATTCCGGTTATCAATATACTTAACATATAACTATATCGACTCCGGTTCAGTTAAACAAAAATTTGATTTTTATTAAGGCAGCGTGTGTGAGACGGGAATCGAACTTGAGACGTTTTGCGTTTTATATGTGCACACAGTCCACCGCTGGACTGTGTGTCTAACCCGATTAATTTCATGATTTATATTATACTTATATAATACAGAATTTACGTCGTCTTCTTCATCCAGTATAACCAGAGGAAATCGATTGACTGGTTCAAGGTTCTTTATCGGTTTATTAGCGCTTTACAGTTGATTAAGGTGAGATAATTGTGAAAAAGGAAAAGAAATTTGGCGGAGAATTATACCGACTGGATCCTCTGTTTTCCGGCAGAACTCCGGCGACAGAATTCAACTCCGGCGTCAGGTGTCTTGCAGCAGCAAGTCTCCGGAAATCTTGGAAAGAGTATGGGTAACTTCGGTAAAGGTTTAGGGGATTCAGTAAAGCTCAGAGATTAAAACTCGGTTTTCCGGCGAAAAACAGAAAAGTTCCGGCGAGCGGAATTACGCCGAGAGAAGGTGTGTTTTTGAGCGAAAAGGTTTGTCGTCGGTTGAGGGTGAATTTATAGGGAAAAATCGAAATGTATTTGATCTGTTTTACGACTGGGTTCATTGATTAAGATTTTCCGGCGGTTTTGAAAAGTGTCGCGGACTTCAAACATCGGTTATAACCGATATCTGGTTAATGATTTACGTTATAACGTAAATCGTAGTTAAGACTCGCGTGTTTACCGGAATTCCGACGACTGAACTGATTGGGCGCCGGTTTTGAATTCGTAACGACACTTTATCAATTAAATGATTCTATTATATCACAAACAAAGTCAGTGGCGCAGTGGTTCAGTGTTATGTGTTAAGTGTTGAACTGATTCGGTACAGACCCGGGTTCGAAACCCGGCAGATGCAAATCATTTTTATTTTGCGATTTTTGACTGTTTTTCAAAAACTAAATATATATTCCCATATAATAATTGATTACGGATCGTTTAAAAATGTTTTGGACATTTAATTCGCAACGAAAATTTTGACTGACTGTTCGGTTGATAAACGGAGCGGGTTTGGTAAATCCGTTTTTTACGGATGTTACAAATGCCTTGTGAAAACTCGTTGTAAAATGTTGATAAACATTGTTGTAGTTGAAATCGGGTTGGTTCTTACTTAGAAAACAGAGGGTTCGGGTTCGGGAGCTCAGAGCGAAGTTGCAGCAAGTTCAAATGAGAGAATGGGGCTGAGTATTTATAGGAAAAGGAAAAAATGAGAGCTGGTGAGGTCAAGTTCGGTCGAACTTGCATGAATTTCGTGCAAGTTCGGGCGAACTAGTGAAATCTTGAAAGCAAATGAGTCAAGTTCGGCCGAACTTGACCCTTGAAGGGCAAGTTCGAGCGAACTTGAGTAATCTGAAGGATCTTGAGTTAATCAGCCAAGTTCGGCCGAACTTGTAATACCAAGTTCGAGCGAACTTGACCCAAATTGTTGGGTTTTCTTCGTTTTTCGTTCGTTTATCGATTGTTTAGCGTTGTATTCGAGTTATAAGGTAACTTTAAGCGATTAATCGATAAGTTAAGCGTTAATAATTGATATAATATTGCGATTTAGCGATTCGAGTGCGTGAGAGCGATGCGATAGTGAGCGTAATCTTAACCACAACACATATAACACATAAATAACATAAAAACCATATAATTAACTGCGATTTACGATGCGATGAGATTAGCGATGCGATTTAATATGCGATTAGATGCGATATAACATACACAACTGTAATTAATTAACATAAACTTTTCTTATAACGAATCTCGGAGTACAAAGGATAATTATAATCGAAAAAGATAACAACGAAATTTTAGAGTTGTTATAGGCTATCAACAATCAAGAAGCTGAAGAAACGAGGTATTCATCCCGAGTCTTCTGCATGTTAGTTATTTGGTGAACACGATGAGGATGCGGACCATCTTTTTACATCTTGTTACGTTGCGTCAATAATTTTGCAAATAGTGAGTATATGGTGTAAACTACCGCAAGTTTTCGCTTTTTCAATGAACGACCTGGTGGAACTTCTCAAACGTATACGCACAAAAAAAGACTTATACAAACCGTTATTTTGGCAACATGTTAGGCGATTGGAAAGCAAGGAACGAACTTATCTTTAGCTGCACACGTGTTAGCATCGACAAGATTATTGGGGAGGTGCAAGCAACGACTTTCTATGGGTCAAAAGTAGGGTGGATCATTACACAATGAAGTGGAAGTGAACTTTGATGTACGTGAATAAGTGTTGTATGTTTTTCTTTGGTTATAATCGGCGATGGTGTATTGGGGTTGGCTAGCTTTCGAAATGATGTACTTTCTTGATGATGAATGAGAATGATATTTGCCGTAAAAAAAAACTAAAATGCATATTTATCCATAATATTTATTCACTTTTAAATATTGTCTTTTGATTTTTCATATATATATTTATAATCATTTAAATAATACTTTTTTCCACTATAACCACATTAAAATATAGGATAGATGTGAATAACGAGCCCCTAATTATGAGGATTTACGTTAGTTTTCCGTTTGGGATATGAGGTACGGGATGAGGACTCATATATAAGAGTAAAAACAAACAAAATATCACCATCCTTATAATTTGGGCATGGGGAATAGGATGAGGTTTCCATTGCGAGTGCTCTAATTAACTTGTTTTGAAGTCGGTTGTAGTTTCTATCTATTAGTTCTAATGTTTCAACAGCTGGTCGATTCACAAATATGTTGTTGCTCGACCATAATTCTAATAATAGTATGACACCTTATTTATGTAGACCACTCGGCGTGGAGGGTGTGGAGAGGGGAAGCAAGCCCCTCCACTGCTTTCCCACCACCCCGTCCACCGATTTGAAGGGCGTTGCCCAAAGCCAAAGTCAAGATTCCGTCAGGCGTTGCCCCTTTCTTGACTCTCACCACTTGCCTTTTTATCCCCTTTGCCTTTGCCCTCTATCCTTTCACCACCTCCTCCCTTTTGTGCTTTGGAGTGCAAAGCCTCCAAAGTCTAGGTGGCGCTTATGTGTGAGTGCTTTGTCTCCTTGCCTTTGTCCAGCACAAAGTGTAGTCTTAACATGGTCAGTCCACTATCACACTTTGCATCGATTGTGAGTTTGACGTATGGTTTGAGATCTTTTACTGGTTATATGGTCTATGTATCATCGGTCCATGCATCGCCCATCGACCTTCTGTTGTATTTAGCTATGAATGAATTAATAGGAGCATGAAAGGTCTATCAATTGTAAGTTTGGCGTAAGGTTTGAGATCTTTTAGTGCTAATCAGACGCGAATCTAGCAAGAAACCTAGGGCGGCAACCGCCCCCACGAAAAAATATATTGTACTTTTACGTAAAAATCCCGACTGCCCTCCATAAAAGCTTGGTTAGGCCCTTGATTCCCCCCCCCTCCCTTTAAAAAATCCTGAGTCCATCCCTTGTTGTAATGATAACTGATAAACAAATTAAGAGATAATTTGAAAACTTTTGATATAAATCATTTTTTGTTACTAACTCTTTGTAATATTCAACTTGTAAATGACTTTGTTTATGAAATAGTTGATATGTGGATATGTTTAAATATGTCAATGGTGAGGCTGGATAGAGGATTAATGAAAAGATTTGTTGATCTTAGGTCACTCATACCTAAACTTATACTTATATGATTTGTTCTCATATATGCTATCATAAACCACATACGGTATTGGAGGATGGTTCATAGGGTTTTCGGCTTAGGGTCGATCCTTTCATAATAGTATATATTCAAGACGAAACATCAACCTGACCTGACCTAACCCGACCCGTTTACCTAAAACAACAGACCTACGGAATTGTTGATGCAACATCTAATATAAAATGAGAAACCCTTAAGTTATCTAATCCCACTCGTCGAATACCTAATATTTACAGCTGTATTTTACTATTTTGTTAAGCCAAACCAAGCGTAGATAGACTATATATATAACGAGGTGTGCCTGGCTCCAATAAATGGTGGCAACGTGGAACCACGTGTCAACTTTCAGACTTCATTGACACGTGGAAAAGAAAACACCAGAAGCTTACTGAATCTTTAGTCTATAAATAAGCTCACCTCTACTCTTTAACTCTCCACATCAACCCTTATTCCCCTTCACTGCCATCTTTTGAATATCTTTATGGATCAGTCGAAGATTTCTGTGACCCACTTTGCTTAATATTCACATCAATCAACCCTTATAAACAATAATCTTTCTGATCTTGTTTTAAGATTCTTTTGATCGTCAGAAAATAATGAAGGAAGTTGCTGGAAACCCTCTGCAGTTGAAGTCGATAAATCACATCTCGCTTGTATGCCGATCGGTCGAAGAATCTATCGATTTTTATACGAACGTTCTTGGATTCGTCCCGATCAGAAGGCCTGGTTCTTTTGATTTTGACGGTGCATGGTAATTTGATCATTTGATGCTCATGTTGTAACGTTATTTTCGAATAAAAGTCGAATTTTGATTCGAGAATGTTAAGTAGAAAACCTTGATTATTATCATGCTCTTGTTGGTTAATTTGTTATTTTATTTGCAGGCTGTTTAACTTTGGAATTGGGATTCATCTATTGCAATCAGAAAATCCGGAAAACATGCCCAAGAAAAGTGAAATAAACCCCAAAGATAATCATATATCTTTCCAGGTAACCAAGTTATTAGGCCATCCGATAATTCGGGTGCGTTGTGCGAGTTGAAAAAATGTACTCCTAAATATAAATTGCGTATTAAAAATGGATGAAAACTAAATAATTCGGGTGCCTTATGCCAGTATAAAGTACCCATCTACCCTAAATATGAACCTGTATATAGAAAATGGTTTTTTTTTCCTGAGACAAAACTAAATATGATTTTGTTTTACTATTATTTAGTTAGGTTTTGAATTTAATAAAACCATGACAAGATTCTAATTTTGTACAGGGAAAATCCTAATTTCGATAGGGGTAAAATTGTAATTCGTTAAAAGCTACTAACGATGGCAAGATTTTAATTAAAAAAAACAATGGGTATTTTTACGACACAAAACTAAATGGGATTTTGTTTTACTATTATTTAGTTAGGTTTTCAATTTAATAAAAAGATGGCAAGACACAAAACTAAATGGGATTTTGTTTTACTATTATTTAGTTAGGTTTTCAATTTAATAAAAAGATGGCAAGACTGTAGTTTTGAAGTGGGAAAATCGTAATTTTGACTGGGGTAAAATCATAATTTGTCAAAAAGCTACAAAGATGACAACTGATGGCAAAATCGTAATTTTGATTGGAGTAAGATCATAATTTGCTAAATGCTACAACGATGGTAAAACTGTCGTTTTGAATCGGGGTAAAATCCTAATTTTGAATTAGGGTGAAAAGCCTAGTTCTGAATTAGGGGTAAAATAGTATTTTTTTTCAAGCCAACGGAGAAGTAACAAACACTTATTTGACACTATTTCCTCTCATGCTCGTTATGTATGTGTGTAATTATTAGTCTTTGTTTTTTTAAAAAGCTATACACAAGAAAAAAAACTTTAAAAATTTTGAGCAACTATAGTGCCCCACAGTGGGCTCTGTGCGGTCACTCACCCTGTACATGGTTTAGGTTAGCCTGGCAGTTTAATAAATGTTCTTATTTAAATTAAAAGTTGGAATTGTGTGATTACAACAGTGTGAGAGCATGGGGACAGTGGAGAAGAAGCTGAAGGAGATGGAGATAGTTTACAAGAGACAGCGAGTGGAAGAAGGTGGAATCTACGTGGATCAGTTATTCTTTCACGATCCAGATGGGTTCATGATCGAGATATGCAACTGTGATAACCTGCCGGTGATCCCTATAGCCGGAGAAATGGTCCGATCATGCTCCCGGGTAAACTTAGATATTATTCCTCAGAAACAAATTCAAACATTTGTTCAGATGTAAGCATGTATGGTCTATGGTTATTTCCAATGTTTTAAAACCCGGTTCAAAAAAACCGTCCGGTTAATCCGTTTCTAAGCCAAATCTGGTACGGTATAAAACCGGATTTTAAAACATGGGTTATTTCATCATGTTTATGGTTTGTATTTTGTAAGGTGTAAGCTTTTAAGTTCGATGTAGAGGTGTTACATGTTAATTATGTAGTGCTTTGTTGTTTGTGATTTATGTGTTTATTTATTTATTTTTTGTTGAATTTAGAAATGGCCAAATCTTTATATGAATGTTCATCTTCTTGAAACGCATAAAAACAAACCCCATTTCATCTTTTTGGTCACAAGATTTTGATGATTGGTCTTCAAACTCGTCAACTACGGAATAGAAAACAACTTTCGAACATGTGACATGTATTTAACTTAAAGTAATGTATAATATTTTAATTTTAGGTTTAATGTATACTATGAAGTTATTAAAAATATTTATACTCTGAACCTATTAAAAATGCTCAACAAATCAAGAGTAATCTATCATAGAGTAAACTATTATTTTCGTGTCTATCTGGTTTTGGTTTTAACTACTTTTATCACTTTTATTTATTATTTTCGTCTCTATGGTTTTGTTTTGTTTGGTTTAATCACATTCATCCCCTCTATGGTTTTGGTTTAGTCGCTTTCGTCATTTTTATTCATTTTATTTTTTGTTTGCTTGGTTACACTTCAGATTTTTAAAAGTGTGATGTTTTCATCTACTTATTTTTATTTGAACACCAATTTTTTACGGCTACGTACTATCTAATCTCGTACTTGTAAAAATTTGAACTCACATCATTTTTTTAGAATGACAAAGAATATACCTCTCACACTTGTAAGAATTTGAATTCATGTCACCTTTTATAGAAGGGCAAACAACATGCCACTAGGTCATGAGATTTCATCCATCTTAATAACTGGCGGTTATAAAAATTTAAACTCACATCACTTTTGTAGAAGGACAAATAGCATACCACTAGGTCATGAAACAAATAGCATACCACTAGGTCATGAGCTTTCATCCACCTTAGTGACTAACGGTAAAATGAAGGGTATATATGGTTTTTTTTTAATATACAAACACATCATAAAAAACATCCCTCGTTTAACCAAACAGAAATGACTACTTTTTGAGACTGGCGGAAAGATTTCGAAATGGAGGAAAGTAATGAAGATTCCCAAACCATATAAACGAAAATGATAGATTACTCAAAAATAAAATAAATTTATCTAAAATACACACGTAAAGGGTTGAAATGCTAATTTGTTATAGTTGATATGAATATTTTTTTGTGTAAAAATAGTGAATATCACTAGTTAATTGTTTAAAGATTTTGATATAATAGTTATAGTCTAGATCATAAAAATCTTCTTTTTATACTCTTTGTACTCATTTACGTGCAGGTTAGTACAAAATTTAAAATAACCTGAACCATATTTTAATAGTAGTAGTAATTGACAACCTCAAGTTCAGTTGCTTGTTGTTTTTATTTCTTATTATACCTTCTAACTTATATAATATGAGAGAACTAATAATTCAGACTATTTTTATATGAGAGTAAGGCAAATTGGACTACTATTAGTTCAAACTAATTAATAACTTCACCAATTACAACTTTTACTTTCACTAGTAAAGCATGGAAGTAACTCTCTGTATTCCCAAACTTTCATTTATAGTGTTTCAAACTATTTTACAAATTTTGATCGAGACAAAACTTATTCAATTGTTTAGTAGGAGCGTAGTAAAAGTTGATATTTGTCACAGGGCTAAATTTTTTTGCTTAGAAATACATGTAATTGAGGTATAAATACATGAAATAGATGTATATATAAATGAAATGGAGGTATTATTATTACATGAAATGAAAGTATAAAACATGAAATACATGAAGTGAGGTATAAAAGCTAGAAAAAAAAATAAGAAACTGAATGGTTCGGTTAATTTCGGTTAACCGA
Organism: Scalesia atractyloides; assembly: GCA_947069175.1. Classification (NCBI taxonomy): domain Eukaryota; kingdom Viridiplantae; phylum Streptophyta; class Magnoliopsida; order Asterales; family Asteraceae; genus Scalesia; species Scalesia atractyloides. The sequence goes on from CAMTDV010000014.1 coordinate 3,178,515, forward strand.
TGGTAAAAAATATCCGTTAACCAACTCTCGGTTAATTCGGTTTCGGTTCGGTTTTGTCGTATTCGGTTGGTTTCGATTAACAGTTCGATTATTGGACACCTGTAATATATATCATATTTATAATCCATCACTACCAATTTTTTAAAATATAATACAAAAGCGAGCTCAAATAGAAAAATAATTTTATTTTGTCTACAACTGCAAAACCGGCAAAAATGAACCGTAACAATGTAAAACCGTGAAAACTGGCCAGTACAACCGATAAACCAACCCAACTAGTTTGTTTTGCATTCTCTCAAAATCGTAGTTACTGGACCGGTCCAACCTAAAGCTTTCTTCAAAATCAGTAGAACCAGTCGAAAAACATCCCTAATTTTAGATATGGTTCAAATTAGGGATTCCAAATGGTATCAGTTTGGAACCGGTACCGAATTTCCCGATCCGACATGATTTTCGGTACCGACATTTAGCGTTTTCGGTACCGGATCGGTACCAGTACTTACCTTCAAATACCCGTCCGCACCGGTAGCAAACCATGCGTACTAGTTATTTTCAGTACCTGGTACCATTTTTTAGGATTTTCGATACCGGTACCGGTTGGTACCGAGCTTATCCGTACTTCAGATCCAGTTACTAGCCTTTACTTGTAACTTTTCAGTGCAAAAAGGGCATAACTTAAAAGATCAGATAGACTTAAGGAACCATATCGTAGTTAAGTTAAAGTACAGGGGTAAAACTAAAACTAAAACTCTGATACTTGTACTTGATCAGTTGATCCGACCGGATCGGAGAAGCGGTCTACACTCCACCGCATTCCGCCACTGCTTCGTTGGAGATCTCCGATCAGATCACGCTGTACGTATTCCTATCGTTCTCTTTTTAATAATAACACAACATACATGTATATAATGCAATAAATTTCTGTATAATGCACTTCATATCATCATCATTAGGGCTCGTATTATGGTTCCATTACGTTATAACGATCTGCTTGATGAAACCTTTTGTTGAGTTTCTGTAACTGCTTTGGGATCTGTACGGATATTTCGATCTATATGAAAGCATTGCTATTGGTTAGGGTTTTAATTTTACCAAATTGTGGAGGTATTTATGAAATTGAGATTAAATTGTAGCTGAACTCTAGACTGTAGAACTAAATTAGAGTTGTTCCAGCTCCTGATTTTGTGGTTTTTGTTTCAATTAGTTAAGTTAGGGTTTGGATTTTTGGATCGAGTTTGCATTTCTGAAATTTATTTGTGCAAAGGGATTCTTAATATGCTATGCAGTTATATTGGTGTTATATCCCCCTGGTAAAATTTCGGTACCGATATTATCGCGATATATATCACCAATATTTTACTGATATAATCGATAGATCACCGATATTTGACCGATGTAACCGATATATCACTGAATTATTAGTGTTAAATTGCTATATATATAAATTCTGCATTATATTAAAATTACCGATATCTCACCGAGATAACTTATATCTCAAATATCGGTTCTTGACCGATATCGATATTTTACCGGATTAACTGCATAGTTATTATGCATGTGATAAATTTAGGTGACTTCTTGGATGTTATTTATTTAGTTTGTAAATGTGTTTTATCATACAGGGAACACTTAGAATTCTAGTGGACCAAAATGGCTAGCACAGCGTGTTTTATGATCGTTAGCAAAAATGACATTCCTATATATGAGGCTGAAGTTGGGACTGCTCCTAAAGTATGATTTTCTTTAATATATCACTTGTAGATTCTAAAAATTTGTTACTATACGTTAAATGATGTAAAACTGTTTTTTTTTTCTTTATAAATCTGAATCTGTACAGTCATGTATGCGCATAGAAAATTCACTTCTGTTGTGAATCTATATTTTCTGAGATTTTTTCAAGCACACATACTGATTTAAAAGCTCGTATTTTGCAATGTCATCCTAGAAAGAAGAAGCTGCGCACCAGCATCAGTTTATTCTTCATGCCGCTTTGGATGTTGTACAGGATCTTGCCTGGACAACAAGTGCTATGTAAGATTCATAATCACTCTTTTTAACGCTCAATCAAGAAAAACGTGCTCATGTAATATTGTTTCAACTATTTCTGTTTTCAGGTTTCTGAAAGCAATTGACAGGTTCAATGATTTGGTGGTGTCGGTGTACGTTACAGCTGGTCATATCCTTGTTTTGCATTTTTGTTGACAAAAATTACTTTTGTGATTGTTCAATGGTTATATTAGGTGATTTTCGTTTCTTTAAGGTATTATTTTATGAATTTGTATTATTATTTTTCCATTTGATTTTGCTTTGACTCAAGCTATACATACACGATTGATGCTGCTTCATGACTCCCGTAATGATGATGGAATCAAAAGCTTCTTTCAGGAGGTCCATGAGCTTTATATAAAGGCAAGTTCATTTCACCTTAGCAAATGTTCTAAACTTCTGATGCATATGTAAAATACTTTTAGTTTGATATGATGTTAACATTCTATGCAAGTAACATGTTTTACAGCAGGTAAAATAATGGCATGTAAATGGTTTTTGTTAATTTAGTTACTTTATGACTCTTTGCAGACTCTTCTGAATCCTCTCTACCTACCAGGATCCCGTGTTACTTCTTCACATCTTGATACAAAGGTCCGAGCACTTGCAAGAAGGTACCTATGAGGGCAAATGGGTAAATTTAAATTTCAGTCCTTTTAATTGTAACCATTACCCAATCTTAATGCTGGTTCCAACTTCTCTACAAGATGTCTGCCTACATTACACTTTGCTGAAAATTTTGTTTTTCATGGGTTATGTAAAAGTGTATTTTTTTTTGTGTTCTGGCTAATTATAGGACATGGCCTGTTGTTTGTTAGATAATGATAGATTTTAAAAAAAATTGTATTGTTTAGCATATTATGTTACTTGCTAGGAAACCATCTCCATGTAAGTCAATGCTGAAGTAATAAGAGGTGACAATTCTGACCCATTAGTCCATTACATGTTAAGGATCAATTTGGGTCATGCTTACCCCTAACGGGTAAAACAGGTAATGTAAATAGGCTATCGAAAATCGGAACGGGTCAAACTGTGTCATTAAATAAGTAAACGACCATTAAAGTAATAATATTTTGTAATCATAATTGGCCCACTATATACAACTATACATATATTGACATAAATGTTATGGGTCAACCTAACCTGTGCATAAAAAGTTGCCCGTTTTCCCGCAGGTGCTCAACTGTTCTAAAACATTGATAACCAAAACTTATCTCTTTATGCATGCATTGAAATACCATGTAATTACTTTATAGTATTATACAGCGATATACAAAATGATAATCATGTATTGAAATGTAGAAAAGCTTCTAGCAGGTTCATCTCGAACACTTGACTCATTTTGGGTTTGCATTCGTTCTTTATATACAACTGCAGCTCCTAAAAGATTGAAGAAGAAGAATAAGCAAGATTTGGATGAAGAAATAGTCCTTTAATCGGGTAATTTTCCATTCGTTTTCCGCTTATCTGATTACAACCTTCGATCGAATACCATTGCCATTTATTCTTGTGATTTACATCTCTTCTCCACACCACCATTTCTTTAGCAATTTCCTTGTATAAACATACACCACCTTCAATTCCCACACACTTTGTACTGCCACCAACAAATCCTTTTCCTAATTCAACTGGCATTCTTTCGATCACATTCCATTTATCATCCTCTCCTAGCTCCCAAACTAACACATTTCCGCCATGGGTCCCGCCAATAACCGCCAGCTTGCCGTCTCGTGGGACCATGGCGGCAAATTCGAGTGTGTGACCCATTGGCACACTTAGTTCTTTCCATTTGCTGGAACTCATCTCAAAGCCCATTATACTATATGCGCGGGCTGAGGTCATCCAGTAGAGGACCCCACATGAGTAGACACTCTCGTTTGGGGTCCATACAGTAAGCCTCACAGCAAACTCTATCGGCATGGACCCTATAATCGTCCGGTTATCACTTCTAGAATCGAACATTTCTAACGTCGGTTCATAAGATGCGGCACCACCACTTGCCGCTTCACACATCCCACCCGCCACGTACACTTTGAACTGGCGGGGACAATCCTCTATGACTCCCACTGCCGGATTAGTCCTCGGTTTCTGCAGCTGCGGAAGGTGACGGAATCGACCAGTGAACGGGACACCCACTGACAGCTGAAAGGGTACGCTTCCAGTCGATTTAAACAGTATCAACCCTGTCCTGGTATTGTGGACACTGGTCGTGTCATACTAGGAAAATGTTTCAGACCGAGCACGTGCCAAGTGCTCTCAATTGGGTTATGAACAAAACACAAGTTGCCGGTGCGGGTGGGTAAGGCAACGAACCATGGCGGGTGTTGGAGGCGGGTGGTGGTGGACCGGCCGCAGTCATGCCAGTGGCGGCAGGTGGCCATGGCACGTGCCAAGGAGTGTGGAGGGAGGTAGGAGAACACGTTGGATAGCAAATCAGAAGGGAGATTGTTCCACATGTTTGAGTGGTGGATGAAGTGATGAACATATGAATATTTGGAATTATAAACAGAGAATGCAATAATTGCATAGAGATGCGTACCTAGTGCCGTTTCTGATCGAATTGAGAGTCACATGGCCATATGTACTCCGTACTTATTGTTATTATAAAATTTGGTGTGATGTGTGTATTGGGTTTGGTCCTTAGAAGAGCTGAAAGGTCACAAAAGCATCCAAATTTCATTTCTGTTTCTGCTGCTTTTATCTTATCATACGGTTATACGTAACCATTGATGTGTTGTCGTACCAAACGATGATGAAAAGCACCCGATGTGTTGTCGTACCAACGATAATGAAAAGCACCCGATAAATAAATGATAGTTGAATTTCGATGAGTTTTATGCGTATTTAACATGTCAATGTTGGCGTATTATTAATACACATTTAGGGTAGCTACATGCAGTGGCGTTGATTTTAAGGGACGGAGTGCCCCGGGCCCTCCACCCCAATGTTTCGGTTAAAAGTGTAATATTTTCGATTTTTCATCCTAAAATTTTAAAATTATATATGTCCTGCTCAAACATAACATTTGTACGCTTCTACTTTTCCAATCAATTATGAATGAGGGTACCACCCAAGCCACTTGCACCTTTTTATGTTAATAATAATATGATTGATAATAAAAAAAACTATAATAATAAAGTAGCAATGATAATAAATCCCCACCACTCCAATGAAGTCCAATCGAGCCACTTTGTCACAACACAACAAAACTGGCAACCAATGAATTGGTCTCAAAAGTATTTTGTGTAACATGTCATTTTCCTAAAATATTTCTTGGTGTATAGCTTTCAATGGAATAACTCATAATGCTCTTTTGAAAATGATTTTACATCATCAATTTCATTGTACTAATATTACTAAGCATATAATCTGAAAAAGATGACCATAACTACAACCTTTAACTGTAGGACCATATTTTGATGCAAGTTTTTGTGCCTTTATTAAACTCCTTGTGCATCAATAAACATTGAAGCATTGTTTTTTAATGAACGGCAAACTATATATAAAACGACACATCTGATTAGCATACAACTAAAAACACAATCACATATTAAGGAGCATATTGTTTACTAGCTAAAGGAGTGGAACCATATAAAACGGCGGTTTTGAGTGAACGAGTTAATTTTTATTGAAGAGTTGTTGAGCTTGGCTTCTACCTTACTGGTTTTGAAAAAACTTGCTACAACTCATTGTAACTATTTAAATAACATTCCCTCACAAATATCATCTTTTGCAATGAGATTTTCTTGATCTTTTACAAAGGCCCATTAGACCTTGCACACCTACCACACACCATGCACAATTTGTAAGATATTAACAAGCCAACAAAACACATGTTCCTTTTTTCTTTTGTTTTTTAGTCACTTTCTAGTGATCACCAACACTTTTCTTTGCAAGTTGGAAGATAGAATGAAGATTCCTTCCACACCTTCATTTGTGATATTCTTCTCTTAATGGTTGGTGCATAATTCAAGAATCTCATCAAACCCAAAAGCACAAAGATTTTCTTGATTTGAAGTTGGTTTCTTGAAGCTCATTTGACATCAAGATTCCAGATTTTGCAATTTTTGAAGGTGGGTTTTCTTCTTTATTGGTTTTTTATTCCAAATTTGCTTGCTTTTGGTTGTTAAATTTAAAACAAAAAAAAGATTGATGACAATGATTTATTTATTTATTTATTTATTTTTTTGCTTTGAACAGTTGCAATAGAAGGTAAATATGTCCCTCCATCCATTGAATTACCCATCGAATGTGCTCGGTAAATTGAATAAGCCAAAAAGAATGAATAAAACGACGATGAATGTAACCCGGTGCCAGAAAGAAGCAACAAGCCCGCGTCCACACACAACTTTGGTTTAAATTTGGCTTCAATGAGCAGCAAGAATTCTATTAAAGGTTCATTATTATATCAGCCCAGTCTAGTGGGAATAATAGGCGGTATGTCACCAAATGTCACACTGGATTTCATTAAAAAGCTAAACACGAGCAATGAGTGTAAACAAGACGAAAATGGGCTTCCTTTTGTTCTTTGTTCCTATCCGATTATGAACAAGGTGAATGATGATGACACTCAAATTGTGGAAATTTTGAGACGTAAAAGGGTTTTTCTTGAAAGATCAGGGGCGCGTTGTATTGTGATGCCATGTCACTTATTACATTCACGGTATGAAGAAGTTTCTAAAGGGTGTTCGGTTCCTATGTTACATATGGGTGAGTGTGTTGCAAATGAGCTTAAGGAAGCTAAGTTAAAGCCACTTGAAGCTGGAAGCCCGTTGAGAATCGGGATTCTTTCCACTGATTCAGGCGGATTCTATCGATATAAACTTCAAAAGGAGGTAACTAATCAACCACTTTATATTTAAAAATCATAGTTATATGACGGGTCATTACTGGTTCAAGTTGAAACGGGTCACTTTTCATTACGAGACAAAGTTGGATGGTTGTCTCGAAATATCTTTTGTCCATTACATATTGTTGCATATACTTGTTACTGTTATGAGTAAGGTTATTGTATAAATGAGTTTTAACATACAAATTGACTTAATGTGAAAAGTGAAAGTTTTTTCTTTTTTTGAAATTTCTTTTTCTCATCTTAATTTTAGTCCCGGAATCTAAAAAAATCGAGATTTTACACTAGTAGAGTAATTATTTAATCACATAATTACTCTACTAATATAAAATCACGATTTTTTTTTACAATTAAACATCATATTTAAGTAGATGGAAAAAAAATAAAAAAGTTTCGTTCACTTCTAATGTTAAGACACCATTTGTATTTGATCTTTACGCTACTTGTTATTACCATTATAATCTAAATTTTTGAATAGAAAGATTAGGAGGGTATGTACCTTAGCGAAAAGTTTTCGATTTTTTGTATGTGTTGTTTAAGCTCTATTTATACTACAACTTTATAAATTTGTGTATTGTAAATGCAGGGTTTTGAGGTTATTCTTCCAGACAAAGCTACAATGGAACACGCGATAATTCCGTCAATTGAGGCGATCAGCAAAAAAGACATAGAAGGGGCACAAAACCTGTTGATAATAGCATTACAAGTGCTTCTTGTGAGGGCTGTGAATATCATCACTCTTGCATCAGATGATGTGAGAACAATTTTGCCACATGATGACCCTTTGTTGAAAAAATGCGTTGACCGGTTGGATTCGTTAGCTCGGTCAACCGTCAAACTTGCTCAATCAGCCATTAAATGTTCTCAATAATCAAATGTATATGATTTTTTCTTTAGTAAGACTTGAGTTGTATAGAAATACTAGTAATAGCAGTTTCTACTTGATTATATGTTGTATTAGCAGACAAGCAATTTTAATAAACAGACTGTCTTTGAAAATTCTGAGGCTCTGTGCGGCTAGAAAAAATGGATCCCTAAAATATTAACTTATATATATTGAAAAAAAATCAACAATATGATGATGATTGTGATAACAATAAACAAAAAGATCCGTGAGACTCGAGCATTGTTGGAAGCAAATTTTACAAACAACTCTTCATAATCCATATTCTCGATCTGATTCACCACAATATTGGGTCTAAACTAATTTACTTACCGAGTAACATTATTTTTGCATCAAAATTGATTTACTACAAAATTGGGCCTCGAAATTTGATTCACCACAATATTAGGCCTAAAGTAATTCAATTGTCGGCAATTTGTTTAACGGAAATTATATAAATTTGTTTCTAAGTCGGCCCTCCCTTGACGGTACCCCCCCCCCCGGTCGTCGGCCCCTGTAAACTCAAACACCCTACTAACTATTTCGGACTCTACCTAGTTATCTGATTCTAGTTCCCGGTAATCACTTTGAAAATGCACATACAAAAATCCAAAATCACTTTGAAAAGCGACGACTGAGACCATGTTAAAAGTTTCCGGTTGACATCCATCCACCTGTTACTCAAATCCCCTTATCAAGCTCTTCATTGCCATGATCGTAGTGACAACGATCGGCATAAGCACAATAACCCCTTTATTATTTAAGCCACACTTCCTTATTTCTATTTAGTAACATTTTTGTTATTTATCGGCATAAGCACAATAACCCCTTTATTATTTAAGCCAACGCTTCCTTCTGATGAGTTCTTCTATTCGGTAAAATTTTAATTATTATTTAGATAATATTGGCCTTTGGAAAATTGGTTTTCCGTCTAAAAAATTGTTATGAACTTTCAAGCCAAGTTATTGTCTTTCTAAAATTTTATATTAATAGTTTCATAGTATATTATGTATTATTTACATAATTGTTAACTTACTATTCAATAACTTTAAGAAAACATTCAAGATCATTATAACAACAAATGAGCCAACTCATAAGAGCTAAATACGGGCTCACTAGCCCCTATAGAAGAACATTAGGAGCCAAGCTAGCTCGGTTAGTGGTGTTATGAACTTGAGTATGAGTTAATATTGGTTCTACTCAGCCGTCTCATTAAATAACGACTCACAACAAGATATATATGGTAAAACAAAGAGTAAATGAAGGTATTTATAAACGCAAAAAAGAGTTTTAAGGATGAGTTTGGTTCACAAAATTCATGAAACTGGAATATGAATTTCACCTTTTAATGTATTTGATTTTCATTCTTAACGTGTTTGGTTATAAAAATAATGAATCGGAAAAACTTCAATCAAAGCAATTGGAACGACAACTCTTTGTTGTTGCATCAGCCTCACGCGGGATGGTGGTTAGAGTCCCCCACCCGCTCTATAACGAGACTAACCAGCTTTGTAAAGGGGGGGGGGGGGGGGGGGGGGGGAGAGAGAGAGAGAGAGAGAGGAGGGTTTATACTTTGTGAAGATTTAGTCAAAGATTATATTGGTTCAGAAGTAACACATAATTTGCACTTAATCTTAACATCTATAAATATTTATTCTGAAGGTACATTGAATGATCAAATGAAGGAATTTGGATGCAACTGTTCTATGAGCCTTGGTTGTTGCTGCCAAAGGTATTCTTCACAGCACCGGCCGCACCCTCGGCTAAGTTGGCTGCACCAGTTGCAGCACCTTGTGCTAAGCCCATCACGCCACTTGCTGCGCCGCCAGCCATCATAGCTGCTCCTTGTGCCATCGTCTGTACCGAATTTTGAGTCTGCATGCACATATTCAATATGTGAGTTTACTACTTTCGATAATAAATTAATCTTCCAAATCTTATATTGATTCTGAACCAACATGTAAATGAGTGCTTCAAACTTATTATTGACGATTAATACTGGTGGTACGTGACAGACAACAAAATAGAACTAAGTGTTGGCTAAGACGGCTTAAATTATGCACGCCCTTTACACGGTTTTTTGTGTCGGCTAAAATTTAACCCACCCTTTAACCTCTTGGCCGAAGGTGCATCTGTTCTCTCCTAGTTGATTTTTTATCAAAGAGTAAGGTTATTGTACATGAGAAGCGAAAGGGAGGTTTTTTTTTTAATTTTTTTTATAAACTAAAGGATAATGTTTAATTGCAAAATATACAAAAAGAATAGTGATTTTACACTATTATATAGTAATTATGTAATTTTGGTAGAGAGTAATAGAAATTACATAATTACTCTAATAATGATGTCTTCAGATTCAGAGACTAAAATACGTGCTTAATTAATAAGATAGAAAAAAAAGTTTAAAAACAAAAAGAAAAGATATTTTTCCTTGGCTATAGAATAGACTGGGCCAAAGAGTGCTAACCGGGAGCGAAGGGTCCAGAAGTGAGCCGAAGGAAAAAAGGTGGTTATAGGACTAAAATACATGCTTAATTTGGAAAAAAAGGTTAAAGGAAAAGAAAAAAAAGATTCTCTCTTTCACTATCACGTTACGTCAATTTTTACTTTGTCTATTTTCGCAAATCTTAATATTCAACTTAACTCATAAATTACACCTTTTTTATTTTTCCTAATTGATTTTTTTTTCTAAATGTCTATTTTTGCAAAGGTTAAATTCAACTTTACTCTTAAATTACACCTTTTATATATACAATCATGGGAGTTAAATCCTCACCAAGCCTTATCCAATACGATTAAAAATTAAAAAAAAAAAAGAATTTTTGACCAAGGCAAAATCCATAGAAAAAAACTTGACAGTTGTAATTGTGAAATGATAATCTATTTTGATGGTTGTAAAACAAAAAAAATTGAAAAAATTAAGCATGTTGGCATATATAATAATAATAATACCTGCTCTAGAACACCAGCATTTTGGGCAGGTTGTTGGGCCGTTGCTGCATCTCTATGCAACTGCAACCATCATGAAAATCAGGTCGAAACAATTATAGAGATTAAAATGTAATGGCGATCGATCAGATAAATTGTGGGATACCTGAGGTTGATCGGCCGTGGCTTCACCTTCAAAGGTGGCTTGTTGACTCGCCATCTGATCTTTTATCGCTTTTCGGGTGGAAAAGTTGCAATGAATGGATTGGTACCGAAGGAAAAGGTTGTATTTATGTATGTTTTTTAAGGCAAACATGTGGCCTCTTTAACACGTGGATATAACTATGGCATGCCACCATTGTTTAAGGAGATATATGTATTGGCCTATAAAGTCCGGTTTATGTTTATCGGACAGTTTTTTTTTTTCTTTTTGTTATGTCTATAAAATCTGTCGGGTCAGTTCGTTTACTTTTGATATAAAGTTGGGTCATCGAAATTAAGGTGAATCCAGTTCGAACTTAATGTAACTTTGTTTGAAAGTATTCTTCATGCATGTTTAACTAATTTTTTACTACAAAGTTAACAATAAGTTCACACTTATCGTTAGCCTAATTAGGGTTCAAAATCCAACTCGTGTTCATAAAGGTGGACGGCACCTGGAAGCATCATCGGGAAAAGGAGCCAGAAGATCTGACCAAATCGTTCCAGATAGGCTCAAACTTAGGATGTTACGAGAGATGAAGGTCAAGCGTGGAGAAAAAGGTGTGTGATAAAGGCGCCCACCACGTGGTGCCTGCATTTGCTTTTTTTTTTTTTTCTTGGAGGGACTCCCTATGCACACTCCATATGGCCTTAATATTTTGTTTATCCTTTGTTTTGCTTATGTTGTAAAGGTTCCTTTTTTATAAGGTAGAACGCAAGCAGTTTCAATGATTTGGCAACATAGTTATCAATTTAACCACAATTGAACGTTGTGTCACTCCATGTGTCAGCGTGGACCTTGTTATAATGAATGATCGTCTGGTCTTAGTGGGACCGAACTTCTAATGAGGAAGTGCGAGAGTTGATGTAGATAATTTTCTGTTCAAAAAAATTTTCGATTGTTTTACCACAAATTATATTAGAGGTAAAATCGTCCAAAAACATATGAGATAATCCATCTTTTGGTATCAAAGATTTAATATACAAGAGGACTGAGATAGTGTTCGCCCTTGTATCTGATGGAAGCAAATCACAAACACATACAAATAACTCCTTTTTTTTAACGAGAAACGTATCCATGACTCTTTTCTCTTTTATAAATTAAACCACCACAAATTACCAAACTATTTATCCCTTATTTATACTAAACGTTGCTTGATCACCAAGCCACCTATCTTAATCAAATTCCTATTAATAAACTATATTTAAAATAAACTAAAATTATCCACCTTATAAACTTTAGTCAATTTGCAACTTACCCTTTAGTTCTCCCTAGTTATTAAGATTAACCCTTCAATATCATACCATATGGATGAAATTGTAGAATGATACAAGATTGATAAAACTCGCAAACCTTACTAGCCGATTATAATATTACTCGAGCTCGACTCTTGACTTTCTTAGGTAGTTTATAACCTCGAAAGTCTTCTTAGGTAGCTTATAACCTCAAGCCAAACATTCCCTCTATCAGCATTAACATAAATACTCTTTATTCATATTTTGCAAGATCGCTGACATCAGTAAAATCCTTTCATTTCAAGATCACTGACATCACTAGCTACTTCAAGTCATTCTACACTAATGATATCCATTTCACAAGAAGAGGTAACACCCATTTAGGCCCAGCCCAATGAGTTTGGGTCCAACACATATGGACCAACAAGGGGCTTAGCCCATCCCCCTTATACTATATAGGAGCCTCAATTCTATTGTAAATGATCCTCTCTTCTCCTAAAACATAAAGCTCTACTTTCTTTATCCCTCTCATTTACTCTCGTTTAGATATTAATACTGACTTGAGCATCGGATGGTAGTTTAGAGACCCTGGTCTCTGACCCCTACTAATGAGTTGTTTATGTGGTTTCATAGCAACACCTCAGAGCAAATCAGAGAAAAGGAAGTGTGCTCAGTCCATGTCTAGAGTTGATGCAATCACCCAGTTATCCTCGGCGGATAATTTTTGCATCTTGAGTCGCCATCAACATCATCATCAACGAAAAATCAACCAAATTATGCAATCCCCATACCCAAAGGTCAAGCGTGGCATCGCTCGAATTTGAAAATACAAGGATAATGGATGACTGTAATCATCTTTCAAAACTCATGCCAATGTTGACTTATAGAAGTCAACATAATGATACGAACAGTCTGCTTTGTTTGATTATTTGAAGTCTTTAGTTTGTTTTGTGTAAGTTTGGTTTGTTAAGGACCATTATGGCCTTTTTGTTTTATTTGGGGTGTCTTGTGGAACTTTTATTAATTGTGATTTGATTACAAACCTAAATGTCGTCAAGGTCTGGACATCCAGAATTTCGGCTTTTCTTCACATCTCTTAGCTTTCTTATTCTCTACCCTATCAAGGGTATCAGAGCCGTTCCGATCTCCGGTCGGAATTACTCTCGTTATCATGACGAACACTCGCAACCAGGAAGTTGACAACACCCTCAAGAATCATGACAAGGCCATCATAGAGATCCAAGCATCGTTATCGGCACTAGCGAAACAACAAGAAGAAATCTTGAAGGCGGTTCAAGATAAATCGGGTCAGAGTAGCGGCGACGGGTTTAGCTCGGGTTCGTCGTTTCCTCCCGACGGTAATGAGTCAAGGGTAATCGATCCTTGCGAGTGGGAAAGGTCGAATTCCCCAAGTTTTCGGGTGAAGACGTAGAGGGTTGGGTCTACCGTTGCGAACACTTTTTCGCGATGGACGAGACTCCCGAAGAGGTTAAACTTAGGTGTGCTGCTGTTCACTTGGAAGGGGATGCTCTCCAATGGCACAGGGCTTTCATGCGCATACGTGGTGCTACCGTATCTGAAGTTCCATGGGAAGATTATGTGAGATCTATTTCGACCCGTTTTTCTAACGCTATGTTTGAGGATCCCTTGGAAGAAATAGCTTCCCTCAATCAAACGGGTTCACTTCACGAACTAAACATTGCCTTTGATTCATTATTGAATAAGGTGACACTTAGTGAAACACAAGCTGTGAGTCTCTATCTTAAGGCTCTTAAGCCAGACATTAGGGGCCGGTTAAGATGTTTAAACCGCGCACCTTGCACGAGGCATATGGGTTGGCTAAGACTCAAGCACTAAATAATGAGAATTGGGATGCGAAACTTAACCGGGGAAGTGGGATGTGGGGAACACAAGGGGTAGCACCAGTTCAAAGGTTACTCCACCAACCAATGCTACTAAACTATCACTTTTACCATCACCCGACCGAACAACCGCTACTAATACTAAACCCACAGCAGGTGCACGTCGCCTTACGAGTAGAGAGTTGGAACAAAAACGAGCAAAAGGGGAGTGCTTTTGGTGCACAGAAAAATTCGGTCCCGGTCATAAATGCCCTCGGAACCGGAATCAAGTGTACATCATCGAGGTGGAGGATGAGGATGAACCGGTTGTGGAAGAAACAGTACTCGAAGATGAAGAGAAGGAGCACCAGTTTTTAATTCATGCGTTAACTGGTATTCCCTCCTACTCAACTATGCGGGTGCAGGGTTCGATGGGTACTCGCCAACTTCACATACTTATTGACTCGGGGTCGACTCACAACTTTATTGACATTAAATTGGCAAAACGGTTACAGTGCAAGGTAAGGGACATTCCTCCTATTAATGTTGGTGTAGCGAATGGGAAGAAACTCACTTGCAATCAAATGTGTCCTGACTTCCAGTGGACCATGCAAGGTCATTGGTTCACAACAGAAGTTTTACTTATAGCTTTGGATAATTATGACATGATATTAGGTGTACAGTGGCTTCTCCCGTTAAATGACATTACTTGGAATTTCCAAAAGATGACCATGCAATTTGTGGTAGATGACAAGCAATATGAATTAAAGGGACTTCAAAATAATAAATTAATGGTGTGTTCGGTAGAAAAAATGGAGGAATTGATGAAAAAACATTCTAAGGATGAAGCAATACAGTTATTTAGTCTCCAACTCGCCAATGGGGGGGTCCGAAGTTACCCACCAATCCAAGATTTTATGCAATCAGACCCACTCGCACGAGAACCTGCCTTGGAAAGAGTTGACCCAAGCTTTCTCCGAGGTATTTCAGACGCCAAAGGGTTGGCACCCAGTCGGCCTTTTGATCATCGTATCGTCCTTAAGGACCGAATGGAGCCAATTAGCCAACGACCTTACCGGTACCCGTCGGTTCAGAAAGATGTGATAGAGAAGACCACACGAGAATTATTGGATTCAGGGGTTATACGTAACAGTCAAAGCTCATTTGCGGCCCCGGTTGTGTTAGTTAAGAAAAAAGACGGGCAATGGCGGATGTGCATGGACTATTGCAGGCTTAACGAGGCAACAATTAAAGATTAGTTTCCAATTCCACTAATTGAAGAATTGTTGGATGAACGGGTGGAGCCACATTTTTTTCAAAATTGGATTTACGCTCTGGGTATCATCAAGTTCGTATGGCACCTGAAGATTCATAAAACAGCGTTTCGAACCCACGAGGGCCATTATGAATTTCTTTTTATGCCATTTGGCCTTACGAACGCACCGGCAACGTTCCAAGCTCTTATGAACCATGTTTTCCGACCTATGTTAAGAAAAGGGGTACTTGTGTTTTTGATGACATACTTGTGTATAGCGGAAGTGAAGACCAACACATGCAACATTTAAAACAAGTCCTCTCTATTATGAAGGAAAATAAGTTGTTTGCTAAAGAATCAAAATGTGTGTTCGGGGGACGCGCGGTGGAGTATTTGGGCCATCTTATTTTTGGGGAGGGGTGAAAACGGACCCAGCCAAAATAGAGGCTATTCAACAATGGCTGGTACCGAAGACACTAAAACAGCTAAGGGGTTTTTTTGGGGTTAGCCGGGTATTACAGGCGTTTCATGAGGTCCTTTGGAATAATTGCTAAACCACTTACCAACTTATTAAAGAATGATGCATTGCATTGGGGAGAGGAAGCACATGAAGCTTTTGACCGGCTCAAAGGAGCTTTATCCTCAGCACCAGTTTTGTCATTGCCCGATACCACTAAACAATTCGTTGTGGAAACGGATGCTTCGGCGGGTGGGCTATGGGCGGTTCTAATGCAAGAGCGCCACCCGGTTTCATTTTAAACAAGGCTCTCTCCCCAAAACAAAACGCATTATCAGTGTACGAGAAGGAGTTGCTAGCGATCATGATGGCGGTGAAACAGTGGCACTATTATCTTATCACGGGCCCATTTATTATACGCACGGATCAGAAAAGTCTCAAACATCTTCTGACCCAAAAGGTGACAACTCCATTGCAACACAAATGGCTCGCGAAACTCATGGGCTATGATTATTGCATCGAGTACAAAAAGGGGCGAGAGAATGTTGTTGCCGACGCCTTATCACGGGTCCAGGGTGCCACATTATTAACTACTGCCATCTCACAAATAGAACCTTTATTATTTCAAAGAGTTATGGATAGTCAAGTCCATGATATTGAGGTTCAAAATATTATAAGAAGCTTAAAAGTGGTGAAATTTTGCCCAGATTTAAATGGAATGGAAGGTGGTTGACCAAAGGTGATCGCATGGTGGTTGGGGGAGACGCCCACTTCGGGATGAGATTGTTACGATTTGTCATGAGTCACCCATGGGCGGTCACTCAGGAGTTAGGGCCACGGTTCAACGGGTGAACGGTCTTTTTTTTGGAAGGGAGTTTCAAAGATGGTGCGACAGGTTGTCCATAAGTGTGACGTGTGTATGCGGGCTAAGCATGAAAATGTTTCATCACCAGGGCTGTTACAACCTTTACCCGTTCCTGACACTATTTTCACGGATATTTCCATGGATTTTATAGGTGGGTTACCGAAGGTCAGGGGTAAAGATACTATATTTGTGGTGGTTGACCGACTCACGAAATATGGTCACTTCATGGTTCTTGGCCACCCGTTCTCTGCCAAGGAAGTTGCTCAGGTATTCCTCGACAATATTTATAAACTGCATGGTTGCCCTAACTCGATTATCTCAGATCGTGATCCGGTGTTTTTAAGTTCGTTTTGGACGGAAATCTTAAAGCTTCAAGGGGTGTCCGCCAAATTGTCTACGGCTTACCACCCCCAAACCGACGGGCAAACAGAAGTTGTTAACAGGTGTTTGGAAGGTTATTTATGGTGCATCGTGATGGAACGGCCCCACACGTGGGTTAAATGGGTGTCCTTAGCTGAGTGGTGGTATAACACTACATTCCACTCTTCGTTGGGGAAGTCGCCTTTCAAGGCTCTCTACGGGTATCGCCCTCCCCTACATATCCCTTATATTCCCAAGGACACGCCCGATAAGGAGGTTGATGAAATGATGCAAGACCGAGAGGCCGCGATGAGGGTCTTGAAACAATCGCTACTTAAGGCTCAAAACCGTATGAAACAACAAGCCGACAGGCACCGCACTGAGAGAGAATTTGAAGCTGGTGATTGGGTCTACCTCAAGTTGCAACCGTACATGCAAAATTCCCTACGAGTTCATAAGCACTCTAAGCTCACACCAAAATACTTTAGCCCCTTTTTGATTATAGAAAAGGTTGGTAATGTCGCCTACAGGTTGGATCTACCAGATGAAGCTCAGATTCACCCCGTTTTTTCATGTGTCGCTGCTTAAGGATGCAGGCGGGCCGCCATCCAAGGTAGTTCCTCTTCCGACAGGACCGCGGTTTAGTTTGTTACCTGAAAGGGTGTTGGATCGAAAGTTGGTTAAAAGGGGTAACATGGCAGCGATGAAGATACTGGTTCATTGGAAGGGGCAGACGACACAAGACGACACATGGGAATACCTTGATGACTTACAGCTGCGTTTCCCCGACTTCAGCGAGCTCACTTCTTGAGGTCAAAAAGTGTGTTATGGAGGGAGTATTGATACGAACAGTTTGCTTTGTTTGATTATTTGAAGTCTTTAGTTTGTTTTGTTTAAGTTTGGTCTGTTAAGGACCATTATGGCCTTTTGTTTTATTTGGGGTGTCTTGTGAAACTTTTATTAATTGTGATTTGATTATAAACCTAAATGCCGTCAAGGTCTGGACATCCAGAATTTCAGCTTTTCTTCACATCTCTTAGCTTTCTTATTCTCTACCATATCACATAATATGCTTCTTTACCTGATATAAAGAACTGACAGCAGCCATGGATACTCTTTACACTTGAATGTTAAACAAACAAGCTTTTCAGCCATGACAGGGCACAAATGGGTAGCAAAATTCAAGATTCTCCACACACACACACAAAAAAAACACTTTTAAACCTTTATGACATTCTGACAAGACTTCACATTAACTGTTGAGAATAAAGAATAAGCATTTCTAAACCACAAAAAGCCATTTCCATAATTCCATCTAAACTCAATATAACAACAAGATTACATTATTTATAAAATCCCAAAACTTAAATTGTCAAACAACATATTCCCATCTAAGAACCAATACCCCAAAATCTTTATTACTTTTTTAACAACCAACATATAAAACAACATCATATAGATACATATATATATATGTATACCATCCCATCACCGAACCCTCTCTAAAAATCTAATTATTTTTCCCAACTCAAAATCTGTGTAACTGTCTTCAGTTATTCTTTAATTCACACACGAGTTAATTCGATCATATGATTAATCTCTCAGGCTCCGAGCCTTGTATGTAACCATTGACAAACTTCTTCCATCTCTTTAGGAACAGTGTAATGACCGAGCCTGCAAAATCGTATAAAGAATGTTTAAATATCTATTTGGAAAATTTGATTTTAATAATCCAACTTTGACATATTTGTTGGCAACAGTCACAACTAACGAAATTTTTTTGTGTCAGTCCCAACTTTTGACTTATTTTCCCTCTGCGGTCCCATACTAACTAAAAGTTAACTCAGTTAGTTTTTTTTCTGACGTGGACTACCACATAAGCAGTCCACGTCATCTAATCTTTGCCACATAAGCAGTCTACGCCATCAAAACTTTGCCACATAAGCAGTCCACGTCATCAAAAACTAACTGGGTTAACTTTTAGTTAGTATGAAATCGCTGAGGGAAAATATGTTAAAAGTAGGGACTGTCACAAAACATTTTCTTAGTTGGGACTGTTGCCGGCCAAGATGTCAAAACTAGGCTAATTAAAATCCAATTTTCCTATTTATTTTTATGACTACGTCGAATTGAAATACGAATTAATGATTTTGATATCATACCCTTCGTAGATTCGGAACGTGACATAACAAAAACCTGCTGAACTCATCATCTGGTAAGACCTCTCTCCGTATTTGTACGGAACTACTTCATCGCCTGTCATGCATTTTGATGATGTGAATTAGTAAGATTATGTTTATTTATCGTTGTAGAAATAAGCGTTAAAGTTGAAAATACTTACACTGTCCGTGACAGAACAAAATGGGCAATGAAGCAGCGCGTCTTGCAGCATCATTTGATCCTATTTTGTTCCTTATGTTCCTGCATGCCAATATTAACACGATAAGCTTTTTTCGTGTTGAATTTTTTTCATACAAATGACAAATAATATATCTGGTTAGTGAAATTCACCGTGCACCAGGAAGCCATCCGCTTAATCCAACTACGGCTTTTAGATTAATCGGGTACGGGTTTCCATTTCCGTATTTTCCTTGAGCGAAACAAGCTGCAGAGTAAAGTGCACATGCGGCACCCATACTGAATCCTCCAATACCAAGTTTTACTGTTCGAAAAACCAAAAATAGCAAGTTTTATAACTTTAGATGCATAAAAATATCAAAACTAATATACAAACAAAAAGCAAAAAAAAAAAAATAATATATATATATATATATATACACATCAGAGGGCTCTGTAGATAACAAGTTTGCTATATGTGCTATTGAAGCATCTAAACCTTCAACATCATTCGGACCGTCTTCTGAAAGCTCTCCTTCGTCAAACCCTGTTAAGAACCCGAAAATGTTACTAGATCATCACAAGTTTATTTGAATTAAATAACATTCAATGGATTTAAATCATTAAATATTGAAATATTACATGCAGTACAAGGGTATCCCCCTAGCGCGGTCACGGGGCGAGTAGGAGCGGTTGGGCATATCCATTTAATCTGCAAAATGTAACATTATCGGAATCATTAAATGGCGTTTTAACGAAAACGTGAAGAGCAAAACGAAACATGCTTACATTCGGAAGAGGAAGGTTGTCCAAGAGTTGTGACCAGCTGTAGTAATAAAAAGCGTCAAGATCCGAAATAAAATCGTTACAACATAACCATTGTTTGAATACAAAACTGCTGAATCTAATCTACCTTGACCCGTTATCGCCAAGGCCATGCAACCAAGCTATAGTTGCTTGGTGCTTTGCTTTCGGCCTCACAACATATGTCCTCCCAAATTCGACAGTTCGCCTAGCCGTTCTACTACCTAGAATTCATTCAGAAATTTTATCAAACACTTGGTGTGCAACAAACGTTCGAACACGAAACGTTCGTACGTTTTAAACAAATTACAAAAATAATGAAGGGAAATGGTGTTTGAAGTTTAAACTAACCAGAACTCATGGAAGCACTGGAATAACTCATCTTAGACATGTGAAACAGTAAACAATATAAGAAGAAAATAAACAAATTCAACTGCTGGGTTGTGTTTGTAATGTGTATAAGCTGCAATATGAATAAACAGGTTGGTTGTGGGAGTGTTAATTTATAGGGAAATTGGGGAAAAAGAAAAGAATAGAGAACAAGTGAATATTCACACACTAAAAACACACATATGTGTGAACCAGCTGCTGCTGCTGCTGCTGCTGCACATTGTGCCTAAAAATCCGAAAAGACACAAATGGAAAAAGCAAGAAATCTTTTGCATAATGAGAAAGAGAAAAGGAATCGAATGCAGAGCATAAAATCATAAAACCCCACTTCAGGAAATGAGATTAAGGGCTCAAAAATGGAGGGAATTTATGCTTGCCGGTGCACTGCAAATATTAAAATTAAAATTAAAGAACAAAAAAAACTCTTTTTTTTGTTTTTTTTTTCAATTCATCAATGATTTATTTTTTTTATTGATGAATGATGATGATTGATGGATACCCATTATCTTGAAAGTGAAGATGAAGCGTCTAAGTTATGATGATTACCATCAAGATGAAATCTTTAGGTGATCAAGATTCAAGAAACACCATCAAGGTGAAATGCAGCGTAAAACAGAGACATAATAATAATTTTGAATAGGGTTTTTGTTTGTTTAGGCAGGCAGGCAGGAGCAGAATTCAAAGGCATCTTGTATGTGATGTGTACCTTTTTTGCTTTTAAATTTCAAAGGCTCATTGATTTCACTGCCTACTGCCTGGTTATGGGTACATTCCTCGTGCCTGTTTTTTGGAACTACTTGAGTCATCATGTATACGTTATACGACATGTATATAATAATCTGACATGATAAATATTGGGTCGTATAATGTTATATGACTCATACAAATGGAGAAAATATGAGGTCGTATAGCATTCTATACGAGTCGTATAACATTATATGAGGTTTGGGTCGTATAACATTCTATACTGGTCGTATAATGTTATATGGCCCATATACATAGAGAAAAAAACATTTTTATACGGGTTGTATACATGTAGGGTTGTGAAAATAAGATTTTAAGGATGTGGAATAGTGAATTTTTTTTAATTATAAAATCAAGATAGTGTGACAACAAATTACACAAACCCTTTAAATCTTTCTCGTATGAATCATATGAATTTTGAGGAGAAAAATCTTTACCGTTAAGTATTAACCATGATACTAGTTTGTACATGTTCACTATGTACATTGGTATCTACTTTCATTAGTTCATTCTGGTTAGAATTGTAGGTATGTAATATTTTTTTTCAATACCATACCCGTCATGCTTGAGGTTTTTTTTTTTTTCTTGTCATCCCTAATAAAAGGTAATAATGTTGGCGACAAATAACCTATAGATTGTATAAAGAAAAGAGTTTCATAATGTTATGAAAAATGTTTGAGGATTAAAATAGCAGTCACGTGTATTCATAGTTACTTAGAACATCTCCGATGGGTATACTTAAAACACTATCTTGTAGAGTTATTACTATAGTACTATTTGTAAAACGCCGATGAGATGCATGAGTCACACACACATTATATTTATATATTTAGAGATAGTTTCGGAAAATTAAGAGGCTATTATCGTATGGATTAGTTTGTCTTTTTTTTTTTTTTTTAAAATGTCAGAGAATAGTAACCAAGTTTCAAAATTGTTCTAATTAGGTCACTCGTATCATTTTTGTCCCATTTAGATAACTTAACATTCAAATCGAGCTATGTCATTTTTTCCATATGACAAGAGAAAAATAGAGCATAAGATTCTAGGGTTGGATTATTTTAATATATGAAATTATATATATTAAAAATAAAAACACTTTAATTACATTAAAAATAAAAAAAAACAAATTAAAATACACGTCATCACTCGAAGTTAGCATCATATAAAAGAGAAAAAATAAACAAAAATTCACATCACCGCGGTTACCTATGAAATGGATGAAAAAACCTTAATTGTAATAAAAAATGAATGTTGAGTGACCTAATTGTAGGCCTGTAAACGAACTGAACGTTCATGAACTGTTCGTGAACTTGTTCGACGAGAAGTTCGTTTATGTTTGTTTATTTAATAAATGAACGAACACGAACAAAAAATTGTGTTCGTTTAATTAAATGAAGGAACATGAACACACCTTGTGTCCATTCATTTATGTTCGTGAACGTTCGTTTATGTTCTGAATTTATGTTCGTGAACGTTCATTTATGTTCATGAACGTTCGTTTAGGTTTTAGTAAATACATAATAATTATAATTATATAAATATAACTAATTAGTAATTGAGTTTTCAGTAATAAAAACAGAATTTTAATTTTTTTCTTCACTTACTTAATATTTATATAAAAAAACTACTTAATTTTAGTATCTATATATCTTAATTTAGATATGTTTTCGAATGAAATGTAACATATGAGACATTTTTGTTTGTGTTCACCAATGTTAAATTGTGTTTGTTTGTATTTGTTAATTACGTTCATTTGTGTTCGTTTATATTTATTCAGTCATGTTAATTTATGTTTATTCAACTATGTTCATTTAATTTTTTTTTTTGTTTCGTTTATGTTCGTGAACTGTTCGTTTAGGCTTTAAACGAACGAACATAAACAAACAAGAACATGGCCGATTTCTTAATGAACGAACACGAACAAAAAAATGTGTTCGATTGTATGTTCGTGTTCGTGTTCGGTTAAAGTTAAATGAACGAACACGAACATACCGATGTTCGTGTTCGTTCGGTTCGTTTACAAGCCTACTAATTGGAACACTTTTGAAACTTGAATGACCTAATTAGAACACTTTTAAAACTTGGTTACTATTCTATAAAGTTACCCATTTTTTTTCTTGTGTAAATGAAGTAAGGTTTGTTTGTTACATATAAAACTTTACGTAATTTGTTTGTGTGTCTAACACATACCGATCAATATCTGCAAACAAGTATGGTCGTATGGACTTTGTGATATACGTGTTCGCTACATACATATTACGTAGCTACATATCTATGGAGATAAGTATCTACTTATTAACGGATGCAAAATTCACCAACACCAGAAACATATTATATATATATATATATATTGATCGAAGGGGATTGCGCTACACATGTAAGGCCCATAATTAATGTAAAGAAGATCACCCATTGATGGAATCCGGGGGTTAAGAGGGTTCGCTCCCTCCTGTCGTGGACTTTGCAGGTTTTTGGTATCATAAGTGGGATCAAGAGGGTCCTCACTCTCATGTCATAGGACTTTGCTGAATTTTTGCATATAAAATCTACGATTTCTAAAACACACTATTTGTAGAAACCCCCCCCCCCCCCCTCTTTTATCACTGAAAACACATTTATGTAAAGTATTTAAAAAACAACATATTTACACAAGCAACAATTTCATAAACTTTACAATAGTTTATTGTTTTAATTTATCAACAAAGTGTTTGATAAATTAATAAAATCGGAATCGTGTAAAATATTAATAGATGTCAAATACATCTACGGTTCAAATCAGTGTTAAAGTAAAAAGCATGAGATAATTTAACTCGCATCAAAGCAACGGGTGGCTTTTTCTTGTTCTTATTATAATTAATTATTTTAATCTTTTTTTTATGTTCGAATTGTCATATAATAAAATTTTGACGGTGTTCCTTTTCCCTCTGAGTTATTTAAGAGGAAAGATTAGAAACTTTAAATGTTCCTTTGTTAGGTTAATTCGTTTTTAAACACAAGACAACATATGCTGTTGCCACTATCTTTGTCAACTATCATTATACTAAGCATCTTTGGTTCGTATCGATATCCAACCATAAAAACATTGAATATGTATTTATTTATAATTATTCAGAAGTTAAACTCATATGCACACTAATCATACTGCTAAAGCTATTATTATATTATTATTATTATTATTATTATTATTATTATTATTATTATTATTATTATATTATTATTATTATTATTATTATTATTATTTTATTATTATTATATATTATTTGTTATTGTTATATTATTATTATTATTATTATTATTTTATTGAAAGTGTCGATGAACAGTAGTTCAAAATTTTTTAATATTGTGTTTTCTAATTTGTATTATTATATTGTTTTTATTAATTAAATTGATTTTAAACAAGTTATTTGGTTCAGCTCGGTATTGTTTTTTTTTTCTAGGTTTTTATTATTATATTATTTTCTTATTAACTTACGTTTTCAAACAGTAAAAATAAATAGGGTATTGATACAGATGTTGTTTAATCGGTTTCGACTCGATTTGTTATGATAGTGGCACGATATATGTTTTAGAAATAAAAATCGCAATGTTGAAATAAAATAAATATAAAATGCAAACGAACTGAATCATTATCAACTAAACAACATCAGTTCCAATATCGATATATTTTTTTATTGTTTTCGATGGCAACGAACCAAGCTGATACCGACTGAATTCCCGCCGCGAAACGCGGGGGAATCTCACTAGTTATTATTATTATAATATGTTCCTATAATCTCAAATTTGACTTAGGAGCGTTTAGCGATCATAATCTTTTACAATCATTTTAATCTAAATATCAATTTTAATTCACGCCATCTTCCTATCTTCCTATACTAATCCTTATTATAATAAATGATTCCAAACATCACTACCATATTGTTTATGACAAAAAAAAATTAATTTTCCTATGTTAATGTTTTTTTTTCAAAAAGTTTAAATTAATATAAAACTTGAATTCTAACTATTACTTAATTAAGAAAAGAAAGAATTCTATTGGAATATTAAAATATTATCATTACTTTTTCGGATGCTTCAAGTTAAAATATTTTAATAAAAATAATTATAATAAACGAGGGTGATTAAATAACGGAAACTTTATTTAATGTCCATGTTTTATGTTGGTTTTAAAAGTAATTATTGTTATTTCAAGGCTAAAACTGAAATGTTAACATTTAGTATTTTAAATCGAGTGTGTGAATCTATATTGAAAAAAGGGACGAGTTTAAGCAATTGATGGTTGATAAAGACAATAAAACTACAAACAAAACAATAAATGTCTTTTACAAAGAAGTATTTATAAATTTGTGAATTGTAATTATACTTTAATTTTTTATTTTATTATAGTACAAAATAAAAATACTTTAGTTAATATAATTTTAATACACTCTTATATTTTCATTTCTTTATTATACGACACATGTAACACATGTATCTCATACTTCAACCTATTGGTGTATATAATAAGTGTCACACACCGACCCGAAGTGAAATAAAAGTCGGGGCATTATTGGTTATACCAAAGTTCATGATATTTACTAAGAAGTTTCATATTTATTAAATTTATATTACAAAATTCAAATATCCAATAAACATGGTTCATACAAATACAAAAAAAAAACTAAATGTTTATTCCAACGCAATATCTTGTTTATTATTCTAGGCCATCCTAAGTGTTTCTTTCCTCAACTGAATCACCTGTATCATGTGTAAAACAGGGGAGATTTTGGGTCAACAAAAGTTGGCGAGTGAACCTTGATAAAACATTTTAAATAATTGCTTGTTTTATTTATTAAAGAAAATTCGTGCATAAATCACATGTGAGCAAATATATATATGTAAACAATCACAAACCACATTGAATGAATATATGACATGAATGATGATGTATTTGAGATCAAGGCTCAATCAAACGGAGCCGATCTAATGAGGCACCTGATGCTCAACCCGTATCCCACGAGAAACAGATGGGCCTAATGAAATGAGTGCACTGAAATGATAAATTTAATCCACATAATAATAATAATCACACAACAACCATTTCACATTTGATCACAAGATGATATAGGCACAAGTGTTTAAATAAAAAAAAGGAATTGTACGACACATGATACACCCCAAAACATGAATAAAAGGGGAATTTGTAAGAATTCACTCACCATGGGTGCATTTTTCTTGATTGATGAAGAGTGTGCACGAATTGAGGATTTGATCGACGAACGAATACTAACCTAAAATAATAATGCGATAAATCGATAAATATAAACGATTTAATATTTTGATTTAATACTTTTTGTTAGGTCTTTAGGTTATTTTTGATGGTATTTTGTTGAGATTATATACCCTTTAAAATTATATATTTTATGTATTTTTAATTTAATTTTTAACCAAAGTATTAATATATATGCAATATAAATAAATAAGAGAAGATAAATAAATATAAAAAAATTAACTGTCAGATCTGACGTCAGACCTGACCGAGTCGCATGATTTATTAGGCGGTGTGTGCGGGATTCGAACTTGAGACCTCTTGTACGTGTGCACGCAGCTCTTCCGACTGAGCTACATGTCTAACCCGAAATAAACTCCATTTTTATTACTTATATATACAAACTAGGTTTAATTATATTTTGTTTTTATTCAAAAAGGTTTTTATAATGGTCAAACCGGTTTCAACAACCCGAATCGAATTCGGTACCTGAGGTTTCGTGTACACACAGCCAAACCAGTTGGGCTGTGTGTCTACCCGTAGTATCCCGGAGTTATATAAATTATATAAACTTACAGATAGGTGATCTGATTAGGTATAAAAAGTTTGGGTTTTATTTCAGAAAGTCGGTAACGTGTGTGATTCGAACCCGGGACATGTTCCTTGTATTTGCACACTCCGCTGGACTGTGTGTCTAACTCGTTTAAACCTTCAATTTTAATTATATTTGAGCACTGATTGAACTTCATCTTCTTCATAAACAATACTCAGAAATCGAACCCATCTGTTTAACCCATTCATATAGTTTTGTTGAGTTGTTTTAAAGCAACTTAAACACTAAACAACAGATATCGAAAAGATTTAGAGAGTTGTACCGTTTGGCGAAATGCTACGGTTTTCCGGTTGAAATTCCGGCGTCGCACAGTTTTCCGGCGAGGAGTGGGATTTGATCATAGAGTTTGAGCAGAGGGTTAATTTGCAAGTGGGCGAGTTTAGTCGAATGTAGGATTGATATTTATGGTGTTCAAAACAGTTTCACTTTCGGTTTCAAAATCTTGATTTTAAAGACTATGATTTCTGGCAGTTTCAATCAAATTGATTTTAAATTTTCAGATATACTAATTGTTCGAAATCAGTTACTTCTCGTTTAATCATAAGAAAATCAGAAATTGATTTGATTGCATAAATCATGTTTGCAGGCGGTTTCGGGTTTCTGCAAGTTTTTGAATTGCAGGGATGGGGAGGGGGGTTGTGTATAAAAGTTATTTGGTTTGGGTTTAAAACAAATAGTGTGTGTGGCTCAGTGGTGTTTTGTGTGTGTGCATGCGCGGGAGACCCGAGTTTGAAACCCGGCTACTCCTTTCAACTGTTTGTTTTATTTTTAGAGTTTATTTTATTTTCATTTTCTTAATGTTATTATTATTATCATTATTTATTATAGTTTTTAAATTCTACAATATTTATTAATTATAAAACATTTAAAAAAGTAAATAAATAACCGGTACTAATAAGATACGCAACGAACTTAAACTGAATATTTGATTGTTAAACGAAGCGGGTTTTGAACCCGTTTTACATAAATGTTACAGTATCCCCTACTTTTAGAAATTTCGTCTCGAAATTTAGGTAGTAGTGGTAACGGAAAGAGGTGCGGGTACTTTTCGCGCATTGAGTCTTCACGTTCCCAAGTAAACTCGGGTCCTCGTTTTGACTCCCAACGTACCCTGACAATTTGAATACGACTTCGCCTTAAACGCTTCTCACCGAAATCCATGATTTCCACTGGTCTTTCAACGAAGTGCATTGATTCATCGACTTGAATGTCTTCTAGAGGGATATGGAGGTTTTCGTCGGCGAAGTCCTTTTTCAAGTTTGATACGTGGAACGTGGGATGTATTCTGTTGGATTCTTATGGTAGGTCAAGCTTGTAGGCTACAGGTCCTACTCTTTCGAGTATCTTGAAAGGTCCTACGTAGTGTGGTGCTAGCTTGCCCTTTTGGCCAAAACGAACCACTCCCTTCCACGGTGATACTTTCAAAAGTACTCGATCACCAACACAAAACTCCGAAGGCTTTCGTCGTTTGTCAGCATAACTCTTTTGACGACTTTGAGCCGCTAGAAGATTGTTTTGAATTTGAAGGATTTTGTCGGTTGTTTCTTGAATTAATTCAGGTCCGGTGATTTGCGCTTCACCAATTTCGTGCCAACATACTGGAGATCGGCATTTACGACCGTATAAAGCCTCGAAAGGAGCCATGCCGATACCTGAATGATAGCTATTGTTGTACGAAAACTCGACTAACGGTAGATGAGCGTCCCAGTTCCCTTTGAAGTCTATGACACATGCTCGAAGCATGTCTTCAAGAGTTTTGTAACATCCGTCGAAAAACGGGTTTTCAAAACCCGCTTCGTTTATTAATCGAATAGTCAGTTTTAAATTTTCGATGCTTATTTATGACTTATTATAATTTTAAACGATACATAATTAATAAACAAATTGGAATTTATAAGTTATAATTTTTAAAAAGTAAAAATAAAAAAAATAAAAAGAAAAACAGGCTGCCGGGATTTGAACCCGGGTCAGCCGGAGGAAAGCATAGCAACTTAACTCACACATATCCAACCACTCCGCCACTTGTGTTTTTTGATAATATATCGAAACAATTAATTCAAATAACAAAACTCGATATCAAAATCAGTCAACGACGCGCCCATTTCGCAGTCGCCGGAAATCCCGACGACTTCGCCAATTATTGTCGGTTTCTTATGACTTAGCGTGCGTATTAACACCTACATCGGTTATAACCGATGTCCAGTCCCGCGACATCAGTCATAACCGCCGGAGAAAGATTGACCAACGAATCAAGACAGAAATCGGACCCAATTCATCGATATTCTTTCCTATAAATACACACCCTAGCCTCTGGTAATCTTTTCGCTCAAAATCACACCAATTCTCGAAGCAATTTCACTCGCTGGAACTTTTATGCCATCACCGGACTTTCGCCGGGAAACCGAGACTCACATCAACACGGGAAATACCTCGACTCTTTCTGTTTCAATCCATTGTTAGACTATTACTAACATCAATCCATCACCCAGAATCAATCCCAGACGACGTTGCCGGATTTTCTGTACTCGTCGGAAAATCGCTGGAATTTCCGAACTCACGCTGTTAATCGGTATGATCAACTAAACCTCTTGTTAATCATTGTTTAGTAACTCAATTTCACATCTAAGCAATCAAAACTGTTAATTGATCCGAACAGACGGAGTTCACAAAACAGAGCCGACGAATCCTTGCCGGAGTTCTGAGAAAGACACCTGTTCAGGTACATTCTTTCCCCAAACCCTCTTGTTCATTACCTTTCAATTGCTTATAATATTCGTTAATCGAATTTAAACAAGAAACAGTTAGTTAACCTTGTCTGTGTTTTGAACGAAGAAGATGAGTTCGAACTAGTGTATAAGATTAATTAAAATCAGAATAATAAATGGGTTAGACACACAGTCCAGCGGTGGACTGTGTGCACACAATGAATACACGTCTCGAGTTCGATCCCTGACCCAACCTCACTCTCTTAAATAAAAATGCTCTTTTTAAAACCGAACCGGGTTAACTCACAGTAAGATGTTAAGTATAATAAAAACCAGAATATTAACCAGGTTAGACACACAGTCCAGCGGTGGACTGTGTGCAAAACTAAACCGCAGGTCCCGGGTTCGAGACCTGTTGAGAGCTCCGGTTCGATACAATTAAATCCTTTTTAAATAAATGATTTTCGGATTTAATTAAATAGTGTATAAATATAATTAAAAACAAAATATTTCGGGTTAGACACGTAGCTCAGTTGGTAGAGCTGCGTGCACGCGTACGGGAGGTCACGGGTTCGAGTCTCACCCAGCGCATGCTTATACACGACCGAACCGGTCAACGGTCAACAGTCATGGTCAACGGTCAAGGTCAACATTTTTTTTATATTTTTATTTATTTATTTAATTTAAAAATCAATTAAAAATACTTAAAAATAATGTTTTTAAAGTTAGAAAATAGCCTTAAACTCACAAAAATATATCCAAAACCCTATTAAAATTATTAATAAAATCCACTTATTTACCGTACCTTTTCGTTATTAATTAGGTTAGTTATTCCTCGTCGATCAATCCTCTAAACTCGTGCGCATTCAACATCATCAACCGAAACGCACCCAATGTGAGTGAAACCTTTACCAATTCCCCGTTTTAATCACATTTTGGGGTGTATTATGTGTCGCTATTTATTTATTTCAATTAAACATTGTGCATCCATCATATTCATGATCAAATGTGTTGCCAATATATATCAATTGTTTGTGTGGTTAATGCTTAGATTAAAGTTATCATTTTCAGTACATACATTATCATAGGCCGCCGCTCCCCATTACCTATGAACGTGAGCTGTTCCCCATTACCTATGAACGTGAGCTGTTCCCCATTACCTATGAGCGTGAACGAGGCGTTGCCAACATACGATCGGCTCCGTTTGATTGAGCCTTGATCGCACATACATCATCATAGGCCGTCCGTTCCCCATTACCTATGAGCGTGAACGAGACGTTGCCAACATATACATTGTCATTCATATCATATACTCATGCAAGGTGTTTGTGATTGTTTGTTTACAACCGTTTGTTCATATATGATTATTGCACAGTTTTTTCCATATCAAATACAACAAGAAACCTATAATAAATGTTTTCTAACAAGGTTCACTCGCCAACTTTTGTTGACCCAAAATTTCCCATTTTTACACATGATACAGGTGATCAAGTTGAAGCAAGAAACATGTAGGACGGCCTAGAAGAATAAACCAGTTTAGAATTTGGATTGTTTTAGTTAATTTTTCCTTTCCTTGTATTGTATGAATTTGACTTGAAAATTTGAGATGTAATTTGAATTTAATAAATATGAAACATATTAGTAAACATCATGAGCTTTGGTGATAACCCAATTATGCCCGACTCTTATTCCGCTGCGGGTCGGGGTGTGAACAGATTGGTATTAGAGCCATGACTATAGGGATATATGATAGGTTATTAGACCCTTAGAGCCTATACTATAGTTGATTAGAATTTTTAAATTGTTTGTGTGTTACATGCAAAATTCATGATGTTTATATGCTTTATGTTTATTGTTACATTCAATGTTATGCAAGCATGTTCATAAATACATACTATTATACAATGTTCATCATGAATCATATTCTCATAACATACCATAACCATGAGAGCACACACCTCACAATTCTTATGATTTTTACAACGATTTTTGTATTTTCAAATCACATCAAAGTGAGTTCTTATGACGGGCATGTAGTAACTGGAAGGGTACGAGTACCGGTAGTCGGAACGTCCTGTCTAGGCTTAGCATTCGTATAAATCCAAAATAAAGGACCAATTTGCCTACCTGGGGACTAACGATGAGAGTACGAAGGACCTATTAGGCCAAAGCATGCTATACCAAACGTCGTGTGAGCTAACACCACTTTGAGTTGTCATTGTGTCTACACCTGGACACCCTCCGACCATACATCTCGCAAACATATTTCATGGTTTTCATTCGGGTGATGCGAGTGTTAAACCGCCAATACTAATGTGAATCCTACTAAGCCAATAGTCATGGGGGCCCACATGACTATACGGGCATGGTATGGGGGACATTTGGAGGCCCAAACATGAGCAAACCCAAGACATCCTATGGATGTAGTGCATTATTGATGATTATGTTATTTTATTGTTTTAAACGACACATGACACCTAAATACTCCTTAAACTCACCATCTTCCTATGTATATTCCTGTAGATGTCGGCTAGGCAGCTACGTGGCGGTCGAAAGTCAGGAAGGTCAAACGAACGCTTGGCCACTCAAATTGCAAAACAAATGGCCGCGGTGCTTCCTGATATTGTAATTCAAGTCCAACAAGCTCTCACAGCGAATCCTATCAACCCACCCAATCAAGAGGATCAAAACATCGACAACCCTTCCTCCAAGAAGTGCTCCTACAAACACTTCAAGTCTTGCGATCCCCCAAAGTATGAAGGGACCGAAGGTGTCACCGCCCTCCTCCACTAGTTTGAGGAAATGGAAAACACCTTCCTAAATTGCGATTGTCCCGAGGATCGCAAGGTTCGTTACGCAACCGGGAGACTATTTGGGGTAGCCCTGACCTGGTGGAACACCGAGAAGGGTAAGAGAGGAGTTGAAGACGCTATGGCCTTAACGTGGGAAGAGTTAAGGGAAATAATGACAAGACGCTTCTGCCCAAGAAGCGAACTCAAGAAGTTGGAAGATGAATTCCACTCGCTGAAGCAAAAGGAAGGAGATCATACTTCCTACAACAAAAGATTTCTTGAGCTGAACAGATGGTTCCTAACTTGTTCACCCCAGTGTACCGCTTGGTTGAACACTACATTCGAGGCCTCCCCTCGAAAATTCAAGACTCGTCCTCAGCACTTCGCCTGCAACTCTCGAAGCTGCTATGGAATTAGCTACCGAACTTACCGAGAATCGCATCAGAAACGGTAAATTCAAGGAGGAGAAAAAGAAAGCCCCCGTTGAGGGCCAAACTTCAAACCATTCCACCTCCTCCTCAAAGTTTTCTAACAAGAGGAAACAAATACCAGAAACTTTGCTGTCACCCAAACAAATTTCCCTATCCCTGCTGCACCCATTTACCCAAGTTGCCCCCTCACCCGCACCATACAAAAGGCCATACTTCGGCCCATACCCAAAATGCACCCGTTGCCAATACCATCATCTCTCCGAACACCCTTGTCAATATTGCACCAGCTGTGGCCGTGCAGGTCACACCATCCAAACCTGCCGCTCACTGCAGCGAATGAACCGCAACCAACCCACAACCCAAACCCACCATCAAATAATGGGTCAAGCCCAACAACCCCTACTACTACCACCTAACAACATACGGCCCAAACCTACTACCAACCCAACTACCCCATGATGCAACCCATGCGGGCTTGTTACAACTGTGGGGACCCAAACCACTTTAGAAACACTTGTCCACGCTTGGTGAACATCATACATGCTCAAGCTCAAGCAAATCCGGTGAATCAAGCTAACCAAGCTCCTCCACCTGCTAGAGGAAGAGCTTTAACATCAACGTCAACCAAGCTAGGGCCGACAACAACGTGGTTAACGGTACGTTTCTCGTCAATGGTAGTTATGCATCCATGTTATTTGATACTGGCGCGGATAAGAGTTTTGTGTCCTTAGAATTTGAACCCATCCTCAACCAAACCCGTGATAAACTCATGGAATCCATAACGGTGGAAGTTGCTAACGGAAAACCGGTCTCATTAAACTCCATTATCCGAAACTGTACTCTCACTCTAAACGATCACGATTTTCCAGTTGACCTCATTCCTATGAAGTTGGGAAGTTTTGACATCATAATCGGCATGGACTGGCTCAGCCAACATCATGCTGAAGTAGTATGCCGCGAAAAGTTCATTCGCATTCCTCTTGCAGACGGTCAAACCTAGAATCTTTGGAGAAACCCCTTCGAAAGGACTCAAACTGATGTCCTGCCTTCAAGCCCGAAAATATCTCCGCAAGAATTATGTCGCATTTCTAACTCATGTTGTCAAGAAGGGTAATAAGGAGAAAAACTCGAAGATATACTTGTAGTGAAAGAATTCCCGCAAGTCTTTCCCGACGACATCTCAGGACTTCCTCCCATGAGAGAAGTCGAATTCCGCATTGATCTTATACCTGGCGCTACACCCGTCGCAAAATCTCCTTATAGGTTAGCCCCATCCGAAATGCAAGAGCTGGCCAGTCAACTACAAGAATTGACCGACAAAGGATTCATACGTCCTAGCTCATCGCCTTGGGGTGCACCTGTTCTATTTGTAAAGAAGAAGATGGAACGTTTCGCATGTGTATCGATTACAGAGAACTCAACAAATTAACGGTCAAGAACTGCTATCCATTACCTCGCATCGATGATCTTCTAGACCAACTCCAGGGTGCCACCTGTTTTTCAAAGATCGACCTTCGTTCTGGCTATCATCAACTCAGAGTGCATGAAGAAGACGTCCCAAAGCCGCCTTCCGAACTCGTTATGGTCATTATGAATTCATGGTCATGCCATTTGGTCTAACCAACGCTCCAGCTGTCTTCATGGATCTAATGAACAAGTCTGCAAACCCTATCTCGATCGTTTTGTTATAGTCTTCATCGACGACATTCTCATTTACTTTAAAGTCTAAGACTGATCCATGAACGACACCTTCGACTCATCCTCACACTCTTAAGAACCGAAAAGCTCTACGCTAAATTCTCCAAATGCGAATTCTGGTTAAGAGAAGTACAATTCCTGGGACATGTCGTCAATGACAAGGGAATACATGTCGACCCCTCAAAGATCAAAGCAGTACAAGAATGGCAAGCGCCACGAACACCAACCGAAGTAAGATCATTCCTTGGTTTGGCTGGTTACTATCGCCGTTTCATTTCAAATTTCTCTCGTATCGCTGTACCACTCACGGCTTTGACACATAAAGGAAAACCCTTCATATGGGGACCTAAACAAGAAGAAGCCTTCCAAACCCTTAAGCAAAAGCTTTGTGACCACCTATCCTCACACTCCCCGAATGTTGCGATGACTTTGTAGTATATTGCGACGCATCAGGGCAAGGACTAGGTTGTGTATTAATGCAAAGGGGAAAAGTGATAGCCTATGCTTCTAGGCAAATCAAAGTGCATGAGAAGAACTATACTACCCACGACCTAGAACTTGGAGCCGTTGTGTTCGCTCTTAAGATATGGAGACATTACCTCTATGGTACCAAGTGTGAAATATACACTGACCACAAGAGCCTCCAACATATCTTTAACCAAAAGGAGTTGAACATGAGGCAACGAAGATGGGTCGAACTTCTTAATGACTACGACTGTGAAATTCGGTATCATCCTGGCAAGGCAAACGTGGTGGCCGATGCACTCAG
This sequence comes from Scalesia atractyloides, assembly GCA_947069175.1. Taxonomy (NCBI): domain Eukaryota; kingdom Viridiplantae; phylum Streptophyta; class Magnoliopsida; order Asterales; family Asteraceae; genus Scalesia; species Scalesia atractyloides. The sequence goes on from CAMTDV010000014.1 coordinate 3,213,961, forward strand.
TCGAAAGGGTTATGCGAACTCCATTCGTCTTCTATGTTCGCAAATCATAACCGACATCAAAGATCAAATCCGAGAAGCTCAACATGTTTCCATAACAGAACACGACATACGCAATGAGTTATCTTGTGGAGCAGAACTTAAACTCGAAACAAAATCCGACGGTATCCTGTATTATCTAGATCGCATATGGATTCCAGATCACAATAACCTTCGCGATATCATTATGAAAGAGGCGCACAACACACGATACTCTGTACACCCAGGAGCCGACAAGATGTATCAAGACCTTCGATACACCTACTGGTGGCCTGGCATGAAAAAGGATATTGCTGTTTTTGTTTCCAAGTGCCTTACCTGTTCTAAAGTAAAAGCTGAACATCAAAGACCCTCAGGACTTCTAGTCCAACCTGAAATACCTGTATGGAAGTGGGAAAACATAACCATGGACTTCATTACGGGTTACCTCGCACTTCTGGTGGGTATGACACTATATGGGTAATCATTGATCGTCTTACAAAATCAGCTCACTTCATTCCGATTCGCAAGGACTTCAAGAATGAGAAGTTAGCTCGTATCTACATCAGCGAAATCGTAAGCAGTCATGGTGTACCGTTAAGCATTATTTCAGATCGTGATGGTCGTTTCACTTCACGAACATGGCAAGCCGCACAAGCCGCTTTGGGTACACGATTAGACCTCAGTACCGCTTATCATCCCCAAACTGATGGACAATCTGAACGCACCATTCAAACTCTTGAAGACATGCTTCGAGCATGTGTCATAGACTTCAAAGGGAATTGGGACGCTCATCTAACATTAGTTGAATTTTCATACAACAACAGCTATCATTCAAGTATCGGCATGGCACCTTTCGAAGCGTTATATGGTCGTAAGTGCCGATCTCCAGTATGTTGGCATGAAATTGGAGAGGCTCAAATCACCGGTCCAGAATTAATACAAGAAACAACAGACAAGATTCATCAAATTCGAAACAACCTTCTAGCGGCACAAAGTCATCAAAAGAGTTATGCAGAAAAACGACGAAAGCCCTTGGAGTTTAACATTGGTGACAGAGTACTTTTAAAAGTATCACCGTGGAAGGGAGTGGTTCGTTTTGGCCAAAAAGGCAAGCTAGCACCACGCTACGTAGGACCTTTCAAGATACTCGAAAGAGTAGGACCTGTAGCATACAAGCTTGACCTACCAGAAGAACTCAATAGAATTCATCCCACATTCCACGTATCGAACTTGAAGAAGTGCCTCGCCGATGAAAATCTCCATATTCCTCTAGAAGACATTCAAGTCGATGAATCTATGCATTTCATTGAAAGACCAGTAGAAATTATGGACTTCGGAGAGAAACATTCAAGACGAAGCCGTATTCCAATCGTCAGGGTACGCTGGGAGTCAAAACGAGGACCTGAGTTTACTTGGGAACGTGAAGACTCAATGCGCGAGAAATACCCACAACTTTTTCCTGTTACCACTACTACTTAAATTTCGGGACGAAATTTCTAAAAGTAGGGGATACTGTAACATCCGTCGAAAAACGGTTTTTCAAAACCCGCTTCGTTTATTAATCGAATAGTCAGTTTTAAACTTTCGATGCTTATTTATGACTTAATATAATTTTAAACGATACATAATTAATAAACAAATTGGAATTTATAAGTTATAATTGTTAAAAAGTAAAAATAAAAAAAATAAAAAGAAAAACAGGCTGCCGGGATTCGAACCCGGGTCAGCCGGAGGAAAGCATAGCAACTTAACTCACACACATCCAACCACTCCGCCACTTGTGTTTTTTGATAATATATCGAAACAATTAATTCAAATAACAAAAGTCGATATCAAAATCAGTCAACGACGCGCCCATTTCGCAGTCGCCGGAAATCCCGACGACTTCGCCAATTATTGTCGGTTTCTTATGACTTAGCGTGCGTATTAACACCTACATCGGTTATAACCGATGTCCAGTCCCGCGACATCAGTCATAACCGCCGGAGAAAGATTGACCAACGAATCAAGACAGAAATCGGACCCAATTCATCGGTATTCTTTCCTATAAATACACACCCTAGCCTCTGGTAATCTTTTCGCTCAAAATCACACCAATTCTCGAAGCAATTTCACTCGCCGGGAACTTTTCTGCCATCACCGGACTTTCGCCGGAAAACCGAGAATCACATCAACACGGTAAATACCTCGACTCTTTCTGTTTCAATCCATTGTTAGACCATTACTAACATCAATCCATCACCCAGAATCAATCCCAGACGACGTTGCCGGATATTCTGTACTCGCCGGAAAATCGCTGGAATTTCCGAACTCACGCTGTTAATCGGTATGATCAACTAAACCTCCTGTTAATCATTGTTTAGTAACTCAATTTCACATCTAAGCAATCAAAACTGTTAATTGATCCGAACAGACGGAGTTCACAAAACAGAGCCGACGAATCCTTGCCGAGTTCTGAGAAAGACACCTGTTCGGTACATTCTTTCCCCAAACCCTCTCTGTTCATTACCTTTCAATTGCTTATAATATTCGTTAATCGAATTTAAACAAGAAACAGTTAGTTAACCGTTGTCTGTTTTTGAACGAAGAAGATGAGTTCGAACTAGTGTATAAGATTAATTAAAATCAGAATAATAAACGGGTTAGACACACAGTCCAGCGGTGGACTGTGTGCACACAATGAATACACGTCTCGAGTTCGATCCCTGACCCAACCTCACTCTCTTAAATAAAAATGCTCTTTTTAAAACCGAACCGGGTTAACTCACAGTAAGATGTTAAGTATAATAAAAACCAGAATATTAACCAGGTTAGACACACAGTCCAGCGGTGGACTGTGTGCAAAACTAAACCGCAGGTCCCGGGTTCGAAACCTGTTGAGAGCTCCGGTTCGATACAATTAAATCCTTTTTAAATAAATGATTTTCGGATTGAATTAAATAGTGTATAAATATAATTAAAAACAAAAATATTTCGTGTTAGACACGTAGCTCAGTTGGTAGAGCTGCGTGCACGCGTACGGGAGGTCACGGGTTCGAGTCTCACCTAGCGCATGCTTATACACGACCGAACCGGTCAACGGTCAACAGTCATGGTCAACGGTCAAGGTCAACATTTTTTTTATATTTTTATTTATTTATTTAATTTAAAAATCAATTAAAAATACTTAAAAATAATGTTTTTAAAGTTAGAAAATAGCCTTAAACTCACAAAAATATATCCAAAAATCCTATTAAAATTGTTAATAAAATCCACTTATTTACCGTACCTTTTCGTTATTAATTAGGTTAGTTATTCCTCGTCGATCAATCCTCTAAACTCGTGTGCATTCAACATCATCAACCGAACGCACCCAATGTGAGTGAAACTCTACCAATTCCCCGTTTTAATCACATTTTGGGGTGTATCATGTGTCGCTATTTATTTATTTCAATTAAACACTTGTGCATCCATCATATTCATGATCAAATGTGTTGCCAATATATATCAATTGTTTGTGTGGTTAATGCTTAGATTAAAGTTATCATTTTCAGTACATACATTATCATAGGCCGCCGCTCCCCATTACCTATGAGCGTGAGCTGTTCCCCATTACCTATGAGCGTGAACGAGGCGTTGCCAACATACGATCGGCTCCATTTGATTGAGCCTTGATCGCACTACATCATCATAGGCCGTCCGTTCCCCATTACCTATGAGCGTGAACGAGACGTTGCCAACATATACATTGTCATTCATATCATATACACATGCAAGGTGTTTGTGATTGTTTGTTTACATACGTTTGTTCATATATGATTATTGCACAGTTTTTCCATATCAAATACAACAAGAAACCTATAATAAATGTTTTCTAACAAGGTTCACTCGCCAACTTTTGTTGACCCAAAATTTCCCATTTTTACACATGATACAGGTGATCAAGTTGAAGCAAGAAACATGTAGGACGGCCTAGAAGAATAAACCAGTTTAGAATTTGGATTGTTTTAGTTAATTTTTCCTTTCCTTGTATTGTATGAATTTGACTTGAAAATTTGAGATGTAATTTGAATTTAATAAATATGAAACATATTAGTAAACATCATGAGCTTTGGTGATAACCCAATTATGCCCCGACTCTTATTCCGCTGCGGGTCGGGGTGTGACAAGTTTGGATGGTGCGTTCAGATTGACCATCAGTTTGAGGGTGAAAGGCGGTACTGAGATCTAACCTGTGTACCCAAAGCGGTTTGTACGGCTCACCATGTTCGTGAAGTGAAACGACCATCACGGTCTGAAATGATACTTAACGGTACACCATGACGACTTACGATCTCGTTGATGTAGATTCGAGCTAACTTCTCGTTCTTGAAGTCCTCGCGAATCGGAATGAAATGAGATGATTTTGTAAGACGATCAATGATTACTCATATGGTGTCATACCCAGTGGAGGTGCAAGGTAACCCGGTAATGAAGTCCATGGTTATGTTTTCCCACTTCCACACAGGTATTTCGGGTTGGACTAGAAGTCCTGAAGGTCTTTGATGTTCAGCTTTCACTTTGGAACAAGTAAGGCACTTGGAAACAAAAACAGCGATGTCCTTTTTCATGTCAGGCCACCAGTAGGTGTATCGTAGGTCTTGATACATCTTATCGCCTCCTGGGTGCACAGAGTATCATGTTTTGTGTGCCTAATTCATGAGGAAATCACGAAGGTTATCGCGATCAGGAATCCATATGCGGTTTAAATAGTATTGAATACCGTCGGATTTGGTTTCAATTTTGAGTTCAGCTCCACATGACAGCTCATCGCGTACGTCATTTTCTGTTACAGAAACATGTTGAGCTACCCGAATTCGATCTTTGATGTCGGTTATGATTTGCGAACATAGAAGACGAATAGAGTTCGCATAACCTTTTCGACTGAGCGCATCGGCCACCACATTTGCCTTACCAGGATGGTACCGAATTTCACAGTCGTAGTCGTTGAGAAGTTCGACCCATCTTCGTTGCCTCATATTCAACTCTTTCTGGTTGAAGATATGTTGGAGACTCTTGTGGTCAGTGTATATTTCACACTTGGTACCGTAGAGGTAATGTCTCCATATCTTGAGAGCGAACACAACGGCTCCGAGTTCCAGGTCGTGGGTGGTGTAATTCTTCTCATGAACTTTGAGTTGCCTAGAGGCATAGGCTATCACTTTTCCTCTTTGCATCAATACACAGCCTAGTCCTTGCCTTGATGCGTCGCAATAAACCACAAAGTCATCGCAACCCTCAGGGAGTGTAAGGATAGGTGCGTCATAAAGCTTTTGCTTTAAAGTTTGGAAAGCCTCCTCTTGCTTAGGTCCCCAAATGAAGGGTTTCCTTTGTGAGTTAAGGCCGTGAGTGGTACGCAATACGTGAAAAATTGGCAATGAAGCGTCAGTAATAACCAGCCAAGCCGAGAAAAGACCTAACTTCGGTAGGGGTACGTGGCGCTTGCCATTCTTGTACTGCCTTGATTTTTTAAGGATCGACATGAATCCCTTTGTCATTGACGACATGACCAAGGAATTGTACTTCTCCTAACCAGAATTCGCATTTTGAGAACTTAGCGTAAAGCTTTTCGGTCCTTAAGAGTGTAAGTATGTGTCGAAGGTGTCGCTCATGATCGGATTTTGACTTGGAGTAGATAAGAATGTCGTCGATGAAAACTATGACGAAACGGTCGAGGTAGGGTTTGCATACCCTATTCATTAAATCCATGAAGACAGCGGGGCGTTTGTTAAACCGAAGGGCATAACCATGAACTCTAATGACCATAGCGAGTTCGAAAGGCGGTTTTTGGGATATCTTCTTCACGCACTCTAAGCTGATGATAACCAGAACGAAGGTCGATTTTGAAAAAACGGGTGGCGCCTTGAAGTTGGTCTAGAAGATCATCAATGCGAGGCAGTGGATAGCGATTCTTAATCGTCAACTTGTTGAGTTCTCTATAATCAATGCACATGCGAAACGTTCCATCTTTCTTCTTCACAAAAAGAACAGGTGTACCCCAAGGCGATGAGCTAGGACATATAAATCCTTTGTCGGTCAACTCTTGCAGTTGACTGGCCAACTCTTGCATCTCGGATGGGGCTAACCTATAAGGAGACTTTGCGACCGGTGTAGCGTCGGGTACAAGATCGATTCTAAATTCGACTTCTCTCACAGGAGGAAGTCCTGAAACATCGTCGGGAAAAACTTGCGGGAATTCCCTCACAATTGGAATATCTTCGAGCTTCCTCTCCTTGCCTCCCTTCTTGACGACGTGAGCTAGAAATGCGACGTAGCTCTTGCGAAGATAACTTCGGGCTTGTAGGCAGGACATCAATTTGAGTCCTTTCGAAGGGGTTTCCCTAAAGATACGTAGTGTCTGACCGTCAGCGAGGGGAATACGAATGAATTTTTCGTGGCACACCACTTCAGCGTGATGCTGGCTGAGCCAGTCCATGCCGATGTTAACATCGAAACTTCCCAATTTCATAGGAATGAGATCAATTGGGAAATCGTGATCATTTAGGGTGAGAGTACAATCGCGTATAATAGAATTTAATGAAATGGGTTTTCCGTCAGCAACTTCCACCGTCAGAGATTCAACGAGATTAGCACGAGGTTGATCGAGGATAGATTCAAATTCTAAAGACACAAAACTCTTATCCGCACCAGTATCGAATAATATAGATGCATAGCTACCTTGATGAGAAACGTACCGTTGACCACATTGTTGTCAGCCCTGGCTTAGTTGGCGTTGATATTGAAAGCTCTTCCTCTGGCGGGTGGAGGAGCTTGGTTAGCTTGGTTTACCGGGTTTGCTTGAGCTTGGGCATGGATGATGTTCACTAGGCGTGGACAAGTGTTCTGAAGTGGTCTGGGTCCCCACAATTGAAACAGGCTCGCATGGGTTGCATCATGGGGTAGTTGGGTTGGTAGTAAGGTTGGGCTGCGTGTTGTGGAAGTAAGGGTTGTTGGGCTTGGCCCACCATTTGATTTTGGGTTTGGGTTGGAGGTTGACTGCGGTTTAATCGCTGAAGGGTACGGCAGGTTTGGATGGTTTGACCCGCACGACCACAGCTGGTGCAATGTTGGTAGGGGTTTTCAGGAGGGTGATGATATTGACAACGGTTACACTTCGGGTGTGGGCCAGTGTATGGCCTTTTGAATGGTGCGGCTGGAGGGGCAACTTGGGTGATTGGTGCAGCATGATGGGAGGGTTGGTTTGGGTGACGGCAAAGTTCTTGCCATTTCGTTTCCTCTTACCAGCAAACTTCGAGGATGAACCTGGTGGTTTGGAATTGGGGGCTCAATGGGTGTTTTCTTCTTCTCCTCTTTGAATTTGCCGTTTCGAATGCGATTTTCAGTGAGTTCCGTAGCTGACTCCATTGCGGCTTCAAGTGTTGCAGGCGAAGTGCTTAAAACTGAATCTTGGATTTTCGAGGGGAGGCCTCGAATGTAGTGTTCGACTAAGCGGTATGAGGGGGTGAACAGATTGGGGATCATTTGGTTCAACTCGAGAAATCTCTTATTGTATGAAGTGTGGTCTCCTTCCTTTTGTTTCGATGCGTGAAACTCGTCTTCTAGCTTTTTGATTTCGCTTCTTGGACAAAAGCGTCTCGTCATGATTTCCCTTAACTCTTCCCATGTTAAGGCCATGGCATCTTCAACGCCTCGCTTACCCTTTTCCGTGTCCACCAGGTAAGGGCTACACCAAACAACCTTCCAGTCGCGTAACGTACCTTACGGTCCTCGGGACAGTCGCAATTGAGGAAAGTGTTTTCCATCTCCTCAAACCAGTGAAGGAGAGCGGTGACACCTTCAGTCCCTTCATATTTTGGGGGATCGCAGGATTTGAAGTGTTTGTAGGTGCATTTGGGGGTTTTGGGAGGAGGGTTGGCGACACTTTGGTCTTCTTGGTTGGGAGGGTTGATGGGATTAGAGGTGAGGGCTTGTTGAACTTGTAGCACGATGTCAGGGAGTACTGCGGCCATTTGTTTAGCAATTTGCGTGGCCAAGCGTTCGTTTGACTTTCCTGGCCTTCTACCTCCACATAATTGCCTAGCCGACATCTACAGGAACATATGTAGGAAGATTGTGAGTTCAAGAATTTACTAGGTGTCATGTGTCGTAAAAAAATGAAAACAACACAATTGAAAATAATTTAAATACATCCATAGGATGTCTTGGGTTTGCTCATGTTTGGGCCTCCAATTGTCCCCCATACCATTGCCTGTGTAGTCATGTGGGCCCCCATGACTAGTGGGCTTGGTAGGATTCACATTGGTGTCAGCGGGTTAACACCGCACTACCCGAATGAAAATCGTAAAAACATGATTGCGAGATGTATGGTCGGAGGGTGTCCAGGTGTAGACACAATGACAACTCAAAGTGTGGTTAGCTCACACGACGTTTGGTATAGCATGCTTTGGCCTAATAGGTCCTTCGTACTCTCATCGTTAGTCCCCAGGTAGGCAAACTGGTCCTTTATTTTCGATTTATACGAATGCCAAGCCTAGACAGGACGTTCCGACTACCGGTACTCGTACCCTTCCAGTTACTACATGCCCGTCGTGAAAACTCACTTTGATGTGATTTGAAAAATGCGAAAACATTGCAAAAATCATGGAAATCGTGAGGTGTGTGCTTTCATAGGTATGACATGTTATGAGGATATGAACTATGATGAGCATTGCATATTAACAGGTACTTGTGAGGGTGCTTGCATAATATTGGGTGTGAAAGTAAACATGAAACATATAAACATCATGAATTTTGCATGTAACACATAAACAATAAAAATTTAAATCGACTATAGTATAGGCTCTAAGGGTCTAATAACCTATCCTATATCCCTATAGTCACAGACCCTGATACCAATCTGTCACACCCCGACCCGCAGCGAAATAAAAGTCGGGGCATGATTGGGTTATCACCAAAGCTCATGATATTTACTAAGAAGTTTCATATTTATTAAATTCATATTACAAAATTCAAATATCCAATAAACATGGTTCATACAAATACAAAAAAAAACTAAATGTTTATTCCAACGCAATATCTTGTTTATTCTTCTAGGCCGTCCTAAGTGTTTCTTTCCTCAACTGAATCACCTGTATCATGTGTAAAACAGGGGAGATGTTGGGTCAACAAAAGTTGGCGAGTGAACCTTGATAAAACATTTTAAATAATTGCTTGGTTTATTTATTAAAGAAAATTCGTGCATAAATCACATGTGAGCAAATATATATATGTAAACAATCACAAACCACATTGAATGAATATATGACATGAATGATGATGTATTTGAGATCAAGGCTCAATCAAACGGAGCCGATCTAATGAGGCACCTGATGCTCAACCCGTTTCCCACGAGGAACTGATGGGCCTAATGAAATGAGTGCACTGAAATGATAAATTTAATCCACATAATAATAATCACACAACAACCATTTCACATTGATCACAAGATGATATAGGCACAAGTGTTTAAATAAAATAAAGGAATTGTACGACACATGATACACCCCAAAACATGAATAAAAGGGGAAGTTGTAAGGATTCACTCACCATGGGTGCGTTTTTCTTGATTGATGAAGAGTGTGCACGAATTGAGGATTTGATCGACGAACGAATACTAACCTAAATAATAATGCGATAAATCGATAAATATAAACGATTTAATATTTTGATTTAATACTTTTTGTTAGGTCTTTAGGTTATTTTTGATGGTATTTTGTTGAGATTATATACCCTTTAAAATTATATATTTTATGTATTTTTAATTTAATTTTTAACAAAGTATCAATATATATGCAATATAAATAATAAGATAAGATAAATAAATACAAAAAAATTAACTGTCAGATCTGACGTCAGACCTGACCGAGTCGCATGATTTATTAGGCGGTGTGTGCGGGATTCGAACTTGAGACCTCTTGTACGTGTGCACGCAGCTCTTCCAACTGAGATACATGTCTAACCCGAAATAAACTCCATTTTTATTACTTATATATACAAACTAGGTTTAATTATATTTTGTTTTTATTCAAAAAGGTTTTTATAATGGTCAAACCGGTTTCAACAACCCGAATCGAACTCGGTACCTAAGGTTTCGTGTGCACACAGCCCAACCAGTTGGGCTGTGTGTCTAACCCGTAGTATCCCGGAGTTATATTAATTATATAAACTTACAGATAGGTGATCTGATTAGGTATAAAAAGTTTGGGTTTTATTTCAGAAAGTCGGTAACGTTTGTGATTCGAACCCGGGATATGTTCCTTGTATTTGCACACAGTCCACCGCTGGACTGTGTGTCTAACTCGTTTAAACCTTCAATTTTAATTATATTTGAGCACTGATTGAACTTCATCTTCTTCATAAACAATACTCAGAAATCGAACCCATCTGTTTAACCCATTCATATAGTTTTGTTGAGTTGTTTTAAAGCAACTTAAACACTAAACAACAGATATCGAAAAGATTTAGAGAGTTGTACCGTTTGGCGAAATGCTACGGTTTTCCGGTTGAAATTCCGGCGTCGCACAGTTTTCCGGCGAGGAGTGGGATTTGATCAGAGAGTTTGAGCAGAGGGTTAATTTGCAAGTGGGCGAGTTTAGTCGAATGTAGGATTGATATTTATAGTGTTCAAAACAGTTTCACTTTCGGTTTCAAAATCTTGATTTTAAAGACTATGATTTCTGGCATTAGATTTTTTTCAGTTATACTAATTGTTCGAAATCAGTTACTTCTCGTTTAATCATAAGAAAATCATAAATTGATTTGATTGCATAAATCATGTTTGCAGGCGGTTTCGGGTTTCTGCAAGTTTTTGAATTGCAGGGTTGGGGAGGGGGGTTGTGTATAAAAGTTATTTGGTTTGGGTTTAAAACAAATAGTGTGTGTGGCTCAGTGGTGTTTTGTGTGTGTGCATGCGCGGGAGACCCGGGTTCGAAACCCGGCTACTCCTTTCAATTGTTTGTTTTATTTTTAGAGTTTATTTTTATTTTCATTTTCTTAATGTTATTATTATTATCATTATTTATTATAGTTTTTAAATTCTACAATATTTATTAATTATGAAACATTTAAAAAAAATAAATAAATAACCGATACTAATAAGATACGCAACGAACTTAAACTGAATATTTCATTGTTAAACGAAGCGGATTTTGAACCCATTTTACATAAATGTTACAATAAGCTTGTAATATATAAAAAGAATTAACTTTATTAGTTGTTGGAATTAGTAAAGATAAACTAAAAAGAATCCGATTCAACTAAATTACAATTACATTACAAATTTATTAATAACATATATCACAAATAGAAAAAGTTATAGAATCAACTTTAGCTACATGCTAATAAAGAGAACTCTAGTGATTTATTTCATGTTTAACATGGTGAACTTTTTGGAAACAAAGACCGATTAAATACAATTTAATGCATAAAGCTATATGAATTATAATTATTTTTTGTGGAAAGTCAAACGCGTTAAGAATTGGAATATCTACTCTTTTAATATAATAAACAATAAACATATATTAAATAAATACTTTTCGACATTAATTCATATTTCTTTCCCACACAACAAGTTTTCATTCCATAAAACAAAGAATAATACAATGTCAAGATCACCAAAAGAGCTTTGGCATGTTAAAATTGGGTGAGCATGTTTCGTTTTGATTTTGTGTCATTATTTTGTGTTATTGTATTGATAATTGATCTTTAGAATATATTATAAAATGTTTATTTTGAATTTAAGAAAATTACAACCAAACCCAAAACTTGGCTATAATAAATATCATATAAGAATAACTAAATTATCGGTTTCCCAATTTGTTTAGTTAGTTTAATTCAGCTTCTAAATACACTACTACAGAATGGATTTTAAGACGTGTGATATGAGTTTTAAGACGATGTTTCTAACACTATTTTAAGCCACCGTGGTTTAAAATCAACTCCTTATTAGACGGTGTTCAATTTGAACACTGGCTTAAACTAGATGAATGCCGTCTTTTAATACCAAACTACTCACCTACTCGAACGTGACGAACACCGGCTTAAAACCTGAACACCGTCTTCTAACATATTATTTATCTAAAAAAACATATATTTCCAACACCGTCTTATAAACATTTGCTGAAAAAAAAACATTTACAATAAAAAATGTTTTCCGGATATCAAGCTAAAATAAACAAAAAACATACACATTCAATTCAATTCGGAAACAAACATGTAGACATGCAATTCGGAAATAAACCCGTCAAATTACAATTATTTGTTGAATGCATAACAAACTACGTTAAATTGTATAAATAAACTACATAAGCTAATCTAACGAAATACCCAACTCGCTAAAAAACTTCGGCATCAACATCATCAACAAAACATCTATTTCATTATCCGAAGCCTCTCTCGTGTCGTGCCACATCTAAAATAAAAGTAGATAGAAAGAGTTATTACAAATATTATAGACTAAAAATAAAGGCAAAGAGAAAAATCGGTAACAACATCGTCAATAAAGTTATGTATATATTTACATGTTATAATCAACTAAACCTTCTAAGTTTTTAAAAAAATAAACAAAAAAATATTTAAATATAATATTATATATATATTACTATAACTACTTCATCGGGAAATTGGTTTTGATACAAATTGACAAAGTCAAACATATGTTGGAGAACCATGTCGCCGCATTCCCATCCACCCTTTTGTTGCTTACAATGTAATAAGTTAACAATTTATTATTTAAAGGTAAAGAAAATCAAACAACTAAGAAATAGCAAAGACACATACATCAACCATTGTGTAGTCGAACTCGAATCCTAAGGCGGTAGGAATTAGACTTGAAAGACGATAGTTAGAAGCATTCTTTTTGCCTTTTATCTTTGTTGAATCCAAAATATACACATGGCCTATGTGTTGGGCAATGATGAACAAAGACCAATGGTTGCTACAAAATTAGTGTTATAGAATAATTAGGTGAATCATAGTAATAAAATAAAAGAAAGTTAACTAAAATAAACTTACTCAGCCAAATGCGGTGCAAGATGAAATCTTTATCGACATGATGAGTCGCTAAACTGAAAATGCGATCTTCAACCTCTCTAGGATTTCTTTCGCACAAATCACATGTGATTGCGTTCACATTTAAAAAGGCGCATTGGTTGCATTTTTTAGCCTTTGACTCCTTGTAAAAGTACCTTAAAAACAACAATAAAGTATATGATAAAACTTAATAAATACTGTTAAATCTATACAATTTTATAGTGATAACAACTTACATGGTAAACCAAAACACAATGGTGAGATCAACCCAGTCTTTGACAGATAATGCTAACGTTGATTCAGCCTCAATATAGGTACCACTTTTCCGAGGAAACATATTCTCAGGAGCTGAAAATGGAAGCGTAGTAGCCCAATTGTTCCCAATGTATCCACCTAGTCGACCAACCATCTTCTTATGCCATTCGGGTCTTAGTTTGATCAATTGCAAATGTAACTTCACTTTTTCGGCCTGTCTTTCTTCATATGTCAATTTAGCTTGAACCACTTTTCGTTTGCCTTTGGACTTGTTTTGTGTTGCCATAGCTTTTTTCGGCTTTGGTTGTTTAGTTTAGGACTTTTGAGCAACAGGCCTCATAACCTAAAATATCAAACAATCCGTTAATTTTTTTCTTTATTATTTAATAAAGGGTATAAAAGTAAATTAATATCCAAACATGTTTTTATATCTCCTAATTTATCTCCATATATCTAACGGTTTCCATAACTTCCCAAATTTCTCCTTTATTTATTAGGTTTTTTTTTAAAGTACCATTAGTATTATTTGATTATCACCTTTTATATTGAATTAGACGGTTTGATTAAATCTTTCGAAATAAACGATGTGCAAAATTTGTGGTTTAAAAAAAGTAGTCATGTACTTTTTCATATTTTACGGATAATTTTTTTGGTAGCTACACCTTTTACATTACATATGGTTTTTATATATGTTTGAAGACTATTAGTATGATTCTATATTTTTTGATGTGTAATTCTTTTTATGTACAGTAACTAAACTATGTGTACATATTTTAACTATTGATTGCTTATATTCCACTCAATAAAACTACATTCACATTACACATGTATTTGTCTTAGAGAATGATTGTAACTCAACCCTATATATATGCACACAACTAAGAATAAATGATTAGTTACCATTTGTTGTTCGAGATCTTGATTTTGAGGGCATTCAGACGGACTCATTCTTTTGTCGAAAAATCCATCGGGTAGTAAAATTTCATCAGTCAAAAAATCATTAATTCCTAACTTAATAGGAACTTCCGAGGAAAGCTGCATCTAAAATAATAAACCAATTGTTATAACTATAAAACAAATAATAACTAAAGTAATATGAACTACCTCCGGTATATAAGGATCAACAGGCGGTGTCAAATTACACGTGCGTGTTTGGGGTGGGGTTTGAAATTCTTTAGATGCACGATGAGTTTGTCCATCCAAAATCTACAATTAATATAAATATTATAGTAAATGGTAATATAACAAAAGATAAAGTAATATATAATTTGTTTATCAACTAAATATACCTTAATTCCCTTTCTTGGCCATTGAATAAACTTTCTTAAAGTTTGGTTCATCAATAGCATTTTACCTTCTATACAAGTCTCGTCAGGGACCGGAATACCCATTGAAAAAACCCTAGATCAACTAGATCGGAATCTCAGTAGATCTATGGAATGGGCTCTGCATAAAAGGGTTAACCCTTCGTTTGGTTTCACGATGAAGAAGAATGAAACAATACTCCGGCTGATTCTGCAAAACAGAACACCGTTAGCTCGCCACGGGGAGAAGGGGGTTCTCTCCGTGACCACCCTCCGGCGTGAGAATAAGTACAGGTAGTCGGAAGTAAAGTATTGTAAGAGAAAGAGTAGTTGAGAGTGAATACCTTTCCTTGAACTCCAAGTCACTTATTTATAGCCGGTGTTTGGCGCCAAAAGGAGAGATTATTAACTTTAACGGAATCTTCTGCTATTCCGTTAATGTTTGTGGCAATCCGTTAGTGCACACAGATCGTGAGCTCATCAGCGGTTAGAGAGGTGCACGTGTCAACATGAGATCACTACATTTTATAAATGTGAGCATGCCATATTAATGTGTACAAATATATTATCACTACATAATATCAATGTGTACAAATATATTAGATGTACACATTGATATTATTTAGAGGCACTATATATATATATATATATATATATATATATATATAATATCACCTCAATATCTGGATATATCGCATGTGATGCACCCGAACCGCAACTGGAGCTAGGAAATCCCGGGCTCGCGTCTACACATTGAATTTTTCGACCCACGTGCATACCCGGGCTCACCTCCAGCCTTTCCATAGCATTGCTAAAAAAAGGTCCTTTAACTTGTGTATAACCTACAAACTCAACATATAATATTACATCATTATATATACATGGATTTTTAAATCACAAATCACCTAACGAAGAACAAACATTGGTCTTTCAATTCTGAAAGATTAAAAAGAGCATACCTAAAAGATTTACCGGTGTTTTACCCGTAAATACCAGTACCGAAAACGGAAAAGTGGGTACCGGTACCGAATATACCCTATAGATCTAAAAACTTCATATAAGTTGTTGTCATCTATAGTATTGTTTCAAAATTTGTTGAATGATTACTTTGGCAAAATGAAAACTTGATTATTTCTAATTCTAGGGGACTGTACATATATTACCTATTGTGCTTGAAACGCCCCGTGTTCGGCCCCCGTGCTCGGGTCCAAAAACTTTAGTTATAATATCTTCTTTTCCTTGACCATAAGTTCCATCAAGTTTCATTATTTTCTCCTCATCAATCTATATACAACCAAAATATAAATGTTAAAACATTCGACAAATTTTATACATATAAAACAAATATATATTTTTACTTACCAAACTAGTGATTGTTTCTTCATATTTTTTGGTATCATAAGTTTCGGTTTTGGGGTCTTTTTTTATTCTACCGGCCATTAATAGTTGACAACGATGATCATTCATATCATTTAATTGTGAATTAGCATCCACGATCGGGGGCCATATCTTGTGAAAATCTTCCTTTACTTTCCTATATCCCGAACGTCCGTTACGAGCTTGGACTTTTTGACGTTTTGCACCTTTACTTGCCCTGTCACTTTTTTTCTACAAATAAATCAACAAACCATATTATTAAGCTTTAAAATTATATTACAAAAATAATAATATAAATTATAGAAAATAATTAACATATACCTTAGCTTTCTCGGTAGTCTTCATTGTAACAAAATCTTCCCACTTTGTTGCATCGAAATAAGTATACTTTATACAAGGATTTACGTTTGTCTCTAAATATTTTCTCCAAAGTTGCTTACTTGTAAAATTTGTCCGCATCGTTTTAGCTCTATATATGGTATGCTTCTTCGGCCTATTGTTACTAATATGCCATGCCTCCTTAATATTTGCAAAAAAAAAAATTAGTTAAACATATATACTAATTATCATGTATTTCATACATATAAAGGTTTACATTATACGTGACAAAATACCTTAATGTGCAACCATAAGTTATCCCATCTTTCTTTTTCAAACTTTCGCGACATAATCCAATATTCGTGAAAATGTGTTCTTGTTTCCAAGCCAAGCCAAGAATCGAAGTAAGATGCATTTGGACCTATCGGGTCCTAATTTTCATCAAAATTAATGTGCATATCCTCCGGTCTTAACTTCTTTTTGCATTTAGCAACACCACGTTTACCACGTTGAGACATAATTGAAGTTTACTATCAAACATTAAAAAAAACATAATGAGAATTATTCAAACCAAACTTAAAAATTCCAACAGTAACAAAAAAAACCATAAACACTTGGGACCACATTCCTATACGCGTGCAATAGATTCTCCATGACAACCACATATGCATACATACATACAAAGTAATTAAAAATTATCCACCACACCTGGAACCACAATCCTATACATGTGCAATAGATTCACCATAAACAACAATAATATATAATAAAGATTGTTCTGTTCACTTTAATCACTTACAAACAACAATATATATACATACAAACCGATTCGAAGGGGGAATCGAAAAACTAACCAGTCTCAAAGGTGGAATCGAAGGGGAATGCTAGGGTGCGGCTGTTGAGCAAATCGAACTGGAGGGGGCTGCTGTAGGGCTTTGCTACGTTCAGCAAATCGATGGGGAAGGGGTGCGGCTGTCGAGCAAATCGAACTGGCGTAGAAGGGGAAGGGGAGCTAGGGTTTTGGTCGAGCAAAGCAGCAGTAAGTATGTTTGGGAGGAATGGGTTTAAGTTAGTTTTTTTCTAAGTTAGTTGTGTATAATTGTTGTATAAAATGTATGCAAAATATTTTAAGTTACGTTTTTTTTTATATGCAATCTAAGGAAAAGATCAAATAGAAAGTTTGTTTCGGGTAGAAATGTGAAAGCATATGATATTAACACGTGTCTTTTTTAAAATTTAAGGTTAAAGGGCATTTTAGTCTATTTACTTTTTAACTAATAAACCCATATCTGGATCTGAACCACATCTTCATCATCTCCATAACTACCTTTGCTCCTCCTCCACCACACCACCACCCCACAACCACCAGAACACCATATCTACCATCATAACCGCGGTCACATCTCTCACCTCCATAACCACCACCACCGTACTACATCCCTCCGACCGACGAGAACCACGGTTTGCACAACTACCTTGTTCGACCAACACAACCCACCACCATTCCACCGTTAGCTACTGGCCACCACCATTTAAAACCCAAAACAGTACCCACCTACTTCAACATCGGATCAACCACCTTCAAGAGTTCCCACCTTCTTCAACATGTATTGTGTTTTTGGGATAAAGGACGCCAATTTTTGCATCTCTTCTGTAACCTCAACAGTCACCTCCTAGTGCACCCTCACTGACGGTCTTCGTATAAGTACGACGGAGAATGCCGGAGTTCCGATCAAACTTGGCCGATGTGGTGGCTACGCCTGCCGCTACTGTAACTGGTGGTGCCAATTATAAGGAGACATATTAAGGTTAGTGTGGGGTGATGAAGGAGTTGTTTTCCTTTTCAATATTTCATTGCGTTTTAGGGATATAATCTACATACATTCTGTTTTAACACTGCAAAATATTATTATATCACTTTGTTTTATGTTTTGTCATTTTGTGATGTTATGCTCCTTTACATTATTCATGTTGCGTTTTAGAAATACTTTAAAATATAATATTATTACATTTTCAAATGTGGCTGTGTACTCATTAGCTTATTTCATGTATTTCTTTCTTGTTTTTTATCACTTTTTTTATTTGTAACAATGCATATGACTTATAATTAATCATCTTCTTTGCGTTTATTGATTTGTGGGAGCATGATGTATTTTAATATCAATATATCAGTTGGTGTTTTTACTAAAAAACTAAAACTTTTCATAAAACACAATGAAAAAGCACAATTATTTATCTTTTAATTTAATTGCGTTTTATAACACAAAGATAAAACATATTTTTTTGTGTTTTTAGTTCATTGTGTTTTAGAAAAAGACATTTCTTTGTGTTTTAATTCCATTGTGTTTTAGAGAAAAGACATTTCATTGCTTTTTAAGTCCATTGCGTTTTAGAATAAAACATTTCTTTGTGTTTTAATCAATTGCGTTTTAGAAACAAACATATTTATTTGTGTTTTTTGTCCATTGCGTTTTTGAAACAACATATTTATTTGTGTTTTTTGTCCATTGCGTTTTAGAAAAAGATATTTCTTTGTGTTTTTAGTCAATTGCGTTTTAGAAACAACATTTTTATTTGGGTTTTTAGTTCATTGTGTTTTAGAAAAACACTTTCTTTTGTATTTTTAGTCCATTGCGTTTTAGAAAAAACACTTTATTTTGTGTTTTTAGTCCATTCGTTTTAGAAAAAAATTTTTGTTTTTTGTCTTACTTTAGAAGAACTTTTTTTTGTTAATTATGCGTTTTAAAAAAAACACACTTTTTGTGTGTTTATAGTCCATTGCGTTTTACGCATCTGGGTTATCGAAAACTTTTTTCAAAAGTATAGCAATAGTGTGCTCGTTTTAAAGATAAAAAACGCTCGTTTTTATGGTGTCATTTTTATGAAAAAATAATGTCGTATGAAAAAATTATTAACGTTTTAAAAACGAGGTAGAATTAGAGGAGAGAAAAACAATTGACTTGAATGGACTAAGGTACCCCTACAAATCACACGCGCCTCCTTTTTTATCAATTCTACCCATTTAATCTAAGTCTTTGATTAATCAACTGATGGTTTCCTATCCTTCCTAGCTATAGAAACTTTCTATTGTATCCTAACCCATGCAATCTAAATCTCTTTAAATGGATGTGGGTTGAAAAGTAGTTAGGTGATTTTTATAATTTGCTTACGATAATGGTGAGTTTTAATTTTAGAATTATAGATAACTTTAGGTAGATATTCAAAAGAATTATATATGACGAATTTGGTTCTCTATAAACAATCATACTAAATAATAGATATTTTTAATAATAAGAATTGTAATAGAAGTGAAAATTAACTTTAAAATCATATTAAAAGAAACATAATAATGACGAATTTGGTTCTCTATAAACAAACAATCATACTAAATAATAGATATTTTTAATAATAAGAATTGTAATAGAAGTGAAAATTAACTTTAAAATCATATTAAAAGAAACATAATACATCTATAAAATAAAATGACATACAAATATACTTTTCATAATCGAACAATCATCTTTCTCGGTTATTCCTGCAAAAGAAAATAAAAAAATAATAATAAGTTGACTATATAATAAAATTTTAATAAAGAAAAACTATATATAAATTTATTTAAAAGCTTTTTCACTTAGTTAAATGTGGTCCGTCAACATATATCCCATCGTGGTGGTCGGTTCTTTTGTACGTGGCGGAACCATCGATTACATCATGCACCGGTTGAATACCAACAGAAAATGGTGGTAGGTCATCAAGTTGGTCGTGTTCTTCATCATCGACAACATCATCAACACCAATAATACTTCGTATCCCATTTTGGTTTGCTCGGGTCGTTGACAAAAAACACTTGTGTTACTAGTTTTGCTAGAACGAATGGTTCAGATGCATAGCCATCTGTGTTAAGGTCCACAAGTGTAAATCCATATTTGTCAACTGTAACGCCTCTAGTGTTATTCACCCACTTACATTTGAACACAGGTATGGTGGTAAAACCATAATCCAATTCCCATATTTCATGTATGACACCGTAATAAGAATTTTTAAACAATTCTTGTAAGTATATCACGATTTGTCCTGTCATATTGGGTCGATGTGGCTACTACAGTAACTCCACTGTTCTGCATTGTACTTTTCCCATCTTGATCTTTGGTGTAAAACGTATAACCGTTAATGTCGTACCCTTGGTAAGATGTTACATTAATATTTGGACCTTGACCTAACTTCTGCACAACTATGTCAACATTTCCTTGGCCATTTGCCATTACCTTACTTTTCAACCAACTAGCAAACTCTTCGTTATGCTTTTTTTATACCAATATGTTGTCTTACCATGGTATGTCGACCGTAATGTTTCCATGTGTTCGTTAACGTAAGGAGCAATACATGCCATGTGTTGTAAGACAACAAAATGTGCAAGTTGCAAAGAACCGTAACTTGGGAATATTGTTTTCATGCCAAACCTCCTCTCCCTTGAAGTCTACCAGAGTGACGAGATTGAGAAACACTGATACTTTTGACACCATTCAAATAACCTGTGAATAGGTCAAGCATTTCATTGTTAATTATACGTAATAAAACTAAAATATTATAAATGTTATGATATCATTACCTGTGCAGAACTCATTCACTTCTTCGGAAGTATATATCCTTCAACAATACTACCCTCCGGCCGACTACGATTTTTTACATAACCTTTAAGAAACCCATGTATCTTTCAAAAGGGTACATGTATCTTTCAAAACCCATGTACCTTTTAAGAAACCCATGTATCAAGATATGGCAATCATGAGACTTCATACCAAGCAATTTACAATCTTTCAATGACACCAACCTTTTAATGTTTGCTGAATAACTGGATGGAACTTTAATATGTGTAAACATTCACAAAATATTTTTTTCCTTGTTTGACATTGTATAGCACGCCGGTGGAAGAAAAAAAACATTTAGAGTGCGGAACAGGATGAAGCCCTTCACGTATTCCCATTTCTTGCATGTCTTTACGAACATTGATCCCATCTTTAGATTTCCTGGGAATGTTTAACAATAATCCAAGCAGGCTTTCACATATATTTTTCTCAATATGCATAACATCTAAGCAATGTCTAACTTGTAAATGCTCCCAGTAAGGCAAATCCCAAAAGACAGACTTTTTTTTCCAAATGTTGGGTTCAGGATTAGTTTTTCCTTTTTTTTTCCCCTGAGTTTTTTCCCAACACCACATTTAAATTTCTTACTCGTGAAAATGCATCAAATTCTTCCCTTACTTTTCCATGCTCAGTTTTTCCATCAAACTCCACTGTTCTATTGCGGTAATCGTGATTTTCCGGAAGGAATCTTCGATGTCCCATGTACACGGTTTTTCTGCAATTACTTAACCATATCGAACTTGTGTCATCTTCACAATTAGGACAAGCTAGTCTACCTTTCGTACTATATCCCTACAAATTACCATATGCTGGAAAATCACTGATGGTGCAAAATATCCTGGCACGCAAATCAAAATATTCTTTCTTATAAGAATCATACACGTTAACACCTGGACTCCATAGAGTTTTAAGGTCATCTATCAATGGAGACCGATAAACATCAATGTCATTACCAGGTTGTTTCGGACCTTGAATCAACAACGACATCATTATGTCACACCCCGACCCGCAACGGAAAAGGTGATCGGGGCATGATTGTGTTATCATCAAAGCTCATGACATTTATTATGCGTTTCATATTCATTAATACAATTTAATGGAAATTTACAATAAATATTACAACATGTTCTAACTATCAATCTAAACTTCTTTGTTCTCTTCTAAGGCATTTCCTATGTTTTCCTTGCTTCAACCTGTTCACCTGTATCATGTGTAAAAGGGTTTTTGGATCAACATAATGTTGGCGAGTGAATCCTATGGAAAACATTTGAACAAGTTTATTTAAATTGATTATGAAATATGTGCACAACCACTCATGAGTAAAAATAGATGTAAACTTATTCAACAATAATTAAACATTAAATAAAGTACACATGAAATAATAATGGAACATTTAGAGGCACGCGTTGCTCAACTCGTCTCTCACGAGGAACTGATGGGCCTAATGAATGAATTGCATAAACATGATAATATGAAAGACATAACTACATACAATATAAACTCAATGATATACACATGAACAATAATGAATTGGTTTTGAGGCACGCGCTGTTCAACTCGTCTCTCACGAGGAACTGATGGGCTTAATGAATGAATTTCATATGATTTGACAAAATGAAATAAGTAATCACAACAATATAAACAATCTAAGTTTAGATCACGATATGGTATGGCACAAGTTTAAATAAACAAGTTAATTATTTTTATGACACATAACACACCCCAAAATGTGTAATTAAAAGGGGGAGTTGTAAGATTCACTCACAGTGGGTGCGTTCGGTTGATGATGTTGAATGCACGCGAAGTGGTTTTAACCACGAGTGAAATTAACCTAGATAAATATCATTATGGTTCGGTAAGTAAGCGGATTTTATTAATCTATTTTAGTAGGATTGTTGGGTGTATTTTTGTGAGTTCAAGGCTATTTTCTAACCTTAAAAATGTTATTTTTAAGTATATTTAATTGATTTTTAATTAAAATAAATAAATAAAAATAATAAAAAGATTTGATTTTTTTTGCTACAGTTGACTTTGACTTTGACCGTTGACTTGACCGTTGACCGGTTCGAATGCGTATTGTTGTGCGCTGAGTGAGGCTCGAACCCGAGACCTCCCGTACGCGTGCACGCAGCTCTACCAACTGAGCTACGTGTCTAACCCGTCATATATCTGTTTTTTAATTATATTTATATATTAATTAAGTCAAACAGAAAATCCTTTTATTTTAAAAACGATTTAATTGAATCTGACCAGTGCGCTCCACAGGTCTCGAACCCGGGACCTGTGGGTTGCGTAACACACAGTCCACCGCTGGACTGTGTGTTTAACATGTTATATAATCCAATTTTTATTATACTTAAATACAAACTATTTGTTTTCATTTTTGACTTATTTAAAAAGGTAGAATAATTGTCCGGGTCGATGCAGAAGACCGGACTCGAACTCGTGACGTGCGACTTAAACATACACACAGTCCACCGCTGGACTGTGTGTCTAACTTGGTTATTATTCCGATTATTAATATACTTAACATATACCTGTGGCGACTCCGGTTCGGTTAACAAAACAAAAAGGCATTTTATTAAAGCGGCGTGTGTGAAACAGGATTCGAACTCGAGACGTTTGTATGTTTAATGTGCACACAGTCCACCGCTGGACTGTGTGTCTAACCCGAGTAATATCTTGATTTAAATTATACTTATACGTTCCGGATACATCGTCTTCTTCATCAAGTTATAACCAGATATGATGACTGACTGGTTCAATGATTAAATCAGTTTCTTTAGCGTTTTAAGGTTAATTACAGATGAGATGTAAGTAAAAAGAAAGGAAATTAGGCGTGAGGTATACCGACTAGCTTTCCTCTGTTTTCCGGCAGAACTCCGGCGACAGCAATCCCTTCCGGCGACGAGTGTCTTGCAGCAGCGAGCCTTCAAAAAGTTTGAAAAAGGTATGGGTGACTTCGGTATAAGCTTAGGGGGTTCAGTAAAGCTCAGGAATGGATAACCCGGTTTTCCGGCGACAAACAGAAGAATTCCGGCGAGAGAGTTTTCGCCGAGAAAGGGTGTGGTTTTGAGCGAAAAGGTTTGCAGAGGTTCGAGGGGGTATTTATAGGGCAAGTCGTCGATGTATTCGGCCCGATTTCCGACTTGATTCGTTGGTTTGAATTTCTCCGGCGGTTATAACTTTGGTCGCGGACTCAGACGTCGGTTATAACCGATGTAGCGTTTATGTTTTACGTTATAACTGAAAGAAACGTTAAGTTTCGCGAGATTACCGGGGTTTCCGACGACTGAACTTTTGGGCGCCGGTTTTGAATTCGGAAAGACACTTTATGAATTAAATGATCTTAATAGTTAACAAGGAACATCAGTGGCGCAGTGGTTTGGTGCGCGTGTGTTAAGTTGTTTGATGACCCGGTACTGACCCGGGTTCGAAACCCGGCAGGAACAAAACATTTTTATTTTGCGATTTTTAACAGTTTTTAAAAAACTAATTATATATTCCCGTATAATAATTGATTATGTATCGTTTAAAATTATTTTGGGCATTTAATTCGCAACGAAAATTTTAACTGACTGTTCGGTTGATAAACGGAGCGGGTTTGGTAAATCCGTTTTTGACGGATGTTACACATTATGTATTTTTTTTCATGCATAACTATGTTGGAAGGTTATAGATGCAAAGAAGAACCGGCCACGTACTATGACGACTACTCATGTTTCCAAAAGGGTTGATCCCGTCTGAACTAAGTCCAAACCGTATGTTTCTGATCTCGTTACCAAATCGGGATACATATAATCGATAGTTCTCCACTGAGGTGAATATGCCACATGTCTTAACTTCCCATCATTTATACGGTCATCTGAATGCCAACACAATAATTTTGATTCTTTCTCGTTTGCAAATAATCGTTTCAGTCTCGGTATAATAGGAAGATACCACAACACTTTAGCCGGTGGTCCATTTTTCGTCACATCATCGTCAACTTCATCAGTGTCGCTTTTACGCTTATACCTTGGCGCGCCACAGTTAAAACACGTATGATCATTTTTGAACGCATTTCTATACAACATACAATCATTTGGACATGCATGTATTCTTTCAACTTCTAATCCCATCGGGCACATCATTTTTTTTGCTTGGTATAACGAAAGTGGTAACTCATTGCCTTCTGGAAGCATGTCATTTATAACACTAATAGATCTGTGAAACTCTTATCACTCCATCCGTGTGTTGACTTTAAGGTAGACAATCTCAAAACAGCACGGAGTTTTGAATATTTCTTACAACCAGCATATAATGGTTTTTCCTCATCTTCAAGTAATTTTCTTAATTTTTCTTGCTC
This sequence comes from Scalesia atractyloides, assembly GCA_947069175.1. Taxonomy (NCBI): domain Eukaryota; kingdom Viridiplantae; phylum Streptophyta; class Magnoliopsida; order Asterales; family Asteraceae; genus Scalesia; species Scalesia atractyloides. The sequence continues at coordinate 3,239,274 of CAMTDV010000014.1, forward strand.
ATCATCACCAATATTTGTCTCTAAATCATTGTACATGTCATTAAAATTGTCATTCTCATCTTTTAAAGTGGCATTTTCGTGATCAATATATTCTTTGTCATTATCCTCCTTATCATTGTCTATATTGAAAGACGATGTACTATGGTTAGCAAGCGATTCCCCATGCTTTGACCAACAAGTATATCCAGGCATAAAAGCATATTTGAATAAATGAAAGTTTATTTCTTTAATGTCATTTTTTTTTGAAAATTTGTACACGATGCACATGGACAAAATATCAATCGATCTCCTATATTCACCCGATGAGCTTCAGCGGCCTTAAGAAAACTTTGAATACCCATAATATGTATTGCATCACTACGACTTCGATGGTACATCCAATCTTCACGATCCTCCATCTGAAAATTAAAATAAATAAATAATGATAAGAGCGTGCGGGTACGATGTAAGTCAATGCTCTAAAGCGGTGAATCCTAACCCACTTTTTGAATATTCCATCTCACAAGTATACATTTTAACGAGATGACATTTAAGAAAAAAAATCGGCAGCATTTCCCCTTAACTCCCCAAGTATGCGTAAAACCGCAAACCCGTAGGAGTAGAGGAAATACCAACCGATCTTTTCTTAAACGACGTTTCGTTAAAATGTATACATATCCTAAATGAGATAGAATATTCAAAAAGCAGTCCCAAAAACGGGACAATCCAAAATTTATCTTTATTAGATAAATTTTGGACGGGTAATTCTAAAGGGTTACCTAAATCTATATTTATACGCATATGTGTAAATGTAAATATAATTAACATCTATATGTTAATAAAAAATATAAAAATTTTATATTTCACTAAAAGTATATTACAACAAAGTTAAAACTTATGTTAATAAAAATATATAAAAATTTTGTATTTCTCTAAAAGTATATAACAACAAGGTTAAAACTTAAACATATACCTTATTACTGTATATAAAACTAACTTTTATATAAAATGTACTAGTGATTTATAAAAACAAAAGTAAGCAAAAGTCAAATTTGAAATTTTAGCAAAATAACATATAATTAAACATGATATGAGTGCTACTTATAAAACTTAAAAACATTAAATAACAAAGGTAAATAGAAAAGAAACAAACCTTGAAACTTTGAAAGTTTGTTAATGGTGAAATTGAATGAGGTAGATGAGAGGATTGAATGAGGAAGAAGAGAGATTTGAATGAAAAGATAAGGTTTATGGGTGTTAGTATGCAGTAATTTTGGAATGGTTATAAGATGGTGTTGAGAGCAGAGAAAACACCGTCCGAAGATGGTTCCTAGAGAGGTTAACGGTCATATTGTATAGGTTATAAGACGGTGTTGAGAGAAAACACCGTCTAAAACAAATCATAGACACATTATAAGGTGTTGAGAGAAAACACCGTCTAAAACAAATATAGACACATTATAAGACGGTGTTGAGAATATTTTATTCAGAGGAACCTTTTAAGACGGTGTTATTATTTTAACACCGTCTAAAACAAATCTTTGACACCGTCTAATGCTTCATTTTGTAGTAGTGATACGTAATTTGAAAATTATGAATGCATCTGTATACAACTCAAACTTGGGTTTCGTACACTATAATTAAACTTTGTCTAAGTGGTAGAGACAAACGTCTCTTAGGGGATAAGTCCTAGGAAGTTGGGAGAGTTTCCATTCGAGTAGTGAAAACACATTAATTCGAGTTATGTAATGTATTATGTGAATAATGGTTATTTAGATGATTATCAATCAAACCTCTTACTCCATTTCTATAATTACACTAAAAAACACTACCCTTTCTCTCTCATTTTCAATTAAATAATATTTTTTTATACTTTTATCATTACATTTTCTCTCGCCTCCACTTACAACCATTTTCAAAAAATATTAAAAATTATAGAGGTGAACAGTACCTCCTCCAAATTTATTGATAAACAGTAACTTTTTCTCTTTCATCCACTCACAACAATTTACAACCACTTTAAAAAATATAGAGGCTACACTCACACGAAAATAGAGGATCCATTGTGAATACTCTTAGGATATTCATTGTCTGGTTTAAAACAACGAAAAACGCTAAAGCTTTTGGCATTTTGGTTCGTAGGATGAAACAGCCTAAAGTGTAATTTTTATTTTACAAACGATGTTTTTTAGTTTTGCGCTTTCAGACCGGCATTTCTTCCTTTCAAATGTGTATATAACTTGGTTTGCGGATTGTTTAAAACCGTTCTACATTAAAGAAAAATAAAACAGTTTTCAATTTAACAAAAGCAATAGTTACACTATTATATAGGCTGAGATGTTTTCCTCTTAATTACATTGTGTGAAATAATTTTTTCTTATTACTCTAATTATCGTTTTCTATATATTAATTTACAAATATTAAGAACCAGTTCTACTGGTTCCCGGCCATGTTATCAACTATTTACATTTTTTTCTGTGTTTTTTGTGGTCGTATTAAGAGGACACGTTATGAGTCACGTATTAAAAAAAAAAGGTATGAGAGTATTCTGGAGGGACAACAATATTATAGTTGCTGCGAATTACCAACCAAAGAGAACGTTAACGAAAGTCATGAAAACGATGCCACATGCAACTTGAATACGTGGTGTGCCAATGTTTTCTTCAAGGAATAATAAAGTTTGCTTATCAAGAATACATGCTGTACTTTTGATGCACGTGTCATATTCTAACTTGTATCATAGTAACTTGTTTCAAAGCCAAGTCTAGATAACAAACCCATAAACCTTTTTTCACTTAAATCCATTTTTTATCTATAAGATTGGTGAAAGACTAGGGTCTGATTGTAGAGAATGGAAAAGAGGGAGCTCAACCTCATATCATGCTAGCTATTGAGAAAGGGCAATAGAGCCCTCTGGTTGATGCGAAGCATACGTGTGATGACTGTCGTGAGTGTCATACAAAAACCTAAATAACTATGTAGATAGTGTAAATAGGGTATCGAATCAAAGGAGTATGGTGGAAAGTGTTATTGATTAAGTTTCAAGAAACTAATTGCAGAAATGTAAAATCGGTTGTTTGAGTGTTTGATTAAATTAAGAACTACTAAAAAAACGAGTTTATAACAATGAGAGAAAACAATGGTTCCTCCGAATTTTAGATTCAAAATAGACTTCAATTATGTGTTCGATTGCTACAATCACATAGACATGATTGCATAATTCAATTAATCGGTTGTGATTATCCAAAGACTACTTACTTCGATTGCAAAACAATGGAAAGTTATCACATGAACATCAATGAAATTACCAACCCCAATCCCTATCAAATATATCCCAATTGCTAGAAATCTCAGGAATTGAAAGAATTAAAAGTAAGGTTAAAGCAAATTCAATCGTTTACAATCCAATTATCGAATCAAATGGTAAAAAGCATCGAATGCTTAGATTACCAAGTTTAAATACAATAAAAAACACATAAAATTGGTCCACTTACAAGAATCCTCCACCCGGAGAAAACACTAACGAATTAGCCGCTCATCTCGGTGAATCGATCTTCAAAAGCTTGAATGGTGATTGAATTCATCTTCTTGATCTTTGATTCTTTGAAAAATACGATGGAAGGGAGTGAAAGTTCGTCCAAAATTGCTTCTTTTATGATCCAAATTCGTCCCCAAGGTTTGAATGGTGATTAGGGTTTTAAAAATAGCTTTTATACCTCCAAAAAGTTAACCACTCGCGCTTTCCCGGATCCCGCCGTAACCTACGGCTGTATGGCCTTACGTTACGGCCAGAATATGTTGTTTCTTTGTTGTTCCTCAGCCGTAAGCTACGCCACAACCACCGTAGCTTACGGCGGCTTTCCTGCATCCCTTTTCTCAGGGGTTTTGAACATGTTTATCAAAGTTATTTTATCCGTATAAAATAAAAACGCAGCGGAATATTTATTTGAAACATGTTACTTACAAGATATAAAACCATTTTATATATAAAACCAAAACCCCGGATCCATATATGAACATGCATGCTATAAAAAACACAACCATAGGGTGTTATAAGAATACTATCTTCCAAATAGCAAGAGATATGCAGAAGATGATGTTCTTGAATGGAAATCTTCAAAGGTGAAGAACTCAAGCTTGTATACCCCAAGCCTTCCAACAAACACCTTAGGTTTAGCTAGGATTTTGAACACTTGAATCAACTTGAAAAAAAACTCTTGGACAAACACTATGTTGGCCGAAATTTTTGGAGCATTCACAAGAATTCTTCATTATTGAATTCTTTTGTGTAAGAGTATATATAAGAATAATATCAAATCTTGCATATCTCTTACATGATCTTGTGTGAGATCTCAAGACAAGTTGCATGCAAAATCATTGGACAAAACCACCTAGGGAACCCCAATATGGAGGCCCTATGGGGTGTTTTATAAAAAAATATTTTTTTTTCATTTTATTTAAATCTTGTATTTATATATTTTATAACTTGTATAAAATATAATATAACATAATACAAGATTTTATGCAACATCTCTTAACAATTTATAATGTTATTTAACCATTAAATAACAATATAAAAATTCTCTCAAAATAAATTATCCATATAATTTATTAGTTTCTCAAGTGCAATTATTTAGAAAACCAATTTCTAAATATTTTAAGTGTTTATATTTATTTGTTTGATCACATCATAAATAAATATTATAGGTGTTTATCTAGCTTGTTATTGGGTATGACCCGACTTGGATCATAACGTACTAGCCACATCAATTTAATATGTGTCTTGGGCATACCGATTCCAACAATCTCCCACTTGCACAAGATACATAGAAGATTGATGCAAATAGCAAATACCGCCTAACAACGGTTTACTACCCCTAATACGTATGACGAAGTGCCATTCAATAACATCATCCCCTTCAAGTCCCTTACTTGAACATGATTTAGGTGAAACGATCATTTATCCTTTCGTTACATATGTCATGTCAAATCCAGAGACATAGTATGATCATTCTCTGTTGATTTAACTTTAGCAGGCCTTAGACATCTTACTCTCAACGAATAAGAGGAACAAATCCCATCTTGACTACATACGTCTCACAATCACCTCGTACCACATCCTGAGCTTAGCCTTATGTACTGCCATATTACTGACAACAAAGAACCAAGTCAAAGTACAATATTTGATAATATCAAGACCCAATATGTATCTCGGGTCAGAGGATACAATGATATTCGCCTTTACTCAAAATTACTTATGATCAATCTCAAAGATTCCATGTAGTAATATTTGAGAGCGGGTCAGTCTAATATTTGTATCCCACAAATATCTATGAACTTTGGCAGCAACACTTTGCTCTATATTCATACCTTCATATATTTGTTCCCACAAATATGATCGACTACGGACATTTAGAATAATTAACTTATTCATGGATTTAAACAATGCTAAAATGGAACATAACTCAAAATGCCATAATCATTAAAATGAGTCAAAATAACAATTGTTCTGATATCCAAATACTAAATAGATCAAATCCAATCACTAGAATATCGAAGTCCTAAGGCACAAGTATGACCCTCATGCTTTGGCCGTTCAAGGAGCTTCGTGAGAGGATCCGCAATGTTTTGATCGGTGTGAACTTTGCGAATAATATCTTTCCTTTTTCAACTTCATCTCTTATGTAGTTGAATCTCGCTCAATGTGCCTAGTCTTTTGATGTGCACGAGGTTCCTTAATTTATGCAATCGCACCCTCGTTATCACAAAAGATTTCTAGGGGATCCTGAATGGTAGGGACTACCCCTAGGTCGTGATGAATTTCTTCAACCATGCAGCTTCTTGTGCTGCCAATGAAGCGGCGATGTATTCTGATTCTGTAGTGGACAATGCTACAACATCCTGCTTCGAGCTCTTCCAAGAGACTGCAGCTCCATTCAAAATGAAGACATACCCAGATTGTGATCGAGAACCATCTCGGCAGTTTGGAAACTCGCATCCGTGTAACCCTTTACAACGAGTTCTCTTCACCAGATCCATATATTAGAAACATATCCTTAGTCCTTCTAAGGTATTTCAATATGCTTTTAACAGCCATCCAATGACTGTTACCTGGATTCTGCTGGTATCTACTTGTCATACTTAAGGCGCATGACACGTCCGGTCTAGTGCATATCATTGCATACATGATGGATCCTATAGCAGACACATATGGGACTCCTTTCATTCTCTCTTGCTCATCCTTTGAGCTTGGACATTTAGATACATTCAATATCGTTCCTTTTGAATAGGTACCAAACCTTTCTTAGAGTTCTCCATCTTGAACCTTTTCAAGACTTTGTCAATGTATGCACTTTGGTTCAAACCTATCAAGCGCCTTGATCTATCCCTATAGATCTTTATTCCCAAAATATAGGCGGCTTCACCAAGATCCTTAATGGAAAAACAACTTCCAAGCCAGGTTTTAACACCTTCCATGGTTGGAATATCATTTCCAAATAGTAGAATGTCATCGACATACAGTACTAGGAAAGTGATGATGCTCCCACTAGCCTTCTTATACACACAAGCTTCATCGGCGTTCTTGATGATCCAAAATTCCTAATTTCTTCATCAAAACGATGATTCCAACTTCTAGATGCTTGTTTCAATCCATATATTGATTTCTTTAACTTGCATACTTTGTTAGGATGTTTTGGATTGACAAAACCTTCAGGATGAACCGTATAGACATCTTCATTAAGATATCCATTGAGGAAATCCGTTTTGACATCCATTTGCCAAATCTCATAATCGTAGTATGCAGCTATGGCAAATAATATCCTAATTGACTTTAGCATCGCCACGGGCGAGAAGGTCTCATCATAATCAACCCCTTGAGTCTGAGTGAAACCTTTTGCTACAAGTCTCGCTTTATAAGTATCCAAGTTACCATGCATATCAGTTTTCTTCTTGAAAACCCACTTACTTCCAACTACTTTGGAGTTAAGAGGTGGCACAACCAATTCCCATACTTGGTTGTCATACATGGATTGCATCTCTACGTTCATGGCTTCAAGCCATTTGTCACAATTGGATTGTGACATTGCATCATGGTATGTGGTTGGTTCATCCGAATCTACCACATAGCATCCATCCATGAAAAATCCATATCTTTCGGGTGGATTACTAATTCTACCAGATCTGCGAACGTTTTGTGTGTATTGATCAACCACTTGATCCTCTTCAACAACCTCTTGTTGGGTGCTAGTATCAACCAAACGTGTATCGGCTTGTGGTTCTTAATCCTCATCAAGTTCCACTGTTCTACTACTAGTTCCTTCCATAAGGAACTTAGCCTCCAAGAACTTACCCTTTCGAGCAACAAATACCTTTTGCTCTGTTGGATCGTAAAAGTAATATCCTATATCATCTTTAGGATATCCTACAAAGATACACTTAGTGGATCGTACTTCCAATTTGTTTGGGGTGTATTGCTTCACATAAGCTTCACAACCCTATACCTTCAAATATGATAATGATGGAGCCTTTCCATGCCATATTTCAAAAGATGTCTTATCCACTTTCTTGGTTGGGGCCATATTCAGTATACGGGCCGCAGAGAGCAAAGCGTAACCCCAAAATGATAGAGGCAATGTGCTTCTAGCCATCATAGATCGAACCATATCCAATAGAGTTGGATTCCTCCTTTCAGACACACCATTATGTTGTGGTGTTCCAGGTGGAGTAAGTTGTGAGATAATCCCACAACTCCTAAGATGATCTTGAAAAGCATCACTAAGGTATTCACCTCCTCTATCGGTACGAAGGACTTTGATTATTTTCTTAAGTTGATTTTCTACTTCAATTTTGAAATCTTTGAACATTTCAAATGCTTCATCTTTGTGTCTTATCAAGTACACATAACCATAACGACTATAGTCGTCAGTAAAACTAATGAAGTATCTTTCACCATTCCTAGTCATTGGCTTAAAAGGACCACATACATCCGAATGTATGATACCTAATAAGTCTTTTGCCCTTTCAAAGGTGCCACTGAAGGGTGCCTTAGTCATTTTTCCTTGTAAACAAGATTCACATACATCAAATGAATCATCTCCATTTGTTTTCAAAAGACCATTCTTTCGAAGTGTTTACATGCGATTTTTGTTTATATGTTCAAGGCGACAATGCCAAAGATAGGAATCACTCAAATCTAATTTGAGTTTCTTGGTGGTTGCTTGGTACATTGAACTATCAAATGTATTATCATGAACCAATTCATAAATACCATTTGAAGGCATAGCTTTAAAGTAAAACATGTCATTCATCAAAACATAAATGTCATCGTTTACAAACTTTAAATTAAAACCATATTGTAGCAAGAAGGAAACTGAAATAATGTTCCTAGTCAAACTAGGAGCATACAAAACATTTTTCAAAATAATTTCCAAACCACTTGGAAGTTTCAAAACATAGTCTCCTCGGGCTTCAACTTGAACCTTTGCTCCATTGCCCGTGAAGAGACTAATGTCTCCCTTCTTGTAATGTTTATTTCTTTTGAACCCCTGCAACAAATTGCAAATATGAGTTCCACACCCAGTATCCAATACCCATGTGTTCGAAGAAATAACATTAAGGTCAATATGTATCATAAATATTGTACCTGAGGTTTGCCCCGCATCCCTCTTGTTTTTCAACTCCTTGAGATAGGTTGGACAATTTCTTTTCCAATGTCCTACCTCTCCACACTCAAAGCATGGGTCAGTCGAAGCAACCTTTTACTTCTTTTCCTTCGGTTTTGTGGGTTCCGCTTTAACCTTTCATTTTCCCTTCCCTTTGACGTGGCCCTTCCTTTTGGCAAAACTTGCCTTGGAGTCGGGGTGGGGCCTCTTCTTGTTGCCTCCCTCATTGATCGTTAGAACGGGTAAAGCCCTTTTACCCATGCCCGCTTCGGCAATTTTGAGCATTGCATGAAGCTCACCAATGCTCTTGTCCCATCCGTTCATGTTATAATTCATGACGAAAGTCTCAAACTTCTTTGTTAAAGAGTTGAGGATCAAATCCGTAGCCAACTCTTTAGAGACGGGACAATTAAGCCTTTCGAGGCGATCAATGTGGCTTTTCATCTTCAGGACATAAGATGTGACCGATTGGGTTTCCTCCATTCGACATGCATGAAGTGCTCGAACCGTTTCGAAGCGCTCTACCCTTGCTTGTTGAAGGAACATTTCTTTCAATTGGGTAATCATGTCGTATGCCCCATGATGTTCAAAATCCTTTTGAATCTCGGGAATCATAGTTACTTAACCCAATCGTTATAGGCCTCCTCATCTTCCACGTTAGGTTCATCGGGAATAGGATCGTCCAACACATAAGATATCTTTTCTTGCTTGAGAACGATTCTTAAGTTTCGATACCAATCCATGAAGTTGTTATGGTTGAGACGATCCTTTTCAAGGATGGTTCTTAGTGATAGGTTACGGACGGTTAGGGTAATTGTGTTTGCATTGTTAGCGGCCATCTACAAAATTTTAACAAAGTTTAATTTTAGTATTTTTGATATTTATTAATTTTTAATTATTAATACCCTTTTGTGTCTCATAGACAACTAATAATTAAAATCCAGAATCCAACGTTACATTTAAATATTGGTTAGGTGACCTTTATCCCATTATTTAAATTAACTAGGTAGTCAACGTTTGACAATTGCAACCCTTTGCAATTTCTAGCCATATGGGATCGGTTAAACATCTTAATGTTTAGTTGGCATGATTAATCCCATCAACACCTTTGTACGCCATGTTTCGGTGACCCTAAGCACATGGTTTCCAAATCAAATCGTCCTACTTATACACACATGTGAGTTTACCCATACAAGTGGTTAGGTGACCTTTATCCCACAAATATGGTGTCACACCCCGACCCGCAGCGGAATAAGAGTCGGGGCATAATTGGGTTATCACCAAAGCTCATGACATTTACTATTATGTTTCATATTTAATAAAGTCAAAGTTACATTTTCAAATATCCAAACATGTTCATTCAATACAAAGGAATAAACCAAACATAACAATCCCAACTCTAAAACGTTTTATTCTTCTAGTCCAAGTCCTATGTGTTCCTAGCTGCTGCTGGTTTACCTGTATCATGTGTAAAATGAGAGTTTTTGGGTCAACATAAGTTGGCGAGTGAACCTTATTAGATAAACATTTATTAATAAATTAATTGTTAGTTTATCAATGAAAATTTGTGCATAATCATAGATGAGCAAATGTAAATAATCAAGCAATGGCAAATAGCAGTCACAACTATAACATACAATAACACATGACAGCATACATGACCATACCAACATCATACTGTAAATAACATAAATGAAACTGTGCGATCAAGGCTCAATCAAACGGAGCCGATCGTATTGCATGTACTGAAAATGAAAATGTCTGTGCGATCAAGGCTCAATCAAACGGAGCCGATCGTATGTGGGCACGCCAGGTTCAACCGCATAATAAAATGGGGAACATGCTCAACGCTCATAATGTAATGGGGAGCGGCGGCCTATGAAATTGCATGTACTGAATAATAAATTGCATCCAATAATAACTACTTAACAGCAACAAACTGAATACACAAGTTCATGATATGATATATGCACAATGGTTTAGTAATAATATATATATACAAAGACACACGATACACCCCAAAACGTGATTAAAACGGGGAATTTGTAAGATTCACTCACCTTGGGTGCGTTGGGTTTGAGATGGTGATATGCGCACGAATTAGATGAGCGGAATAACGAGGATTACTAACCTAAATAATAACGGAAAAATATATTAAATTGGTGGATTTTATTAAGGATTTTAATGAAATTTTTAGATATATTTTTGTGAGTCTATGGCTATTTTCTATCTTTAAAAATGTTATTTTTAAGTATTTTTAATTGATTTTTAAATTAAATTAAATAAATAAAAATATATAAAAAAAATTGTTTATTTAGCGTTGACCGTTGACCGTTGACCGGTTCGGCCAGCGAATTAATCTGCGCCGGGTGAGGCTCGAACCCGAGACCTCCCGTTCGCGTGCACGCAGCTCTACCAACTGAGCTACGTGTCTAACCCGAAATAATCTTGTTTTTAATTATATTTATACACTTATTCAATTTAACCGAATTTCCTTTATTTGCAAAAACATTTTAATTCAATCGGACCGGTGCTCGTGACGGGTTTCGAACGCGTGACGTGTGGTTCATGTTGCACACAGTCCACCGCTGGACTGTGTGTCTAACCTGGTTATTATCTCGGTTTTTATTATACTTAACAACTAACTGGGTTATCCCGATTTAGTTTAAACAAAAGGGCCTTTTATTATTCAAGGAGTGCGTATAGCAGGAATCGAACTCGGGACGTGCGTATGTATTTTGCACACAGTCCACCGCTGGACTGTGTGTCTAACCCGTTTATAATTCCGATTTTAATTAACCTTATGTTATGTTGCGTCTTCATCTTCTTCGTTGATTTTACACAGACAAACATATTCCGACTGTTATGACCGATTCATGACTTATACGCTTTTCAGACATTACAAGTAATTTAAAAGTAAAGAATGGAGAGAGTTTGGGGAAAAAGATGTACCGATTGAGGTTGTTCACAGAATTCCGACGGAGGTTCGTCGGTACTGAAAGTGAACTCCGGCTGTTGGAACCAATTAACAGCTTTGTTCGATTATTTAAGAAGTTGAGTCACATAAACAAGGTTTAACAGAAGTTTGGGAGATCATACCCGTTCACGGTGTGTTTCCGGCAGTTTCAGGAGTTTTCCGGCGAAGGTAGAATTTTCGACAAACGTTGACTAGGATCGATTCTGATGGTGGAGTTGTGTTAGTGACTGATTAATCACATGATTGAAACAGAAAGAGTCGGAGGAAATACCGTATGGATGTGATTCCCGGTTTTCCGGCGACTTGCAGAATTTTTCCGGCGGTCTGATTCAAGCTTCTCCGGTGGACTGTAAGGTTGTGGAAATGCAATTGGGAGTCTTGCAGAGTGTTTTGAGTCGCAGGAAAGGTCTAGGATTGAAGTAATCCGAGAATTGAAGACTTTCGGTTATTAAACCGATCCACTTCCGAATTCAAGTTACACTCATGGCAGCATTGATTGGAATCGTCCGTTTATCGGTTATACTCGCTGAATCGCGAGTATCCAAATCGACTTTGGGTGATTGATAACCGGTTTCAGTTACAATGTGTAAAATCGATTGATTTACCTTAGTCCATAAAAACTATTTGTTTCCTAAACATGACAGATAACAAACAAGTGGCGAAGTGGTCTTGTGATTGGGTGATAAGTCGCTGAAGTGTCTTGGCTGACCCGGGTTCGAGTCCCGGCAGCTTCATAATTTTTTTATTTATTTTATTTTAACTTTTTATCAAATATAATTTTTATAGTTTAGTTTATTTATTAATTATGTATCGTTTTAACTCAAAATAATCATAAATATTTAATGTAACTTTTATAACTTGATACTTGATTACAAAACGGAGCGGGTTTTGAAAACCCGATTTTTACAAATGTTACATATGGTAAGCCCATCTCCAACACACAAGTTCCTTCAAATGTGGTTAGGTGACCTTTATCCCACAAAGAATTCCCAAGTGATTCGAGTGTTGTATAAAAGGATGGTGTTTGACTTGTTTTATAAAAGTGATTTTTTTGTTTACAAAATTCTAGTTTTAGAAAACTTTATGTACCATACATTTGTATGCATTCAAATTCATGGTACCTTAGTGAAAACCAATTTTCAAGGTTCTTTTAATAAAACCCATTTTATTATAAAATAATTAATTTTTAATAAAACCATTTTATTAACCACTTTAATGATTTTTAAAGAACCAATTTTAAGCTTGTTATGGATTATAAGTTGTTAAGTATGCATATCCAAATATCATCTAAACAACCATAAATAAAAAAAAACAACCATACAAGCATAACAAACAAAATAGGTGCATAATCATAGCCAACTATTTTTGACAACACTTGTTAGCCGAAACAAGTGTGCCAAAAGGTCCTTCCTAAAGGGTGAATATTCACACAAAAATGTGTCGTTGAACTCCCACTTGAACTCGCATCCAAATGCTTCAAGTCTTCCTTTTGTGTTGTGATTTCTTCACTTTCTTTGGGCTTCTAAATGGACTTTATATTCAGCTCCAAACTCCTTTGGGCCTCAAAAATGTGTTTTGATTATTGGGCGAAAATCCCGTTAAGAACCATGAGGTTCTTTAGGCCCAAAATTGGCCAAAATCAAAAACGCACTTTTGTGTGCATCTTCTTTTACAATGAAGTATCCTAATACATTTTCTAGTAAAATAAAATGCACCTAAACTATTTATTTACATACCAAATGAAAATAAATAAATTACAACTTTATAAATGAAAGAACAAAGATAATTAATTATTCCAACCCATTGAAATAATTAAATAAATAACAAACACAATCATTCAACATATTCAAACACAAGGTCATGGCTAGGTTATAAACACCAAAAATATATATATCCATATATATATTTAAATTCAAGAGCAAAAATGGTTTCCTTTTTGTAACCCAATTTTCGGCCAAGGGAAAAACCGAAAAGATGGGTTTTTATCCCAACAAACAAATCATCCAAATGATATAATTTTTCAAGATACTTTTATGCATGTATAATAAACATCTTGAAAAACAAAAGGAGAACCATGATTAAAATTTTCGGCCATAGGGTTTCCACAAACCCAAAATCCCGAAATTTCTAAATCCATTGAAGCATGCATTCATATAAGCGGCTCTGATACCACTGTAGGGGTTTTGAACATGTTTATCAAAGTTATTTTATCCGTATAAAATAAAAACGCAGCGGAATATTTATTTAAAACATGTTACTTACAAGATATAAAACCCATTTTATATGTAAAACCAAAATCCGGATCCATATATGAACATGCATGCTATCAAAAACACAACCATAGGGTGTTATAAGAATACTACCTTCCAAGTAGCAAGAGATATGTAGAAGATGATGTTATTGAATGGAAATCTTCAAAGGAGAAGACCTCAAGCTTGTACACCAAAAGCCTTCCAACAAACACCTTAGGTTTAGCTAGGATTTTGAACACTTGAATCAACTTGAAAAAAAAAAACTCTTGGACAAACACTATGTTGGCCGAAAATTTTGAGAGCATTCACAAGAATTCTTCATTATTGAATTCTTTTGTGTAAGAGTATATATAAGAATAATATCAAATCTTGCATATCTCTTACATGATCTTGTGTGAGATCTCAAAACAAGTTGCATGCAAAATCATTGGACAAAATCCACCTAGGGAACCCCCATATGGACGGCCCTATGGGGTGTTTTATAAAAATTTTTTTTTTTCATTTTATTTAAATCTTGTATTTATATATTTTATAACTTTTATAAAATATAATATAACATAATACAAGATTTTATGCAACATCTCTTAACAATTTATAATGTTATTTAACCCATTAAATAACAATATAAAATATTCTCTCAAAATAAATTATCCATATAATTTATTAGTTTCTCAAGTGCAATTATTTAGAAAACCAATTTCTAAATATTTTAAGTGTTAATATTTATTTGTTTGATCACATCATAAATAAATATTATAGGTGTTTGTCTAGCTTGTTATTGGGTATGACCCGACTTGGATCATAACGTACTAGCCACATCAATTTAATATGTGTCTTGGGCATACCGATTCCAACATTTTCTTCATTCTTTACTTTCACACAATGACACTTTAGACCCGAACTTTATCTTTCGCATTTCTCGTACTTCCAAGCTATTTTGCAACCCGAAACAAATCCCGAATAACGTAATGTACTTTGATTAGCATCCTCGGGTGTTCAACTCACCTCCAAACACTTTAACTTCACCGATTTAAGCGATTAACCTGCAAAACCACAATCTCTCATAGTTATCACATTCAAAGCATATAATCACTTAAAACGCAACAGAACCCATAATTTAAACACATTAACACTCGGGTTTCTCCCTCTCCATCAACATGGCACAATGGAACCCTCTCAATACCCTGCAGCCTAATAATTAAAATTTAATCAAATACTTGGATCACTATGCAACATAATATACAGTTGCTAAATATGACTCTTAAATAATCATGGCTTCAAATTATTATTTTTAAGCTATTTTTAAAGCTGTTTCAGTAATAAATATATAGTTATTGTGTTGGTTGGATCAGTTGCATTTATGGTTAGTTTAGTTCATTTTGTTAGAAGATAGTTGGTGTTCTAGCTAGTATAAATACATACTTACATAGCTATGTGTGATATTACAACAAGCAAATTGATAATCACACTTTTACAGTTTACTTTCTCTCTTTAGATTAGCTTAGTTTGGTTTAGATTAGATTTGAGTGTTTGATGAGTGAACCTACTTAAAAGGGCCTAAACTTAATGGTTTATGGTTATGGAGACCATGACAGCGTCACTCGCACAATCTGAAAACGACAAAAAAGATGAGAAGGAAGGAATATATTCTCCAAAAAAGGGCCAAGAATGGCTATGGAGTAAGACATAGCAAATGAAAACAAAACAAATTCTTAGGCCGCGGCAGAATATACTTTACCTTGTAATGTCACCGGATTCTTATTCCGTCTAGCACATAAAGGTGGAAGCTGATGCAATTAATGATGATATTTCAATACCATGACCATCTGAAGGTACCACTTTCCAACTGTGCAAAAACAACATAAAATGGTCAGTTTGAGATATTTATATAGCAAATCAAGCATGTTACATAAAAAAGGCTAGCTTTACAAAATGGGTTGAGGTTTACTAAAAGTGTATTTTTAAGGGCAAATGTCAAATAAGTTATAAGCCCAATGGACATTATATGTTGGATTCATATTTCATAGTCCTTTCCTCTTGATGCATGGATATGCAAAATAAAATAAAAAAAACCAATTGACAAACAGGTTCTTTGTGTAAAGTTTAGGTACTTAAAAAAGACTTATGTATTGAGTTTTAATTAACAAGTTTAATTACTTAATCATCCATATAAGAGGTTGTATGTGTTAAAAATAAAATCTAGAAACTTTTCCATTAAACTTTTACAAGCTCATATATTTAATTATGTAAAGAAGTCCAGGGACATATTTGTGAATTCAGAGAAAGTCCCAAGGTTTTTTTCATTTTATTGACATTAATCTTAAGGATTAATCCTAATAGAAGTTGAAGTGTGTTAAAAGATAATTCAAAAGGGTTGAAAATAAAGTTTGGTTTATTCATTATCTCTAGATAAGTATTATTTTTTTATTTGATGATATATAATGTCGCAACCCCGACCCCACCCCGGGAGCAGGGGTCGCGGGACACAGAGCTAGTGGTACCGGTGTTTATTAATTTGGCAGCGGAATTACGACATCAGGATCGTAGTTAGAAAATAAATATCAGAGTTTCAAAACACCAAACTTTTATATTAAACAAATGGGGTAAAACCCATGTTTCCATTACAATACATATTTTTAGGGACAGACCCTAATTTATGGAAAACAGAAACTCTTTTTTATTTAGGTAACTTTTATAGCCACTTTTCTAAGCCTTCAGTGCTCTCCAGCTGGCTTCTGTTAGCTTCACATTAAGTTACCTGAAACGCGTTTTAAAAATATTTTATCAGCAAGAAATATTAGCGAATCCATCTCAGTTTTATCAAAACAAGTGATTATACTTTACAGTTATTCAGGAGCATCCGCATTTACAATGTTTATATCTACCCAATTACTCAATCAGTACTGTCAATCCTGACTTGTGGGTCATATTACTTTGGGCCCTGTCACCCAACAGTAACGGTTCCTGTCACATTCCCGTGACTTTGAACTAGCAATGTATATAAAACCCCAACATACCGGTAGTAAATTGTAGAATACATATACTCAATCACTATTAAGCATAATTAAAACATTTGAGGTTTTGGCAACACATTTTGACTCACAAAAAGATTTACAAAAAGAGAGTGTACTCGCCTTGAACACTTAAGTATTCCTATGGAGTTCCTGGTGATAGTTCTTGATTACTTCCTGGGATTTCTATTAAACATACAATGCACATGTGTTAGTAAGTTAACCAAGTCACTTTAACCATACAACACTCGACAGAACTCCAACGAACGTAGTTGGGCAGAGCCTAGACATGCGTTGGCGATTCTAGATCGATTGGGTAGGGTGTCCATATAACACTCGACAGAACTCCAACGAACGTAGTCGGGCAGAGCCTAGACATGCGTTGGCGATTCCAGATCGATTGGGTAGGGTAGTGAATTAGTGATCGGGGGTTAAGTTACTTACAGCGGGCAGCGCTTCGCAGGTTTAGGGGTTTAGGTTTTAGGGGGGTGTTGTACGAAGAAACAGAGATTCAGAGAGTATACGGTCGATTCAGAGGATCGAAAGTGAGCGACGATTTCAGTCCCAGGCCGCTCCTTTTATACCCGATTTTGACCTCCCGCGCGCGTCGCGCGGGGATCTGGGTTCCTTCTCGCGTGGGGGCCTAGCTAGGCTAGGTCAGCCTGGTCACAAGTGTAGGGTTGCCAGACAGGTGTCTCTGGCGCGTGGCGCCTGGGCTGTCCAGGTGAGCCTGTCTCGTTTTACATGCCGCGTCTCGATTTACGTGTCCGGTTTTACGTTTCGGCTAATTTCGGGGTGTTTTAGAGAGTTGTTACATCCTCTCCACCTTGTTTTAAATCTCGTCCTCGAGATTCACTTGAATAGGTGTGGATACTTTCTTTGCATTTCTGACTATAGTTCCCATGTATATTCTTGTCCTCTCCTTGAATCCCATTTTACTTTTACCAGAATTAATCTCTTGCGCTTGATATTCTTGATCTTTCAATCTTCAATCTGAATGGGTTTCTCAACGAACTTTAGTTTTTCATTTACCTCTACATCTTGAAGAGGTATCACCAATGATTCGTCTGCTAGACATTTCTTGAGATTGCATATATGAAATACATCATGTATTCCTACCATTTCCTCTGGCAATTGTAGCTGGTAGGCTACTGGCTTTATTCATTTGACAATCTTAAAAGGTCCAACATACCTTGGGCTTAGTTTTCCTTTCTTACCGAATCTTACAACTCCTTTCCAGGGTGAGACTTTTAACAGCACTTTATCTCTGACTTGAAATTCCAAGGGTTTACGTCTGTTATCTGCATAACTCTTTTGGTGATCTTGAGCCGCTTTCAGTCTTTCCTTCACTTGAATGATCTTGTCAGTTGTTTTTTGCACAATTTTCAGGACCTGATTGTTGCTTTTCTCCAATCTCTGCCCAGCATACTGCAGTTCGACATTTCCGCCCATAGAGAGCTTCAAATGGTGCAGCATTAAGGCTGGTATGATAGGTATTGTTGTAGGAAAATTCTATCAAAGGCAAATGTTCATCCCAATTTCCTCCAAAATCAATTACACAAGCTCTAAGCATGTCTTCCATTGTTTGAATTGTTCTTTCACTTTGACCGTCTGTTTGAGGATGATATGCCGTATCAGTAGGGGTGTCAAGATCGGTTATCCGCTTTTCGGATATTCGAAATCGGATATCCGAAAATTTCGTATAGTGAATATTGACATCCGAATCGAATCCGAAATTTCGGATATCCGATTCGGATATCCGAAATTTCGGATTCGGATTCGATATCCAAACGGATATCCGAAATTGAAAAAAAAAACTGTTTTCTACCTAAATCAAAACAGAGCCAGCAGTTGGTTTAAGCCCATATCCAAAATATCAAAATTTTCAGGGTTATAACATCTATAACATTATCAAATAATCATTCAAAGTTAAACGATTCAGTTCAAAGTTTCCAACAACCACCAATACAAAACAATTCAAAATTCAAACAAACAAAAAATGCTTCCGGAAATAGGACCATGAATAGAGTGGTGGTCACGCGATACACCGGCCGGCGATTGAAGATGGAAGAGGGAGAGGCGGTGACGGCGCTGTTATAATGAGAAACCCTAGTTTTTCAAATGTGTATGTCTGTATAGTGAAGAGAGTGAATGTGCGTGTGTTATGTTATTTTAGGTTAAATGGTTATTAGCATATATCTATTTTTTTTCTAAAGATTTCGGATTCGGATAATCCGAATATCCGAAAATTTTTAAAAATAACATCTGAATCCGAATTTTTGGATTATCCGATTTTCGGATATCCGAAAATTCGGATATTTCGGATACGGGTTTTCGAATATTTCGGATTCGGATTTTTTTGAACACCCCTAGTACTCATATTTAGTCTTGTTCCCATTGCTTTTTTGGAAACTTGTCCAAAAATGAGAGGTAAAACGGCTGTCCCTGTCAGATACAATAGATAAAGGAATTCCATGTAATGAAACTATTTCATTTACATATAATTTAGCTAACTGTTCCATACTGAAGGTTTCCTTCATCGGTAAGAAATGAGCAGATTTGGTTAACCTGTCTACAATCACCCAGATTGTATCATTACCTTTTCGTGTCCTGGGTAGTTTGGTAACAAAGTCCATGGTTATCATTTCCCATTTCCAAAATAGGTATTTCCAATTGTTGCGACAGGTCTGAAGGTTTTTGATGTTCAGCTTTAACCTGTGAACATGTTAGGCATTTGGCAACGTAGCTTGCTACATCCATTTTCATTCCTATCCACCAGAAATTCTTTCTCAAGTCCTTATACATCTTATCACTTCCAGGATGCATTGTATACTTAATCTTATGGGCTTCATCTAGTATTCGCTTTCGTAGATCTCCTTGGATAGGGATCCAAATTCTGTTTTTATGGAATCTCCAAATTCCATCTGTTCCTTTCTCTAATTCTTTAATCATTCATTTTAATCCTTCAGCATCGTCCTTGATTGCTGTTTCTGTGTTTGTTTAATTTGCCCATTTAAATCTATCTGCAGGTTTATTCTAAGAGAGCGTACCCTTTTTGGCTTCTCATGATACTTTCGACTTAAAGCATCACCTACTACGTTAGCTTTTCCTGCATGATACTGGATATCGCAATCATAATCACTAAGGATTTCCATCCATCGCCTCTGTCTCATGTTTAATTCCTTTTGTCCCAAGACATATCTTAAACTCTTGTGATCTGTGAATACTACAAACTTACTACCATAAAAGATAGTGTCTCCAAATCTTAAGGGCAAAAATTATTGCTCCTAATTCTAGATCATGGGTTGTATAATTCTCTTCATGCTTCTTAAGTTGTCTAGAGGAATAAGCAATAACCTTTTGACGTTGCATCAACACACATCCATAACCTAACTTAGACGCATCACAATAAACTACGAAGTCTTCAGTTCCTTCTGGCAAAGCGAGTATTGGTGCGTTGGTTAACTTTTGCTTCAAAATCCTGAATGCTTCTTCCTGTTTTGGTCCCCATTCAAATTTAACCGATTTACAAGTTAGCTTGGTTAACGGGATGGCTATTCTAGAAAAATCTTGAATAAAACGTCTATAATATCCTGCCAATCCAAGAAAACTTCTTACTTTCGTGGGTGATTCTGGAACCTTTCATTTGGTAATCGCTTCAATCTTTGTGGGATCCCCATGAATTCCTTCGTGATTCACCAGGTCCAAGGAATTGTACTTCTTGTAACCAGAATTCGCATTTTGAGAATTTTGCGTAAAGCTTTTCCTTCCTTAGCAATGATAAGAGTATATGCAAATGCTCTGCGTGATCTTCCTTACTTTTAGAGTAATTTAGAATATCATCTATAAAGACAATTACGAATTTATCCAGGTATGGTTTACATATCCCTTTCATCATGTCCATAAATGCAGCTGGGGCATTGGTTAAACCAAATGGCATGACAGTAAATTCATAATGGCCGTACCTTGTGCGGAAAGCTGTTTTAGGAATGTCCTCTTCCTGTACTTTCAACTGATGATATCCTAAGCGTAAGTCGATCTTAGAAAAGAATTGGGCTCCTTGGAGTTGGTCGAACAAATCGTCAATTCCTGGTAACGGGTACCGATTTTTTATTGTAACTTTGTTCAGTTCCCTGTAATCAATGCACATACGCATAGATCCATCTTTCTTCTTGACAAATAACACTGGTGCGCCTCATGGCGATGAGCTGGGTTGTATGAAACCTTTCTCTAGTAATTCGTCCAGTTGTTTCTTCAGTTCCTGCATCTCCGTCGGTGCTAGGCGATAGGGTGCTTTGGCAATCGGTGCCGTTCCTGGTATTAGGTGAATTCTAAGTTCAACCTCTTGATCTGGCGGTAATCCAGGCAACTCTTCCGGGAAGACATCTGAGAAATTAGATATTACAGGAATATCTTTTAATTCTTTTCCTTTAGTGTTAATGATTACGGAAATCATATACACTATTCCTCCTTTCCGTGCATAGCTTGCAACTTTCATCACAGAGATGAACTTTGTTGATCTTGTTGACTTATCTCCTTTAATTGTGATCCTTTCACCAGATGTCACATTTACTTCTACAGACTTTTGATCACGTATTATTCGTGCCTGATTGGCTACCAACCAATCCATTCCTAACACGACATCAAATCCGGCAAGATCCATTGGAAAAAGGTTAGCAGAAAAATTATGATTTAAAATTCCTATCTTTGCTCCTTCCAGGATTTTGCTTATTTGGATAGAAGATCCATTTGCTGTCTCCACCACACAGTTTTGGTGAAGTTTAGTTAATGGTTGATTAAGAAAATTGCAAAAGGAATTATTAATGAAACTTTGGTTTGCACCAGAGTCAAACAATACTTTTGCATAAACATCATTAACTAAAAACGTACCGGCAATCACATCCGGAATCATCTTTGCTTCTTCTGCGGTCAGCACGAACGCTCTGGCAGTTTTCTTGGGTCCTTCGGCTGTCTTTGCTTTATTGTTTGCTGCTAGAGCTAGTTTCGGGTAGTTAGTTCTAATATGACCGGCTTCCCCGCAATGGTATCATAGCCCATTGCTAACTTTCTTTCTGCAGTCTTTTTCCTTATGCCCTGGAAATTTACAAAAATTGCAGTATGTAAAGCATTTTCCTGAATGTCTCCTTTTGCAGTACTTACACGGGGGTGAAGAAGAACTTGCTCTTTTCCCATGGTTGGAATTTCCATAACGTAGTTCCTGGGTGATCTTTTGAGCTAGGTTCCTTTTCTGGTTTTCTTCTTGCGTACGTACCAGTTCATCTGTCAAAGTATTTGCCAATTCCACTGCCTCTTCTATGGTTTATGGTCTAGCTGCCTTGACTACATGTCTGATTTCACTGATTAATCCCCGGATGTAACGGGAGATTAATATTGGTTTTGGTGAGGCCAGGGTTGGTACAATCCTTGCATATTCAAAGAATGTGGTAGTATATTCTCTGCAATTTACCCCAGTCATTCTATGATTTAGGAATTTATTAGCAATCTGCTCCTTTTCATTAGGAGGGCATAATTTCCTTTCAACTATTTCCTTAAAGTTGTTCCATTCCATACTGTAAACTCTGTCATTTCCTTTGGACTGAAGAATGGTATTCCACCACTCTAAAGCTGCATCTTTAAAAGGATTAGAAGCATACATGACCTTATCTTCATTTGCACATTTACTTATCTTGAGGACGGCTTCTGTCTTTTCTATCCAGCGCAAGGCTGAAATAGCTCCTTCATTACCTGAGAATTCTATCGGTTTGCATGATAAGAATTCTTTATAAGAACAACCATATGAGATGGTTCTTCTTATTTTTGAATTTGGAGCTTGGATTAACAGTTCGGGATTTCCATTCACGCTGTGATTTGCTTCAGGGGGTACACGTTTATTTCCGTTTATGGAATCATTATTTCCTGCCTTTTTAATGGTGTCGATAATATTGGGCATAGCATCTATGATTCCTTGGGCCACTATGTGTTCGATAGCACTTTTATTCATTTGATTCCCGTTATTATCGTTATTTTGGGTTTCCTGATTTACTTCGTCTGACATCTGAATTATAAACATTTAGCAGGTATTAATATCACAGACTAAATTAAATAATAATGATACCAACACAGTGAACCAAAATCGTCGAGCATTGCGACTTTTACTCTTTTCATACATATGCATCTAGTACAAGCATAACTGAAATTCAAATATTACTAGCCTATGCATCGATATATTTATATAAGTGATATTTTTTTTAACGTTACAAAATGCACACACACACACACACACACATATATATATATATTATATTAAGCTATGGCTTCCTTAAAACTGCATTTCTCGCTCGTCATACTTCCAGGCGAGCTTCTTTCCGATGTGGCGAATTCGGTTTCCTTCCTCCACCAATTCATCTCCAAGCTGGCGGAGTTCTTCCACATGTTCCCTGGTTAGTATTGGGGCTGGTACTGGTTCAGGGTAAGGTGGAACTGGTTCTTCATATGGGATTGGGTTTTCTAGCAGGTTCTGAATTGCCTAGTTGTTAGCCCACCATGGATCTAAAGGGTTTGGTGCTGGAATTCTAGGTATCTCATTGGGGTCAAAGGCTGGTATTGGAAATTGATTTTCCTGGTTCTGTTCTAGGTTTATGGGTTGGTTAGGAAATAAGGGAAGCAACGGGGGTTCTGGATTTGCTACTTGATTGAAATTAGGTTCTCCTTCTGCATTTCCAAACATGTGAAAATTTGCTAGCTGCCTATCCAATTCTTCCTCCCATAAGGGTCTAATTTCTGGGTTTCGGGTGTTTCTCTCAGTTCTAGCTGCTATGGCTCGTTGTTGAGCTTGTCTCAATCTTTTCCTTTTCTCTACTTTGGCTCTACTAAACCAATTTCTCCTTTTAGGGGAAAAGGTTCTACAGATTTGGCTTTGAAAACAAAAGCATCTTCAGAATCAGCGGTGTAGTCTGTGGTTGGCTGGGATGTTCCTTCATCCATCAGAGAATGAGGTAGGTGACGATAAGCGTCAGAAGTACCCTGATCACTCATTCTATAAACTAAAGAAGTTAGTAAAATAACACAAAATAATCTATACATATAAAGTCGCGGATATTTTCAAACACATTTGTTTAAAATTTAGGTATTTCAAAAGAACACCTAAATGGCTTAAACCAGTGGCATAGCTCTGATACCACCTTCTGTCGCAACCCCCGAACCCACCCCGGGAGCGGGGGCCGCGGGACACAGAGCTGGTGGTACCGATGTTTATTAATTTGGCAACGGAATTACGACATCAGGATCGTAGTTAGAAAATAAATATCAGAGTTTCAAAACACCAAACTTTTATATTAAACAAATGGGGTAAAACCCATGTTTCCGTTATAATACATATTTTTAGGGACAGACCCTAATTTATGGAAAACAGAAACTCTTTTTTATTTAGGTAACTTTTATAGCCACTTTTCTAAGCCTTCAGTGCTCTCCAGCTGGCTTCTGTTAGCTTCACATTAAGTTAACTGTAACGCGTTTTAAAAATATTTTATCAGCAAGAAATACTGGCGAATCCATCTCAGTTTTATCAAAACAAGTGATTATACTTTACAGTTATTGAGGAGCATCCGCATATACAATGTTTATATCTACCCAATTACTCAATCAGTACTGTCAATCCTGACTTGTGGGTCATATTACTTTGGGCCCTGTCACCCAATAGTAACGGTTCATGTCACATTCCCGTGACTTTGGACTAGCAATGTATACAAAACCTCAACATACCGTAGTAATTGTTGAATACATATACTCAATCACTATTAAGCATAATTAAAACATTTGAGGTTTTGGCAACACATTTTGACTCACAAAAAGATTTACAAAAAGAGAGTGTACTCGCCTTGAACACTTAAGTATTCCTATGGAGTTCCTGGTGATAGATCTTGATTACTTCCTGGGATTTCTATTAAAACATACAATGCACATGTGTTAGTAAGTTAACCCAAGTCACTTTAACCATACAACACTCGACAGAACTCCAACGAACGTAGTTGGGCAGAGCCTAGACATGTGTTGGTGATTCTAGATCGATTGGGTAGGGTGTCCATACAACACTCGACAGAACTCCAACGAACGTAGTCGGGCAGAGCCTAGACATGCGTTGGAGATTCTAGATCGATTGGGTAGGGTAGTGAATTAGTGATCGGGGGTTAAGTTACTTACAGCGGGCAGCGCTTCGCAGGTTTAGGGGTTAGTTTTCCTTTCTTACCGAATCTTACAACTCCTTTCCAGGGTGAGACTTTTAACAGCACTTTATCTCTGACTTGAAATTCCAAGGGTTTACGTCTGTTATCTGCACAACTCTTTTGGCGATCTTGAGCCGTTTTCCGTCTTTCCTCCACTTGAATGATCTTGTCAGTTGTTTCTTGCACAATTTCAGGACCTGATTGTTGCTTTTCTCCAATCTCTGCCCAGCATACTGCAGTTCGACATTTCCGCCCGTAGAAGGCTTCAAATGGTGCAGCATTGATGCTGGTATGATAGGTATTGTTGTAGGAAAATTCTATCAAAGGCAAATGTTCATCCCAATTTCCTCCGAAATCAATTACACATGCTCTAAGCATGTCTTCCATTGTTTGAATTGTTCTTTCACTTTGACCATCTGTTTGAGGATAATATGCCGTACTCAGTAGGGGTGTTCAAGATCGGATTATCCGCTTTTCGGATATTCGAAAATCGGATATCCGAAAATTTCGGATAGTGAATACTGACATCCGAATCCGAATCGGATATCCGAAATTTCGGGTTCGGATTCGGATATCCAAACGGATATCCGAAATTGAAAAAAAAAACTGTTTTCTACCTAAATCAAAACATTTCCCACAGTTGGTTTAAACCCATATCCAAAATATCAAAATTTTCAAGATTATAACATCTATAACATTATCAAATAATCATTCAAAGTTAAACGATTCAGTTCAAAGTTTCCAACAACCACCAATACAAAACAATTCAAAATTCAAACAAACGAAAAATGATTCCGGAAATAGGACCATGAATAGAGATGGTGGTCACGCGATACACCGGCCGGCGACTGAAGATGGAAGAGGGAGAGGCGGTGACGGCGCTGTTCCCGACCTCTTTTTCCCTAAACACCAGTTTCCGTTCTAGACCCGCGATGGTCATCATCGTTATTTTCGGGTTTTAAGACAGCTCAATCACAATAAAAGATAAGCATTTGGCAATAATTAATGACTTTAAAATATAAAAAATAAGATTATCTTATTTTGCAAATGGTAGTCATTAATTGTAACTTAATTTAACGACTTCATTGTATTAGAGGAACTCATATGCTTATTCTGTAGATCAAGTCGAATTTTTATTTTTTTTAAATGAACATATTTGTTCATTAACATACAACTTTAGCATTCTTTAAGATTAACATACAACTTTATCTATAATATAATACAACTTATAACTAAGAATATTAATAACCGCAATGCACAAGGGGAAATATACCTTAGAACAAGGGTAGACCCCTCTACCCTTTGACGTTTTAGCGGTAGATAAATTTTTTTTTTCTTTTTGAAAATTTGAGGTTTTTTCAATTTTCCTACACCTATAATTTTTTTTAAACATTGCCCATATAATTATAATTATAACATCTCGTAACATGTTGATTCGTTAAAAATCTTGCAAACGTTTGTTGACAATTACGTGATTCATCGTACCATGCCTGTCTACATGCTGCATTTTGAACAAATTGTTGAACGCATTTGACTTCAAATTGATGATCATATTTTTTATTTTTTAATTGTGTAGGTTTTTTATAATTCATCATTTAGGTATAGGAACATACGTGTGCTTAAAATATACGTTTTGCTTACGTCATAAAGGCTATCTTCTATTTTTTCTACCACGAATTATTTGTAGAGGTAAAATCGTCCAAAAACATATGAAATAATCCATCTTTTGGTATCAAAGAATTCATATGCTAAGAGGACCGATATAGCGTTTGCCCTTGTATT
The DNA here is from genome assembly GCA_947069175.1 of Scalesia atractyloides. NCBI lineage: Eukaryota > Viridiplantae > Streptophyta > Magnoliopsida > Asterales > Asteraceae > Scalesia > Scalesia atractyloides. Next base: position 3,266,160 of record CAMTDV010000014.1, read on the forward strand.
TGTTAGAGCAATTGGATCACAAACACATACAAACAACTAACTTTTTTTTGTGAGAAACGTATCCACGACTCTTTTATCTTTTATAAATTAAACCACCACAGAATTACCAAACTATTAATCCTTATTAACATTGCTTGATCACCAAGCCACCTATCAAATTGGGTATATGTTAAACCATTCTCATCCACATATTCCTGGGGTATGGTTAAGCAATGTTTAATGGTATTAATGTATTATCAATAGCCACATTCAAGTATCTTGAACAATAATATAATCACTACTTACTTGTATGCAACTTTAGCATCATCTAATTTCACAGCATCAGATGCTGAATCAGTAAAAATTAATGTTAAACTTTCTATTAGAGCTAATACATCACATGCAAAGTCATTGACAATAAATAATTGAACCACAATGATCAATTATTACTCAAAAACATGCGTTGTTTCCTAATCCAGTCAAATTTATACAGTATAACACAAGTAAGAATCAACTAAGGTACTAAAACATAAACAAACAGAAACTTTTCAAAGAAAAAAATCAAACTTTATCAATTACCCACAAAAAAAAACCCATCAAAGAATGCTTTAAACAACATCAACAAATTAATCCAAACCAAAAAAAAATCACATTTTGTTAACTACCCATGTAACCAATCATCAAAAAAATACAGAAAAAGTTGCATTTTCTTCATCATCATCAAAAATTCTTGAATCTTGTTTTTAATACCTTGAAGTTATAAGCACAAATATAACATCTTGTCAACTACCCATGTAACCAATCATCATAAAATGCAGAAGCAAAGTTGCAATTACTTCATCATCCAAGTTTTTTTTAATCTTGTTTGATCCTTTTTTTTTTGCTACACATTTTGTTGACTACCATTGATCTAATGCCAAAAAAATCACATTTTTATAACTACCCATGTAACCAATCATCAAAAAACACATAAAAAAACATGCAACTCCTCCATCATCAAACCATTTTAACTTAAATCTTGTAACAATACCTTAGGGAAATGTTGGGCTGTAACAACTGGAGCCGTGTGTTTCATAAACCGATCCAAATTAGTGGTCAACCGTCATACTTGCTCAATGTGCCATTAAATGTTCTCAATAATCTCATTTATATGTAGAAGATATAGAAAATTTGGTGCATTGAGTATATTATGTGTATTTGTGATTCTTTCTCAGTAAGACCTGAGTTGTATAGAAATACTAGCAATAGCAGTTTCTACTTGGTTATATGTTGTGTCAACTATCAAAAGGAAATTAGTAGACAAACAAATTTAATAAACAAGTCTGTCCATGAGAATTCGAAGTCCTGTGTAACTAGAAAAAATAGGCCCTTAAATTGTTAACGAATTACGAGGTTCTCTGAGCATTTTTAGAAGCAAATCAAAATATTGGGCCTGAACTAATTTAATTACCCAATAACAATATTTTTGCATCCAAATTGTTCAATATGTTTAATAAAACCTTGGGCCTAAACTAAATCAAATTTGATTTACCACCATATTGGGCCTAAACTAATTCAATTATAGGCTATTTGTTAAACGAAAATTATATAAATAAATATATTTCTAATTTTTTTGGCCCCGGATAAAGTGGACCCTCGGCGGTAATCTGATTCTAGTTCACTGTAATCACTTCGAAAATGCACATACAAAAAATCCAAAATCACTTTGAAAAGCGACGACTGAGACCATGTTAACAGTTTCCGGTTGACATCCATCCACCTGTTACTCAAATCCCCTTATCGAGCTCTTCATTGCCATGATCATGGTGACAATGATCGGTACAAATCCCCTTATCGAGCGCAAATCCCCTTTATTACTTAAGCCACACTTCCTTATGACGAGTACTTCTATTCTATTCGGTAACATTTTAGTTATTTAGATAATCTTGGCCTTTGGAAAATTGGTTTTCCGTCTAAAACATTGTTAAGAACTTTCAAGCCGAGTTATTGTCTATCTCAAATTATATATTGATAGTTTCATAGTATATTATTTATTATTTACACAATTGTTAACTTGCTATTCAATATTTATATGAAAACATGCACGATCATTATAACGACAAATGAGCTAACTCATAGCCATAGGGTCACAAAGTAACTCGAGCTGAGTTCGGGCTCACTAGCCCCTATAGAAGAACATTAGGAGCCAAGCTAGCTCGGTTAGTGGTGTTATGAACTTGAGTATGAGTTAATATTGGTTCTACTCAGCCGTCTCATTAAATAACGACTCACAACAAGATATATATGGTAAAACAAAGAGTAAATGAAGGTATTTATAAACGCAAAAAAGAGTTTTAAGGGTGAGTTTGGTTCACAAAATTCATGAAACTGGAATATGAATTTCACCTTTTAATGTATTTGATTTTCATTCTTAACGTGTTTGGTTATAAAAATAATGAATCGGTAGTTAAAATTCCTTCCAAACCGTGAAAAACTTAAATCAAAGCAACTGGAACGAAATAACTCATTGTCGTTGCATCAGCCTCACGCCGGATGGTGGTTAGAGTCCCGCGCTCTATAACGAGGCTAACCAGCTTTGTAATGTGCGCCGGGGGGGGATACTTTGTGAAGATTATGGTATGTTTGATGAGTTTTAAATGATGTCATCAACCATATATGTCGAGATGCTTCAAATGCAATTCTACCTTGGAATCAAGCAGTAGGGATAGTTGTAGGTTTGTCAAAGATTATATCGGATCGGTTACCGAACGAGTTTTTTGTTCGTGTTAACGAGTTCGTTTATTAAGGAAATGAACGAGTTTGTTTGTGTTTATCATTAATTTTAGGTGTCGGATAAAAGCGAACACAAATAAACGTTCATGAACACAAACAAACACAAATGAAGGCAAACAAACACAAAAAAGGGTTCATGAACATAAACAAACACAAACCACCCCTATTTTGTATTGAGAATGACGAACAACACGAGCGCAAAAACCCCACATTAGAAACTAGAATGAGAGCGGGGCGTAGTCGTGTCGCGTCTACTTGGAATGAGAGCGGGAACGACAATTTTTAACTAGGTTTCCAGCAAGTTAACACTAATACGTAATACACTTTATTTAACAAACAATTTATTAGTGGGAATTTTGAAGTAGTTAAATATAAAATAAAAGCTAAAAACTCTAATAAACTATCGAGCACAAACGAATATAAACAAGCATGTTACCGACAGTTCACGAACATAAATGAACGAACGTGGCGCCTGTTCATGTTCGTTCATTTACTAAACGAATGAATTTTTTTATTTGTTTGTTCATTTTTATTAAACTAACGAATAAAAACAAACTTCCCGACAAACGATTCACAAATTGCTCAGCCCTTGATGTATCTACTATTCACAAATCTTGCAAATTTAATATAGTTAGTTAATAATTAATATCGTATAACAAATATTCCAAATATCAAATAAACAACTTAAACTTAATATATATGATTAATTCAACATTTTATTCTATCAAGGTAAATTTATAAGAAACATCACGAACGAAAATTACGTTTACAAGCAAATAAAATATTGAAAGAAAACCTCCTTTTTTTATTTGCAACTCAAAATAACTAACCAAGCAAAATTATGCCTTTCGTATCAACAAAAGACGTCACAAAGAACCTAATATACACGCCTTCGTACGTATAAATTCACTATCACAATGTTTAAAAGTTTACGATAGAATCATTTGAGCGCATTATCGTTAGTGTTGAATGATCTTTTAAGCTTGTGAGCCTCAGTTGGCACTTTGACGTTGGTGGCCAATCCAAGGGCTTCAAGAACCCGTATAATGTACCAAGAAATGTCGATCTGCCACCATTCTAACCCATGTCGAGCTGAGAACTCAAATGCATGGTGATTGTTATGCCACCCTTCTCCAAAAGTAAGCACCGCTACCCACCTTCAATTCACGAGAATTTTAAAGGAAACAATACATTTTAAAGTTTTCTAATATATAATAACTTACTAATCAAGTTTAAGAAATTTAATTACCAGTTATTCTTGGAGAGGTCACCCGTGTTCCATGTTTGATATCCCCAAATGTGACAAGCGGAATTGACAAAAAAGGTGAGGTGGTAAACCCATACAATCCTAACGCCCTGCGAAACCAAGTAACTAGTAACGTTTGCTTTTAAATGAAACTAGTGTTAGACTCCCGCGCGTTGCGGCGCACTAAGCCGTTAGAAAACTAATGCGCGCATGAGAATTTAACGTTCCGTTCTCAAAACCCGTACGTCATTACAATACATATAATTCGTTAGATATTTAAGTTATGTATCAAATATCTAATTCAACAAACATATATGGTCCATTCAATCATAGTTTTTAAGTTGCCACATAATCTGTAGTGAAAACCATTTTACAGTGTACTTTTTGTATTGTAATTTTGTTTCTATATCTATAACCTTATTTATTCATTCTTTTATACAAAAGATAAAAGAGATAGACATGTGCAATTGAGTGTGTCCTAAGCATTGAGAATGGTTGGTTTCCAGTATACACTTTTCTCTCACCTCTGTACAAATTCTTTCTTAATTTCTTTACACCAGTCCTCAACTTTAACACAAACACCACCAGCGCTACATTACATCACTGCCACCACGCATCCACATACACATACTTCCTCTCACCGTTTTCACTGATCTCAACAGATCGTCTTCCCGGCGCCCCGGCGCAACGGCCGCACTCGGATGTGGGTTCTGACCAACCACAAAAGACCCACTCTTAAAACCATTCATTCATGTATACATTTTCAGCTAAGATAAAGAGAGGGATGTGTGGTCTGCCGGCCACCTCACGACGACGCCGACAACACAACTCAACCATCTGTAAACACCACCCCCCTTCCTTCCCTATTATTCCCTAAGGTCCTCGACGCCGTGCTCTGATTGCGATTGTCGTTGTCACCGTGTGAGGAGGGTTGTGTCGGAAATCGGCAGACCACTCCCTCTCTTTTTCTAGATCTATTTTTCTAGATCTATGATGAGTAATTGTGTAAATTAATATTTTGATAAGAGAATGGATATATATTATAGGGCATTCAGAGAGTACGAGGTGTAAAGAAAAATTACAGATGTCAACAAAGCATGAACTACAAATAGCTACAGTAACTTGAAGACACAGCCAACATATTCCAATTTAATATATATATAATGTATCAAAACATAAGTTCTTTTGTGTAAAAAAAACTTACCAAGCCCCAAACGAGGTAAGGAAATCCACCCCAAGCATATAAAAGAGCCCCGCATCCAATGATATGCCACATGTAGGTTTTTCTAATAAACATATAGAACCCTTGTTTTTTTAAATCTTCCACATTTTTCCGTTCCTGAAACTATATGTGTATATATTTAGTGTCTCTAAGGAAATAAATTTTATATTATATCATACTGTACTCTATATATATATAATACAAAATATCCCAATCAAAGGATTATTTATATTGTTAGCACGTGATATTCGAATGCTTTTAACAGTAGGCAGCATATATAGTTGTTAATTTAAGCATAGATCGAAATCACAATTAAAATATTCACATCTCATACCTTTTCAATAATATATCCACTGTCAAAAAGCCAACCCATATGACTAAACCAAAAACCATTGATGGGTGAATGCGTATCTTTTTCTGAGTCGACAAACTGATGATGGTATCGATGCATGCTAACCCAGAATATCGGATCTCTCTACATGCAAATAATAAACTAATCAAATAACCAAAAAAAATCAGTTTCATGTTAAAGATCAATGAAAACTATAAACTAACCTGTGCGGCATGGACTCCGAAATAAACACACGTATACTCGAGCCATTTGGGAAGTTTGAGGCTATGATGGGCCAGAAGCCGGTGATAGGAGAGAGTTATGCCCACCAGTCCGGTTAGCAAATAACCGATAAACGCGATGCGGAAAGCATCCCAGGAGAACGTAAATGGTGCAAAAAGTGAAAGCAAATGAACGAAAAAAACCCATGACGCCACTTGGATGTCTATGGGTCGCCATTTTCGTTCCCATTGGTTTCTAGTGCCTGTGACGACCACATCGGAAAATGGTATTTTCCGGTGATGAGATTGGTTTCCACCGTCGGATTCGGAGACTGAGAACAATAAGTTCCTCATTTGAATTCCAGCAGCAAGTTGTTGTGCGTTTCTTAGGGATATGTATAGCGCAATATTAGGGTTCACTCAGTTGGGTTTGTTTATGAATTACAGAATTAAATATTTCATCCTCGAAGTTTGCTTTGTGAACGGCACACGATTAGGTGAATTGTGAATGTACAAAGCTGCCCTTGATCCGAATATTTATGGAGATCCGAATGTATATATATAGAGTATAAATTAATTGCATAATGTCATAAGCTAGTGGGAATTCCTCTAAGCGATACAACAAGTAAAATATACATAAAGGAAAAATTATTTACAATGGTGTTACATTTAATTACCAGAAAGTTTTCGATAATTGGAAAACCGACAAAAATGTATAACAATATACAAGTAGGGTATGTTTGGCAAAAGTAGCTGTTGTTGGTAGCTGGAAGCTAGTGGCTGGAGGCCAAAGCTGGTGGCTGGAGCTGGTGCTGTAGTTGTAGCTTTTTAGATATATTTAGGTGTTTGGCAGAGTGGCTGGAGCTTTTAATAAAATGTATAAAATGACCAAAATGGATATTAAAAAGTTGGTACATTAGAAAGTTCATTATTTTTAGAGGTTAAAATAGTCATTTTTTTTCCTAAAAGCTTGTAGCTCCTTCTAAACGACTACTAGTAGGAGCGTTTAACCAAAAGCTTCAAGCTCATAACCTAAAAGCTTCTAGCTCCTTCAACCAAACAAGGCTTTTTATTAAGTTGGAGCTTTTTCTTAAAAGCTTGAAAGCTCCTAAAAGCTTCTAAAAGCTCCATGCCAAACATATTTGTAGCTATTTTCTTTATCGGCACCGGCTCGGGATCAGAAAAAAAACTCAAACGAGCCAAATTTAAATGAGTACGAGCTAGGTTACAAATTGCCGATGCACCGGTTCCAAAGTGTGGCCCGTCGAGTAGGAGATGTGGGTTCGAGTTGGACCGCTACATAAGAAAATGATAACACGATCTCTTCCTCTTCGGTCCACGGTTTGCCATAGTTTTGTGAATGTGAAAGATGGAAAAGGTTTGGAATGTGAATATAAAATTGAGAGAATTTTGTGGTTTGGTTGTGTGGTATGGATGATTTTAAATAGAGAAGGGAATAAAGTATATGAGTTGAATATATATATTTTTTTTTAAAATGACAAAACGGTCAAAACAAGTGCCAACAGTAAAAATTACTCGATTAACGCGAATGTCAAGCGGGTTTGGGAGCTTGCGACATGGGGGTGGCGGTGTGCTGGCCCGGGTTGCAACCCATGGAAGGGTACCCGCAAGGTGCCCCGGCCTCCCTTAGCCAACACTTAGTTTTATTTTGTTGTCTGTCACGTACCACCAGTATTCCACTTTATGTATCATATACATAAATTACATGTGTAGATGGATCTGTATAGCGTATAGGCTTGGTTTAAAAAAGCCGAAAGCGCAAAAAAGCGATGAGGTCTAAAACCGAAGTGCAAAAGCGGTGAGCTTTTCGTACGCAAAGTGATTATATAATTTATTTTATATATCCATAAGTGTTTAGCATCCAATACCTATGATTTAGCTATAATTAAGCTTTATATATGTTTTAAAATGAAAAAAACATAAACGTACAACACAAAAAGCTTGTTGAACAACACTTAGCTGCACAAAAACAAGCCATGTACAAAAACGTGCGCCTCAACTGCGCCTTATGTCGATTTTTACCCTAAAAAGTGCGCCTCAGTTGCGCTTCTTGTACAGACGTCGCCTTGTGTTACATAAGGCGCAAGGACTTGCGCCTAGATGCGCTTTGCGCTTAATCGCGCTTAAGTCGCGCTTTTTTTAAACCAAGCCTATAGGTTAGTCGTCAATAATAAGTTTGAAGCATTTATTTACAATTTGGTTCAGAATCAATATAAGGTTTGGTTGATGAATTTATCTAAAGTAGTAAATTCACAGATAGAATATGTGTGTGCAGACTCAAAATTCGGTACAGACGATGGCACAAGGAGCAGCTATGATGGCTGGCGGAGCAGCAAGTGGTGTGATGGGCTTAAGCACAAGGTGCTGCAACTGGTGCAGCCAACTTAGCCAAGGGTGCGGCCGGTGCTGTGAAGAACACCTTTGGCAGAAACAACCAAGGCTCATAGAACAGTTACATCCAAATTGCTTTATTTGATTCGATGTACCTTCAGAATAAATATTTATAGATGTTAAAACCAAGTGCAAAACATAGAAATGGAATAAAGTTATCGATGTTCCAAGAAGTGAGGATGAGTCAGATGATGAACTACATGATAATGCAATTTTTTTAGGTTTAAATGTAGCTGCTTTTAGTTGAACATTTTTTTTATGTTGAACTATCTTATATGGTCTAAATATGTTTTTGGAGTTCATTACCAATTTACATATGGCAGATTAAGCGTGTTTTCCAAAGATGGTTCTCTAATTTGCAAAGTCATTGAAGTTAAGGTGTTGATCCCCTTGCGGTCAAGGGTTTCAGTCTTGTCACGAATTTCGTGTGATTTAAGCCGTTAAAAAAAGCTGGTCTTACGCACATTTGCATCTGCTATGTATTTGTAGATTCTATTTTAAAAAAATAGTAAAACATGGTCTTAATTTCAAGACCCATTAAGTTTAATTTTTTCTTTTTAATTCTTATAAAAAAGCACAGTATTGTAATTATTGAGATGTGCAAAAAAAAAAAAAAAAAAACAAACAAACAAAACAATTTGAATTAAATACAATTCAAACTCAAGAGTTAAATATATTTTATTTGAGCTGAGTAAATGTTTTTTTTTATGTTTTAGTAATGATTCACTTAATTGACTCAATGCAATTTGAGTTACTGAAAGTGTCTACAACCTTGCTTATATGTTTTTTAAGCATATTATTCATGTAAATCTAAATAGATTTCTTTTGTGATTACACCACTAAAAAATCTGTCCATCGGACGGGTATACTACTAGTTAACTTTATTGGTTGTTGGAATTGGTAAAGATAAACTCAAAAGAATCGATTCAATTTGATTTCAAATTACGAATTTGTTACTAACATATATATCAAAATGGAAAAAAGTTATAGAATCAACGTTAGCTACATGCTAATAAATATAACTCTTGTAAGTGATTTATTTCATATTTAACATGGTGAACTTTTTAGAAACAAAGACGATTAAATACAATTTAATGCATAAAGCTATATGAATTATAATTATTTTTTGTGGAAAGTCAAAACGCGTTAAGAATTGGAATATCTACTCTTTTAATATAAAAAAAACAATAAATAAATACTTTTCGACACTAATTCATCTTTCTTTCCCACACAAAAGAAGAATTCGGCATATAACCACGTATGACATCGTGGCCTATAAGTTTTCATCCCATGAATCAAAGAATAATACAATGTCAAGATCACCAAAAGAGCTTTGGCAAAAGTTGGGTGAGCATGTTTCCTTTTGATTTTGTGTCACTATTTTGATAATTGATATTTAGAAGTTTGAAATTGATCTATATATAATAAAATGTTTATTTGAATTTAAGAAAATTACAACCAAACCCAAAACTTGGCTAGAATAAATATAATATATAAGAATAACTCATCGGTTTCTCAATTTGGTTACTTAGTTTAATTCAGCTTCTAAACACGTTTGAAAATTATGAAGGCACCTGTATACATGTCAAACTCGGTTTCATGCATTACAATTAAAATTTTGTCCCGGTGATAAAGACAAAAGTTTCTTAGAGGATAAGTCCTAAGTTTGATTCTAGGCATGGAGGATTTGTGTGTATTTTGAGAATATCTCAAAAAAAAAAAAAAAAAAAAACTTTGTACTCTCTATTTGCATTGTAAGAGCAATATAGTCGACTAGCGGGATTTCATTCGTATAGTGAAAACACATTAATTTGAGTTATGTATTTGTATAATGTTACGCTGTGCTAATTTATTATTTAAAGTATTTTTGTAAAAGATTTATTGATTATGACCTTTTAAAGTAAGTTTTAAAAGTTTGGATTAAATTATAGGGGTGGGAAAAGCCAATAAGTTTGAAAAATTATAAAAAGTTTCAAAAAGTCACAAAATACCATCTTTTCAAAACTGATTTTTTCTTCTTTTACAAAAAGTTGTTTTAAAAAATCATTTTCAATTACCCAAACATTATTTTGACTTAGTTTTTCCACAAAGCTATAGCCAAACATGCCCATAAATATGACTAAAGTTAATCATTTAGGATGTTCATTATCCGTTTAAAAAACGAAAAATGCTAAAGCTTTTGCATTTTTGTTTGTAAGATGAAACCGGCTAAAGTGTTATTTTGGTTTTACAAACGATCTTTTTTAGTTTTGTGTTTTAAGACGGGCATTTCTTTCTTTCAAATGTGTCTATATACTGGGGTTGGTTCCGGTACAAACCATATTTATCCTACAAACTGTAAGAACAGATCTAGCACATAAAAAAGTTAAATTAGCACATACTAAAACAATACACACATAAAAGTTAGCACTTTTGAATTATATTAGCACGCGAAAATTAATCAAGATGATTGATTTTAGCACATATGTGAATTAAATTGGCACTTTTCTTTATCAGCACATTGAAAACAAAAGAAATATCCCAAATAAAGAATTAATTGTTTGTTAACATAATTATAGAGAATTTAATATAATTGATATTATTTAGGTTATTATTTTACCATATTTTTATAATTGATTGGATGTCATATGACACTTTTTAAATGGTTCTTATTGTTTGTATACAAAATGTGGTTTGTATTTGATTATACTCCTATACCTTGGTTTGCGGATTGTTTAAAACCATTCTACATTAAAGAAAACAAAACAGTTTTAGTTTAACAAAAGCAATAATAATATACACTGTTTTATAGGCTTAGATGTTTCCTCTTATTACTTGTGTGAAATAATCTTTTCTTATTTCTTATAATTATCGTTTTGTATATATTAATTTACTAAGATTAAGAACCGTTCTAATGGTTCCCAGCCATGTTATCACCTGTATTCACATTTTTTGTGTGTTTTTTTATCGTATTAAGGGGACATGTTGTGAGTTATTATTTAAGAGTGAAGAGGGTGCACTTCTCATGAGATGGGGGGGGGGAGGGATTTCCACCCACCCAATCATGATGTGCCATGTCAATTCTCCTCTTATACACCACTTCTGCTTAAAAACATAATGGGTGGTTTCACCCAAACCATTTAAAAAAATGCATGATTGGTTGAAAGAGAGTGGGGCCACCATTACCCCCTCTCCCTCCTCTTCCTCGCATGCAGTGAGTAGTCACCGCTCACCTCCTTCACCGCACGGCAAATTGATGTTGGCGGCACATTCCCAGTGCGTCAGCTCACCTCCCCGCACAACTTCCCTGCTCAAGCCTGTTCACCCTAAGAAATAAAAGGTATTAGAGTATTCTAAAGGGACAACAATATTGGTTACCAATTACCAACCATTTAAAAACATAATGGCCACCCAAACCAATTTAAAAAATGCATGATTGTTTGAAAGAGAGTGGGGCCACCATTACCCCCTCTCCCTCCTCTTCCCCGCATGCAGTGAGTAGACACTGCTCACCTCTTCACCGCACGGCAAATTGATGTTGGTGGCACATTCCCCGTGCGGCAGCTCACCGAGAGTATTATAGAGGGACAAGAATATTGGCTGCCAATTATCAACCAAAGAAAACGTTAACAAAAGTCATGAATACGATGCCAATTGCAACATGCAACTTGAATACGTGGTATGACACTCGCTTTCAACCAATCATGTGTTATCATAGCGCCTGACGTCAAGATCCAGTGCCACATCATCCTGCCGTATCCCTTGTTTGAATGATAGCAAGAGTGAAATCAACTTCTTTCTAAATAATACTCTTTATTCAATTGTTTTTCTATACCAATTTATTTAATTTAGCATAAACTTCTTTTAGGGTTTTTATATTTGGTGTATTTAATTTCTTTATCGTTTTTTTAGTTTATAATCTATCTATTTAATAAGTTTTCTATATTAGTAAACAACATATTGTAAACAACAAATTTATTCACATAGAGATATATTTTAGAACATATATATTAGTAAAAGAATAATTATAAATACATATACAAAAGAATAATATTTTAAATACAAATACAAAATAATAATAATTAAACAATGACATTGAAGATCAAGTACAAGACTATTAAATTATACGAAGTGTAGGGGACAATGTGAGCCATTGATCTCCCAAGATCAATGGCTTAAAACTAAGGATGACATTTTCGTAATTTCTAGATTCAAACAATTGAAAAAACAAATAGAGGAAGAGTATTTTAGTCCTTTCCCACTTAAACTCATCCCCCCTTAATTTTTAAACGGCTATAACTTTTTTCATACGTTAATATTTTTTTTTAAAAATTACACCATATTAATGAGCATTTCATCCTCTTTAATTCTAGCAGTCTTTTGCTATAGTTTTCTTAAAAAAAATTTACATGGTTTTTGAATACCCATTACGTGATTACGTGATTTTAAAAACCCAACATGACTACATGATTTGAATACCTATTACGTGATTTCATTATAGTATATGTAACTCCACAAAGTAACTACGTAATTACATAAAAATAGCTGACTATGTAATATTACGTAACGACGTGGTTTTGAATACTCATTTCGTGATTACGTGATTTCATTATAGTATTTTATGTGATATCACACTGAGTGATTACGTAAAAACAAAAACATGTAATACATAATATTTCATATGTAATACCTAATATTTCATGTTTAATCAGATATTAAGGATAAATTATATACAAAACATTAGCTAAATCAACCTATAATAAACAAATAATGTCGTATATTAGAGATTTAATCACGTAATAAAGTATAAACAATCAAGTTCTTATTAGTGAATGTGTATTCACGTAATAGCATAATCGTAATAACATCAGGTATAAAAAATCATATTGATTGTATAATCACGTAATAGATTTATACTGAATGTGTAATCACGTAATGGTTTATGTTGAATGTGTTATCATGTAATGAGTATTCAGAATTACGTAATCACGTAATGAACTAATGGGTGTTTAAAATCTTGTAATTTGTTTAAGAAAACTATAGCAATATGTGCTTGAATTAAAGAGAATGAAATGCTCGTTAATACGGTGTAATTTTTTTAAAAAAATATTAATGTATTGAAAAAGTTATAGACGTTTGAAAATCAAAGGGTGAGTTGTTTAAGTAAGAATGACTAAATTACCCTTTAACCTAAGGACACTTGTCCTCTTTTCCTTGTCACATACACTTCGTATGATTTGTATCTCTTGTACACTATCCTCTCCCTTAACAATGATTGCGTAATGAGTAACCAACCCCTCCCATTACACCTCTTTTAGCATTTTTTGGTGAGAGAAAAATGCGCCTATGTGTCAGCCACGTGGTAACATTTTTTTTTCAACCTAACTCTCTAACTAAGCTCGATAACACATAGCCTTTAAAGACAGGGTCTGATTTTTCAAACTCTAATAATTAAAACTCAATCAAATACTTGGAGCACTATGCAAAATAACATACGATTGCTAAATATGACTTTTAAATACTCAGTCATGGCCTCAAATTATTATTTTTAAGCTATTTGACAAAGTAGTTTCAGTAATAAATATATATATATAGTTATTACTGTTGGTTGGATCAGTTGCATTTATGGTTAGTTTAGTTCAGTCTGTTCGAAGATAGTTGGTGTTCTAACTAGTATAAGGCTATGGGGTATGGGGCTTGGGTTTTGGCATGGCCCCTTGGGCGGGGGTTTCAGCCCGGGCATTGGGCAGGTCTACGAAGGTGACATGGCGGTAGGTGATTGGTGGGTGAAACTAACTATTTAGGCTAGCCGTTGGGGCTTTGTTTAAAAAAAACCTCTTTTTTATAAATACCTTACATATCTCGTAAATTTCTCACAAAAAATCAAACAAAAAAAATGAGTTCTTCAAGTTCAAGTGATTCTTCATCATCGTCTGATGTTGGTGAGGAAATATTTCTCCAAACGATCGCGACGGTGGTGAAAGCTATTGTGGAAGATGATGAGGAAGAGACTTCGCAACCAAAGCGGAGGAGGTATATCCCTCGTGAACGGCAAACCGCTAACGATTTGTTGGTACGTGATTATTTCTCAGCCGAACCTAGGTATGATGAAAAAATGTTTTGCCGTCGTTTTCGTATGAGTAAACACTTATTTTTAAGGATATCTAAGGATCTTGAGGAGAAGTATGATTTTTTCAAACAAAAACCGGATGTAACCGGTCAATTAGGATTCAGTATGTGGCAAAATGTCACGGCCGCGCTTAGACAGTTAGCGTACAACAATAGTTCGGACATTATGGACGACCATTTAAAAATGTCGGCACGTGTAGCTAGAGAAAGTCTTCACAACTTTTGTTCGTGTATTTAGAAGTTTATAAGAAAAAATATTTGAGAAAGCCGTCGTTCAGTGATGTACAACAAATATTGGAACATTCACGCGATTATCATGGCTTACCCGGGATGCTAGGTAGTTTAGCTTGTATGAAATGGCCTTGGGAATTTTGTCCAACCGCATGGTAAGGCGCTCACACCAGTGGATATCATGGAATGCCGGCCATAATGCTTGAAGTGGTTGCGTCCTGGATATGACATGCGTTCTTTGGTATGCCAGGTTCACATAACGATATTACTATCATAAACCACTCGCCCCTTTTGAATGATCGGGTCAATGGTATAGGACCCAAAGGTAGTTTCTTTGTAAATGAAGTTGAGTATGTGCATGGGTACTACCTAGTTGATGAGATTTACCCAGAGTGGGGGGTTTTCTTTAAATCGTTCACAAAACACGGTACCCTCGATCCAAAGAGATTAAAGTTTATCAGGGTCCAAATGGCCGCACGTAAAGACGTCGAGCGAGCGTGCGGTGTTTTACAGAAGAGGTGGCGAATTTTGGCAACGCCTTGTCGACTATGGGACAAGGATCAGATTGGAACCGTGATGTACGCTTGCATCATTCTTCACAACATGATTTTGGAGGATGAAGGTAGGGCGGTCGTTACCTACTATGAAGACGATGTTAGTCAAGTAGAGAGCGTAACCGTTACAGACGAAGAGAAACCAATAAACGAATTTATTATCAAGTCGCGGGATATACATCACAACCTTCGATCTAATTTGGTGAAACATGTTTCAACGATTCCTGGGTTCGACTCCGATGAAGACAACGATTCAAACGAAGATTGATTGTTTTAGTGTTTCATATATATATGTTTTTAGTGTTATATATATATATATATATATATATATATATATATATGCAAAAAAAGAATGATGTGGCTTGGCCACGCCACCCCAGCCAGCCACGCCCAACCGTACCCCATTGAATGTGGCTTTTGGTCTTGGGTCCACCATACGCTACGTGTCCGGCCATGCCCCAAAGTCCCGCCCCACCATACCCCATAGTCTAAGTACATACTTAAATAGCTATGTGTGATATTGCAATAAGCAAATTGATAATCACACTTTTACAGTTTACTTTGCCTCTCTAGATTAGCTTAGTTTAGTTTGGTTCAGATTAGATTTGAGTGTTTGATTTTCTTTAGCAGACACCTTTGAGATGAGTAAACCTCCTTAAAAGGGCCTAAGCTTAATGGTTTATGGTTATGGAGACCATGATCGCGACACTCGCACAATATGAAAGTGACAAAAAAGACGAGAAGGAAAGAATATATGCTCCAAAATAGGGGCCAAGAATGTCTACCGGAGCAAATGAAAACAAAACACAAATCGTCGGACTGCTACAGAATATACTACTTTACCTTGTAAGTCACCAGATTCTTATTCCGGTTGGCACATAAAGGTGGAAGCTGATGCAATAAGTGATGATATTCCATCACCATGACCTTCGGAAGGTACCAGTACTTCCAACTGTGCAAAAACATCATCGTGCCTTGTAACACTTGGCTCATGTGGCCATCATGTACTTAGTTTCAGATGTGATTTTCTTTTTCCATGAAACCAAGAGAAAATGGAAATTATTTATATCAAACCTATAGGTGACCATTTCGACTAGCTTACTATAGGGCCATGCGTAGTGTTAGCATCACATAACCCCTTTTATAGGGGTTATGTGACAAATGACAAAAAGTGAAAGGTGGGGGTTATATAACATGTGTGTAGTGGGAGATTATGTAGATGTAGGGTTTTATATGTATGTGTGAGAGATAGCCAAATATGTTCACTCCGTTATAATTTTGGAGGGGTATAGCTCCCCTCGGGGCGGTGTGGGGGACGCCATAGGGTGCTATGATGGCCTCCGATTTCATATCACCTTCCACTACGAAAGGACAAATGTATAAAATGGTTAGTTTGGGACATTTATATAGCAAATACATAAAAAAGGCTAGCTTTACAAAATGGGTTGAAGTCTAAAAGTGTATTTTTAAGGGCAAAATGTCACATAAGCGCAATGGACATTTGTTGGATTCATATTTCCAGTCCTTTTCTTCTTGATGTATGGTTAAATCTTTAGACTTGCAATAAACTAACAAACATGTCCTCTGTGTAAAGTTTAGGTACTTGAAAAGACTTACGCACAAAAAACCTGAACTCGAAAAAACTTGAACCCGGGTTTCATAAAAACCGGATATTGACAACCCGAACCAGACCCTACCCTATGGGTATGGACCAGGTATGGTATTCTAGCTGAGACCCGATCCGAACCCGGGTTTTTTTAGACCCGCTTTATACCTGGGTTTTATGTATACCGGTTTTTTCAATACCGTATTTGGGTTTTAGGAATACCCGCACCGGGTTTTAGGAATACATGATACGAGGTCTTAGGAATGTATGCACTTTGATTATTCTAGTTCCTACTTACACCGGGTTTTAGGAATACCTGTCTGGGTTTTTTTAATACCCGCCTAGGTTTTTTTTCATACCCGAACCTGGAAATAGGGTATTCTAATACCCGGGTATAGAAAACCCGAACCTAGACACATAAGGTATGGATTAACTAGCCAATACCCGACCCGGGTAATGGCAATACCCGAAAATTCAAAACCCGGTCATACCCGTACCCGGGTATGTACCGGAACATGGGTTTTAAAAAAACAAATACCACCAATATAATCTTATTTTGCAAATGGTAGTCATTAATTGTAGCTTAATTTAAAAACAAATACCACCAATATCTATCAAAATTCATAAATCACAAGTTGCTCATCACTATTTCTAAGTTCTAACAAACTAAGTAGTACAACAACAAACTTATGTAACTTGACCACATGTAGTATCCAAACTTGTTCATCATGCCAATTGGGTCAACATGATCTAACCAACACGACCCACGACTCATCAAATCAACTTCTGTTTGAGTCTTCTAACGGTCACTTGGCTTTGGTCTTCCACCCGAGTTCTTAAGTTTTCTAGATCTTTGTCGCTCAAGATGCCATTTTGTTTCTTGTTCAAGTCATATGCCTCAGCCATCTTCCTCTTGCATTCTTTGCTTGCAATTTCATGAGAAATTACTGAAACCACAGTAAATAAAGTTATCCATTAAGGTAGTATACAATTTATAAAAATAATAATCAATTACATGTAACCAACCAAATAGTATATATGCTCACCTGGTTTTGGATAATCTTTTCCAATTATACAGTTAGCTTTTGTTTGAACGCTTAAAGGAGCGGTCCATGGCTCGTAGATATATTCCTTCGGCATATCTAAAACACAAAATTATGTGTTATTTACCTATCTTATAATCGAGTGACACTAAACTACCGACAAGATGAGAGACCAACCTTTTAGAACAGGAAGAAAGTGTCTGATGTATGCGCCAGTAGGGTCATATTTCTTTCCAAATGTGATCGGAGAATAGATACGATGATACTGACCAAAAAACATTAGCACGTTGTTGTTTTTTTAATAAATGTTTGATCAAGTAAGAAGTAGCGTAAATGAGTAGATCACCTGGTAGAAAAACGCCGAGCAAGATAGCCATAACCAGTTTCCATTGTTGATCGCCCAATCTGAATCTATGAGAAGTCTCTCAAACACATCGCGCCCTTTTTCCCCGTGAATGAACTGAGAAGATATACATTGTCCGTTTATTCCTCGTTTACAATAGTTTTAGATACGGAGATTAATATATCCACTTACGAGATCTCCACGAGTTAGAAAACAAGCAACGGAATGGCGAGCCAAATGATGAATCCAACCCCATTTTCGAAGCTACAATAACATTGATAGATTTCAGCTGGGAACTACTGGATTTAAACAGACGTAAAAAGTATAAACTGATCAAGATTTAAGAGCTTATGATACGAGAATCAACCTGGACCATGATGGCATCGATCCAAGGAAACCCTGTCCGAGAATCCCTCCACGCCGCCAGCAGTTCGTCGTCGTTATTCCAAGGTATCTACAAAAACGTTGTTCATTTGTGTTTTTTCGCATTGTGGGTTAAAGCACAAGGGATTACCTGTCTGCAAATTTTATTACCCCTCATGCGATCGAAATTAGGAGTGCCAAAACCAACAGTGTAGAAGAAATCCCTCCAAAACAACTGTAAAAACGACGCACATAAATATTAACTCACTAAATTTGTGTTTTGATCGATTTTAGAGAGAAGAAGGTTTACTCAAATCAATGGATATAGGCCTGTAAAGAAACCGAACGTTCAAAGTGTTCGTGAACTTGTTCGGCGGGAAGTTCGTTTATTTAATAAATGAACGAACATGTATTTGTTCGTTTAATTAAATGAACAAACATGAACACACGTGTTGTTCGTTCATCTATGTTCGTTTATGTCCATTCATTTATGTTCGTTATATTTGTCCGTTTATGTTCGTCTATATTTTAACAATATATATGGAATTGTATTTATACAAATATAAACATAAAAGAGGTTTTCTAACTACTTGTATATATAACTAATTGATAATTGGGCTTTCTAGTAATAAAAATGTGACTAATCAATAGTTTATATAAAAAGCTACTTTATGTCCGTTTATGTTTGGTCATTTATGTTCACTTGTATTGTTTTATATTTGTTAAATTATGTTCACTTAAGTTTGTTTGTTTATGTTCGTGAACTGTTCGTTTAGGTTTCAAACGAACGGACATAAACGAACACGAACATGCCCAATTTCTTAATGAACTAACACGAACACAAAAATTTGTTCGATTATGGGTATGTTTGGCAAAAGTGGTTGGTAGCTGGAAACTGGTAGCTGGAAGCTGTAGCTTTTTAGATATATTTAGGTGTTTGACAGAGTAGCTGGAGCTTTTAATAAAATGTATAAAATGACCAAAATGTACATTAAAAAGTTGGTGCATTAAAAAGTTCATTATATTTGGAGGTTAAAATAGTCATTTTCCCCTAAAAGCTTGTAGCTCCTTCTAAATGCTACTAGTAGGAGCGTTCAACCAAAAGCTTCAAGCTCCTAACCTAAAAGCTTCAAGCTCCTTCAACCAAAGAAGACTTTTTATTGAGTAGGAGTTTTTTCTTAAAAGTTTAAAGCTAGAAGCTTCTAAAAGCTCCTAAAAGCTCCATGCCAAACATACCCTATATGTTCATGTTCGTGTTCGGTTAAAGTTAAATGACGACGAACATGCCTCGGTTCATTTACAGGCCTATGGATACCCATTTCATTCGATAACTTTAAGTACACCCATCATTAACAAACTAACCCTTCTACTATTCAACAATTACAATTTGACCCTTACACTATTATTACCCTAACAATATGCAACATTTATATACAAATTAAAAAAGAAAAAAGAAAACTAACCTGCCCACGAAGGGAAACTGGTGGTAAAGTATGGTTTTTGAACTCTTTTTCAATCTCTTTGATGGACTGGTAGAAGTATCTCGAAGACAAGCAACCGAACTTCCATACAGATGCAAAAAAAATAGGATTAGAAGCTTACAAAGGTAATAACAAAGGCAATTATGTAAATAACCTACTTTTAAGTATGGCGATAACATAGTCGTTGAAGGCTTTATAAATGCAGACGGATCAGTATTTGGTTTCTCGAATGTTGCAACCCATTTCTGAAAGTATGTATTAATCAAGACCAAAAAGGCACAAACAGAACAAAACGATCTAAACGAAAAAAAATATACATCAGTTGAACCAAAAAATAAACCTTATCCTTAGTTGATTCTCTAAGCCTCCTCAATGCTTCAGTTTCACCACCTTTAAATACAGGTGGTTCATCCTGCAACATGATTCATCTTGTAACTAGTGGCGGATATATGGTTTGTGACCAGAGTATGGACCGCTTATAAAACAAAGCAATATGTCGTGAACGTCACCCAAGTATTCAGCTTTTTTCATCACGGCGACTATATATTGAACCTGCTTTATTTTTCATCACGGCGACTATATATTGAACCTGCTTTATGACGGACCCAAGTATATATTTGGTTTCTCGTATACCATCCGGCCAAAAAAAAAACTTGCTTAGTGACGAAAATATCATTAGAAAAATTTGGGCACTAAATATCCTATAGGTGATGATACCTAATAGATCCAACGGCATTCGGTGACATTTCAGAAAAAAATATTAAGAGCATTAGTCATTAAGCATATATTTTTCTTTTCGGACTTGATATGATTGTATACTACTTTCAGTACGTGGGTGACCATAATGAAGAAAGTTGAATACTTGGTGATCTTCGCATACATTATCCCGAAGGCTAAAAATACTAAAGTAGTCACACACACACACCTCTTGAATGTCGTCATAACCAAGTTGTTTAACAGTTGGAACACCTGAAATTTCACAATTTCCGACATCACCAACAGGAGGAATCACAGAAGGAGTTGTGGAGAGCGAGGATGATAACCAATGAGGCTCGCCAGCAATTTTTGAAAACGATAGGCAATTCATTGGCGGCGTTCCTCCATTCTGTTCATAGATTATAATACAAAGTATTAAAAGGGTAAGCTATTCAGTAAACAGAAATAATGTTTGTGAGTGAATTAGGCTGTTTTAGCAAGGCAATTATAAGTTGTCTATTCCAAAAAGCAATAATCAGTTTTAGTAAGAAATCCGAAACACCCCATTAGATGTTCATGTGTCCAAACAAGTACCTTTTGTATAATATCTGCAGGATTGAACAGTGTATGACTCACTGGAGAGAATATCTCTATGCCACTCTCTAAAGCATAGCTCTGTAAGTAAAGCAACACCTTTTAATCATCATATTGACAAGAAACTATAAAAGCACATTTAAGTAAAGGTGATTAACTAAAAAGTTAAACATTGCTAATGCACAAATTGGAGAACATGTACCTGTACTTTAGCATCTAAAGCTTGATAATATGGGTCGGTATCATACTCAAAGCATAGTCTTTTTATGTCCCACTGCAAGTAAAATAATGTGTTAGAGGTCACTAACTAAAACAAACTACATGATAAAAACAAAAAAATAAAAGGAAATATCAAGGGAAAATAGTGAAAATACCCTTGACGACAAAAATTTCGAAAATAGCCATCTGAGTAAAGACTCTACACCAGCTGTAACGTCTACACTCAAACGTCTCAGCCTTTCCTCTTCCACCATGATTTTTAAATGTGCGTAACTTTTTCATACAATACTGTTTTTTTTAAATTACACCATCATACAACACTGTTTTTTTTTAAATTACACCAAATTAAAGAAAATTTTATCATCTTTAATTTAGTGTGATTTAAAAAAAATATATATTATTATTTGAAAATATTATACCCGTTTAAAAATCATGGTGGAAAAGAAAAAAAAGGAAAAGGCTGAGATGTCTGAGTGTAGACGCGACAGCGGGTTTAGAGTCTCCACTCAGACGCCTCAGATGGCTATTTTCGAAATATTTGTCGGTCAATGGCTATTTTAGCTGCTTTCCCAAATATCAATGCCAACACTCGAAGTCAAAATATCATTCTGCAGTTCATCCTAATCACAATTATAATCTAAATTGCACTAACAAATTAACTGGTCTTCTAGATAATACAACTATAAATCACTCTAAAAACTTAAATTACACCTAAAATAAAATTTAAAAAAAAAACAATCTTAAATCAAGAAACAACTACACAATATTACCTCCTTTAAACAACGAATCAAAACCTCACCAGGCTCCCCATGCAACACCAACAACCGTGAGCCCAACTTCTTCAAATTAGAATCCAGATCAACTAGACTCTCGAGCAAGAACCGGATCCGGTTCAGCCCTGCAAGCTTCGAACCGGGGGAGAATGCAGTCGGGTCGGGCTTCATGTAATGCGGGTCAATGACAAATAACGGGTAGACATGGGTGGAGTTTTTGGCCGCGTACTCCAGGGCCGGGTTGTCGTGGATCCGAAGACCCTTTCGGAACCACACTAACGAGTTCGACCCGGATGTCATATTCGGGTATGATGGTGGAGAGAAACGGGTGAAGGTTTGAGAAGAAAGTCGCATTTGAATGGGGTGAGAAATGGAGGGAGTTGTGACACGATAGCGGTTTTATAACCGTTGTTTAGATAGATGGGTTTATACGAGATTTAAATAATAATTAATTAATTAATTAATAAGTAAGACTTATTGAGAACAGGTTTGGAAGAACGTTACGTTGCTTATCTGAGTTCGGTCTGTTCGTCCGACGTGGGACGTTTATTTCCACTAGTTCTCTTAAGGCCTTGAGGCCCATAAGAAAAATTCATATAACCGAACATCTAAAAAAAACTGGTTGAGGCCCATAAGCAAAATTCATATGTGACTCTGACAAGAGGTGGGAAAAAGTAGGCAGAGGCGGAAGTAGCTTCTACATCATCCATATCAAACATGTTAATGTTCTTTCATTTAAAATTACATTTAGTAGTTTGTTTTAAAAATAATTTTTATTTTGAATATATCTCATCTTTTATTTCAGCCGTACTTCAGAGAGAAGAGTTTACATTAAACCCATTAAAATGTTTTTTTTTTAAACATACATGTTTTGCATGATAAAGAAGGCTGTTTGGTTTATGAAAAAAAATAGCAAAAAATAATATAATGTAACTTAAACTTGTTATGTGTTTGGTTAACCGCTAACATCAAATGTCTTAGGGTGGAAGGGGCACCATAGGTGACCATTTCGGTGAGTGTTGTTTACCGATCGGTGAGGTGACGCTGGCACAATATCGGTGAGTGGTGAAGGAGGTAAACGGTGAGTAGTCACCGAGTGGGGAAGAGGAGAGAGAGGGGGTTAATGGTGGGCTTCATCCTCTTTCAATCAATTACAAATTTATTATTTTTTTACAAAAATTGTTTACAACTCCTCATTTGTTTGAACACCCCTAGTGTTTGAACGCAAAATGGAGAGTGAAGGATGAAGTTGAGATGACATGATATTATTGGTTTAGGGAAAACTTTCTACTCTCTGTTTGGGGAGCACCCCTTCCACCCTTAAACGCATCATAATTTTGTTAACATTTTTTTCACATAAACACGACCTCGTATACTTTAGTTTCTTTTAAACGATTCATATTATCACCTAGTATACTTTACTTGATAAGAATATTGTAGGAATAATATATAAGAAGCACGTCCAATAATCTAATTCTTAACCCAGATGATTTTGTCTTTAATAAGTTTTCTTTTTACACTTAAACCACCACCTATCAATTTGTAGATACAAACTCACACCATTTCTATCGGAGGCAACTACCATACAACTAAATCATGTGTAACCAAGATCATCAAGCCATTATTATAACTATTTCATTAGCCAACATATTACATATCTAATTTCTTTTATGTTACTTAATCATTTAGGACCAACTAGCAAGTACAAGTACGTTATTGAGCTTATTTTCTCCCCCAATTATATAATTCAAAACATAGATCTGACATCAACCATCAGCATCTATATATATCCAAACAATAATGGAGCTTTCTATGAGCAACCGTGAATCGATCAGTTTCATAATGCATTGAAAACAAATCATCCAAAACTAAACTTAAATCAACCCACAAATACAAACTTAAAATCTAACATATTCTCGCTAATTAATTTTAAAGTCGACAAATTGTTGGACGACATCACCGGCCGGAGACATCGGAAGCAAGGCGAGAAGCAATGGCAGAATGGTACATAAGATCATGGAAGTTATCCATTTCAATAGTCTTCATCCGCAGCTGTTTCGCTTTTTCCTCCGTGAAGCATCCCGGGGCAAATCGTGTTCTGGATTTATCTAGATCTGGTTTACCGGTTACCGATTCAGTTGGTGGATTGTGAATGTAGTCTGGATCTGATGAGAAGCCGAAGAGCGGGTCCACCACTTGGCAGAGGGAGATGCGGCCGGTGGTTTTAACCGGCTAATCCGGTTACTGGAAGATGAGGGTGTTGAGAGGATGGTGATTGGGTGGAAACAAGTGGAGAGTGACGTTGCCATGGATGAGGTTAAAACTTTGGAAGGAAGAAAACAAAAAGGAGATGCGGAGATGGAGACGGAGGTAACGTAGATATAGTGATGGCGAGTGGTGTGGATAAGGATGTACACGTGGTGACACCGATTTTGAGTAAGAAAACCAAAATTAAAATAACTGGGCCACGGTCGTCAAGTAGTAAATCTGGTACAACAAATGATTTTCATATGAAAATTTTTATTAAGAAACTAATTTAATGAATCTTATGTTATTCAAATGGGGACAAGCAAATAGTATACCGGACCCAGCGCCGATATTGAATTCACCGAACCAAAATATTTTTGGTACAATTCAGTACGACTTTTGACGTTTTTGATACAACTTCGGTATGTGAAGATGTAAATTCCTATTCAGCCCGGCCCAACAAATTTGAGCCCGATACATTTGGTCCAGTAAGGGATTTAGCCTTTCTCATCTCTTATAAATAGACTCTCAAGTCCCCATTTAAGGGGCTTTTTTCTCTCTTCTCCTTACCTCCATCTTCTATATAACTCTCATATACATTTCATACTTTCATTCGTACTGATTATGACAAACGAGATACTGACTTGAGCGTCAGAGGGTGGTTCAGAGACTCCGGTCTCTGACCCCTTTAACCGGTTGTTCATGTTGTTTTATAGCTTCGGCATTGACCGAAGAAGATGAAGTGCAGTTCATTCATCTCTATAACCGCTATAACGATCCGTTGAGCCGCTCGGTGGGTTTTTGTAGCTTCAGTATGGTACCGGTTTTTACCTTCATATACCAATACCAAACCATACCGTACATGGTAGTTTTAGTACCGGTACCTTTTTTGGTGATTTTCAATACCAGTACCAATTGATACCGAGCTCATCCCTTATTCAACCGCAATGTTTGTTGATAGAAAACAAAGGAGATAAAGTCAACAACTTTGTGGTTTCTAAAAGCATTCACATCTCTTCTACCAAATTTGCTTTTATTAAAACCACGCACACAAGAGGCGTCATGCATTAGTGTTCAAAGATGAGGGCTTGACTAGTTTAAAATTGTAGTTGTAGGTGTTTATAATACCTAATATAAAAATGTGGGTTCTCTGTCACATTTAGTGCTCGTTTTAGGATGGTTAACACTTTTTAAGTTAGTTAGCAACTACATGATGTTGATAGAGCATATATGGCCGTATTGAACTTTGCCACCACTACTCCAAACTAATTAGCATACAGTTATAACGGTTTGTACATTGAAAAAGGTATATTTAACGAATTGAAGCACATTACGTGAATGGTGCTCGATTATTATAGAGATTTGTCATAAATGATGACCATATGCCAATGCAAAGTTGACTAATATAAAAAAAAAAAAATATAAGCCCTTCAGAGAAGTGATTTGGTAATTTTCTCAATTCAAAACATATCACATCAACCAAAGATTCACATCGCTAAATTTTTTTGCCCAGCTAGAAATGAACGTGCTTTCCTTATTTTGTCATTTCAATTTTTCGATCCTAAAGGCCCAAAACAAGAAGTTTTCAGAATTAAAAGCCCATTGGTCTCTTTACTCACAGTGTTTCATTGGGCCTTTGGACCAACTATTCAGTGGGCTCTTTACTCATTTGGACATATTTGTTTTATGGATAAGTTTTTAACGACAAATTGTCACTTTATGTGTTATTATATTTTAATATTAGTTGTTTAAAAAAATATAAAACAAACTTTTGAAGGTTATCTATCAACTTATCATACATACACCAAACTTAAGATAATATAGTCTCGTGTAAGGAAACGGTTCCTATATCCACATTACAAATTACTTTTTAAATAGATCAAAACAAGTAAATTTACACGCAAAGTCACAAGTTTTACATTATCGTCATACATACGGAGATATTAAGACCATAACTTTTAGGAACTACTTATGACGCGATTGTTCATGTAATGAGCAAACTCAGAGTATATGAACCTTGTGCGTACGCTTCATACTCACTCCACCACTTCCTTAAACTGCTTCCCTCCAAGAATATATCCGGTGACACCGAGTAATCATTAATGCCACACATAACATAGTCCATAAACGGCTTCAATTTCTGCTCAATATCGTCTCCATTTGCTCCACTCGTCTTCAATTCGTTCAATAATATCAACGCTTCCTCTACGTAGGCCAGAAGCAAGAATCCTCGTTAAGATTGGGAGCCTTTTTTCTTCTGGCACTTGGATTCACATCTTTTTTATCTTCCTTCGACCAAGTCTCTAACAACTTATAGTGATTAGACCTAATCACTAGGTAGTCAGTTTTCCCATTTGCGTAGTGTTTAGCTATGTCTAACGGCTCGATCATCCTTCTGTAGTTGTTTCCACTGTAGAGCCAACGCTTGCGTAACTTACCACCTTCCTTTTGTGGGTTTTGATCTAACAAATTTCTCCCAATAATTTTTCAAAATGACATGTTGTTTGACAATATTTTGATGGCCCTCATTTTCTTCTCTTTTTGGGTCCTTCTTGTAGCAATCATAGTAACCCCCTCTTGATTGTCTGCTCTTTATGAACCATTCCATGTACGTCATGCTTATCTTTATATCGTTTAGCTTCTTCGTAGGCTCATACGTATGTTTCTTGCTTTTTATCATCTTTTCTTGTTTTAGCTCCATTTTCTTAATCGTATCGTTAGATATTTCATCGAGCACACCAATTTCCTTGAACTGCATTTTGATTCCTTTTGTCATTGGCCTCAATTTGTATTCGCCTAATTAAAAAATCCCACGACGCAATACCGTCTTTCTTATTGATCTCGTAATTGTGATTTTCCAAGTTTGCATCCCTTGGTAACGCCATGGCATCTAAAACCGCAAGGACTGCTTCGTGATCCTTAAAAGTCGCGTGCCCGCCTGATTCTGTGAAAAAGAGGAAGGAACCAAAAGGCTCGTATTTACCTTTTGATGGGACAAAACTAGCAACATAATCTGTCACTGAAATCACATTTAGAAAACAAGATTCCCATTGCGGGCGTTCTGAGACGGCAAGTCTGAGAGCTTCGTAGCCAATGAGGGGTGTGCCGAAAGTTATGCAAATCGGGCGCTTGGTTTCTTCTTCATACCTGGTGCTTTGCAGCCATAGTGTAGTCATAACGGCAACGTATCCCCCAAGACCCCATCCAGTGGCGACCAACGGGCTCTTTAAATCCTAAAACACAAAAAATAAACCAATATTTTTAACAATAAATATTTACACCTAAATACCACCTAATCTTACATGTGCAAGGATTTGAACCCACAACAGTTTTGTGTTGGGCAAACACAACCAATAATTAATTATGACCTGGTATATTAGGGCTGTAAACGAACCAAACGTTCAGCGACCAAATCGTGAACGGTGGGAAGTTCATTTGTGTTCGTTCATTTATTAAACAAACAAACACGAACAAGAAATTTCGTTAATTCATAAGTTAAATGAACGAACATGAACAGAGGCCGCGTTCGTTCATTTATGTTCGTGAATGTTCAGTAACGTGTTCGTTTATGTTTAATAAATAAAATATTCAATAAGTGTTGGCATGTTATATATTATGTTCGTGAACGCTTGTTTGTGCTCGTTTGTTTTCATCTGTGTTCATCAACGAACCGTTCGTTGCCTAAAATTAACAACCGAACACGAACACGTTCATTTCCTTTAACAAATGAATACGAACATAAAATCTTGTTCGGTAAGTATTCATGATCAGTTCATGAACACATATGTTTCTTAACAAACGATCGTTCGGTTTGTTTGCAGCCATAGGTATTATGTTAAACTAGATCAATTTTCATATCTGGATTTGCTACAAAAGAAAAGATAAATATACCTCTTTGTTGAGCTCTTTCAATTTGTTCTTGATATGCTCAAACAACTCAACTGCAGCCTTGTTAATGAAGATTAGAGGGTTGACTTTTGTTGAGATAAAGTCAACAACTTCATGACTTTGTGATGAAACTAAATCGAACTCACCATTCGCAAATCGAGTGGTATAATCAAGGCTGTAGTTGAAAGCCAACACTTTGATCCCATAAGGACTGGTGTGAAGTTCGTAAGCCGAATCCTTTTCGGCCAGTTTACGAACTACATTAAAAAATACGGAATGATATCTATGCTGCTTAAAAATGTGTCGAGTTCGACTTCGCTACAGAACCTGCAAGTTTTTTGAACAAAAAAAAAAAAAAACTCCATTATGGCCCATTTTCAAGATTATATATTTCATCATACATAATCTTGATGTGAATGAGGGTAGGATTTATGTATAATTGTATATGATTGTGAAACTTACATGTTTTGGCTCATCTTCTTTATTTGATTTGTCTAATACAAACTTCTTTGTGTTTTCATTGTTTGGTATGAAGTTAATGGGCCATTATGCTGAAAATATGTTTGGTATCAATATGATTGGGACGAAAGTTCGTGTTGGTTGGTGGACGTTTTTAAATTATTATTATTTTTTAAATTTATTAGCTATTTACAAAGAACAAGTCAAAAAGTCTTCTTCGACCAGGTCTTTTTTTATTTACAAAATCTATCAAATAGACTATTTCAAATTCGATTGAAAATATATGGTGGAAATAGCCGCAAATGTGAAATGTCTAACTTTCATGTACTCGTTTACAAAAAAAGTGGCGACACCATTCGCAATTTCTTGGAAAGTTAAAATTTTTAAATCAAGAAAATATTTAAAAAGAGAAAGAATAATTACTATCTTAACATTAACATTCATTTTTTTTTACATTAAAAAAGAGCTAAAATACAGTCGTAAACTAATGTTGTGGAACATTAGCAATTTAGTATTAGCTACTGAAATTTGAAAGAAAAGATTGCAAACGTTGTTTATAGGGATTGATTCTGGTATAAATCATATTTATCATACAAATCGTAAGAATAGATCCTAGCACTTAAGAAAAGTTAAATTAGCACATACAAAAACAATACATACATAAAAGTAGAACTTTTGAATTACATTAGCACATGAAAATTAATCAAGATAACTGATTTTAGCAAATATGTGAATGATATAAGCACTTTTCTTTATTAGCACGTTGAAAACAAAATGATGATCCAAATAAAGAATTAATTGTTTGTTATTATTATATTTGAGTAAATTACAAAAATAGACCCCTCAAAATATATATATATATATATATAAGTGTTTAAAAATTTAAGAGTTTGAAGAGCGGATAAAATGGTCATTTACTTATATATAACTTACAACTAACAGATCAACGGTTTGTAGCTTAGAAAACAAAGGTACCAAACCCAAACAATATTACCGTTACCATATTATAAATTAGGAACTTGTTCTTGCATTGTCGTGTTATACTCCAAGCTTGGGGAGTTTTTCAAAAAAAAAACTTTGATTTTTCATTTTTAACCTTAAAATTTTCATATTTTATTTTATTTGTTTACTTTAAACCCAAAGTTTTTCATCTTTTATAATTTTGACCAAACACTTTATTATTTACAACTTTGGTCTCTCATACTTTTTATCTTTTGTAAGTTTTTCGTTTTACCTTTCGTTCTAAATTTTGCAAGTTAACACATCCAAGCTTGCATGTGAGGTTCAATGTCTTTGCTCTATTTTTTCACATTTGACAGACCCGTCGCAATGTGTCCACTTTTCCCCTTTTGACAAGTTCGTCGCAACGGGCGGGTCCTAGATCGACTAAGTTATTATTTTCTACGTTTTACGTTTCTGTTTAACACACTGTAACGGGTGTGCGTTATTCAACAATTTTACGTCTGCTTTTTTCTCAGTGTAATTTTTCCATTTTATCTATTTTATTTTTACGAGTTTTTCCGATGTTGAGAGTCGATGTTGGTGTTGCATTTGTGCTACTTGGCACAGTTTTACAAACGTTTTTAACCTATTAAATTTTTTATTGATGTTTTTGTTTCGGTTTACCACTATACTTCCTTTACTTAAAAACTATTTTTTTACGTG
This sequence comes from Scalesia atractyloides, assembly GCA_947069175.1. Taxonomy (NCBI): domain Eukaryota; kingdom Viridiplantae; phylum Streptophyta; class Magnoliopsida; order Asterales; family Asteraceae; genus Scalesia; species Scalesia atractyloides. The sequence continues at coordinate 3,296,613 of CAMTDV010000014.1, forward strand.
CATATTTTATGTACGGTTAGGTATAAATATGATTTGTTCTATATTTCGACGTAAACTTTTTTTATAAACGACTCAGGTCAAATATAATACGTTTTCGTTTAAGGAAACTTTGTTTACGTGCATTATTTTTATGTGTAGTTCAGTATAAATTCAAGTTGTTATACGTCTCGACGTAAACGTTTTTGGGAAATGATTTAAGTCAAATATAATATGTTTTCGTGTTTATTTTATGTATGTTTCGTAAAGTTTGTTTCAAACCAAGTGGAGTCAAATTATGGTTTCTTTTTGCCCCTTTCCTTAAAAGCTTTAAGTAGTCCCTTTCGATTACATGTGTCAGATTTTCCTTCATACCCGTTACGTTTTCTATGTATGAGTTGGGTCACATATAATACGTTATGATTGTTCGATATGAATTTGATTTACTTTACGTTTGATCCAATCACAATGCTTATACAAGTTACATCGAGTTTAACTAGATACGTCGAAATGTATGTTGTCATATTGTTACTACATCATATAACGTTTGGACTAATCCATTCAATGTTTACGATGTACTCGCGCCGCAACCCGGGCGGGTCTTAATCCTAGTTATTATTATTTACTACATATACAATCCTAAGTTGGGGGAACCCCATTGGACCAACCAGTTTATTAATTTATCTCTTTTAAAAATACGTTTTTGCCCCTGTCTAAAATTACGGTTTTGCACTCAGCTCAAAATAAAATTATGTTTTTGTCCCCAGTTAAAAATTACGATTTCTCCCTCGATTCAAAATTACGATTTGGCCTCAGCTCAAAATTACCTTTTTGCCCCCAGTTCAAAATAATATTATGTGTGTCTGGCACTCCCCCATTGGACCAATCAGTTTATTATTTTTTATCCCTTTTAAAAATACGTTTTCGCCCCTGTCTAAAATTACGGTTTTGCCCTCAGCTCAAAATAAAATTATGTTTTTGTCCCCAGCTAAAAATTACGATTTCGCCCTCGATTCAAAATTACGATTTTGGCCTCAGCTCAAAATTACCTTTTGGCCCCTGCTCAAAATAAAATTATGTTATTGCCCTTAGCTAAAAATTCGATTTTGCCCTCTGTTCAAAAATATGATTTTTCCCGTTTAAAGAATTATGATTTCCCTCTCAGTTAAAAATTACGTTTTTGCCATATTTAAAAATAAAATTATGCTTTTGCCCCCCAACTCAAAGTTACGATTTTGTCCTCGGTTCAAAATAAAATTGTGGTTTTGTCTCCAGCTTAAAATTACGATTGTGCCTTTACTTCAAATTTGTATTACGTTGTTACCCCAAGTTCAAAATTACGAACTTCCCCTGCGCAAATTTACAATTTTGCCCCTGGTTCAAATTTACAGTACTTCCATCGCTTTAGCTTTTGCCAAATTATGATTTTACCTCAGTCAAAAAATACAACTTTCCCTCTGTTAAAAATTACAATATTGCCATTGTTTTAGTTTATTTTTTTATCAAAACTATAAAAGTGTTTTGTTTTAATTGGTTGACTCGATTTAATTGTTTTCCATGTCAATGAGTTGCCTAACACTCGCTTATTATTCGGTCATCGTCTCACAACGCTGGCGAGTGAGGGATCATCTAGAAAGCAAGTCATTTTGAATTGAATATTTTCAAACAAAAAGCTGACATAGATGTTATGAGTATTCTTTTTTTAGATGGGTATCATTTTTATATAAGTGGGTACTGGGTATTACTCGTAATGTTTCACTAGGCCTTTGGATCAACTTTTCAGTCGTGTCTTTCAATCAGCCTGGATATAGTCACCAACCCACTACCCACTCAGCATCGTAAATTAATAAATTTGCTGAAAAAATATTTTTTTTTTTTAAAAGATCACACCACCCTAAATTCCTAAAAACAAAGATGCATATATAAGAAAATACTGTATAAAAATTACCTGTACAAGTGATGTTATGCAACGTTTTCAGCTTGTCAACATACGAGAGCAAGGCTAGTGAAGCGTCGTAACTGCATGTGTTCATGACACCTAATTAGAAAAAAACAGAGTCTATCGTAAGCGTAGGGCTTTTTTAGAAAGATTGTATCATTTGACTCCTTTTATTTATACATATCGTGCTCGCGTATTACACATAAAATAGACGTTTGATGACTATACGCTAGTGCTAAGACTACTATAAAGATATAATAACACCTCTAAAGAAACACCTATTTTCTTGCTTATTAAATAATAATTATAGGAGAAAATATGATTTTTTTGAGTTATTTATTATCTAATAGGTCAAAATATTTCACATTAATCAAAGGTTCACATCCTTAAAACTTTGCCCAGTCATACTTTTATACATGAACGTGCTTTGCATGTATTTTAAGTTTTTAACCCCAAAACAATCTTAAAAGCCCAGTGGGTTCTTTACTCATAATGTTTCATTAGGTCTTTGGGCCAAATGATTGATCTTTTGTTTGGAACGCCAAATTTCTTTTAATCCCTGTTGTTTGCGGGACTTGAACCAAGACCTCTCCTTCCAAACCTAGGTGTTTAAAGGTTTTGTCTTTGCTAATGGACCACCGCCCCATTAGTTTACTGAACTATTGATCTAATAGATGAAAGCATGATTGGTGCATCGTCTAGGGCTGTTCATAAAGCTCGCGGCTCGTAGCTCGCTCGACTAAAACTCAAAAAAATCTTGCTAAAAAACTCAATTTGAAACGACCTGAGCAGAGGGGGCTCATTTTGTAAGTGAGCCAAGCTCGGCTCGGCCCATGGCTCGTTTAACTTCTATCTCAAGCTCAAGCCAAGCCGCCTCGTTAAATTTTGAGCATGGCTCGTGACCACCCTGGCTCGACTCATTAACAGCCCTACACCGTCAAACGTTAGGAATAAGGTACCTGAGCCAAACAAATGTGAAGTACATACACATGATTTGACGACTATAAGAAAAATAAACGTTTGACGACTATAAGAAAAACAACTATTTACTCAACTATTGAACAATATGATTTTAGTTATTCGACACATAACGATTCGATATATTTCACATTGAACAATCCACACCCCTAACATTATCCCAATTATACATGAGGGTGCTTCGCATTTAATTTCGTCATTTTCGACCCCAAAACAAGAAAGCTTCAGGTCTTTAGTTGCAATGTTTCATTGTGCCTTTCACTCAGGCTGGATATAGTCACCATGGTAAATTTGCTGCAAAAACATAAATGAATACGCCGTCACCTTAAAATCTAGCGTCATTGAATAAGTTGTAAAAGATAACTGTTACCTGAGTGCGTCTATCTTCTTTGAAGCTAAGATTTCGAACCTTGAGCTCCCCTCTACTTGTGGTCAGTTCATCTAATATTTCGGCATCACAAATTGACACGTCACCTTCATTGCTCCCGCCATCACCACTATCCATTTCCTGAAACGGTTTCTTGATGGAGTTAGTGATTGTCCAAAACTAACTGTTCAGAGGTGGTTGGTTGAATGAGCTAAACAGCGAGTAAAACTAACGGTTTGGGTTAATCGGATAGTTTTTAATACGGGCACTAATTAATATCCCCCAACACAATCTTTTAGTTTGTTAAAGTGTTTATAAGATTATAAATGTTGCCATCATTAAAATATCTGTGTGAGAACTGATTATTTTTTTTAATATCACGCACCAAGAAACGATAGTTTTGACCCGTTTGAACCATTTGATGTGTTTTCTTTTTATAAATATACACGCATTGGGATAAAACGCAACCCAAAACAATTTTTAATCAAACGGGTCAAAATCGACACCTCTTGATTGTGGATTGTGGAAACTTACCCTGAGGCTGAAGCTGGGAGCACGTGTTGGACCACCTGCGATTTCTTCATACTCGGCTGCATCAAGTTCTCTCAAATGGTGCAATTGGAACAATTTTGGTAGAATATGTTGTCGTATGCTAATGAGAAGAAAAAACGGCACAGGGAATAGAATTCCAGCCACCGGAATCCACGTCATACCATAACACACCAGGAAATAGACGACTTGAAATACTGTGAATATAACCATGATTCTAAACGGAACCGACTCGATAAAAGATGCATGAACCTTCTCCAGAACCCTGCCATATTTAAAAACATGAATATACTACAAAGAAACTTTGAATAAAGATTGAGACTGTTGAAAAGCTCACTTATATCTTCTTCCATAGGGAACAAAAAGAAGCATGATCCTTTCCCAAAACTGGTTTCCCGGGAGGCTGTCGATTGCCATGTAGGCGAAATAGCCCCATAAAACCGAGGTTGGTATTAACTTTATAACGGGCATAGCGCAAAGAGATGCTGCTAAAAGAATTGACTGCAGTAGATTGCTGACACGTTGCTCGTTAACTCTCACGGGTAAATTGACATCAATGTGTTCTTCCGGATCAAACTTAGCATTTGTGTTTTCTTTTCCGTCTTCTACTTTCATGACTGCTTCCTGCAAGTCTTTTAGTTCTTTGACTACTGAAGTCGTCTGCAATCGAAAACACCAATTAATAAAAGTTAAAAAAAATTGAAACCAGGTTATATGATATGAAATGATGTTTGTTACGGTTAGTAAGATGAAGATTTACGATTGGTGAGCTGTCGATTTCTATGAACACGGTTTGCATCTTGTTGTAAATCTCGGTACTGCTAGCTTTCAACTTTATACTTTCCTTGGCACTCTCTACTAGTTTCTTTCTAATAAACTGGTAGCACAATTATTAAAAAAAACATTAGTTACAACAAATAAATCTTAATCAAGTGATTAGAACTTTACGACACTTCGGTTTATTTATTTTTCTTTTTTTCTTGTCACTTGCCTGTTTTTTAAGAACAGCTAGGCTCTTGGTGTGCATGGGTGACTGAGGCAAGACACCATTTGAAGGCGGTAGTCCTAATAATCCGCAAAGCAACGTCTGGAAAGAACAGAAGTAAACAACTTGTGCGAATTACGGTAACAAAAAATATTACTATTACCATGAATCCAAGCAAAAGAATGTCGTAATGATAGGCTGAAGGATTCTTGAGATTGAACTCTTTTTGCTGAGCCAATTGTGAGGCGACGCTATGATCAAAGAAATAGAGCCCAGATATCATAAATGCCGGGATGATGGCTGCCATTATGTATGCAGGAGGAACCCTACCCAGATCCTGTAGTCAAAATTAAAGGAGTAAAAAATACGATTTTAAGTCATTTTTACCGTTATTACTCGAAAGAAAAAACTACAAATTTTTACCTTGATTACAGTCCAATGGTATGTGGATTCAGATTCCCATAAAAGTGGACTAAAGAGCCGTCTTGGAACTCCAGAAGGGATTTTTCTTGGTACACTGAACGAGAGTGCCGTCCACACTACAACCATTAACGGAACCCCATAGTCTGCTATGAAACTTCTGAGTCGCTCTATATTCAACATAATAGTAGTTACAGGTTATGAATTATGATAATATTGATAAAGATGGTAATATCAGTTTAAAATGTAATCCATCCACCTGTTCCACACCACCATGATCTCGCTTTCCTGCTTTTTACTGCAGTGTATAAAAGGCCAAATGAGAATACCATCGCCAACAGACCATTAGCGTAAATCCATTGAAATTGATACTTCACTTCATTTGGGTCCTCGTTTTTAGGAACTTTGAACTCGCTCACAAGCCCCTAAGCAACAAATTCACAACCCAAAGTCTCATGAAGCTTGGAACAACAGAAATAAACTTTGAGCTCACTCACTGTAACATTTTATTACCTTGATAGCCTCTTGTATAAAAAGAACGGCGATTAACATCCCAAAAGTTTCACCCGCAATTCTTGTAAATCTATTGATGATAACACACGCGTTGAAAATCGCCAGAAGAAACAACAACACGGCTGTCCACATGCATACCCTGCAAAATTTATGTCAAAAAGTCAACTGCTCTTGTGAAACTGAGATTAGCACACAACTAATTAATTATTTTAACCCAAGGTGAAAGAAATTACCATCCAGCCCAAGCCAAGAACAACTCGCGGCCCAAATCTCGCCTCCCTTTAGCAAAGTTATACAAGTAAATGTACATTATAACAGTTGGTTCTGCAACTCCCAATATGAGAAGAGGCTGTCCACCAAGTATGGAGTGTATAAGACCACATATTGCGGTAGAAGCTAATGTTTCAACAGTGCTCAAACTTCCATCTACAAAAGAAAAAAAACAAAAAAAACTTACAATAACTATCTCCTTTAACTGAACTATCTTTAATGAATGATCAACTGAAGACCTGTATCTCTGCTAAGTTGCTCCCCGAATGCAATCACTGGTAGCGCAGACGCAAAGAAGATGTATGTAGTCGGAGCCAATATCCTGCAAACGTAACTTCTATTATTTAACAATCATCAAACGGTTAAGATACTTATACGTAGTGCATACGTGTTGCATATAGATCTGGATTATGCATGTAAACAGTAAACGAGTGGAATGAATGAAGGAATAAGTTACCCGAATCCAGAGGTAATACCGGCAATCCAATCGCGTTTATAGCACAATAATCTTCCTCTAACATCATGTGCAACTCCTCTAAATGGAGACTTGATATGCTCCATCACTGAAATCATAGAGATACAATAAATACAACGCCATCAGTTTAAACTTATTTAATTTACTATAATTCATTCGGAAGGCAAATCGTTGTTCGCGATGAATGACTATAAAAATCGGAAGAACCATGAACTGAAGTCCATGACTGGTGGATTCAGAAAAAAGAATGAAAATTAGTTGTATTAAGAAACAGACATTAGAGTTGAGGAAGAAAACCTGATGAAGAGCTTTGCATATCCTACAACCGGACCACTGCAATTTATAAGTTCGCACATTATTGCTATTATTCTTTATATTATTTGTTAAATATATATGTTTTATAATTGAGGTTCCTGTAAAAAAAGACCAAAAATGTGAGAAAGCTAAGAAAGAATCTCAGTCATTAGATCTTTCTCTATCCATTTCTTTAGATCAAGGATATAATGGTAATTGTACTAATAATTCTAATTAAGGATACAATTAATGTGTAGTTATTTTAGGAATTCCAATTTTGAATTTTATATGATTATACATAAAGATTAATTCGCAGGTATAAATTCATATCAAAATTTTAGTTAATTTGCATGTATAAAACACCATACGAATTCCAAAAGACACCACAGCTTGAATCCGATATAGTCTTTTGAAACTATAAAACACCATTCAGATTCTAAAAACACCATGACTTGAATTGTAATATAGTCATGGTGTTTTTTTAATATCTGGAATGATTACATTGCACATTATGTGTGGTGTTTTACTACTATAATTCCAGTAGATCTTCTTCGTATGGTGCTTTAAACCTGTATTCATGGTGTTTTATACGTGCATTCTAAGAGGTGTTCTTCGGACAGTGTTTTACACCTGCATTCATGGTGTTTTATACCTGCATTCCAGTAGTTGTTCTTTGCATGGTGTTTTACACCTGCATTCAGGTAGATGTTCTCGTACAGTATTTAAACATGTATTTCAGTAGGCTGAACTATACGTAAATTGTTTTCTCTAAATAAGTATAGCACTATGGTACTCATATTAAAGATAAAAAAACGCTCGTTATTATGGTGTAATTTTTTTTAAAAGTTTCATATAAAAAGTTATTGACGTTTAAAAAAGACGGGTGAGAAGTTGCTTGTACATTAATGTTAGTTTCTTAATTTAAAAATGTTAAATTTACCTTTAAACCCTTAATCTAGAAAACCAATTAATTTAATTGTTACAATATTTACAAGATTGCCATCAAGATCTCAACTATTAAATTAAATATCTAATGGTTTAGAATTTTTCGTACCCTTCTCACAAAAAAACATTTTTTTACAATAACCTCACCCTATGTTTTATAGGAACTTAATTATATGAATAGTTCCTCTGCTTTGATGAAACTAATTAAATTTACTTTTTTTTTGAGAGGCAAAATTTTCAATATCTTAATTATTTCACCTTTATGTTGCTTTATCTTAGGATTTGAACCTATAATCTTATATTTGTATAGGAGAAACTATACAAATACGTCATGGGTTAAGTATATTTAGTTTCATGTTAGATTTGTAGTTTTCATGTTTGGTTTATTAATTTTCAGTTTGTTACATGCTTGGTTTATTAAACTAGCTAACCCCGACAAGTGACAAAGTCTTGCTTGGGCTGTATAGTTAAAAGAAATTTTGGAATAAACAATTTTTTAACTGCAATTTTGGATTACTAACAAACCACTATAGCATCATCGTGTAATCAATTCAGGATGAAACCCAAAAACCCCTTTTCAGAATCAAACACAGGACCTAACGGTCCCTGACTCCTTAAGCCTTATCTCACCTTCAAGATGCCATTAGACTATAGTGTCATGTGCCTTGGAATAAATAAATGAACTGAATAGTTTTACTCGTGGTTTGTTGATCCTTAATTTAATGATTTTCTATAGTTTTAAACAATGTTTTAAAAACCGGTTTAAACCGGCCGTTGTACCAGTTGAACCATCCGGTATAACCGGTTAAATCGTCCGGTACATCCGGTTAAACTATTTCTGAGCCAAATGCGCTACAGTATAAAAACCGGATTTTAAAACATTGGTTTTAAATAAACTTTGAGAAAATGTCACGAAAATATAACAAGTTTACTTCAACAAATATACATAAGAATATACGGCATTTAATTGGAAGTTTTGCCGTATATTTCACACGTTTCCAAACGACAGGTATAGTTCCTACTATTCACTTTTAAGAAAGAACAAATTTTATGAACACATTCGAACTAGAGCATTATCCTTACTAGCTTATAGGCTCTTAGTTTAATAAATGGTATCCTTATTATGCTCTTAGTTTCAAATATTTTTATTTAACAAAGATAACGATCCAGATTGTTCACCATTATTCTATAGCAGATTTCTTTTTCGTTTTGAATATCATAACAAAAGAATTCAAACAAGAATATGATGTATACTAATCCATGACATACTTGGTGACGTTCTTAATTTTGTTTTTCTTAATATATTAATATACTAACAATTGTTTAAATATATTTTTTTGAAATGATTAAATGGTCTCAACTTTTTTAAACAACTTGAGCAGGGGTGTACACAAGAAAATTTGCTCGTAAGCTACTCGGAATCGGCTTGTTAAAATCTTGAGTTGAGCTTAAGAGCCCGACTTGAGCCTAAAAATAAGGTTGTTTAATAAATAACCCTGAGCCCGAACTTCACTCATCGAGCTCTAGTTAGTTTGCGAGCCTGTTATTTATCCTATTTTATTTAAAATATTGAATATATATTTATATAATAAATATTATATATTAAAATTTGTTAAAAATTACTAAGCAATATATGTTTATAGTATTTACATCAATCACCATTTTGTATTAAGATTAGCATTAAAGCATTATTGACGAAATTCCTTAAATGTCTAATCTATCCAAAATGTTTGAATATATTTTTAATAAAATGATAACTTTGGTGCTTTCTAAAATGTTGGGAAAAGGTCTGAAAAACTTAAAGCAATCTAAAGACAGGTGTTGTTAAGATCTCCAATGCCAAACCGTGTAGTTGTCATGAAATCGACCTTTGAGTATGCGAAACATTTTCCAAGTTACATTTCCACAATATTTAAGAAAGTCTTCTTCACACATTTAAGACTCTAATTGCATACTAAAAACCTAAACTTTTAAGTCATATCTTAGTTATTTTTAAGCTTCAAAAATACACGTCATGCAAGATCAAAGATCATGAATTATCAAAAGAGAAGTGTTTATGAGGATCATTGTAAATTCAAGCACTTATGTTCATTTGAGAAATGTGATCCCTATTGAGATTAGGAATTAATTTGTAAATGTGATCAGTACCTTGATTAATGAGATTAGAACAGGTAACCATTAACTTCTTAGCGAGAACACTCGTGATTTCTTACACATTGTAACAGGAAAGAAGTTATGATTATCGCTACCCTCTTAGAGATAAACATTAAAATGTGATTCACCACCTTGCAAGGGCGGACCTACCTTGTAACAAGGGGTAACCACGTTGCGCTTTGACGCTCCGAAGGTAGTGTAAATTTTGGAAAAAATTAACGTTTTTTCGATTTCGTTACCTTTTCTAAACGTTGCACCTATAAGGATTTTTTAGATCTGCCACTACCACCTTCATTAGTAAGAAGTTCATAATAGAATAAACTCTTGATATAAGGAGTGGATGTAAGATGTGTTAATCCCAACTTAACACGCACCTAAACTACCTATAAGTATTTGTGTCTCATGTATTGGTTATTCTTTCATTTTAAACTTGTTGAAAATAACTTTTCAACAAACAATGATCTTACAAGACTGATCATATATTTAAAAAAATAACTGGAATTAGTACCATAGCAGGTTTCTATAATTTTTGTTAAAAGTTACTTTTACTCACATTTGTTCTTACAATTTTTACAATTTTTTAGTTAAATCCACGGAATTAAACCGAAATTTTAGTCTTTGACCACACTACCTATGTTCATATGGTATAACTTCTTGGAAGGGAAAAATTATAGGAATGTTAGATTTTAATAATCCTAACTATTCGTCATTGGCCGCCAACAGTTCTAACTTCAAAAATTACCACTGGCAGTCCCAACTATTGACATATTGGCCACCAATGGACCTAACTAACAGAACCCTAACGCCGTTAGCCTCTGGTCGCTGGAAAACCGATTTTTGGCTAGAAAAAGGTTTCTAAAGTCCGATCTAAGGTTACAAAGAGGTTTGGGACGAAGATATTAATTTTTCGGCAAATTGGAAATAAATAATCCCACCTAACTCTATTTGGCCGATAATAATCCCAAGTCATTTATTGGAAATTAATAATCCGAACTGGTCAATTTTTTTGTAAAATAGACTGCCGTTAAAATAGTTTAACGGAGTTAATTTTTTTCCGAATTACAAACCAATGTTTTAGGGCTTTTGATCAGAACGAGGATACGAGTCGATTGATGTAAAACTTACCTCGGAATACTGCACCAACCCACGAAAACGGTGCTTCAATTCGGGTGTTTAAACTTCCAATTAACAAAAATCAAGCCATTTCGAGCACAATTTCAAGGTAAGTTTTACATCAATCGACTCGTATCCTCGTTCTGATCAAAAACCCTAAAACATCGGTTTGTAATTCAGAAAAAAAACTTAACTCCATTAGGCTATTTTAACGGCGGACTGTTTTACAAAAAAAAATTGACCAGTTCGGATTATTAATTTCCAATAAATGACTTGGGATTATCATCGGTGTAACGCCCGGCTTTTTCGTATCTTCTTACTCTAGCAAATCATGTTCTACTCTCTTTGTAATCTACTTTCGTTCCATTGTAATTCGAGACTATGGGATTATAATAAAAAGCGAAACTATTTTATCATGTTTGAGCGTTATGTTATCCAAGATTCTTGATTCGCTAATACACCGTGAAACTCTATACTCGTTAAGCTAAATTAATTATTTAAATTCATTAATTTATTAATTAAATTAATTAAACTTTCTTTTTAAAAGTTAATTCTTTATATATAAATAATAATAATAATAATTTAGTAGATTAGTTGGTTACTGGTGGAATGTTATAAAAATAATTAAGCTAAGGGTTAATTTGGTAATTTATTAGGTTTTAAACTTACAGGGACTAATTGTGCATATAACTGAAAGTGTTATGCTGTTAAAAAAATTATTAAACAAAACTGATGACCGCGGGACTCGAACCCGGGTCACCCGCCTCAACAAACACACTCTTAACCACTCCGCTGTGACCATTCTTTGTTCATGCTTAAAATGTTAATTCTTCCTTACTTTGCTTCTATCTCTTCTTTTGTCTTAAACATACAATGTGTACTTTCTAAGACACCTTATACAAAATTACACACTTGAAGACACTCTTGTTACATCAACGAGACGATTTGCACCAAGATAGGCCCAATGGCCCGCAATTTTTGGTTGAAACCCCTCATTCCGCGTTTATGCTTTTTACACGAAGTTACGCCATCAAGCTAGGAGTGATATCCACATCTTGATGGAAGACTTCCATTTCAAACTCTAGTGGACCCTTACCAACGAGTCGGAATTTGCTCCTCGCTTGGTAAGTACCAACCACATTTAGGATACGATGTTATCAAGTTAGGGGTGAAACCCGCACCTTGTTAACTCGTCTAATCCTCGATTTCCAATCTCGCCAAAGTCTCGAATTTTCGATCGACTAGGGACATGTAGTAACTGGAAGGGTGAATATTGTTAGTCGCTTCTCGATGAGAGTATTCTACCTATTAGGCCAAAGCATGTTTCCCTAACTCGAAAGGACTTTCGATCCACTTTGGAATAGTCGACGTTTCTCTACCCGAAACATTCCAATGTTTTATTGAGCCTATCTTTTATGCTAATTCAATTTCAATGTGTTTTATACCTTGAACGTAACTAGCTTCGATTCATTTACACAAGTTGCACTTATCTCGCAATCTCGAACAATAATAATCCTTCGTGAACAAACTAAATTTACACTCTTTCATGTCAATATTTTTTATTATACTATGTGAACTCTTATTTTGCCAATGTAAACTATTTGAAACTATGTGCTACATGTTACATGCTAAATTATGCAAAATGTCTTTTCTCAAAAACATTATGATTAAGTCTCATCTCTTACCATCAACCTTGTAGATGTCTTCCAACGTCTTTCCAACTCCAAGAAAAGCTTGAGAATGAATTTTGGCACCTCAGGCAAGTGGGTGACGATAACCTTGGTTACACCACCCGCTTCAAACAATTAAGCACCATCGTTTCCCACCTCGGGAACACGCCTACACGTGCTATTAGGAAATACCTCAACGGCCTTCCTCTTGCCATCCGTGATGCCATTCAAGCCTCCAGCCCCGATAACCTTGAGCATGTTTACCGTCTCGTTGCCGAGATCAATGATAACCGTGTTCGTGATAAAACCAAACCCTCCAGCTCCACCAAATCTGCCAACCAAGCCACCACCGAACCTAGTGAACCCAAATCCCAATCGCGAAACAACAATGGTAAGAAACGAAAGTTTCAAAACCAAGGTTGCAACGCGATCACACCAGCGGCAAACCCAAATCCCCCACAAGAACCTGCTAGAAAACCGTACCTTGGGAATCCCAAGTGTACCATATGCCATCACCATCACCCAGCCAACATCGCATGTCGCCATTGCACCAATTGCAATCGGTTTGGGCATAGTAACTGCCGCTTGCCGAAGTGGTCCTGCACCACAAGGCAACCAAAACCAGCAACCACCCCAAAACCAAAACCGCCATGCACCTGCCAACAATGCCCGAGCTTGCTTCATGTGCGGTGATCCAAATCACCTCCGTCCTCAATGTCCTCAGCTAAACCAAGAGCAGCAACAACAAGCTCCTCGTGGCCGCGCTTTCAACATCAATGCGAACCAAGCGCAACACGACAATGAAGTCGTGAACGGTACGTTTCTGTCAATGGCTTATATGCTTCTTTACTATTTGATACTGGTGCGGATAAAAGTTTTGTATCCATAGAATTTGAACGAATGTTAAATTATGCACGCTCTAAGCTTCCAAAATCTTTCTCCGTCGAAGTTGCCAATGGCAAGTCCATCACCGTCGACTCTGTTCTTCGCGATTGTTTTCTCACCCTCAATAATCATGTGTTCTCTATCGATCTCATACCCATGCAATTGGGTAGTTTCGATATCATAGTAGGTATGGATTGGCTTCGTAAGAACCATGCTGAAATCGTTTGTCACGAAAAGTTTGTTCGATTGCCTCTTCCGTCCGGTGACACTTTGCACGTCTATGGAGAAAAACCCTCAAAAGGTCTCAAACTCATGTCATGCACCCAAGCGAACAAGTACTTACGTAAGGAGTACTTTGCCTTTTTAGCCCACATTGTGGAAAAAAGGGCAAGGGAAAGGACGTAAGTGATGTTCTAGTGGTGTGTGATTTTCCCGACGTTTTCGCCGAAGACCCTCCTGGTCCACCTCCTCCTCGTTCAGTTGATTTCCGCATCGATCTCATTCCTGGCGCTACGCCTGTTGCTAAATCTCCTTATCGCCTAGCACCCTCGGAAATGCAAGAGCTATCGAGCCAACTTCAAGAACTTCTTGATAAAGGCTTTATACACCCTAGTACTTCTCCTTGGGACGCTCCCGTTTTATTCGTCAAGAAGAAGAATGGTTCGTTTCGGATGTGTATTCGATTATCGCGAACTCAACAAACTCACCGTCAAGAACCGTTATCCTCTTCCCCGCATCGATGACCTTTTTGATCAACTTCAAGGCGCAACTTGCTTTTCCAAGATCGACCTTCGTTCCGGTTACCATCAACTTTGAGTCCTCGAAGAAGATATCCCCAAAACCGCCTTTCGTACTAGATACGGTCACTACGAAGCCATTCAGTTTAACGAATGCACCGCAGTCTTCATGGACTTAATGAATCGGGTGTGTAAGTTATACTTGGATCGCTTTGTGATTGTGTCATAGACGATATCCTCATCTATTCCAAGACTCAAGGCGAGCACGAGTGACACTTACGTCTTATCCTTGAACTTCTTCAACGTGAAAAACTATACGCCAAATTCTCCAAGTGTGAATTTTGGCTAAACGAAGTACAATTTCTCGGTCATGTTGTGAACGAGAAAGGCATTCACGTTGATCCCGCGAAAATCGAAGCCGTAAAGAATTGGATCGCTCCTAAATCTCCGTCCGAAATTCGTTCTTTTCTTGGTTTAGCCGGTTACTATCGTCGCTTCATTTCGAACTTTTCAAAATTCGTTGTTCCTCTCACGTCTTTGACTCAAAAAGATAAACCTTTTGTTTGGGGTCCCGAACAAGAGGAGTCTTTTCAAACACTCAAGGACATGCTTTGTAATGCTCCTATTCTCGCTCTCCCTGACGGAAACTATGATTTTGTTGTGTACTGCGATGCTTCAAACCGAGGCCTTGGTTGCATTCTTATGCTGTAACATCCGTCAAAAACCGGGTTAACCAAACCCGCTTCGTTTATTAACCGAACAACCAGTTAAAAATTTCGTTGCATATTTAATGCTTAAATTAATTTTAAACGATACATAATTAATAAGTATATTAGAATATAAAATTATATTTGAAAATCTATTAAAAATAATGAAATAAAAATAGAATGCTGAAGCCGGGGTTCGAACCCGGGTCAGCCAGATATAAGCAAAGCCTTAACTCACGTCCATCCAACCACTCCGCTACTTGTGTTGTTTGATAACATCTTGAAAAATTAATACATATAATAAAACTGGAAAATCAAACCCAGTCACACAGTGCGCCCAAATCCGCTGACGCCGGAAAATCCGACGATTTCGCCAATCATCGTCGGTTTTGACTTAACGTAAGAATTATCAACGACATCGGTTATAACCGATGTCCAGTCAGCGACATTAGTCATAACCGCCGGAGAATTTTTGACCAACGAATCAAGACGGTAATCAGACCCAATTCGTCGATGTTCTTCCCTATAAATACACCCTCTAACCTCTGATAACCTTTTTCGCTCACAATCACACCAATTCTCGACGCAATTTCACTCGCTGGAATTCTCTGCGAGTCGCCGGAAAACTGAGACTTTCATCTACACGGTAAATATCTCGATTTTTTCTGTTTTAACCCATTGTTAGACTATTGCTAACATCACTCCATCACCCAGAATCAACCCCCGACGACATTGCCGGATTTTCTGTTTTCGCCGGAAAACTTCTGGAATTCTCGGAAACTCGCTGTTAAACGGTATGATCATTCAAACCTACTGATAATCGTTACTCAGTAGTTCGATTTCACATCTAATCCCTCCAAACTGTTAATTGATCCTAACAGCCGAAGGTCACCAAAACAGAGCCGATGAATCGTTGCCGGATTTCTGAAGAAGTCAATCTGTTCGGTACTTTCTTTCCCAAACCCTTCTGTTCAATGCTTTTCAATTGTTCATATTATTCGTTAACCGAATTAATCAAGTAACAGCATGGTTAACCGTTGTCTGTGTTTTGAACGAAGAAGATGAAGTCTAGTGTGATTATAAGATTAATTAAAATCGGTATTATAAACGGGTTAGACACACAGTCCAGCGGTGGACTGTGTGCAAACAATACGCATATGTCCCGAGTTCGATCCTTGACACACGCACCTTCGCTGTAATAAAATGTCTTTTTTTTAAAACTGAACCGGATCCACAACAGTAAGATGTTAAGTATAATAAAAACCAGAATATTTACCAAGTTAGACACACAGTCCAGCGGTGGACTGTGTGCCAAACTAAACCACAGGTCCCGGGTTCGAGACCTGTGGAGAGCACCGAGTCGATAAATTAAATCCTTTTTAAAATAAATGATTTTCGGATTAACTTAATTAGTGTATAAATATAATTAAAAACAGAAATATTTCGGGTTAGACACGTAGCTCAGTTGGTAGAGCTGCGTGCACGCGTACGGGAGGTCACGAGTTCGAACCTCACTCAGTGCAACTATATAACGACCGAACCGGTCAACGGTCAACAGTAAGGGTCAACAAGTCAACGGTCAAAAAGTCAACATTTTTTTATTTTTTTATTTATTTATTTTAATTAAAAATCAATTAAAAATACTTAAAAATAACATTTTTAAAGTTAGAAAATAGCCTTAAACTCACAAAAATATATCCAAAAATCCTACTAAAATTGATTAATAAAATCCGCTTATTTACCGAACCGTTATGTTATTATCTAGGTTAGTTTCTCTCGTGGTTAAATCCAATTTCGTGCGCATTCATCATCAATCCAAGAAACGCAACCACTGTGAGTGAATTCTTACAAACTCCCTTTTTATTCACGTTTTGGGGTGTATCATGTGTCGCTTAAACTAATTCGTTAATTCAAACTCGTGCTATACCATATTATGATCTAAACTTAGAATGTAAATATTGTTTGTAGTTATATATTACATATTGTCAAGTTGTATGCAAATTATTTGTTAGGCCCATCAGTTCCTCGTGGGAAACGAGTTGAACAACGCGTGCCTTAAAACTCATTCATTAGGCCCATCAGTTCGTAGAACAACGCGTGCCTCAAAACTCATTCATTAGGCCCATCAGTTCCTCGTGGGAGACGAGTTGAACAACGCGTGCCTCAAAACAAGCTTTTATTGTATGTGTGTGTGCATTATTTAATATTAAGTGTTTTGTGAATAAGTTTACATCTATATTTACTCATATGTGGTTATGCACTTTATTTATAATCAATTCAATAAACTTGTTTAAATGTTTTTCATAGGATTCATTCGCCAACTTTTTGTTGATCCAAAAACCATTTTTACACATGATACAGGTGAACAGGATGAAGCAAGAAAACATAGGAAATGCCTTAGAAAAATAATGAAGTCTAGAAAGATGTGTAGAACATGTTGTAATTATGATTGTATGATTCCCTTTAAATTGTAATAATAAATATGAAACGTTATAATAGATGTCATGAGCTTTGATGAAAACCCAATCATGCCCCGATCACCTTTTCTGCTGCGGGTCGGGTGTGACAGATTGGTATCAGAGCTTTTGACTATAGGGATATAGGATAGGTTATTAGACCCTTAGAGCCTATACTATAGTTGATTAGATTTTAATTGTTTATGTGGTTATATGCAAACTATGATGTTTATTTCTTTCATATTTATTACATACACAAATGCATGCAAACACTTCCGATACTACATTTTGTGATACATAGTGGATTATACTTACAGTCAAACATACATAATTACATACACACTCATCATACATATTTCAATGTTCACATATTCAAATCATCTTCATACTTCCGTTATTCAAGATTTTGTCGCATTTTCATTTTTCAAATCTCATCAAAGTGAGTTCTGCGACGGGCATGTAGTAACTGTAAGGGTACCAGTACCGGTAGTCGGAACGTCCTGTCTAGGTTGGCATTCGTATAAATCCAATATAACGGACCAGTTTGCCTACCTGGGGACTAACGATGAGAGTACAAAGGACCTATTAAGCCAAAGCATGCCACACCAAACGTCGTTCGAACTAACCCCACTTTGAGGTGTCACCGTGTCCACACCTGGATACATTCCGAATATCATACGTTACATACATATTTCTCGATTTTCTCGGGTTTTAGTGTACGTAACCAGGCTGACACATGCGAACCATATGAAAAACCGGTAATCATGGGGGCCCACGTGATTACGAAGGTGAAGTATGGTGGCATGCAAGGCCCAATTACGAGCAAAGCCCAAGACATCCTATGGATGTAGTAGATTTATTATTTTATATTTATTTTATAAATGTTCACTCCTAAATACGACACATGATCCCTAAAACATCCAACTCATACTCTTGATATGTATTCCTTGTAGATGTCTTCTAGCCTCGCTCGTAGGAAGATGAGATCAGGAAAAGCCCACGAGCGTATGGCTGCCCAAATAGCTCAACAAATGGTTGCCGTAATACCCAACATTGTAGTTCAAGTTCAACAAGCCCTTACCGCTAATCCCGTCAACCAAGAAGATCAAAATGTTATCAACCCTCCCCCAAATACCACTAAATGCACCTACAAGCATTTCAAATCCTGCAACCCTCCAAAATACGAAGGGACTGAAGGTGTCACCGCTCTCCTCCATTGGTTTGAAGAAATGGAGAACACTTTTCTAAATTGCGATTGCCCCAATGATCGCAAAGTGCGATATGCTACTGGTCGTTTACTTGGAATAGCACTTACTTGGTGGAATACAGAGAAGGCCAAACGAGGTGTTGAAGATGCTATGACTTTGACTTGGGAAGAGTTGAAGGAACTCATGACAAAACGGTTTTGCCCAAGAAGCGAAATTAAGAAATTGGAGGATGAGTTCTATTCTTTGAAACAAAAGGAAGGCGACCACACCACATACAACAAGAGATTTCTCGAGTTAAATCAAATGGTTCCCAAGTTGTTCACTCCTCTTTACCGTTTGATCGAGCACTACATTCGAGGTCTTCCTTCAAAAATTCAAGACTCTGTAATAAGTACCACGCCTGCAACTTTGGAAGCAGCAATGGAGTTAGCTACAGAGCTCACCGAGAACCGCATACGGAATAAAGACTTCAAGGAGGAGAAGAAGAAGGATAAATCATCGACTGAAACCTCAAACTCCACCCAAACCGAAACCCCTTCTCAACCCATTTCTAAGAGAAAACGGGATGGGCAACTTTTTGCTGTCTCCCAACGCAACCAACCAGCCTCACAAGCCGTACCCCTCCAAGCTATCCCAATCACTCAAGTAGCACCCAACTCAACTTACCCAAATAAGAAACCTTACCTTGGACCTCACCCTCAATGTAACACCTGTTTTTATCACCATCCATCTACCTTACCTTGTCGACTATGTGCGAATTGTGGACGCTATGGTCATTTGAGCAAGGCTTGCCGCACCTCTCAGAACCAAACCTCACCCCCTACTCAAAACATGATCCAAACATATCAACAACCCCAATACCCATGCTTCCATATGTTCGAGCTTGTTTTAATTGTGGCGACCCTACCCACTTTAGAAACACGTGCCCTCGATTGGTTAACATCATAAACGCCCAAGCTCAAGCAAACCCAGTTAACCAAGCAAATCAAGAAAACCTAACCACTAGGCCACCAGCAAGAGGAAGAGTCTACAACATCAACGCCAATTCTGTTGAAGATAATGACGGCCCAAACGAACCACCCAACTAGTCTTCTTCACCAAAAATAAAGATTCAACTCCAACCGCTTAGTTTTTATGTTTTTTCTTTATGTTATCTCAATTCTCACGTATCTCCATTATAAATTGGAAATTTATCCAAGAATCTTAATGCGAATTACTATTTCAGTTTTGTTTTATACTCGTTGATTTAAAATTCATATCATCATACTTCACGACATATTTCATCATTTAAAGAAGTTGAGCTGTGCCTCACTTCCACATGGACTAACCTCTCCATCATAACAAACGAGAGAGGTACTGTCATCATTCAAACATTTATACTATCAGAATTAAGACTCAAGCTATGGTTGATTGTGTTTGTTTAAGTTTTAGAGTCACATAGAACTAATCATAACTTGCGGATAAAGCCAATGAAAATTTGACAAGAATATGGTGGATACGCCGCTGGTACTTCCTATATATAAGTATTCTTGTCAAAGGATCAGAGGCATTGTCAGGCGGTTATGAGAAGTTCCATGTAGGATTTAGTAATGTATTGGTGGAAGTTTCTTTTATACTCACTGATATAGCATTCATATCATCTCATCATTTAAAGAAATTGGATTGTGCCACCATTCAAACATGTATACTATCAGAATTAGGACTCAGACATTGGTTGTTGTGTTTATTTATGTTCTAGAGTCACATCATAGAACCAATCATAACTTACTGATAAAACCAATGAAAATTTGACAAGAATATGGTGGATACGCCGCTGGTACTTCCTATATATAAGTATTCTTGTCAAAGGATCAGAGGCATTGTCAGGCGGTTATGAGAAGTTCCATGTAGGATTTAGTAATGTATTGGTGGAAGTTTGTTTTATACTCACTGATATAGCATTCATATCATCTCATCATTTAAAGAAATTGGATTGTGTCACCATTCAAACATGTATACTATCAGAATTAGGACTTAGACATTGGTTGTTGTGTTTATTTATGTTCTAGAGTCACATCATAGAACCAATCATAACTTACTGATAAAACCAATGAAAATTTGACAAGAATATGGTGGATACGCTGCTGGTACTTCCTATATATAAGTATTATTGCCAAAGGATCAGAGGCATTGTCAGGCGGTTATGAGAAATTCCATGTAGGTTTTAGTAGTAGAAGTTTTGTTTTAGGATATAACCTTATCTTTCCAAACATACCAAAACTCTTGCGCATGAAATCATATTTAGTCAATCAACTCTGTTTATCAATATTCATTATTATAGGCATCAAAAAGCGATTCCTGAAGCAGGGTACTCCACCCTTACAAGGAACGTTACCGCCTCAAACAAAATTTAAACTCTTACTTCGTTCTAAGTATGTAACTGTCAAATTAAACACCATCCTTTTGAGTCAAACATGCCACTACTTAAATTTCGACGAAATTTCTAAAAGTAGGGGATACTGTAACATCCGTCAAAAACCGGGTTAACCAAACCCGCTTCGTTTATTAACCGAACAACCAGTTAAAAATTTTGTTGCATATTTAATGCTCAAACTAATTTTAAACGATACATAATTAATAAGTATATTAGAATATAAAAATTATATTTGAAAATCTATTAAAAATAATGAAATAAAAATAGAATGCTGAAGCCGGGGTTCGAACCCGGGTCAGCCAGATATAAGCAAAGCCTTAACTCACATCCATCCAACCACTCCGCCACTTGTGTTGTTTGATAACATCTTGAAACAATTAATACATATAATAAAACTGGAAAATCAAACCCAGTCACACAGCGCGCCCAAATCCGTTGACGCCGGAAAATCCGACGATTTCGCCAATCATCGTCGTTACCTTTGACTTAACGTAAGAATTATCAACGACATCGATTATAACCGATGTCCAGTCCGGACATTAGTCATAACCGCCGGAAATTTTTGACCAACGAATCAAGACGGTAATCAGACCCAATTCGTCGATGTTCTTCCCTATAAATACACCCTCTAACCTCTGATAACCTTTTCGCTCACAATCACACCAATTCTCGACGCAATTTCACTCGCCGGAATTCTCTGCGAGTCGCCGGAAAACCGAGACTTTCATCTACACGGTAAATATCTCGATTTTTTCTGTTTTAACCTATTGTTAGACTATTGCTAACATCACTCCATCACCCAGAATCAACCCCCGACGACATTGCCGGATTTTTGTTTTCGCCGGAAAACTTCTGGAATTCTCGGAAACTCGCTGTTAAACGGTATGATCATTCAAACCTACTGATAATCGTTACTCAGTAGTTCGATTTCAAATCTAATCCCTCCAAACTGTTAATTGATCCTAACAGCCGAAGGTCACCAAAACAGAGCCGATGAATCGTTGCCGGATTTCTGAAGAAGACAATTGTTCGTACTTTCTTTCCCCAATGTTTTGAACGAAGAAGATGAAGTCTAGTGTGATTATAAGATTAATTAAAATCGGTATTATAAACGGGTTAGACATACAGTCCAGCGGTGGACTGTGTGCAAACAATACGCATATGTCCCGAGTTCGATCCTTGACACACGCACCTTCGCTGTAATAAAATGTCTTTTTTTTTAAAACTGAACCGGATCCACAACAGTAAGATGTTAAGTATAATAAAAACCAGAATATTAACAAGTTAGACACACAGTCCAGCGGTGGACTGTGTGCCAAACTAAACCACAGGTCCCGGGTTCGAGACTGTGGAGAGCACCGAGTCGATAAATTAAATCCTTTTTAAAATAAATGATTTTCGGATTAACTTAATTAGTGTATAAATATAATTAAAAACAGAAATATTTCGGGTTAGACACGTAGCTCAGTTTAGAGCTGCGTGCACGCGTACGGGAGGTCACGAGTTCGAACCTCACTCAGTGCAACTATATAACCGACCGAACCGGTCAACTGTCAACAGTAACGGTCAAAAAGTCAACGGTCAAAAAGTCAACATTTTTTTATTTTTTTATTTATTTATTTTAATTAAAAATCAATTAAAAATACTTAAAAATAACATTTTTAAAGTTAGAAAATAGCCTTAAACTCACAAAAATATATCCAAAAATCCTACTAAAATTGATTAATAAAATCCGCTTATTTACCGAACCGTTATGTTATTATCTAGGTTAGTTTCTCTCGTGATTAAATCCAATTTCGTGCGCATTCATATCAATCCAAGAAACGCAACCACTGTGAGTGAATTCTTACAAACTCCCCTTTTTATTCACGTTTTGGGTGTATCATGTGTCGCTTAAACTAATTCGTTAATTCAAACTCGTGCTATACCATATTATGATCTAAACTTAGAATGTAAATATTGTTTGTAGTTATGTATTACATATTGTCAAGTTGTATGCAAATTATTTGTTAGGCCCATCAGTTCCTCGTGGGAGACGAGTTGAACAACGCGTGCCTTAAAACTCATTCATTAGGCCCATCAGTTCGTAGAACAACGCGTGCCTCAAAACTCATTCATTAGGCCCATCAGTTCCTCGTGGGAGACGAGTTGAACAACGCGTGCCTCAAAACAAGCTTTTATTGTATGTGTGTGTGCATTATTTAATATTAAGTGTTTTGTGAATAAGTTTACATCTATATTTACTCATATGTGGTTATGCACTTTATTTATAATCAATTCAATAAACTTGTTTAAATGTTTTTCATAGGATTCACTCGCCAACTTTTTGTTGATCCAAAAACCATTTTTACACATGATACAGGTGAACAGGATGAAGCAAGGAAAACATAGGAAATGCCTTAGAAGAAAATAATGAAGTCTAGAAAGATGTGTAGAACATGTTGTAATTATGATTGTATGATTCCCTTTAAATTGTAATAATAAATATGAAACGTTATAATAATGCACAGCTTGATGAAACCAAACATGCCCGATCACTTCCGCTGCGGGTCGGGGTGTGACATATGCAACGGGACAAGGTTATCGCCTACGCTTCAAGACAACTCAAGATTCATGAGAAAAACTACACTACGCACGACCTTGAACTTGGTGCGGTTGTTTTTGCATTGAATATATGGCGACACTACCTTTATGGTACTAAGTGTGTGGTCTTCACCAACCATAAGAGCCTTCAACACATCTTCAATAAAAAAGAACTCAACATGCGCCAACGTCGATGGGTAGAGTTGCTCAACGACTACGACTGCGAGATTCGCTATCACCCTGGTCAGGCGAATGTTGTAGCCGACGCTCTAAGTCGTCAACCTCATGCGAAGAGTATCCACTGTTTCCATATCCTAAGCAATCTTCAGGACCGAATCCGTAAGGCCCAACACTCATCCATCAACGAGAACAACTTATACAATGAGATGAAGTGTGGTGCCGAAGATCAACTCTCGTCCAAAGCCGATGGTATGTTATACTATCTTAATCGAGTCTAGATTCCAAATCGCGACAACCTTCGTGACTTCTTGATGAAGGAAGCCCACAAATCCCGATACTCTATTCATCCTGGCGCCGACAAGATGTATCAAGACTTGCGATCGTCTTATTGGTGGCCTGGCATGAAGAAGGATATCACTCTTTACGTCTCGAAATGTCTCACGTGTTCCAAGGTCAAAGCCGAACATCAACGCCCCTCTGGCTTACTCGAACAACCAGAAATTCCCGTTTGGAAATGGGAGAGTATCGCTATGGACTTCATCACCAAACTTCCTCGAACGTCATCTGGTAACGATAGTATCTGAGTCATCATTGACCGTTTGACCAAATCTGCGCACTTCCTCCCCATTCATGAAGATTATAAAGTCGAGAAATTGGCTCGTATCTACACGGATGAAGTCATTTGTCGTCATGGTATCCCCATTGACATCATTTCGGACCGTGATGGTCGTTTCACTTCGCGTCTTTGGCAAACCTACTGCTTTTCATCCTCAGTCCAATGGTCAAACCGAGCGTACCATTCAAACTCTAGAAGATATGCTTCATTCATTATTTTTATGTGTAGTTCAGTATAAATTCAAGTTGTTATACGTCTCGACGTAAAGTTTTTGGGAAATGATTTAGGTCAAATATAATATGTTTTCGTGTTTATTTTATGTATGTTTCGTAAAGTTTGTTTCAAACCGAGTGGAGTCAAATTATGGTTTCTTTTTGCCCCTTTCCTTAAAAGCTTCAAGTAGTCCCTTTCGATTACATGTGTCAGATTTTCCTTCATACCCGTACGTTTTCTATGTATGAGTTGGGTCACATATAATACGTTATGATTTTCGATATGAATTTGATTTACTTTACGTTTGATCCAATCACAATGCTTATACAAGTTACATCGAGTTTAACTAGATACGTCGAAATGTATGTTGTCATATTGTTACTACATCATATAACGTTTGGACTAATCCATTCAATGTTTACGATGTACTCGCGCCGCAACCCGGGCGGGTCTTAATCCTAGTTATTATTATTTACTACATATACAATCCTAAGTTGGGGGAACCCCATTGGACCAACCAGTTTATTAATTTTTATCTCTTTTAAAAATACGTTTTTGCCCCTGTCTAAAATTACGGTTTTGCACTCAGCTCAAAATAAAATTATGTTTTTGTCCCCAGTTAAAAATTACGATTTCGCCCTCGATTCAAAATTACGATTTGGCCTCAGCTCAAAATTACCTTTTTGTCCCCAGTTCAAAATAATATTATGTGTGTCTGGCACTCCCCCATTGGACCAATCAATTTATTATTTTTTATCCCTTTTAAAAATACGTTTTCGCCCCTGTCTAAAATTACGGTTTGCCCTCAGCTCAAAATAAAATTATGTTTTTGTCCCCAGCTAAAAATTACGATTTCGCCCTCGATTCAAAATTACGATTTTGGCCTCAGCTCAAAATTACCTTTTGGCCCCTGCTCAAAATAAAATTATGTTATTGCCCTTAGCTAAAAATTCGATTTTGCCCTCTGTTCAAAAATATGATTTTTCCCGTTTAAAGAATTATGATTTCCCTCTCAGTTAAAAATTACGTTTTTGCCATATTTAAAAATAAAATTATGCTTTTGCCCCCCAACTCAAAGTTACGATTTTGTCCTCGGTTCAAAATAAAATTGTGGTTTTGTTCCAGCTTAAAATTACGATTGTGCCTTTACTTCAAATTTGTATTACGTTGTTACCCCAAGTTCAAAATTACGAACTTCCCCTGCGCAAATTTACAATTTTGCCCCTGGTTCAAATTTACAGTACTTCCATCGCTTTAGCTTTTGCCAAATTATGATTTTACCTCAGTCAAAAAATACAACTTTCCCTCTGTTAAAAATTACAATATTGCCATTGTTTTAGTTTATTTTTTTATCAAAACTATAAAAGTGTTTTGTTTTAATTGGTTGACTCGATTTAATTGTTTTCCATGTCAATGAGTTGCCTAACACTAGCTTATTATTCGGTCATCGTCTCACAACGCTGGCGAGTGAGGGATCATCTAGAAAGCAAGTCATTTTGAATTGAATATTTTCAAACAAAAAGCTGACATAGATGTTATGAGTATTCCTTTTTTTAGATGGGTATCATTTTTATATAAGTGGGTACTGGGTATTACTCGTAATGTTTCACTAGGCCTTTGGATCAACTTTTCAGTCGTGTCTTTCAATCAGCCTGGATATAGTCACCAACCCACTACCCACTCAGCATCGTAAATTAATAAATTTGCTGAAAAAATATTTTTTTTTTTTAAAAGATCACACCACCCTAAATTCCTAAAAACAAAGATGCATATATAAGAAAATACTGTATAAAAATTACCTGTACAAGTGATGTTATGCAACGTTTTCAGCTTGTCAACATACGAGAGCAAGGCTAGTGAAGCGTCGTAACTGCATGTGTTCATGACACCTAATTAGAAAAAAACAGAGTCTATCGTAAGCGTAGGGCTTTTTTAGAAAGATTGTATCATTTGACTCCTTTTATTTATACATATCGTGCTCGCGTATTACACATAAAATAGACGTTTGATGACTATACGCTAGTGCTAAGACTACTATAAAGATATAATAACACCTCTAAAGAAACACCTATTTTCTTGCTTATTAAATAATAATTATAGGAGAAAATATGATTTTTTTGAGTTATTTATTATCTAATAGGTCAAAATATTTCACATTAATCAAAGGTTCACATCCTTAAAACTTTGCCCAGTCATACTTTTATACATGAACGTGCTTTGCATGTATTTTAAGTTTTTAACCCCAAAACAATCTTAAAAGCCCAGTGGGTTCTTTACTCATAATGTTTCATTAGGTCTTTGGGCCAAATGATTGATCTTTTGTTTGGAACGCAAAATTTCTTTTAATCCCTGTTGTTTGCGGGACTTGAACCAAGACCTCTCCTTCCAAACCTAGGTGTTTAAAGGTTTTGTCTTTGCTAATGGACCACCGCCCCATTAGTTTACTGAACTATTGATCTAATAGATGAAAGCATGATTGGTGCATCGTCTAGGGCTGTTCATAAAGCTCGCGGCTCGTAGCTCGCTCGACTAAAACTCAAAAAAATCTTGCTAAAAAACTCAATTTGAAACGACCTGAGCAGAGGGGGCTCATTTTGTAAGTGAGCCAAGCTCGGCTCGGCCCATGGCTCGTTTAACTTCTATCTCAAGCTCAAGCCAAGCCGCCTCGTTAAATTTTGAGCATGGCTCGTGACCACCCTGGCTCGACTCATTAACAGCCCTACACCGTCAAACGTTAGGAATAAGGTACCTGAGCCAAACAAATGTGAAGTACATACACATGATTTGACGACTATAAGAAAAATAAACGTTTGACGACTATAAGAAAAACAACTATTTACTCAACTATTGAACAATATGATTTTAGTTATTCGACACATAACGATTCGATATATTTCACATTGAACAATCCACACCCCTAACATTATCCCAATTATACATGAGGGTGCTTCGCATTTAATTTCGTCATTTTCGACCCCAAAACAAGAAAGCTTCAGGTCTTTAGTTGCAATGTTTCATTGTGCCTTTCACTCAGGCTGGATATAGTCACCATGGTAAATTTGCTGCAAAAACATAAATGAATACGCCGTCACCTTAAAATCTAGCGTCATTGAATAAGTTGTAAAAGATAACTGTTACCTGAGTGCGTCTATCTTCTTTGAAGCTAAGATTTCGAACCTTGAGCTCCCCTCTACTTGTGGTCAGTTCATCTAATATTTCGGCATCACAAATTGACACGTCACCTTCATTGCTCCCGCCATCACCACTATCCATTTCCTGAAACGGTTTCTTGATGGAGTTAGTGATTGTCCAAAACTAACTGTTCAGAGGTGGTTGGTTGAATGAGCTAAACAGCGAGTAAAACTAACGGTTTGGGTTAATCGGATAGTTTTTAATACGGGCACTAATTAATATCCCCCAACACAATCTTTTAGTTTGTTAAAGTGTTTATAAGATTATAAATGTTGCCATCATTAAAATATCTGTGTGAGAACTGATTATTTTTTTTAATATCACGCACCAAGAAACGATAGTTTTGACCCGTTTGAACCATTTGATGTGTTTTCTTTTTATAAATATACACGCATTGGGATAAAACGCAACCCAAAACAATTTTTAATCAAACGGGTCAAAATCGACACCTCTTGATTGTGGATTGTGGAAACTTACCCTGAGGCTGAAGCTGGGAGCACGTGTTGGACCACCTGCGATTTCTTCATACTCGGCTGCATCAAGTTCTCTCAAATGGTGCAATTGGAACAATTTTGGTAGAATATGTTGTCGTATGCTAATGAGAAGAAAAAACGGCACAGGGAATAGAATTCCAGCCACCGGAATCCACGTCATACCATAACACACCAGGAAATAGACGACTTGAAATACTGTGAATATAACCATGATTCTAAACGGAACCGACTCGATAAAAGATGCATGAACCTTCTCCAGAACCCTGCCATATTTAAAAACATGAATATACTACAAAGAAACTTTGAATAAAGATTGAGACTGTTGAAAAGCTCACTTATATCTTCTTCCATAGGGAACAAAAAGAAGCATGATCCTTTCCCAAAACTGGTTTCCCGGGAGGCTGTCGATTGCCATGTAGGCGAAATAGCCCCATAAAACCGAGGTTGGTATTAACTTTATAACGGGCATAGCGCAAAGAGATGCTGCTAAAAGAATTGACTGCAGTAGATTGCTGACACGTTGCTCGTTAACTCTCACGGGTAAATTGACATCAATGTGTTCTTCCGGATCAAACTTAGCATTTGTGTTTTCTTTTCCGTCTTCTACTTTCATGACTGCTTCCTGCAAGTCTTTTAGTTCTTTGACTACTGAAGTCGTCTGCAATCGAAAACACCAATTAATAAAAGTTAAAAAAAATTGAAACCAGGTTATATGATATGAAATGATGTTTGTTACGGTTAGTAAGATGAAGATTTACGATTGGTGAGCTGTCGATTTCTATGAACACGGTTTGCATCTTGTTGTAAATCTCGGTACTGCTAGCTTTCAACTTTATACTTTCCTTGGCACTCTCTACTAGTTTCTTTCTAATAAACTGGTAGCACAATTATTAAAAAAACATTAGTTACAACAAATAAATCTTAATCAAGTGATTAGAACTTTACGACACTTCGGTTTATTTATTTTTCTTTTTTTCTTGTCACTTGCCTGTTTTTTAAGAACAGCTAGGCTCTTGGTGTGCATGGGTGACTGAGGCAAGACACCATTTGAAGGCGGTAGTCCTAATAATCCGCAAAGCAACGTCTGGAAAGAACAGAAGTAAACAACTTGTGCGAATTACGGTAACAAAAAATATTACTATTACCATGAATCCAAGCAAAAGAATGTCGTAATGATAGGCTGAAGGATTCTTGAGATTGAACTCTTTTTGCTGAGCCAATTGTGAGGCGACGCTATGATCAAAGAAATAGAGCCCAGATATCATAAATGCCGGGATGATGGCTGCCATTATGTATGCAGGAGGAACCCTACCCAGATCCTGTAGTCAAAATTAAAGGAGTAAAAAATACGATTTTAAGTCATTTTTACCGTTATTACTCGAAAAAAAAACACAATTTTTACCTTGATTACAGTCCAATGGTATGTGGATTCAGATTCCCATAAAAGTGGACTAAAGAGCCGTCTTGGAACTCCAGAAGGGATTTTTCTTGGTACACTGAACGAGAGTGCCGTCCACACTACAACCATTAACGGAACCCCATAGTCTGCTATGAAACTTCTGAGTCGCTCTATATTCAACATAATAGTAGTTACAGGTTATGAATTATGATAATATTGATAAAGATGGTAATATCAGTTTAAAATGTAATCCATCCACCTGTTCCACACCACCATGATCTCGCTTTCCTGCTTTTTACTGCAGTGTATAAAAGGCCAAATGAGAATACCATCGCCAACAGACCATTAGCGTAAATCCATTGAAATTGATACTTCACTTCATTTGGGTCCTCGTTTTTAGGAACTTTGAACTCGCTCACAAGCCCCTAAGCAACAAATTCACAACCCAAAGTCTCATGAAGCTTGGAACAACAGAAATAAACTTTGAGCTCACTCACTGTAACATTTTATTACCTTGATAGCCTCTTGTATAAAAAGAACGGCGATTAACATCCCAAAAGTTTCACCCGCAATTCTTGTAAATCTATTGATGATAACACACGCGTTGAAAATCGCCAGAAGAAACAACAACACGGCTGTCCACATGCATACCCTGCAAAATTTATGTCAAAAAGTCAACTGCTCTTGTGAAACTGAGATTAGCACACAACTAATTAATTATTTTAACCCAAGGTGAAAGAAATTACCATCCAGCCCAAGCCAAGAACAACTCGCGGCCCAAATCTCGCCTCCCTTTAGCAAAGTTATACAAGTAAATGTACATTATAACAGTTGGTTCTGCAACTCCCAATATGAGAAGAGGCTGTCCACCAAGTATGGAGTGTATAAGACCACATATTGCGGTAGAAGCTAATGTTTCAACAGTGCTCAAACTTCCATCTACAAAAGAAAAAAAACAAAAAAAACTTACAATAACTATCTCCTTTAACTGAACTATCTTTAATGAATGATCAACTGAAGACCTGTATCTCTGCTAAGTTGCTCCCCGAATGCAATCACTGGTAGCGCAGACGCAAAGAAGATGTATGTAGTCGGAGCCAATATCCTGCAAACGTAACTTCTATTATTTAACAATCATCAAACGGTTAAGATACTTATACGTAGTGCATACGTGTTGCATATAGATCTGGATTATGCATGTAAACAGTAAACGAGTGGAATGAATGAAGGAATAAGTTACCCGAATCCAGAGGTAATACCGGCAATCCAATCGCGTTTATAGCACAATAACTTTCCTCTAACATCATGTGCAACTCCTCTAAATGGAGACTTGATATGCTCCATCACTGAAATCATAGAGATACAATAAATACAACGCCATCAGTTTAAACTTATTTAATTTACTATAATTCATTCGGAAGGCAAATCGTTGTTCGCGATGAATGACTATAAAAATCGGAAGAACCATGAACTGAAGTCCATAACTGGTGGATTCAGAAAAAAGAATGAAAATTAGTTGTATTAAGAAACAGACATTAGAGTTGAGGAAGAAAACCTGATGAAGAGCTTTGCATATCCTACAACCGGACCACTGCAATTTATAAGTTCGCACATTATTGCTATTATTCTTTATATTATTTGTTAAATATATATGTTTTATAATTGAGGTTCCTGTAAAAAAAGACCAAAAATGTGAGAAAGCTAAGAAAGAATCTCAGTCATTAGATCTTTCTCTATCCATTTCTTTAGATCAAGGATATAATGGTAATTGTACTAATAATTCTAATTAAGGATACAATTAATGTGTAGTTATTTTAGGAATTCCAATTTTGAATTTTATATGATTATACATAAAGATTAATTCGCAGGTATAAATTCATATCAAAATTTTAGTTAATTTGCATGTATAAAACACCATACGAATTCCAAAAGACACCACAGCTTGAATCCGATATAGTCTTTTGAAACTATAAAACACCATTCAGATTCTAAAAACACCATGACTTGAATTGTAATATAGTCATGGTGTTTTTTTAATATCTGGAATGATTACATTGCACATTATGTGTGGTGTTTTACTACTATAATTCCAGTAGATCTTCTTCGTATGGTGCTTTAAACCTGTATTCATGGTGTTTTATACGTGCATTCTAAGAGGTGTTCTTCGGACAGTGTTTTACACCTGCATTCATGGTGTTTTATACCTGCATTCCAGTAGTTGTTCTTTGCATGGTGTTTTACACCTGCATTCAGGTAGATGTTCTCGTACAGTATTTAAACATGTATTTCAGTAGGCTGAACTATACGTAAATTGTTTTCTCTAAATAAGTATAGCACTATGGTACTCATATTAAAGATAAAAAAAACGCTCGTTATTATGGTGTAATTTTTTTTAAAAGTTTCATATAAAAAGTTATTGACGTTTAAAAAAGACGGGTGAGAAGTTGCTTGTAATTAATGTTAGTTTCTTAATTTAAAAATGTTAAATTTACCTTTAAACCCTTAATCTAGAAAACCAATTAATTTAATTGTTACAATATTTACAAGATTGCCATCAAGATCTCAACTATTAAATTAAATATCTAATGGTTTAGAATTTTTCGTACCCTTCTCACAAAAAAACATTTTTTTACAATAACCTCACCCTATGTTTTATAGGAACTTAATTATATGAATAGTTCCTCTGCTTTGATGAAACTAATTAAATTTACTTTTTTTTTTGAGAGGCAAAATTTTCAATATCTTAATTATTTCACCTTTATCTTGCTTTATCTTAGGATTTGAACCTATAATCTTATATTTGTATAAGGAGAAACGATACAAATATCGTCATGGGTTAAGTATATTTAGTTTCATGTTAGATTTGTAGTTTTCATGTTTGGTTTATTAATTTTCAGTTTGTTACATGCTTGGTTTATTAAACTAGCTAACCCCGACAAGTAACAAACTAATTAAGTCTTGCTTGGGCTGTATAGTTAAAAGAATTTTGGAATAACAATTTTTTAACTGCAATTTTGGATTACTAACAAACCACTATAGCATCATCGTGTAATCAATTCAGGAGGAAACCCAAAAACCCCTTTTCAGAATCAAACACAGGACCTAACGGTCCCTGACTCCCTAAGCCTTATCTCACCTTCAAGATGTCTTTAGACTATAGTGTCATGAGCCTTGGAATAAATAAATGAACTGAATAGTTTTACTCTTGGTTTGTTGATCCTTAATTTAATGATTTCTATAGTTTTAAACAATGTTTTAAAAACCGGTTTAAACCGGCCGTTGTACCAGTTGAACCATCTGGTATAACTGGTTAAATCGTCCGGTACAACCGGTTAAACTATTTCTGAGCCAAATGCGCTACAGTATAAAAACCGGATTTTAAAACATTGATTTTAAATAAACTTTGAGAAAATGTCACGAAAATACAACAAGTTTACTTCAACAAATATACATAAGAATATACGCATTTAATTGGAAGTTTTGCCGTATATTTCACACGTTTCCAAACGATAGGTATAGTTCCTACTATTCACTTTTAAGAAAGAACAAATTTTATGAACACATTCGAACTAGAGCATTATCCTTACTAGCTTATAGGCTCTTAGTTTAATAAATGGTATCCGTATTATGCTCTTAGTTTCAAATATTTTTATTTAAAAAAGATAACCCGATCCAGATTGTTCACCATTATTCTATAGCAGATTTCTTTTTCGTTTTGAATATCATAACAAAAGAATTCAAACAAGAATATGATGTATACTAATCCATGACATACTTGGTGACGTTCTTAATTTTGTTTTTCTTAATATATTATATACTAACAATTGTTTAAATATATTTTTTTAAATGATTAAATGGTCTCAATTTTTTTAAACAACTTGAGCAGGGGTGTACACAAGAAAATTTGCTCGTAAGCTACTCGGAATCGGCTTGTTAAAATCTTGAGTTGAGCTTAAGAGCCCGACTTGAGCCTAAAAATAAGGTTGTTTAATAAATAACCCTGAGCCCGAACTTCACTCATCGAGCTCTAGTTAGTTTGCGAGCCTGTTATTTATACTATTTTATTTAAAATATTGAATATATATTTATATAATAAATATTATATATTAAAATTTGTTAAAAATTACTAAGCAATATATATTTATAGTATTTACATCAATCTCCATTTTGTATTAAGATTAGCATTAAAGCATTATTGACGAAATTCCTTAAATGTCTAATCTATCCAAAATGTTTGAATATATTTTTAATAAAATGATAACTTTGGTGCTTTCTAAAATGTTGGGAAAAGGTCTGAAAAACTTAAAGCAATCTAAAGACAGGTGTTGTTAAGATCTCCAACGCCAAACCGTGTAGTTGTCATGAAATCGACCTTTGAGCATGCGAAACATTTTCCAAGTTACATTTCCACAATATTTAAGCAAGTCTTCTTCACACATTTAAGACTCTAATTGCATACTAAAAACCCTAGACTTTTAAGTCATATCTTAGTTATTTTTAAGCTTCAAAAATACACGTCATGCAAGATCAAAGATCATGAATTATCAAAAGAGAAGTGTTTATGAGGATCATTTTAAATTCAAGCACTTATGTTCATTTGAGAAATGTGATCCCTATTGAGATTAGGAAATAATTTGTAAATGTGATCAGTACCTTGATTAATGAGATTAGAACATGTAACCATTAACTTCTTAGCGAGAACACTCGTGATTTCTTACACATTGTAACAGGAAAGAAGTTATGATTATCGCTACCCTCTTAGAGATAAACATTAAAATGTGATTCACCACCTTGCAAGGGCGGACTTACCTTGTAACAAAGGTAACCCCGTTGCGCTTTGACGCTCCGAAGGTAGTGTAAATTTTGGAAAAAATTAACGTTTTTTCAATTTCGTTACCTTTTCTAAACGTTGCACCTATAAGGATTTTTTAGATCTGCCACTACCACCTTCATTAGTAAGAAGTTCATAATAGAATAAACTCTTGATATAAGGAGTGGATATATTTAACACGCACCTAAACTACCTATAAGTATTTGTGTCTCATGTATTGGTTATTCTTTCATTTTAAACTTGTTCAAAATAACTTTTGAACAAACAATGATCTTACAAGACTGATCATATATTTAAAAAAATAACTTGAATTAGTACCATAGCAGGTTTCTATAATTTTTGTTAAAAGTTACTTTTACTCACATTTGTTCTTACAATTTTTACAATTTTTTTAGTTAAATCCACGGAATTAAACCGAAATTTTAGTCTTTGACCACACTACCTATGTTCATATGGTATAACTTCTTGGAAGGGAAAAATTATAAGAATATTAGATTTTAATAATCCTAACTATTCGCCATTGGCCGCCAACAGTTCTAACTTCAAAAATTACCACTGGCAGTCCCAACCATTGACATATTGGCCACCAATGGACCCTAACTAACAGAACCCTAACGCCGTTAGTCTCTGGTCGCTGGAAAAACCGATTTTTGGCTAGAAAAAGGTTTCTAAAGGTCCGATCTAAGGTTACAAAGAGGTTTGGGACGAAGATATTAAGTTTTCGGCAAATTGGAAATAAATAATCCCACCTAACTCTATTTGGCCGATAATAATCCCAAGTCATTTATTAGAAATTAATAATCCGAACTAGTCATTTTTTTGTAAAATAGACTGCCATTAAAATAGTTTAACGGAGTTAATTTTTTTCCGAATTACAAACCAATGTTTTAGGGCTTTTGGTCAGAACGAGGATACGAGTCGATTGATGTAAAACTTACCTCGGAATACTGCACCAACCCACGAAAACGGTGCTTCAATTCGGGTGTTTAAACTTCCAATTAACAAAAATCAAGCCATTTCGAGCACAATTTCAAGGTAAGTTTTACAGCAATCGACTCGTATCCTCGTTCTGATCAAAAACCCTAAAACATCGGTTTGTAATTCAGAAAAAAAACTTAACTCCATTAGGCTATTTTAACGGCGGACTATTTTTCAAAAAAAAATTGACCAGTTCGGATTATTAATTTCCAATAAATGACTTGGGATTATTATCGGTGTAACGCCCGGCTTTTTCGTATCTTCTTACTCTAGCAAATCATGTTCTACTCTCTTTGTAATCTACTTTCGTTCCATTGTAATTCGAGACTATGGGATTATAATAAAAAGCGAAACTATTTTATCATGTTTGAGCGTTATGTTATCCAAGATTCTTGATTCGCTAATACACCGTGAAACTCGATACTCGTTAAGCTAAATTAATTATTTAAATTAATTAAATTAATTAAACTTTCTTTTTAAAAGTTAATTCTTTTATATATAATAATAATAATAATAATAATAATAATTTAGTAGATTAGTTGGTTACTGGTGGAATGTTATAAAAATAATTAAGCTAAGGGGTTAATTTGGTAATTTGTTAGGTTTTAAACTTACAGGGACTGATTGTGCATATAACTGAAACTGTTATGCTGTTAAAAAAATTATTAAACAAAACTGGTGACCGCGGGACTCGAACCCGGGTCACCCGCCTCAACAAACACACTCTTAACCACTCCGCTGTGACCATTCTTTGTTCATGCTTAAAATGTTAATTCTTCCTTACTTTGCTTCTATCTCTTCTTTTGTCTTAAACATACAGTGTGTACTTTCTAAGACACCTTATACAAAATTACACACTTGAAGACACTCTTGTTACATCAACAAGACGATTTGCACCAAGATAGGCCCAATGGCCCGTAATTTTTGGTGAAACCCCTCATTCCGCGTTTATGCTTTTTACACGAAGTTACGCCATCAAGCTATGAGTGATATCCACATCTTGATGGAAGACTTCCATTTCAAACTCTAGTGGACCCTTACCAACGAGTCGGAATTTGCTCCTCGTTTGGTAAGTACCAACCACATTTAGGGTACGATGTTATCAAGTTAGGGGTGAAACCCGCACCTTGTTAACTCGTCTCAATCCTCGATTTTCAATCTCGCCAAAGTCTCGAATTTTCGATCGACTAGGGACATGTAGTAACTGGAAGGGTGAATATTGTTAGTCGCTTCTCGATGAGAGTATTCTACCTATTAGGCCAAAGCATGTTTCCCTAACTCGAAAGGACTTTCGATCCACTTTGGAATAGTCGACGTTTCTCTACCCGAAACATTCCAATGTTTTATTGAGCCTATCTTTTATGCTAATTCAATTTCAATGTGTTTTATACCTTGAACGTTACTAGCTTCGATTCATTTACACAAGTTGCACTTATCTCGCAATCTCGAACAATAATAATCCTTCGTGAACAAACTAAATTTACACTCTTTCATGTCAATATTTGTGATTATACTATGTGAACTCTTATTTTGCCAATGTAAACTATTTGAAACTATGTGCTACATGTTACATGCTAAATTATGCAAAATGTTTTCTCAAAAACATTATGATCAAGTCTCAACTCTTACCATCAACCTTGTAGATGTCTTCCAACCGTCTTTCCAACTCCAAGAAAAGCTTGAGAATGAATTTTGGCACCTCAGGCAAGTGGGTGACGATAACCTTGGTTACACCACCCGCTTCAAACAATTAAGCACCATCATTTCCCACCTCGTGAACACGCCTACACGTGCTATTAGGAAATACCTCAACGGCCTTCCTCCTGCCATCCGTGATGCCATTCAAGCCTCCAGCCCCGATAACCTTGAGCATGTTTACCGTCTCGCTGCCGAGATCAATGATAACCGTGTTCGTGATAAAACCAAACCCTCCAGCTCCACCAAATCTGCCAACCAAGCCACCACCGAACCTAGTGAACCCAAATCCCAATCGCGAAACAACAATGGTTTCAAAACCAAGGTTGCAAAGCGATCACACCAGCGGCAAACCCAAATCCCCCACAAGAACCTGCTAGAAAACCGTACCTTGGGAATCCCAAGTGTACCATATGCCATCACCATCACCCAGCCAACATCGCATGTCGCCATTGCACCAATTGCAATCAGTTTGGGCATGTAACTGTCGCTTGCCGAAGTGGTCCTGCACCACAAGGCAACCAAAACCAGCAACCACCCCAAAACCAAAACCGCCATGCACCTGCCAACAATGCCCAAGCTTGCTTCATGTGCGGTGATCCAAATCACCTCCGTCCTCAATGTCCTCAGCTAAACCAAGAGCAGCAACAACAAGCTCCTCGTGGCCGCGCTTTCAACATCAATGCGAACCAAGCGCAACACGACAATGAAGTCGTGAACGGTACGTTTCTGTCAATGGCTTATATGCTTCTTTACTATTTGATACTGGTGCGGATAAAAGTTTTGTATCCATAGAATTTGAACGAATGTTAAATTATGCACGCTCTAAGCTTCCAAAATCTTTCTCCGTCGAAGTTGCCAATGGCAAGTCCATCACCGTCGACTCTGTTCTTCGCGATTGTTTTCTCACCCTCAATAATCATGTGTTCTCTATCGATCTCATACCCATGCAATTGGGTAGTTTCGATATCATAGTAGGTATGGATTGGCTTCGTAAGAACCATGCTGAAATCGCTTGTCACGAAAAGTTTGTTCGATTGCCTCTTCCTCCGGTGACACTTTGCACGTCTATGGAGAAAAACCCTCAAAAGGTCTCAAACTCATGTCATGCACCCAAGCGAACAAGTACTTACGTAAGGAGTACTTTGCCTTTTTAGCCCACATTGTGGAAGAAAAGGGCAAGGGAAAGGACGTAAGTGATGTTCTAGTGGTGTGTGATTTTCCCGACGTTTTCGCCGAAGACCTTCCTGGTCCACCTCCTCCTCGTTCAGTTGATTTCCGCATCGATCTCATTCCTGGCGCTACGCCTGTTGCTAAATCTCCTTATCGCCTAGCACCCTCGGAAATGCAAGAGCTATCGAGCCAACTTCAAGAACTTCTTGATAAAGGCTTTATACGCCCTAGTACTTCTCCTTGGGACGCTCCCGTTTTATTCGTCAAGAAGAAGGATGGTTCGTTTCGGATGTGTATCGATTATCGCGAACTCAACAAACTCACCGTCAAAAACCGTTATCCTCTTCCCCGCATCGATGACCTTTTTGATCAACTTCAAGGCGCAACTTGCTTTTCCAAGATCGACCTTCGGTCCGGTTACCATCAACTTTGAGTCCTCGAAGAAGATATCCCCAAAACCGCCTTTCGTACTAGATACGGTCACTACGAAGCCATACAGTTTAACGAATGCACCCGCAGTCTTCATGGACTTAATGAATCGGGTGTGTAAGTTATACTTGGATCGCTTTGTGATCGTGTTCATAGACGATATCCTCATCTATTCCAAGACCAAGGCGAGCACGAGTGACACTTACGTCTTATCCTTGAACTTCTTCAACGTGAAAAACTATACGCCAAATTCTCCAAGTGTGAATTTTGGCTAAACGAAGTACAATTTCTCGGTCATGTTGTGAACGAGAAAGGCATTCACGTTGATCCCGCGAAAATCGAAGCCGTAAAGAATTGGATCGCTCCTAAATCTCCGTCCGAAATTTGTTCTTTCCTTGGTTTAGCCGGTTACTATCGTCGCTTCATTTCGAACTTTTCAAAAGTCGTTGTTCCTCTCACGTCTTTGACTCAAAAAGATAAACCTTTTGTTTGGGGTCCCGAACAAGAGGAGTCTTTTCAAACACTCAAGGACATGCTTTGTAATGCTCCTATTCTCGCTCTCCCTGATGGAAACGATGATTTTGTTGTGTACTGCGATGCTTCAAACCGAGGCCTCGGTTGCGTTCTTATGCAACGGGACAAGGTTATCGCCTACGCTTCAAGACAACTCAAGATTCATGAGAAAAACTACACTACGCACGACCTTGAACTTGGTGCGGTTGTTTTTGCATTGAATATATGGCAACACTACCTTTATGGTACTAAGTGTGTGGTCTTCACCAACCATAAGAGCCTTCAACACATCTTCAATAAAAAAGAACTCAACATGCGCCAACGTCGATGGGTAGAGTTGCTCAACGACTACGACTGCGAGATTCGCTATCACCCTGGTCAGGCGAATGTTGTAGCCGACGCTCTAAGTCGTCAACCTCATGCGAAGAGTATCCACTGTTTCCATATCCTAAGCAATCTTCAGGACCGAATCCGTAAGGCCCAACACTCATCCATCAACGAGAACAACTTATACAATGAGATGAAGTGTGGTGCCGAAGATCAACTCTCGTCCAAAGCCGATGGTATGTTATACTATCTCAATCGAGTCTAGATTCCAAATCGCGACAACCTTCGTGACTTCTTGATGAAGGAAGCCCACAAATCCCGAAACTCTATTC
Organism: Scalesia atractyloides; assembly: GCA_947069175.1. NCBI lineage: Eukaryota > Viridiplantae > Streptophyta > Magnoliopsida > Asterales > Asteraceae > Scalesia > Scalesia atractyloides. Next base: position 3,336,622 of record CAMTDV010000014.1, read on the forward strand.
ATCCTGGCGCCGACAAGATAGTACCAAGACTTGCGATCGTCTTATTGGTGGCCTGGCATGAAGAAGGATATCGCTCTTTATGTCTCGAAATGTCTCACGTGTTCAAAGGTCAAAGCCGAACATCAACGCCCCTCTGGCTTACTCGAACAACCATCAATTCCCGTTTGGAAATGGGAGAGTATCGCTATGGACTTCATCACTAAACTTCCTCGAACGTCATCTGGTCACGATAGTATCTGGGTCATCATTGACCGTTTGACCAAATCTGCCCACTTCCTCCCCATTCATGAAGATTATAAAGTCGAGAAATTGGCTCGTATCTACACGGATGTAGTCATTTGTCGTCATGGTATCCCCATTGACATCATTTCGGACCGTGATGGTCGTTTCACTTCGCGTCTTTGGCAAACCTACTGCTTTTCATCCTCAGTCCGATGGTCAAACCGAGCGTACCATTCAAACTCTAGAAGATATGCTTCGTTCTTGCGTAATCGATTTTGGCGGCAACTGGGATTCACACTTGCCTTTGGTAGAATTCTCGTATAACAACAGTTATCACTCCAGTACTCAAATGGCCCCATTCGAGGCATTATATGGTCGAAAATGTCGATTCCTATCTGTTGGCACGAGATTGGTGAAGCTCAACTCACTGGTCCCGAACTCATACAAGAAACAACGGACAAGATCTTGCTAATACGTGATAACCTACTCAAAGCTCGAAGTCGGCAAAAGAACTACGCTGATAAAAGACGCAAACCTTTGGAATTCAACGTTGGTGACCATGTACTCCTCAAGGTATCCCCTTGGAAGGGTGTAGTTCGTTTCGGCAAGAAAGGTAAACTCGCACCTCGCTACGTAGGTCCTTTCAAAATTCTAAAGAGCTCAACAACGTTCACCCTGTCTTTCATGTTTCGAACCTCAAAAAGTGTCTAGCTGAAGAAGGACTTCAAGTTCCACTCGAAGATCTCGAATCAACGAGACTTTGCACTTCGTGGAGAAATCGGTCGAAATCATGGACCGAGGAGTCAAGCAGTTAAGGCGCAGTCGAATTCCTATCGTCAAAGTTCGTTGGGAAGGAAAACGTGGCGCCGAATTTACTTGGGAACTCGAAGTGACATGAAGACCAAGTATCCACACCTTTTCGTTACATCTTCCTAAATTTCGGGATGAAATTTCCTAAAGGAGGGGAGACTGTAACGCCCGGCTTTTTCGTATCTTCTTACTCTAGCAAATCATGTTCTACTCTCTTTGTAATCTACTTTCGTTCCATTGTAATTCGAGACTATTGATTATAATAAAAAGCGAAACTATTTTATCATGTTTGAGCGTTATGTTATCCAAGCTTCTTGATTCGTTAATACACCGTGAAACTCGATACTCGTTAAGCTAAATTAATTATTTAAATTAATTAAACTTTTTTTTTAAAGTTAATTCTTTTATATATAATAATAATAATTTAGTAGATTAGTTGGTGAATGTTATAAAAATAATTAAGCTAAGGGGTTAATTTGGTAATTTATTAGGTTTTAAACTTACAGGGACTAATTGTGCATATAACTGAAAGTGTTATGCTGTTAAAAAAATTATTAAACAAAACTGGTAACCGTGGGACTCGAACCCGGGTAACCGGCCTCAACAAACACACTCTTAACCACTCAGAGTAGATCTCGGCCCGAAATATTTTTATACTCTCCTTAAACTAAACCTGGCAGCCGCGACCAGACCTCCCTTTCAGCGCGTTTTAGCGAGATAAATGGGTTTATTTGAGTTTTAAACTCATTTTTTAACGTTAATTACTCAACTAGAACCTACCTAATCATTCCCTATAAATACTAAGCCTAATCCAAGCCTTTTTACATTTTTCTAATCATCAAAACACTCTCAAATCTTCCATAATCAAGCTGAAAGTTGCAAATTCGGGCAGAATTACTCTTCATCACTAAAGTGAGTGTAACTCACTCGTTTCTCAACGAAAACACTCCATTCTTTTTCCACTTGCTTGGTTTGACCTTGTGCACATCTCCAATGGTTTTCCATGGAAAATCAGGCCCTGGAATGTCACGAAAAAGGCTCCAAAGTGGACTGTCTTGATTTATATCCTTCAAACTTTGTTTAAACTTGTTCAACTTGGGTTAATCCCATCTCAAACCTATGTCCTAATGCTTACAACACTATTTGTGGTTGGTTAGGCTTAAAAACAAGGTTGTGACATGTCAAATTAGAGGTGCAAACCTCACAAACTTTCTGTTTTTAATTTACAAAGTAGTGTTCAAGTTCAAGAACTTGGTTCATATGTGATGTTGGTCTAGCTTTGGCTACCCATTTGCATCCATACATTACTTGATGTTTTAATTAGTTTAGTTATGTTATTCTTGTAGTTCATGACCCTCCTTGTGTTTATAACACAAGTTAGTGGTGAACATCCGAGGTGCCTAAATGGAAGCTTGTTCTTCCTACCTCCTATATGAAATCTATGACACTTTGAGGTGCCTAAATAGAGACTTTAATCTCCTACCTCATGCTTGATATGTATGATATATATTATAACCTAAGTAAATACCAAAGTAACAAAGACTTAATATTAACTTAATAGTTAGTTGTTAAGACCCTAGTTACATCATTTCAAGACCATACGCTTGTCACGATTCTAATGGGTCACGAACCCATGAAAACACATGAAACCTTTTCGGGTTAATATAGTGTCAAGAACAAGCGCTATGTGTACGAAATGATTATTTTTATATAATTCTATTTTCACATTATTTAAACTTCAAACTCCACAATCTTCCGAAAACTCCATACTCATACACCTTTGTTTCTTCGTGTAGAAGGACGAGGTGCTCCAAGTTAAGCAACTCTACACCAACTCTCGGAATCCAAGTCAAGACTTGCAAAACCGTGAATATACTCGATCCCATTTTTCCCTATTTTCACACTTTGGGTGCAACATGTACAAATTCACAAATGACACAAACTTGTTTACTCTATACTCTATCCTTACATATCATGAAACTTGCTTATATGCCCATATTTGCATGCTATGTTAGACTTGTGTATATGTTCATTAACCTTGCTAGCCTACCTTAACAATTTATAGCGCTATAGGATTAACGCACCGCCCGTAAACTAGTGGTAATTGTTAAGTAAACTATGTTACACTCTCGTTGTTTTGACAAAGAATGAGTAATCAATATTACGTTAGACTATGGATTGACATATATTATCACATGTTTAGCATGCCCAATTTTACTTATTTATAATGTTATCATGATGGATATGAGTCGAATATTTCTTTATTATGATAAGTATTAAACTTGTATGCTCGCCAACATTATTGTTGATATATATTATTTTAATACATGTTGCAGGAAACTAAGTTGATGATATGAAGAAATGCAATTAGGGTGGACTAGATACTCACCTAAATTTTGATCATTGTATTTCGTTTATGTCAATTATGCTATTTGAACTTGTCGTATTTTGATTTTTGAACAATGTATTGCAATATTTTGTTATCAATGGAATTATTATGATTAAATTATTGTCGTAAAGTAGTGTTACGTTTTGAGCAATTTGTTCGTCTCATCCCGATGTTTCCGTCATCGGTTGGGGTGTGACAATCGGCCAGATAAAGTTAGGTGGGATTATTTTTTCCAATATGCCTAAGTTTTCCGGCCAAAAAGTTGAGTTTTCCGGCCAAAGAGAAGTTTTCCGGCGAAAAAAAAGAGTTTTCCAGTGACTTTCATAACTGGGGCTTTTACTAGAAAAAGGTTCCTAATGGTTCGTAATAAGGTTACAAAGAGGTTTGGGACGAAAATGTTGAGTTTTCCGGCCAAAAATGACTTTTCCGGCAAAAACGGTTTTCCGGCGACCGGAGACTAACGGCGTTAGGGTTCTGTTAATCAGGGTCCATTGGTGGCCAATATGTCAATAGTTGGGACTGTAGTGGTTATTTTTTAAGTTGGGACTGTTAACGACAATGGCAAATAATTTGAATTATTAAAATCCAATATTCCAAAATTGTATGAATACATTTTAAAAGTCATAGATTATGACATGGATTGAATAGTAGAAGAAAATGATTTTAAAAGAAAAGGAAATGTCATACTCAACGGAGAGAGTACGGTCGATGCATGAACTAGTCGTGGATCTATTCTATAACGAGCGTTCGATTTCAAACCTCAAAAATAGAAAGATGTCACACTTGACCATAAATTATGTGTTTATCACTTAATTTCGGTCCCATGAGACATTGGTTACCAATTTTATTTGTTTGCTAAGCCCTTGGTATTGGATAAGTTTGATGATGAACATTTAAATGAAGTGGACAAAGTAAAGGTTATATTCATCGTTAAAGACTGGTTTTGAAAAGACAAAACATAAAGCAAAGAAGGCTAAATAAAAATAAAAAAGAATAAAAACAGTGTGGAGAAAAATAGATATTAAAATTTACATATTGAAAATGTTATGTGAGTATTTGAAATAGTTTGACATACAATCTTGCTTATATATTTACATACGTGGGATTTGTCTAGATTAAATTTGCATACTTTCTAAAATTATCGTGCTTAAAATTGTATAAATGCAAACTTCAACAAATAAAGCGTGATAGCATTTTATGATAATGAAGTTAAAAATCCAAAAGAAGTGGTGTATATTGTGTATGAAAAATAAATTAATACTATTGACTATTGAGATTGTTTAAAAAAAGGTGCTATTGGAGTTCATATAGTGCCTTTAGAGTCGGCGGTGACAGACGATGTTTGCGTTTTGATGATTAAACAGGCTTGCTGGTTTCAGGAGGAGTGGGGTTATCATTTAATTTTTGTATTTTATCCGTAAAAGTTTTTACATAACATCTGTTATACCTTCAATTGAAAAGCTAAACGTGGCTCATGGTTTCAAATGATAAAAATCAAGGGAGGAGCTTACTAGGGTCATTTTAAGTCCGACCCTCCACCCCCCCCCCTCTATTTTTTCTTTATAACTTCCGGCCCCTATTCAAAAGTTCAAAATCCGTCACTAATAAAGACTAAATATAGTCGTAGGAAAAAAAAAAGTCAAGGCATTAAGATTCAAGACTATGATTTTCGCCAAAACACAAACACAAAAACCTAATCAACTCTAATTGTAATGAGAAACAATTTGATTTCAGGCTATTTAACAACTAACGATTCAAAACATTTCATATCAATCAAAGGTTCAATATGGCTAAAGTTCTACCCAATTAAATCTGGTAATTTCGACCCTTGGGCCTTGAGGCCTAAACAAGAAAAATTCAGTTTAAAAAGCCCAGTAAGTTCTTTATTCACAATGTTTTTATTGGGCCTTCAAACCAACTATTCAGCTGTGTCCATCACTCGGGTTGGATTGTGTCACCATCGTAAATTGGCTGCAAAAATATTATAAGAAAAAATTACACTGTCACCTTAAAATCTAGAAATTCATTGAATAAGTTAAAATATAAGTAAACAAATAATAATAATATTAATAATAAATTAATAACAATAAAAATAACAATAATATAATTTGAGTTAACTGTCATTTTCGTCCAATTTTCAAAAATGCGTCAGTTTCCTCCCTAACATACTGGAAACATGCCACTTCAGTCCAAAAAATAAAATCCAGTTAAGTCAGACTTAATTATCTAACATAAAATAAGGTGAAATAAATAAAGGTGAAATTAAAAGAAATATGAAAGGACAATAATACCCTTTATTAAACCTGTCTGATTTAACTGGGTTTTAATTTTTGACTGAAGTGGCACGTTTTCAGTATGTCGGTGAGGAAACTAACTTATTTTTAAAAATTGTATTGAAATGGCAAAAGTGAATAAAACCATAGAGACGAAAATGACGGTTAACTCTAATAATTTGTTACCTGTGTACGTCTATCATCTTTGATGCTAAGACTTCGAACCTTATACTCCCTCTACTTGTAGTGAATTCATCTAGTATTTCAGCATCACATATCGACACGTCATCTTCATCGCTCCCACCAACACCGCTATTCATTTCCTGAAACAGTTTCTTGATGGAGTTAGTGATGATCCATAACTAACTGTTAACTGGTGCCAAAAGTGGTTGGTTGTATGTGCTGAGTAATGAGTAAAACGGGTTAAAACGATAGTTTTTAATGCAAGTACCAACCGCGGTGCTAATGTCCCGGCACACGTTTTGTTAATTTTTTAATATGTACTTATATAAGATTCTAAAAATTTACTTGGTCAAAAAAAAGTTGACTTTTAATATAGATATTTATGAGGTTTTCTGAAACAATTTCTTGATGGAGTTAGTGATGATCCAAAAGTAACTGTTAACTGTTAAGTGGTGCCAATATTGGTTGGTTGAATAGGCTAAGTAACGAGTAAAACGGGTTTGGGTTAAAAGGATAGTTTTTAATGCAGGTACCATCCACGGTGCTAAAGTCCCAGCACAGTTTTTGTTCGTTTTTTAATACTTTATAAAAGATTCTAAGTTACGTTGTCAAAAAAATACTTGATTTTTAATATAGATGTTATGAGGTTGTAAGCATATGAGTAACTGTCTGAAACCATATTGAACTGGGACAAAAAAAGAACAAAAAAAACAAAAAAGCTGTATGCACTTATTCTGTGCCAGTTGGTATCCAAACTAGATTGGAACCAGATTCAAACTTTACCAAGTGACTAAAATCAAATTTCTTGCCAATATGACGCAGTTTCATTTGAATAAAGTAAAAATGACCGGTTTTTGGGTTGGACGGAGAACCAAAATTTTTGCATATCAAGCACCGAGAACCAGAAGTCTTGACCCATTTGGCGATTGCTTTTTTAACTATGTACTAAAAAGTTTTGGCCCACTGGAGATAAAACGAAACCCATAGGCTATCCATTTTTAGGTAAACGGGTCAAAACTGACACCTTTGAGTGTATCATTGTAGCAACTTACCCTGAGATTACGGCTGGGAGCACGAGTCGGGCTGCCGACGATTTCTTCGTACTCAGCCGCATCAAGCTCCCTCAAATGGTGCAATTGGAACACTTTGGGTAGAATATGTTGTCGTATGCTAATGAGAAGAAAAAACGGCACAGGGAATAGAATTCCAGCAATCGGAATCCACGTCATGCCGTAACACACCATAAAATACACAGCTTGGAAAATCGTGAATACCACGATGCTTCTAAACGGCACGGACTCAATAAAAGATGCATGAACTTTCTCCAGAACCCTTCAATATTTTTCACAAGAAAACATGAATATACATGTCGATACAAAGTACATAGAAGCTTATAATAAAGATTTAGATGATTTGAGAGACTCACTTATATCTCCTGCTATAGGGGACAAAAAGAAGCAAGATCCTTTCCCAAAACTGGTTTCCGGGGAGGCTGTCGATTGCCATGTAGGCAAAATAGCCCCATAAAACCGAGGTTGGTATTAACTTTATAACAGGCATAGCACAAATAGAGGCTGCTAAAAGAACTGACTGCAGTAAGTTGCTGACCCGTTGCTCGTTAACTCTCACAGGTAAATGGGCATCAATGTGTTTTTCAGGATCGAATATAGCGTTAGTTTTTTCTATTCCGTTTTCTACTTTCATGACTGCTTCTTGCAAGTCCTTCAGTTCATTAACAACTGTAGTTGTCTGCAATTGGAAACACCAGTAAATAAAAGTAAAAAGAATCTGAAATCGGGTTAAGTTTTGGTTAATAGAATGAAAAATTACATTCGGTGGGCTGTCAATTTCTATGAATACGGTTTGCATCTTGTTGTAGATCTCGGAACTGCTAGCTTTCATATTTATACTTTCCTTAGCACTCTCTAGCAGTTTCTTTCTAATAAACTGCTAGCACAATAATTAAAAACATTAGTTAGAACAAATAAACCTTAAAACACTTCGGTTTCTTTGGTTTTCATTTTTGTCACTTGCCTGTTTTTTAAGAACAGCTAGGCTCTTAGTGTGCATGGGTGACTGAGGCAAGACACCGTTTGAAGGAGGCAGTCCTAATAAACCGCAGAGCAACGTCTGAAAAGAGCGACAATTAACATCCAGTGCGGATTAATGGAACAAAAAGAAAATCACTATTACCATCAATCCAAGCAAAAGAATGTCGTAATGATACGCCGAAGGATTCTTGAGATTGAACTCTTTTTGCTGAGCCAATTGTGACGCGACGCTATGATCAAAGAAATAGAGCCCCGCTATCATAAGAGCCGGGATGATGGCTGCCATTATGTATGCAGGAGAAACCCTACCCATATCCTGTAGGAATGATTTCAAGTATAAGTATACAAACATTACTCAAAATAAAATTTACAAACTTGTACCCTGATTACGGTCCAGTGATGTGTGGATTCCGATTCCCATAAAAGTGGACTAAAGAGCCGTCTTGGAACTCCAGAGGGGATTTTGCTTGGTACACTGTATGAGAGTACGGTCCACACGACAACCATCAACGGTACCCCATAGTCTGCTATGAAATTTCGTAGCCGCCCTATATTGAACACGATAATAGTTGAATGTTAAGATAAAAAACTGATAAAACTGATAAAAATGGTTAAATTAATCTAAAATCTAATCCATCCACCTGTTCCGCACCACCATGATCTTGCTTTCCTGCTTTTTAGTGCAGTGTATAAAAGGCCAAATGAGAATACAATCGCCAGTAGACCGTTAGTGTAAAGCCATTGAAACTGATACTTCACTTTATTTGAGTCCTCGTTTTTAGGAACGTTGAACTCGCTCACTAGTCCCTAAGCAACATAATCACAACAAAGTCTTGTGAAGGTTAAAACTTAAAACAACAGTAATAAACTATCAGATTTGAAACCTTTTCCTCCATGAGTGATTTCGATTACCTTGATGGCCTCTTGTATGAAAAGAGCAGCAATTAACATCCCAAAAGTCTCCCCTGCAATTCTTGTAAATCTATTGATGATAACACACGCGTTGAAAATCGCCAGAAGAAACAACAACAAAGCTGTCCAAGTGCATACCCTGCAAAAAGCACGTCAAAATGTCACTACTGTTAGATGAATGGATTTAGAATAAATAATTCTTTATTTCAGACACACCAAGGTCAGAGAAATTACCATCCAGCCCAAGCCAAGAACAACTCGCGGCCCAAATCGTGCTTCCCTTTCGCAAAGTTATACAAGTAAGTGTACATTATAACAGTCGGTTCCGCAACTCCCAATATGAGAAGAGGCTGTCCACCAAGTACGGAGTGTATAAGACCACATATTGCGGTAGAAGCTAATGTTTCAACAGTGCTCAAACTTCCATCTACAAACCGAATGAAAAAAGTTAGCTTACAATCAAGGTTGCAAAAGTCGCTAGGCGCTCCTAGGTCAGTCGACTAGGGAGTTGCGAGTACTCGGCCTAGGCGAAGAGTACTCGGGGAGTACTCAAACATGTTCAATTATAAAGAAATTAGTTTTTAGGAAATTATATATCTATTAGATATCAATCTATCATAAATTTGTTAGAATTTATAACAAAATATGAATATCGATATAAGTAAAAAATACATGAAAAAATATTTTTTTTACGTTAATATAATATATTAATATAAAAACTGGCCGAGTTACATCAAAATTGCAGGTAAGAGAGCAACAAGCTGCGCCGCTACCCCTTTTTGAATAGCAAACCCTAGCCTATCTGATTGTGGTCTAGGTTGACCATGTTTGATCAATTCCAAGTAATTAGTCGCAGCTGAAGAAAGTCCTCTCAGCAACCTACCTTGTAGCGATTACTCAACGAGTACTCGGCCGTCTAGACCTTGTTTTACAACATTGTAACAAACACATAACTATAACCTTTAAATTAACAAATTAAATAAATCGTTAACAGAACACCTGTATCTCTGCTAAGTTGCTCCCCAAATGCAATCACAGGCAGTGCAGAAGCAAAAAAGATGTAAGTAGTTGGAGCCAGTATCCTGTAAACATAACTTAATTACATTATTCAACAAAGATCAACGAATCAAAACGATAAGTATGCGAGAAATCACTGATCAGATCAAAATGCTAAATCATCAGGCTAACAAACACACTCATATACATATACATAATCGTGTTGTATATATATATCTTGTAGATTTAGATCAGTAGAGTGAAATAAGTTACCCGAATCCAGAAGTAATACCGGCAATCCAATCGCTTTTGTAGCATAATAATCTTCCTCTAACATCATGTACAATTCCTCTGAATGGAGACTTCATATGCTCCATCACTGAAATCGTAAACATACAATTAACAATGAATAAAACTATTCAAATGCACGCATGTAACATGCAGTGAAATGATGGATTAACAAAAGAGATATGAAAAAGAGAGTGAAGAAACAGACGATGAAAAAGGAAGAACGTTGAATAGAAATGGCGAATGGATTCAAAATGGAGACAGAATACTGAAAGTCGGAAGAAACTATTTAAGGCAAAGGGTTTTTATTGAAAGGAAATTACCCGTTTCGCGCTGGTGGGTTGGGATACTCTATGTACCGCCTACCCTAGCTTATCCTACAACCGCAATTATTATAAGACTTAAAGAGTTTTAATTTATAAGAAAAATGTTCAAAATAGTCGTGAAGAGGGGGTATGAAGCGTCATATCACATATAATAGCACATCAGCAGAGAGTATTTAAAAAAAAAACACGTGTGAAAGAGCATTAAATGGGGCATTTTAAAAAAAATAAAATAAATAAATAATAACCAACCAACCAATCAAAACAAACATCCCACCCACCAATCACCTGCCTCCACCTTAACTCCTTAAGCTCCTCCAAGCTAGTGAAGATTTCGAAGCCCCCTTCTCCACGACGGGCCACGGGGCAGTGTGTCGCCTGGTTAAAGCCTCCACGCCACCCTTGTCGTCTCCATACCATGTGGTTCAAGAATAAGACTTCATTGGAATCCTACAACCGCAATTATAATAAGACTTGAGTTTTAATTTATACCGCAATTTATAATAACTGCTTATATGTAAAAAGTCTTGCTTGCCCTTGATAAAAATATCAATTTGGAGGATCAAATAGTGAGTATAGTTTGGGTAGGAAGGTTGCCGTCCAGTTTTAATTTTAATGTATAAGAAAATGTTAAGAATAAGACTGCATTGGAAAATAAGACTTTGAGTTTTATTACTTTATAGGAAAATGTTAAGAATAAGACGGCATTGGAAAGAAAGAAAAAGAGGTTGGTTCTGTTTTGAATTCAAAGATGAACTAAGTTACAAATGGACTTATAAAGGTCAATGATGTCAACTAAAGAAAAGTATTTAATCTAATGATATAACTAACCATATAACAGTGAATAAATTTCTCTTGTGTTGTTTTTTATTTTGTTGTTTATATTTCATTGTTAGTTTGAATAAGTTGAAGTACATATTTCTCTTATTATCAAATAAATAAAATTCAAATTCATAAATATATAGTAAATCTTGAACCTTATTAATGAAATCATTAAATGTTATTCTTTCCAAATGGTATACTAATTACTTTTTGTAGTTTTAAACAAAAAAAATTTACTCCCAGCAAATGTTTTATTGTAGGTATTCATGGAAACGTACTTTCAGAAGTCACTAGTTGGGTACGTGCGTTGGGATACATGATACTTACGTTAGTGATTTTAGAGGTGTGCATGGGTTGTTTGGTTCAATTTTCAGCTATACTATAAGCAAAACCAAAATTTACGGTTAAGGTATTTCAAAACCGATCGATTTCGTGTAATTCGGTTTTGGTTAATCGGTTACGAACATTAGATCGGTTCGTTTTCAATTAATACTTAAGCTAGAAATGCTGACTTGGGTTAAGAATATTGATTTAAACATTTTTCTTATTGTCCACACCTTTTATGCAATATTTTCTCAACCATTAAATGCGAGATCCGTTTTCATATAAAAAGGCCGAATGAAGACATTTATCGACCTATGATATTGGATAAATATACTCATGAAGAGAACCAGCACTTCTTAACCGGACGGTTCAAGCAATTGAACCGGGTTGGCTTGAACCATGGTTCATTTAGATGAATGTTTACTAACCGACTGTATTATATATTATATATTATTACAATTAGCAACACACGTCGGTTGACAACAAATACTCATACGAATACCGACCGTCGCGTCGGTTAAAAACAATCGGATGTTACGGTTCACGTCTTCAACCGTCTTCTCCAGAAAATTAACCACCACAATTTATCAACTCACGTCGGTTAACCAACCAGAGAAATGCTAAACAACGCATCAACTAATAAAACACCATCGGGACCTTACATTTGACAACCAAATCGGCGGGAAACCGACGCACCGTTCCGGTAAAAAGAAAAAAACAAACAGCCGCGTCTCCACCGACCACCATTTCCCATCGCGTCTCCTCGACCACCGTTTCCCCCTTCGTTTGACGCCGTTTCACAACCTATATAACCCCCACCGCCAAACGAAATCTCCGGCAATGTTAATCACCCATTCCTTCAAAATGTCGTCAACTCGCCAAGGATGATCTATGATGGATAGCGAATAGTTTATTTGAAGAGAGAGAGAGAATGAAATAAGAGAGTTGTGGTTAAAAAATCCTTCATCGCGCCGGTGGTGCCGCTACCACCGCTGCTTGGTACGGTACTTTCTAATCGACCAAAGTAAATCACATTTAACCAAGTTTGTAGTCCAGATAGCACCCAAAAACATGTATGATTCTGAATGTTGTGATTTGAAGGTGAGAGTAGAAGAGCTGAGATATTTAGGGGGTTTTCACTGTGAGAAAGGGATTTAGGAAACTCTTGAAGAATGGTTTTCTTTAAATAAAAGGGAAGTATTAGGTATCGGCGGGAGATTATTTCTTACCCATTTTATAGAGTGCGATTACCGGAATATTTTGTGCCGGAAGATGGAAATAAACGTTGAAAGTATTTTGCCGGTTGCAATTTGAGAGAGAGAAACCAAAAATCTTGAAAGTATAAATGCCCAAACTTAATTTTTACTTTTTCAGGTTGGGACTTTGGAGTACAATTCTTCAATTTATTTAGTTGTTAATTTTATTTTAAATTTTTTTAATTTGAAACAATTGTAACGTTTTTAATTTATTTGGTTGTTAATTTGTTATTCTTTTGTTTATTTATTAGTTTAAATAATTGTTAATATAGTTGTAACTTTGGTGTTGTTTATTTGTACTTTTTAAACTTTTAGAATGTTGTAGTATCTACCTTGTATAGCATCAAAATTTTATTTCACTTGTAACTAAAATTAAGAAACTAATTCATAGTTTAATGAATCTTACCAAATTAATTAATGCTTTTGCAAAGTATTAATCTACGTTACGGAACTAGTCATGATATGCCTGCTTCCATCTCACTCAGTTTGTTATATATTTAAAAATTAGGTTAAATATTCAATTCGGTTGTAACATGTATTTATGTTTTCCTTAATTGGGTTGGTGTTTGGTGTTTTGGTCTGGTCAAGTTTTGCATCAAGAAAGGGGTTTACGCGGGAGCAACACAACTTTTGGATGGAACTAAGTCTAAAGAAGTGTAAAGCTAATGTCAAAGGGGAGTTTGTTGATGCATATTTTGACAGTTAGCTCGATTAGTTTGTTGATGCATATCGGGCTCGGGTTTTTTTATTGCCATCCATATGGACTACTCAAAATTATTTTTTTAATTTATGACATTAGTTAAAACTAATTAGTTGAAACTGACAAGCTATTGTAACTCACGAATAGTGGCAATTGTAGCACCAATTTTTGAGCAAAGAGAACTGCACGGTATCAACCGCACGCACCGAGTCAACACAATAGCAACACTTGACCACGCCCACGAGTGGTAACTCCCCATTGACCGAGACAATGGTAATCCACTAGTAGTTGCAACTCGCAGACCTAAAAGTGAGTCGCATACCATAAGTGAAAAGGTGTGTCATTATGCGCCATATTGCTTCCATCGTCCACACCGAGCGTTCATGTGCTGGTGTGAGTTAAGATTCTTGAAAGCTTAGGGGTCCGCATTTATTCTTTATGGCTAAGGAAACCATATCCAAGAAAGACTCTCAAATATTCCAACAAGACAACTTTGAGTATTATTATCCCGTACATCTTAACTTTGTTTGTTACACTGGTTGGTTCATTAAGAAGTGGCCTTACAAATTTTGGATGGGTCATTGTATACCATTGATGTAGAGGGAAAAGTCCGAGTCTTAGAGTGTTTAAATGTCTAATCTTATGTATATTTGATCGTTTATACATGGGGAATTGAATAACAACGAGAAATCGGTGTTTTTCAGGTAAAGCACGTAATTCGGAGATGTTATGATGATTAAAGATGAAGTGGAGTGCTACGAGATGGAATTTGCAGCTCGTGATACGAATTTGGAGTGTGTTCGGGTGCTATCAAGGCTTGAGGATGCAAATTATACGAAAGAATGAAGTCCAAGAAGTTAAACATGAAGATTGGACGTGTTTTGAGGAAAACAAATGGAATGGAATTAAAGATCTTAAGATATAGAATGGTAGAGGGTTGAATTACGAGCGTGTAGGCGAAAACCGTGCGTAAAACGGAGCTATAACGAAGAAGTTATGATAAAAACAATTTTTGCACGAATCTGGCACGTGACCAGAAAGTCTGGACCGTCACTGACGGTCGGGGTGACGGAAAATGCGCAACTAATTGTTTTTGAAGGTATTTAAAAGGTTTAAACCCTATATTGAACCAACACTTTGGGGACGATTTTAGGGGATCAAAACACACTTTTTGGAGCATTCTTTCACCATAATCATCATTCCTATCACCAAATCAAAGATCAAGATCATGGTTTCAATCATCTTTCAAGCGTGTGAAGATCATACAACTGAGATGAGCGGCTAGAAGCTTAGTGGTTTCCTCCGGGTGCAGGATTCTTGTAAGCAACTCGATTTATGTGTTTGGATTATTGTTTAAATTCGGTAATCTAAGCATTCGATGCTTGTTACCGGTTGATTTGACTTGATTGATTTGTAAACGGTTGATTTTGCTTTAAATCTAGTTTTGATTCTTTCAATTCCTGAGAGTTCTAATAATTGGGATATATTAGATAGGGATTGGGTTTGGTAATCTCAATTATAATCGTGTGATAACCTCTCGTTGTTAATCAATCAGAGCACTTAGTCCTCTTTTATCACAATCAATTAATCAGGTTATACAATTATGTCTATGTAATTGTAAACAATCAAATACGTAAATGAATTGGCTTTGAATCTAAAATCCGGAGGAACCATTGTTTCTCCTATTGATAAAACCTCGTTTTTAAAGTTAGATATTCTCAAACCTTCAAACAAACAGTTTTCTAATTTAGTAGTTGTTAATCAATACTTGAGGTTATACACTTTCCACAATCCTCATCTGGTTCGATACCCGACTTACTCTATCTACATAGTTTATTTCAGTTTTTGCATGACACTAACGACAGTCGTCCACCATCAGTCTTATTATATGTACCGAACGTATCTTATTTTTCACTTAAATTAGTCAAATCGTCTCTTTATTTATTCACTATGGAATATCTTGAGGGGTATGTTTAACCAATCACTAATGGATTATATTTTATTTTTAATAATTAGTATTTCTAACTATAAACATGAATCCTCTTTCAAGTCAATATCATACTTGTGGCTATATTACCTTAAAGAAAGTTGAAAATCGGGATATGCTTTGGACTAACTCCTAAATATGTGGAAACTTTTTGCTAGCTTGGAAATTTATTACTCAAATAGCATGCAATAAAAGTTAAAAATAGAAAGCCTTGATGTAACATAATACATGAAAGAAGAAAAAAAGTACAAGTAGAACAATATTATAAGTTTCAAAGGGAAAATATGTTAGTTGTTAGTTACGTTTTAAGAGAAAAAAAAAAAAGACAATAAGTGCAAAAAATTCTCAAAGGTTTTTGTCATTGGCATGTAGTCGGCCAAAATTTGCGGTATGAATAGTATCTTTATCTTATTAGTTTTTCCACAAACTACAACGATAAAAATATTCTTATAATTATTCTTCTACTTTTTGATCCCACTTTTTTACATTAACATATTATATAATATGAAATTAGATAAACAAAATTATCATTTTCCACATATCACGTAAAACAAATATAATTTATCCAATACTTAAATATTACTTAAAATTATCCACTACGTAAATATTACTTAAAATTATAATTATAATTATAAATATTGTAGAAAGCTAATTAAATTGTACAAACATTTTAATCTATATTAAATCAATTTATTTTAAATTCTAGTAAGCATAATGTGAAAGGAGAACGAAAGGTGGGAAGAGAGGATGAGGTCCACATTGTATTATTGGGAAATTTTGTTTTTTTTAAAACGGCTACTTTCGTTAAAAACGATCATAGCAAAATGCTAGCGTTACAAAGGCAACAAACCCAACTTACAAATCAAATTTACTCCATCCCTTCCGTTCTAAATTCCTATAGGTGGATCTACTTTTGATCCAAAGGAACCTCATTGATTTGATGTCCTCCTTAATCTTGTTAATGCACAACTCCTTCCTAGTGAAAGCGACCTCATTTCTAGCCTTCCAAATGCACCACATTCACATGCCTAGGAACCCCATTTCGCTTTCCTTTTTCTCTGAAAAGGCGTATATATCCGGAATCCCACCCCATCCACTAACAAATTGCCAAATTAACTAGCCACTTTACATGCGTAAACAAGTGATCAGCGTCCTCATCCGTTTCCGCACACAAACTTCATTGACACGAATTTATATCGACATTGCAACGCGAAACTGCAACCTTTGTCAGCATCCGATCTTTTTCCGCCTTCCATATACAAAAGTTATGTTCGGAAACATTATGTCATACTGGTTTAGAACGACTCACAAAACCGGCCTTAGTGGTTTTGAAAATAAAAATTGTAGTTTGTATAACTATATTGTTTTTGAGTATAGTAGTTTCTTTTCATGGTCTTTTATTTGATATAATAGTATATGCTATATTGAGCTATATTAAAAGTTAATGAATGTAACTATGTTTTATGAAAAGGAAAAAACAAATGAATATATATTGTTGCACATATGTTGCATCTTAAATATAAACTATGCTTATGTATATATGATGGTAATGTTATAACAACATCCTGTTTTGTGAAAGACACAAACATGAAATATTTGGTGAAAGATGACAACTAAAATTAAAATAAAAATTATAATATGCTCACATAAATTAATCAACATACTGCAAAACAAGAGCTAAACAAGCAAAATAGAATCCACAAGTAGTGTCTATTTATTTTAAAGAAAAAGTGAACATTTAAGACTTACATATTAGCCACACAAAGGTAGAACAAACATATATGATATATATGTATATATGTTTCTAGTTTAACAACCAACCCTTCTCACTCCCTGCCAACTTTCACATCCTCCAATTTTGTGCCAATTTCATCAACTGTGATGGGCTTGCTCGGCCCATTTGGAACAGAGCTTTCTTTCTCCTTTGGATTGGAAGGCCCTGTTTGCCAAATTCTTATGGTTCCATCTTCTGACCCGGATGCGTATGATTCACCTCCAGGTGAGAACCTCACACAGTGGACCGGACCATGGTGACCTTTGTTGCACCCTACAACAATATCCACAAATTTCATCTCATCAATGTCAGATGTGCCTTTGCACCCGTTTACTTATCGACGGGTTAAATAAATAAGAGTAAAATGTCATTTTCGTCGCTAAGGTTTGGCCAGTTTTGCGACTTTCATCCAAAGGTTTGTTTTTCTGCATGCAAAAGGTTTGAAATCTTGTCATTTTCATTCGGCTCGTTAACTCCATCCATTTTTCTTCTTTAAGTCAGGGGTATTTCCGTCTTTTTTCTTAACAAAGGACAATTTGGTCTTTCACTCCGAAAGGTCCTCTAAGTTAACAAAAAAGACGGATATACCCCTGAATTAACAGAGAAAAATGGATGGAGTTAACGAGCCGGAAGAAATAACAAGATTTCAAACCTTTTGCATCCTGATGTGGAAAAACAAACCTTTGAAAGAAAGTCACAAAACTGGCCAAACCTCAGCGACGAAAATGGCATTTTACTCAATAAAAAATAAATTGGTTTGTTGCATCATATTCAATCATTATTGGATATATGAATATGTTGTCGTAAAAGTTGTCAAAATGCATACCGATTTCTTCACCAGTGTTGAAATCAAATAAACGAATCCACATGTCTTCCCCACCAGCAATAAACTTATCACCAAACTTCGGTTCCAACGATGCTGATTCCACGTTGCATGGCATTTCATAACTTTTCACCAAACCAAAACTACGAAATAGAAAGAATTTTTTGAACTATATGTGCATTAAAAATCATGAAAAGACAGTCATTCATGATAATACGCGTTGAAAAGCTTACTGGTTTGCATCCCAGAATTTGACAGAAGAACCGTCTGCAGTGGTTATATAACGACCATCCTTGCTGACTTCAGCACTGGTCACAGATGATTTTGTTTCAAGAGTATGGACCATTTTCCCGCTTCTCACGTCCCATAGCCTGTCAATATAACAATATAATCACATTAAAATAAGAGTTAATTACGGTTTTTTCATCCCTAGCGGTTTGTTGAAAATAACCATTACATTCCATTAGTTTAAAAACTGACAAAACGGTACCAGTGTTTTACTTTTGTAACAATTACAGTCCACCTCCGTTAAGTTTTTTTGTGAAAAGTCTAAAATACCCTTGTGTTAATTAAATAAAAAACCATGGAAATTTAAAAATTGTATTGTGGACATTTAATCGTGATTTGTATTTATATAATTAACTTTCTACAATATTTAAAATTTTAAGTAATATTTAATTATTGGATAAATTAATTTTCCATGGTTTTTAATTTAATTAACACAAGGTTAATTTAGACTTTTCACAAAAAAAAACTTAACGGCGGTTTGGATTGGGTTAACGGAGGTGGATTGTAATTGCTACAAAAGTGAAGTACTGATAGTATTTTGGCAATTTTTAAACTAACGGACTGTGATGGTTATTTTCAATAAACCACATGGACGAAAAATACGTAATTAACTCTTAAAATAATTTCCAGACGCATAGAAATCAACAAATTCAAGAACCACATGTAAAACAACTGTTGAAAGTTCGATGAAACAAAACAATTAAATTTCTAATGGAATTATTATCTAATAATTAAATTATAAGAATCAGATTACGAGTTGTGACATACCTTACTCCCCCGGAATCGGAGCACGAACTTAATATTGTTTGGTCACTGTGGAGCCATGCAGCGGTCCTGACAGAACCTGGAGAATGCTCGATTTCTCTTGGAGGTGCATCTGGTCGATTTAAATCAAATATGCGAAGTATTTTCTCAAAACCACCAGTTAGCAGAAAATGTGTATCCTGTAAATTATACAAAAGGTTTCTATCCATTAACCATAAAGACAATTATAAAAGTAAACAAGTGCATCCGTAGGTGTACATTATAATTTTCATCAGATCTGTAGATTACCTAATCATATGCGTAAAAACAGTGGCCAATAAATAATAAGGAAAAAAAAGAAATCTTCAGTTGAAAATCAAAGTTGCATGGAAAGGAAATAGGAACCATTTACTTATATATGTTTTACTGTTCCTGTATTTTAGAATATTACAAATTCCTGTAAATAGAGTATAAATTCTTATCGGGTAAAAGCTTCACGTTTGTCAGATTATAATCCTGAGCCTCTCAGGCTGGGTGGTGTGGGATAAAGCCCAGCGAGGGGCTTTATCGTTAACTTGCACGGTGTGGGATAACGCTCCCTTTAAAGCCCCTTTAACTATAAAAAAAAGGAATTAAAAAAATAAAGAGATATGATTAGATATGCAACACCCTTCTGTTTTGTGTAGTTTTTTACTATATTTGACTCAGTGTCATAAAACATACAAAAATGTTTTGAGGTTCAGTCCGGGTTTATTCAATCACTCAACCCACCCGACCCACCCTTGTTACCACAATAACCAACTGCATTAGAGAAAGATGAGGCCACCTCAGAAAAGGAACAAGCTCGAACAATGTGTTTGTGGTCAAACGAGTGCAGCACATCCCCAGTTAACGCATCCCACAGTTTCCTGAAAATTTGACAGGCACAGCAAAGAAAAAATTTGTGACAAATGTGTTTTTTTCACCAATATGTAACTAAGCTTCACCTTTTAGTCATTGTATTCAAGAAAAAAACGTTTCTTTTCCGTTGTATATAACATACTTTTATGGAAAATAAAATTGACATGGTACACTGCCAATGCCATGTAAGATAACATTTTAAATACTATAAAAGGTCACTTGCAAACAATGCTAAGAATGGCAGTATATTGCAATGTAAATAAGACTATTTTCTTCCATACAACGACATAAAGGTGAAAGTAAGTTACATTTCAATGTAATCAATCCAAGATAGTACTAGCAGAACTTTACATAATAACGGTAATAATGAAATAATTATTCACCACATACGCTGAGAAATCAGCAGATGCTGATGCAGCACGCAGAGCGTTTTTATCTAAGCAACAACTCCAAACCGCACCTTTATGCCCCTCAAAGGTTCCTATCCAGTCTCCCGTTTCACCATTTCTAAGCATGGGAGTGGAATCTGACTTCCAGACTTAACAGAGTAAGTAACATTTCATACTAATACAGTATTGATTTCTTTAAATGATTCTTTATTAACAGCACAATCATATGGATTTCAACAATTCTCATTGTGATAATACTACGTATCTCCTTTACAAAAATTATTGCATTTAGAATCTGTGATGGGAATATGACTGCACATACTTTTAATTCAATGGAAATATACATACATGCAAACATCGAGATTAGGGCTGCAAACAAACCAAACGTTCGGCAAGCAGTTTGTGAACCGTTTGGCGGGAAGTTCATTAAACAAACGAACACGAACAAGAAATTTCGTTCGTTTAGTTAAATGAACAAACATGAAAAGAGGTCGTGTTCGTTCGTTTATGTTCGTGAACGTTCGGTAACGTGTTCGATAGTTCATTAGTGTTTTTAGTTTTTTTTATTTATTTAAATTCTTCAAAATTCTGACAAATTAAATATCTAATAAGTGTCAGTGTATTATATATTCTGTTCATAAACGATTGTTTGTGTTCGTTTGTTTCCATTTGTGTTCATGAACATTACTTTGTGCTCATTTGTGTTCGTCAACGTTCGTTTGCCTAAAATTAACAAACAAACACAAACGAACACGAACAAGTTCATTTCCTTAACAAACCACGGACATAAAATCTCGTTCGATAAGTGTTCGTGAACAGTTCGCGAACACATATATTTCTTAACAAACGAACACGAACAAGGTCGTTTTGGTTCGCTTGCAGCCCTAATCGAGATACGACATGTGGATAAATAACTAAGGCTCATGATAATGCTACGCCCCTGATGGATCTTTTGACACCTTGACACGTATACGAGTCTCATAAGTATATACGACTCGCATATCCTTTTTTTACATAAACTATATGACCCAATATAGACACCTCACCCAACAAAGCATAAACGACCCATATGTATATAGGGGGGTGTCAACTGTCAAAAGATTCTATTGGGTGTACGTATAGTAGATTAGTAGGACCCATAACTACATATCACAGATACATTTGATCAATCCAAATGCTGATATAATGATACAATTCAAAACTTATGAATATTCCACCAAATTGCTAAAATTATAAAAACTATTAAAACATATCAGACCTTTGCTGGCACTAATGAGAAAAAATCCATCAGGAGTTATCGGACTGTAGAACAAATCCACTACAGGCCGAGAATGCCCGTGACACACAAGAGGAACTGCGACCTTCTTCTTCTCCATAATCTCGAACAAAATCGAATCACACAAAAACCCTAATTGTCTGATCTGAACGCGTAGATCCAAAAACCCTAGAATCGACGACTGATCCAAAAAGCGGGCACAGCGATAGTTAAATATCGAAACTGAAATCGGAATCGAACAAGAAAGAAATGGTATGATAAGAAGGAGAATGGCGGCGATCCAACAAGATGAATCCACACCTCCTTGCTGCTGCAATTATTATTAATTATTATTATTATTATTTGTGTAAAGTAAAATAAAGAAATACTAAAAAGATAGACTGCTGCGAACAGGGCTAGGCGCAAGTCTGCCATTGATGCAATTTTCTTCGTTTTATAGGTCTATGGATCCGGATTTCTTTCTTCTTCGTGGTGGTCCCTCGTCTTTTTTACTTATTACAATATAAGCCCCTCAGGTTGTCGAATATTCGGATCCATGCCCTTATAATTGTTTACACGTTCGTTTCTCTTTTTGGTTTATTTACAACTAGGGCCGGCAACGAACCGAACGAACACGACCAATGTCTTGTTCGTGTCTTGTTCATTAAGGCATGAACATGTTTATGAGTTGTTCACAAACGCTTACCGAACGAGATTTCTTGTTCGTGTTCATTTATTAAGGAAATGAACGTGTTCACGAATACTTACCAAACGCAAATGAACTCAAACAAATATTCATGAACATAAACGAGCATGAACAACGTTTCACGAACATATATTCATTTTAGAGTAAGATCTGCATTGTTTATCACAAAGATTACAAAGAATCCACCAAAACAATAAATAAGAACTTAACATAATTATCGGAACAAAGTTGACGTAATTATCATAAACATGATTAACATCAGGGGCGCAGCGTAAGAGAGGCCAGGGGGCGCCCAACCCCCGAACTTTTCGCTCAGTAGTGTTATATATGTAGTTTTCGTATCTAAATTTTTGGGTATATACGTTTTCGACCCCCCCCCCTTCCCCGTCGAAAACGTCAAGCTTCGCCACTGATTAACATAAACTGAAGTTGAAATGGTTGTGAGAGCCATATTGTATAACTATGGTTTCAATTTTTTGAAAACTATAAACAATAATATAACATATAAAAACCTTTAAATGAACGAACAAAAAATAAACATAAACGAGCAAATATAAATGAACATATTACCAAACGTTCACGAATATAAACGAACGAAGCAACCTCTGTTTATGTTCGTTCGTTTAACTTAACGAACGGAATTTGTTGTTCGTGTTCGGACATTTATTAAACGAACGAACATAAACAAACTTCTCGCCGAACGGTTCACAAACTGTCCGTTAAACATTCCATTCGTTTAGAGCCATAGTTACAACTAATTATTGTGGCAAAATGTATGTGCAAACGGTGCCTCTTTAAATCCTTTCTACTTCTTTTATTTTGACATAAATATACCTCATGCGTGTTACTTAGATAAACAATTTCATATACAAAATCGTGATACATATTAGTACTTTTACATAACGCCTTAAAGATGAAGTGTTTAAAGATAAAGTGTAAGAGAGATTTGAAGATGGTTACATAAAGTATAAACAACTTGTGCATCAAAGTTAAACTATATATACATGCTTCTACAATTTATTTAATTAGAATTGAATTTCTAATGAACCTCTCTATAGATAAATAAATTAAAATTACTTATCTATCTATACATTCTAATAAAGAACATATCTAAAGTGTCACATGGTACTTTTCTAGCATCCATTTTACACATGGTATTTTTAGGCCACATTTGACACGTGACACTTTTTTAACCTACACAATCATTATTAAACATATTTATTTTGTTTCCAAATTCCATTTTAGTTTCCTTATATATTGTTTTGACTTTTTTTTAATTTTGAAATACTCAATATTTAATGTTAATCAGTTACATATATCCATATTTACTAAAATTATAAAAATTTTATCTTATCTCCAAGGTCACAGATATGAAAATCTCACATCAACGCACAATTATAAATAAAACCCTAATTCTCTTTTCATTGTTGCACCAAGAGCGCCGCATCTGGCACCATCGGTTTAATCTTTGCTTGGTTGCCGATTTTGGTGTTTTCATCCCCTCGAGTCGCTCTCTGCCTCTCATCCATTCTCTGCGAAATTGGTTATCTTCATCTTCAAGGTATGATTTCATCTAATAATCCAATCTCTTTCTTTATTTTGTTAGGTTTCATAACGAATTTTTGTTTTTGATTCGTTTATCTCCTCTGCGTTCAGATCCTTCTTTTATCCTTCCATCTTGCTTTTTTTAATCACAGGTACCATTACTTTTTCAAGTTGGTATTAATGTGGATTTATGATATTAGTTTGTTCTATTTGATTATATTACTCTTAAATAGGGTTTTCAAGATTTTTAGTCTTTATCTTTTTGTTGACAAATGAGGTCATAGTATTGAACTATAAGCTTCTTCTGAATGAGCTTTCATGTCACAAATTAGGATTAGGTGTTGGAAAATTACACGGTTTTTAACATTCATGTCATTTTAAATTATATTGTGTTAAAAAAATTTCCAGATTTATTTTTGCTACTTTTTCAAAAAAAAAAAATACAAGTGTTATCATTTTCATATTTTATCTTTTATTATGCCTTAATCAGATGGTGTGTAAATATGTTTCAATTTATTATTTTGTTATTTACTTTGAATGAAATATTGTTTATTAGGGTTTTTTGTTCACTGTTAAAGTTAGGGACTTAGGATTGGAATAAGAGAATTTGATTTGTTGGTAAGATTTTATTTCAATAATAGAATTATGAACTGTTAGGTTATTTGTTTTAATAGAGATTAATTTTAGAAATCAGGTTATGGCTATAAAACAGTGAAATTGCTAGATATTTGTACTTTGGATCGGACCGAATTCTTATTTTTTCTTTAAAATGGTTGTCCACAATCAGGAGAACATAGATTGCTATTGGAAAGAAAGAGATAAATCGGTTTTTATTATTGAGTTACAATCGATGTGGAGGTATTATCACTCTACAATTACCACTACTTTCTTCAGCCAATATTGATCTTATTTTACTCTAATTTTTTCTGGAGGTAGGTTTCGTATCTACACAGTTCTTCTTTCCATTGAAGATTGTTTTCTTCATTCCTCTATTAATTTAGTTTTTTTTAATTTACGTAGTATTAGGTTTTAGGATTGTACACATGTAAGGGATGATGATGATACATTCTTCTGGGACCTTGCTTATGGTTAGTTGCTTCATGATTGGTTTTGAACTTTCAAAAGTTGAAGATTTTAGTACCACTTAATAGATGAACTACGGAGTTTGATTTAAATCGATTATGTGTTCACTTTTTTAGGTTGAAATTTGATGATAAGCACGAAAGAAAAGCTGAGATGGCTTGCCAAGCTGACGCCTTTATCGCCAATCCGGGTATAGTTTCATTTATTGTTTCATAAAGATTAAAAATCTTGAAATTTGGTGAAATTTTTTCAAGTGGTTATGGCAACTACTGGTAGTCATTACATGATACAAAATTCATCATAAACCCATACGAAAATTAACACCCACATGTTGTACATTGTTTATAAAAAGTGGTATTCCAGTGATGTTAGATTCTCAACGTAGTTGAATATAAAAAATGTATGAATCTCGGCGTAGGTATATGCTTCAAAATTGCAACTATTATTCCATTATGTTGACAAATTAATCTAATTTGAAAGATTGTTATGTCTTATTTCAATTCTCAAGTAAGGAAAATAATATGTGATTGAGCCCAAGTTCACTTACAAACCACGGGTGAGTATATCGAGTAATAAAGCCTACAAAGTCAAACAAAAGTTGGTGTGTTGGGGTGGATATACCAAGTATATGTGGATTGCTGTCACATTGATATGACATATATTTATCAACGAAACAAATATCAAACTTTCATACTTTGTTGGTGGTAGAATGTGACTTGAAATACTCATAAAGTATTCTCTTGATTATGTATTTCTCTATGGCATTATATTAAGACTAAACAACGTCATCAAAAATTTAACTTATATTCTAGATCATTATCACTAAGTAAGTGGTTTGATTGGTTGTCTGTAGTAGAAAATTATTGTCTTGAATTTTTAAACAATTTTTGAATTATTAAACATATTAATTTTTTTTCTATATTCCACTTTAGTTTCCTTATATATTGTTTTGACTTTTTTTTAATTTTGAAATACTTAATATTTAATCTTAATCAGTTACATATATCCATATTTACTAAATTTAATCTTATTTCCAAGGTCATGGAGATTGATAAAAAAAATTTCAAAATTTAAATATGAGTCTCTTCCTAACATTGTATTAATTTCCTTAATTTTTGTCAACTATACTAAATTCGAATAACAAATTTTTTTTCGGTAAATAATCTCCTATATTTTTAAAACCTAAATGGCCTCCGTATTTAACTCCAAAGTTAGTGGTTCATATTAAATCATATAAATTGAATTTTAGTTAAAAAAAAGAGCATACATTAACACATATTTTCTTCCTATATTTTTTTTCATTATTTTTCTTTTAGAATTTGTTCTATGTAATAACATTTACAAAATTGTTGCGTTGTTATCAAATGTAGATCTTTCCAAATTAATTACTGACTTAGATTGTTTAGATGAGTTTTCTAAAATGAAGATCAAAGTTGTTGATAGAAATAAATGGTTTATGAAACTCCGTAGAGAGAATATTGATGGTCAAACAAGGTTTGTCAAGCCATTACTCATATTATTGATTAATTTTATTGTAGTTTTTACTATATTTATTAATTAGTTACTAATATATTTTCTTTCATATAAATTGTTTACAATAGGTTTAGTGTTACTGGATGGTATGATATGATTCAAGTCAAACATATTTCGTTAGGTGACGATTGTCTTTTTCAATTGGTCATCAACGAATGCAAGATTATTGGTTACAAAGCTCCAAAAAGCAGAAGTATTAAATTACTAACGTTTCTACTGATATTTTGAGCTACAGAAACGTAATTGCATCATATATTTATCTTTTCATTTTATTTATATCAATAGTAAGTTGTTGTTTCATTTACTTCATGAACCTTAGAGTTCCATAATAACTTCTTTCGGATAATTTCGTTATGACCATCATAAATGTATAATGTTCTTTGTCAATACCTCGAAAACATATTATTTTGTCAAAACCTCGAAGTTCACGGGTATTAACACTAGTGTATAATATTTGAGTTTTATAACTCAGGATTCATGTGTGTTGTGTTAATATTATGGGATTTGTTCACTTTGAGAAATGACATACTGTGTTTCCACACATCTGTGCCTTCAAAAAATGACATATCGTGTTTCCAACACTATGTTGAGTTATAATGTATTTGATCTCTAACACAAGTACACACTAGATATGATTGTCGAGTTGATGTCGGTGACTACCTGATTTTACAAAACAACTAGAATAATTCACACTACACAGTAAAAAAAAAAACACAATCATCACACATGTTGGTACCTCTAATATAACATCCATATTTTGGAATGTTACTATTGAACTTATGAAGGAAATTTCATTATTTCGAGTCAGCCTTGACTTGCATAACCCTTCTATATTTATTTTTTAAAAGATATGTTTATATTATAACTTAACTTGGTTATATATTATGTCAAAATTTAAAAGAGAAATAGGCATCAGGATTTATAAGTTAGATGTTATAGATTTGTAGTTTTTTTATACATTATAAATATGAAATAATTGCAAGGAGTGTGGATGCACTTTTTATACCTATAAAAAAAACTACAAGAATAAAAATTAAATGAGTTGTGTTCGTGTCAACTCATACATATTTCGATGTATCTAACATAATTTGGTATGGTGATGGTTGTTGTATCTAAGATGATTTTGTGTGTTCGTGTCATGTTTGGATTTGTGTCAATTATACATGTTCATGTTGGATACAACCTATCATTCTCGCAAACACGATGAGTTTTAACTCCTCAAACCTACAACTCGCTTGACTCGTTAAGGAGATCACAACTCAAACTTGTTAAATATCTTTGTTTCCTAGACTTTATAAATAATGTCATTAATATATGAGAACTTTTAGGTTCATAAGGCTTTTTTAACCGAACAAAGAAAAATACAAACCAACGCGGGAGAAATATATGTATAAAAAAAGTAATGAATAATTCTGCATACAAGATCGATCGATGTCACACATTAGTAGGCCATGTTGCTTGAGCAGACATTATTATGCCAACGATTACTCCAAACAGTCCAAGTGCACTTCCGAAGATTTCTATTACCAGAATTTTTACAAAAAGCGACGAGTTTTGTGCATCTGATAATGCACAACTGCTTCCAATAATGCCAACACATAATCTGTTAACCAAACAAAACAATTAATTAAACTTAAAAATCAAATAGGTTCAAACATACTCAAAGTTCACACTACTTAACAACAGTTAGTTAGCTACTCAGAGATTAAAAATTAAGAGCTTGAATGGAGTGGAGCTCAATCCTACTATGAAGCTATTTAGCAAACAGGTTCAAACTATTAAGAGCTTGAATGGATGGATCTCAATCCTACTATGAAGCTATTTAGCAAACAGGTTCAAACTACGGGTGTTCATAAACCATTAAAATATCAGAATTGTCCAAACCGAAACAAACCCTTTTTTTCCGGTCCGACCAACCCAGCCGTTTGCTTTCTCATTTTCCAACACCAAAGTTAGGCCCAGAATTTTCATCAGAACCGGCAAAGCTAACCGTGAACACCCCTAGGCCTTATAGCTCAAGTACTAGCTCCATACACTCAGGGTGGTTAGACTCGCAAGAACAAGCCAACTTATCTTCTATATATAATAAATAAAACTGTTTTTGGGACACGTGTCAGATGTTGAGGGCATCAGAATTTTTATTTTCCCGCCCATAGTTGTGGATCCCCATTCTGCTCATTCGCGGATATTACCCGGCCCATTTCATTTAACCTAAGTTATAAGTTTACAAACCCTAAAATTAATTTCCTACTTATCATCACCGCTTAATAATCAAACCCCATACAGGAGTACGATTCTTTGCTTCAAATTATTAAATCTTGGTATGTTTCTTTAATCCTTACAATTGATTCTTCAAAGTTCAGGATTTTGTTGTTTTATCTTTCCTTTTTTATGTCTCCTTCTATATCTAGGGTTGGTTTCCGAGGCACTGGATGATCACATTGAAGTTAAACTTCTTCTGGTTCTTCATGTAGACCACCCGATTGTATCGAGTTTTGATTTCGAACCCTGTGTCGATGGTGCATTGGAATATGATGAGCTTTAGCCTCTTCAATTGGATTCCGGTAGTTTTGTTTTTTGTTGTTAAGTTATGTTTACACTTACTTTTAGGGTTATAGTATGAGGCTATAGTTTCAATACACCATTGCTGCATAGAAAAGTGAAATTTTGTCTATAACTTACTTGTAGGATTTCAGTAACAGTAGGTTGTAGTTGGTCCCTAATTTGAATCCAAAACTTTTAGTTATGTGGAATTATGTTAGTATGGTTTTCGAATAGTTGCAGATGTGCAACTTATTGGCAAAATTAAATAAAGAAAATATCATTGTTATTGCATTTTAAATATTTGTTTTTTTGACAATAGCTGAAGGCCCGAATCCACCCATTCTTCAAAGAACGTACCTAAACACTTGCCTTCCAAGCCAAATGACCTTTACCACCTCTTTCTAATTTCAAGCCTCAAGGTTAGTTCCCAGTAATTTTATTTAATCATTGTGACGACTTAATGACTTATTACCAAGTATCATTCTCATGCTAATTGTTTAGAGCTATAAGGTGCATCAGCTGAAACTCATACCAGAACAGAACATGATAAGAAGTAACAGGGTTTTTTTTTTTTTTATTGTGATAAAGTCTTGATAACTTATCTCTTATTGTTAAACAGGAAAGAAATAGGGAGAAAGAGTCATGTTTATATATAATGGACTTTATTGCTTTAGTTGTATGTCATTCACTACTATTCTTTTTCCTCCCCTTATGAATGTATGTACCATATAAAAATGTCTTTTAGATTGTTCAAATAAAGACTGTAATTTGATGCCAAAATAATGGGCCTTTTTTTTTAATATGATACCGTTTTCTTTATAGCTATAAACCGACCTATCAATGAAGATCCATGATCATCTTTCAAATAGTTTGGAAGGAGATTTCTGGTATCTCAAGGACTTTAGTTATGTCATTTGATAAAATGCATGTGATTTATGATTGTATTTAACCTCTGTAATACATGGGTCTATAAAATATATCGTTTTTAAATTGTAACTGGGCCATTTTATAATTTGTAACCCGTTATTATGTGATGAAATTTGTTACTTCAGTTATTTATAAATATATGTACATTTTATTAATATATCGTTTTTGAATTGTAACTGGGCCATTTTTTTAATTTGCGTTGTTCATCTTTTGTTATTAAAATAGTGTTCTGATATTATTAATAAATTCAATTTTAGACATACTATAAACTATAAAGTAGAATCAATGTACTCTTTTGAGCCTTTGCAACTAAGTTTACTCATTTGACCAGTCACCGGTTTATATGACCAGAATTTGAGGTGAGATGACGTTCTTACTGAACTTTGTTGCTGATGTTGAGGTGATAAAACGGGTGGGTTAGGTAACACCATCACCTTTTGGTCCTTTTTTTTTGGATTTTGTAAATCATTAAATAATGTATTAGTTATGATTAAGAAAACTTTCTAATTAGTTTCATAAAGTAATAAGCTTTAAATGAAATGATATAACGATGTAGAGGATGCAAGCATTTGGGTACATGCTAGACAATTGAAACGTATTAGCGGATGTATATCCGTTTTATAGTTTATGTATATCTATGTATTTCTTATGTATATCCGGTTTATATTTTATCCCTGAATTAGTTAGGAATTATCCCTGAATTAGTTAGAAATTAGTTAGGTTCTTGTATTATATATTGTTCTCTTCTTCATCAATAGAAATCAAGGAATTCAGATTCAATTATATGGTATCAGAGCCTACTGCTCTGACCTAAAACAAATTTGCAGCAGCCCCTGTCCACGGACCCTGCAGCCGATTCTTTTTCCTTCTTTTGTTCATCTCGATGTCAGACAAACCAGAATCCTCCAAGCACACTGACAGCCTTCACCCTGCTTATTCGGTGACTAACATCCAGCACAAAGTTCGTGTTTTGGATGGTTCCAAAGTCACCTATGCATCATGGGTCAAGCTGTTCACCCTGCATGCACGCGGTTACGAGGTGTTACACCACATTGATGGCACTGAACCGCCTGCCAAAACAGATCCGGACTACGCCAACTGGGCCAAAATTGACTCTCTTGTGCTTCAGTGGATCTATGGACACTTTCAGATGACCTGCTGGCACGTATTCTTGATGAGGAAACAACAGCTTATGGCGCATGGACCCGGATTAGGAAAATCTTTCTGAACAAGGGCGCCCGTGCAACAGCCCTTGAAACAGAGTTTGTCAATCTTACCTTGCGCTCCATGCCCAGCCTCCAAGACTACTGTCAGAGTCTCAAGTATCTGGCTGACCAACTGAAAGCTGTTGAACAACCAGTCAAAGAAGATCGCCTTGTCCTGCAGCTGGTTCGAGGCTTACCACCGGAATTCGATGTTCAAGCCTCTATCATCAATAACACCCTTCCCTCATGGGAAGATGCCTGCGACATGCTCGACTCAGATCTGCGTCGCCAACACGCACGGGACTCTATTGCCCCCAACCCGGCTGTTGTTGCCCAAGTCTCTCGCGAGCCACCTACGGCCCGCCGGGACCCCCCTCATTATCGCAACAACAACCGACAGCAGCCATGATGAACAGGGCTGTAGCCAAGAAAGACGCAAGGAGTGGATCGAAATTCAATTTTGTGACGGTTATATGGACGAAGATAAGGAAAGCATTGGCATCCAAAAACACGAAGAAAAGAGTAGTCAGGTTTTCGTTGAAATACATGTTCATATGGAGATTTGTTAGAGGAGACACGAGAGGGAAGTCGGTTGATTAAGTAAACAGCTGTCTCAAAAGCAAATTGCCAGAAACGTTGGGGAAGACTGGACTGTGCAAGAAGTGTAAGTCCGGTTTCCACAACGTGCCGATGACGACGCTCGACCATCCCATTTTGCTCACTTGTGTGAGGGCAAGAGCGGCGATGAATGATACCATGACTGGTGCAAAAAGATGTAAGCGTACGAAACTCTCCCCCCCAATCAGATTGAATGCATTTAAGTTTGGTGTTAAATTGTCGTTCTACTAGTTTAATAAAGTTGGTTAGCACATTGTAAACATCTGATTTTTGAGCTAGGGGATAAAACCACATGTATCTAGAATAGTGATCCACACATAACAAAAAGAAACGATAACCATCAACAGACAAATCGGGCGACGGCCCCCAAACATCACAATAAACAAGATCTAACAAATTTTTGCTACGAAAAGATGAGTCTGATAAAGATAATTTTGACGACTTGCCTAGTTGACAAGAAGTACATAATGTATTTGAAAACTTGTCAGTAATAGGTAAAGAACAATGAGAGATAATTGAACGAAAAACTTGAGCATGAGGATGTCTTAAGCATTGATGCCAAATGCTAGAAGAAGCTTTGACAGCCGTGAAAGCGACTTTAGGGATAGACTGGAGCTGAGGAAGACGAATGGAGTACAAACCCTGTTCACTGGGACCCGTTAGGAGGGTTGTGCGTGTAGACTCGTCCTTCACAACAAAATAAGACGAGTGAAATTCAAAGAAAACATCATTATCCACACAAAATTTTTGAACGGACAAAAGGTTTTGTTTAAGGTCAGGAACGTGAAGTATATTAGATAATTTAAAGGTTTTGTTAGGCGAGTAAATAGTTGAGGAGCCAATATGAAAGATAGGTAGTGGGTTACCGTCACCAATAAGTAAAGAATCATTACCAAAGTAGGCCTCCGAGTTG
The DNA here is from genome assembly GCA_947069175.1 of Scalesia atractyloides. NCBI lineage: Eukaryota > Viridiplantae > Streptophyta > Magnoliopsida > Asterales > Asteraceae > Scalesia > Scalesia atractyloides. The sequence continues at coordinate 3,369,405 of CAMTDV010000014.1, forward strand.
TCAATGCTAGATAAGTCTGGAGTGGCATGTCCATTGCATCCAGTGTCAGGCTTCCAAGTGAATCCTGATTGGGAGGCAACATCAGAGTGAGCAGCAAAGTTGGCTTGTGGTGCTGCACGAGATTGGTTAGGTTGATTTGGACATTGAGATGGGAGATGACCAATGCCACAACGGTTACAGTGGCCATAGACTGTGTTCTGTGTTGACGCCCAAGAGAATTGACGAGTGCTAGTGTTGTCCTGATTGCGGTTATTTTGGCCACCACGGGAAGAACCACGAGAGCCACGGTTGCCTCTGTTGTTGTTAAAGGAGCGAGACCCAAAGTAAGCTTGTGGTTGTGAAGAAGATGCAGGATGAAGTTGATATCCCAACTGAGAAGCCATTAGTTGAAGATTGTGAAGTTGTTGCCGTAGGGAATCAATATTTGGCTGTGGAGGAGTTGGGACAGTAGCCGTAAGGGGCTGATGTGAAGTTGTGGCAGCCGCAAACAAGGCGTGTGGCGCCTGCTGATGGGTGGCCAAGATCTTTGTGATCATGTAGTCATGATCACTCAGTAACCCGTGTAGTTCAGTAAAAGTAACAGGAGGGGAACGAGTCAATAAGTTGGCCTTGAGGCCATTATATTCGTCACGAAGGCCGGTAACAGTTAACATGACCAGATCTTTTTCCTTCATCGGTTCTCCTATGTTGGCAAGGGCAGTAGCATACTCTTGAGCCCGGGCCAAATAGTTAGCCGGTTTTTCATCACCCTTCATGGTGATTCGCAGCAGTTGGCTTTTGAGAGTAAATTCATGAGGAGGAAACGGGTGCATAAGCGCGTTCAAGTGATAACCATACCTCACGAGAAGTGTGTCCTTGAACATGCTGAAAGGATTCCTCAGAAACTGTGTTGACAATAAGCATACGGACATGAGCATCATTGGCAAGCCATGGAGCATAACTCGGGTTGACAGTGGTGGTTGTTCCAGTTGTAACATCCTTTGATGGGCAAGGGATGGTACCATTCACATAACCGAGTAGGTTATGAGAGGCAAGGAAAGGTTCGACTATTTGTTTCCAGTAGCCATAGTTTGTAGGTTTTAGGTTGAAAGCAAACTTGTGAGAGTTATGGATAGCTTTTTCCTGATTTGTAAAGGTTGTTATGGCAGCCATAATAATCGGCTGTTAGGTTTAGTAATCGGCTGTTGGTTTGGTGATCGGCTGTGGATGTTAGAAGCCACAGGATTGGTAATCGGCTGTTAGGTTTAGTAATCGGCTGTTTGCGGCTGATTTTAGGGTAGAAGAAGGCTGCGGCTGCTTTAGGGTAGGAGGCTGCGGCTGATTTTAGGGTAGAAGAAGGCTGCGGCTGCTTTAGGGTTTAGGGAATCCCAGAGCATATAAGCTCTGATACCAAATTGAAACGTATAATTGTAATTAGGTTTTCTTATTGAATAATGAAGAATACAAGGCCCTATATATAGATAAACTAATTACAACTTGGTACCCTTAATAATAATAAACTTGTCTAATTTAAATAACTTAGTCTAACATAGACGACTCTTGACCCTTCTAACCCATATGACACGATTTTATTTTAGTCGCGTGTCACATATTTTTAACGCGTTTATGTTAAATTTGTTTTCTTCGGATTAATGGCCGGGTTCCATTGTAAGCTGATGGGGCTTCATGTACGGATGGCAAGACGTATGTTCTCCGTTTCTGTGTCAAGTTGTAGAAAGCTGGTAGGAATCTAAACCCACCAATGGTATTTTGGTCCATGGTTATGTTGACTTATTCAGGTAATAATCATTCAAAAATCTGCTGAAATGTTTTGTATATTATTTGTTGTAAAGAAAGTGGATTAATGGATATGGTTTATCAAAATATAGATTTGCTTTTTGTTCTTTTCTTAATTTAGGCTTAAATAGTTGTAAAAGTATTTATAATGAACTGAAATGCTAATGTTTTGTGTGGTGGATGTTTATATAACTTTAAGTAGTATGGCAAGACTCGGGATATTGATGCGGGTGATGGTGGTCATGTCATGTTAAAAGCCCTACAGATGCTGACCAAATAGTCTTGACAAGAATGTAGAGATATTGATGTTTTTATCTACCAAAGATGGAAAGATATATGTGTTTGATTGTAATAATCGCATGATCAACTCTAAACAATTTAATTGAATATGATGCAACTACTGTATTTATGCATATTATAGGCAAAGTATGAGTACTCTGTTATTTTGTATTACGCTATAAAGATTAATACCTAATAAATAAGTAACTGGTTGTGCCACGTGTGACAATTATGTAAACTCAACATTCTTTTTCCCACTTCTCTTATATCACCCCTTCTATCTCTTAGTTTTTTTAAATATATCTTATCTCAAAATATCGTTTTGTAATTCCTAAATCTTTATCAGTAACTATTTAATATTTCCTTTATTCAACTAGTGTAATACACAGGTTTCTAACCAGTATAATTATATATAATTATGATGAGAAAACCCAAAAAATTATCCTTATATCACATGTATAACTATAAATTTATAGAAAAAGAAAATTAGTATAGAAGCATTAAAATGAATAAATGCTAAAGAAGCCGAGCTCGAGCTTGTACCATTAATCACAAGCTGTGCTCAAGCGCGAGCTTAGTCGAGCTCGGGATTGGCTCGTTTACACCCCTAGGCAGCAGTCGCCAAAACCAATACTTATAGATGTATGCTTCAGTTTTGGGGACTGCAGTTCTATAAAGTAGAAGTTGTAAATTGGAAGGTGTAGTGGACATGATGGGTAATTTTGGTACGGTTGAAACGAGTCATTTGGGATTGACCCTTCATTAATTTTCCCTATTATTTTGATCTGTTATAAACAATTAGTAGATCAGATGTGATTATAAAGATCGTATTATTGGAATAATAATTTATGTATGAATTTTGACATGCTTGACCCGTTCTATTTGGCCACCTTTTCAATTTTACCCCGTGTCAAAATATGTCAAGTCTGTTGGGCTAATTGGTGTGGAGGCCCGATCAAGGGAGGGTGGCCGGCCCTAGCCTTGGGTTGGCCCACACGTTTTTTATTTGGCAGTTAAATTAGGGTTTTAATTTAGCCGGCCCTAGTTATCTCTATGTGGGCTTGGGCCTAACTTAGGGAACAAGTTTCCTAACCCTAGATTAGTCTCTATATATTGATATCATTGTACTTGTAATTCCTGGAGCACCTGAATAATAAAGAAACCCTAGTTGCAGCATAGTGGACGTAGGTCAGCTGACCGAACCACTTTAAATCTTCGTGTCATTTATTGCTTTCGTGTGAGTGTGTTCAGTTTCGTGTGTGTTCAATCCTAGCGATCCTAACAACTGGTATCAGAGCTTTGGCTCTTGATCGGGATCACACGAGAACACCAGAACCGCCACCTTCAGTTCTTTCGTCGTCAGCCACCCAGTCAACCGCCGCCGTCACCCAGCGCTACTAGGGTTTCGCCGCCGCCGTTAGGGTTTTCGCCGTCGTCGCGGAAGAAGGTTTAGGTTCCGTTTTTCGAAAGCTTTAACAACCAGTCCCGAATCAGCCGAAATCAGAGATCTATTTTGCAGAAGAACAGTTTTGCTGAATCAAAGAGACCGACTACAGAAACCTAGAACCTGGTCAACCGCGTTTGTCAGGTTTTATTGTTTCAGTTAAAGTTTCAGTTTTGATTATCAAGTTCGTTATTCCGCTGCGTGTTAAATAGATTGATTTGCTGCGTTTGTCTCAGTTTATCCATAACCAGTGTTCGTTTAGTCATTGCCATGGCTGTAGACGGAAAGGTTATAATAGAGAAGTTTGATGGGAATAAGTTTGGTTGGTGGAAGATGCAGATTGAGGCACTACTTTGTCAGAAAGACTTAGATGTAGTGCTTGAGGGTGAGAAGCCAAAAGATATGCCACAAGCAGATTGGGTGAAGTTGGATAAGAAAGCCAGAGCAGTGATAACGCTTTCTCTGTCAGAGAATGTTGCCTATAACATCCAGGAGACCTCAGCTAAAGGTATGATGGAAGCATTATCTAACATGTATGAGAAGCTTCTGCAGCAAATAAGGTTTATCTTATTCGAGAGCTTGTGAATACCAGGATGAAGGAGGGTGACTCGGTAACAAATCACATCAATAACCTAAACTCAATCTTGTCTCGCTTAGTGTCTGTCGATATTAAGTTTGATGATGAGGTTCAAGCTCTACTGTTATTATCCTCATTGCCTGATAGTTGGTCTGGAACCGTAACTGCTGTTACTAGCACTTCGGAATCGAGTAAGTTCACGTTTGCGAAGATGCGGGATCTTATTTTGGGAGAGGATGCTCGACGTCGTGGTTCAGGTGAGTCTTCGAGTTCTTTGTTGAGTAAAGAGGCCAGGGGAAGAAAGAATCAGCGGGAAAGTCGTCAGCGCAAGAGGAGGAGTGTGTCTAAGGTTCGGAAGGATGTGGTATGTTGGAATTGCAATGAAGTAGGACACTTTAGGAATCAGTGTTCGAAACAGAAGAAAGAAATAAACTCTGCAGGAGACTACAGTGATGATGATGATGCGTTAGTCTGTAGTGTGGAGAGCAGTGTGGATCCTGGGTCATGGATTCTGGTGCTTCATTTCACACTACCCACAGCAGTGAAGCACTGCAGAATCTGAAAGAATGGTGACTTTGGAAAGGTAAAACTGGCGAACAATGAGGTACTTGATGTTACGGGCATGGGTGACTTTGTTTTGAAGACTTCAGTTGGTTCGTGGACTTTAAGAGATGTCAGGGTTATTCCAGGTCTGAAGAGGTTGTTGATTTCGGTTGGCCAGTTGGATGATCAGGGATATGAAGTTAAGTTCGGGAATGGACAGTGGAAGGTTGTCAAAGGGAATATGGTCATGGCTCGTGGAAAGAAAAGAGGCTCATTATACATGGTCAGTATACCATCAAAAGGAAGTGATGTTCCAGTTCTTAAGAAAAACAAAGTCGAGTTCACAGAATCTCAGGGACAGAAGAGGGTTTCCTTTGCAAGAGAGAAACCTAGAGTCACAGGGAAGATTCGGGATGAACGTGTTTGGAAGGTCAAACCAGTCGGGGGACATTGTGACAGTGGGAGCGCAAGGCGTGTTTCAGTTACAGTTTCAGGGCGACAGTGAGTTAAAAAGACCAGAATTCCAAATGGAAAAGTCTCTCCAGAGAATCTCTTGCTAGTATTGGAGAGTGTGTTCTCAGGATTTCTCAGGATTCGGCAGTTCGTTTAAGTGGGAGCCGGCAGGGACAGAGAACGAGTCACAGGTTGTGACTGATGAGTTGAGGCTCAGTGGGAGCTTCAACGTGCCTTCAGGTTAATTGTTGAGAAGACTGCTGCAACTAGGTGGTAAAGGAAGATTACAAGATGTACAAATTTTGAAGACTATTGGGCGTTGTTCGAGCCTCCAAGTGGGAGATTGTTGGGCTAATTGGTGTGGAGGCCCGATCAAGGGAGGGTGGCCGGCCCTAGCCTTGGGTTGGCCCACACGTTTTTTATTTGGCAGTTAAATTAGGGTTTTAATTTAGCCGGCCCTAGTTATCTCTATGTGGGCTTGGGCCTAACTTAGGGAACAAGTTTCCTAACCCTAGATTAGTCTCTATATATTGATATCATTGTACTTGTAATTCCTGGAGCACCTGAATAATAAAGAAACCCTAGTTGCAGCATAGTGGACGTAGGTCAGCTGACCGAACCACTTTAAATCTTCGTGTCATTTATTGCTTTCGTGTGTGTGTGTTCAGTTTCGTGTGTGTTCAATCCTAGCGATCCTAACAAAGTCGGGTGACCCACCTGCACATGTTTGTCCACCTGTTATTTATTTTGTAGATAACTAATGTATCATAAACTATTATTAATAACCAAACTTATTTAAGTAAAGAAATTTAAGAGATCCATTTTTAACCATGTTTTAAAACGTTATCGATTTGACCCGTTAAGAGGTGATATACAACCGAGATCAACTTCTATTCTAGGTGAGTGTTGACATGGCTTTTTTTCATATATAAAGGTAAATAGGTAAGATAACATACCCACAAACAAGGTTTGCAAATCCAACAATTATGCCTGATGCAAATATTGCATATCCTGCTCTAAGGGATTCTGGAGCATATGTCTGTGATGATGGCACACTCTCCAGCTTCGTTTGAAGAATAATTGCCACAATTACTCCATATATAGCAACCGCCTCACAAAAAATCACACTGAAAATGTATAAAACATATAAACTACTGAATTAGAGATCTATTATAATCACCATTGACTTGTCATGATTCATGACTAAGTTAAAGCTCGAATTATTATATTGCATGTTTGTTTAATGGTGGTCGTTCCTTTTTGTTGTCTGGGTCGATGGGGAGGGGAAGGTTGTACTCTCCTACCATTTACGTCTTAGAAATTATAAATTTATAACTAACTCCACACGAACCCTAATTTATTTCAAAGTCCAAACATTATGTAATTGATAGTTAGGGAGTTGAAATATATACATTCTGAAAGTAAAATATATACTAATAAAATATACACGTTAGCTCTACTTGTTTTTACTTCAATGCCTTTTATAAATGTGTGCACCTTTCACCTCCGAAAAAACGCATTTTAATTTCAAGATACATGGATTCCATGATAGATTGTTGATGCATATAACAATTACAATTACTAGAGTAATGAAAATTTGGAAAAATCAAACAAGTAGGAGAGATCATACTTAAAGAACAGAACTTGAAGTTTATCATATTTTGAATTTGTGATTCTTCGAATTCCATAACAGAATCATAATTCTCGTGTGATTAAAGCTCTATGCATCCTAAGTGGACCATAAGTATAACTGAAGTTCTAGTAATTAAAAGCTTAACATTAGCTATAGCTACCATACTATTGGATAGAATCAATAGATAAGCAAAGATCGCATTATTAACTCCTTTGGTCAACTAACGAAATGAGCATAACTATACTTACAAGTTAAAAGCATTTGTCTTGGTGGCAAAATAATAAAAAAAAAAAGTTTTTAACACAGATTAATCCAGATTCAAAAAGTGCCCTAAGCTACCTCAACACTTCCATGAAAATTAACCTAATTTCTTCGCAATTAAACTATGTAAACACAATCATCAAATCAAGAGATCATAGCTTACAGATAGATTTATTTATATTAAACAAAACGGTCATTAAACCCTAATTTTGGGAAAACAAACAAAAGTACCTGATGAGATTTTTGGAGGTAATCCGTGGGGCTTTAATGGCAGCACCGATCAAGCTACTTCCTGTAATATAAATTCCCCTGAAACCATAACAAATAAGATAAAAATCATTACTACTATACACAAGTAACAACCAGATCAGATTGGATAGGTAAAGAAAGGATTCGAACCAAGCAGCACCGAGGACAGAGACGCCGATCGAAATGGCGATACCGATGGCGGAAAAGGTGTATGGTGAAATCTTGACTAACGCACGAGCCCATGAGCTTGAAGCCCCAACCAATATCGCAGTTTCTGACATCTTCAGATTCAGAAGAAGACGATGGTTCTGATGAGAGATATAATTGACACGCACCAACAGATTATCGGGTTAGTTATGAGTCGTGTGTTTGATTTAATGGGTTAACGGGTCGGGTCACCAGATCTGATAACATTTGGGCCATGTTTTAGAACTTATGGTTTGGGCTTAAACCTGGGGTACTATTTGTTTAAGATCTACTTGAAAATTGAAGTATATTTTGTTTTAAAACAAGCGAGACTAAAAATATATGTATTATATTTCATTTTAAGAAAAAAAAAACTCAGGACAATAAAGGTATATGACTGTAGTTGAAAATATTGATATATTACTTTCGATCGTTTTACTATACGTGGTATGTTACAGCTTCTTTTATCCTCTTTAGTTTCCGCAGTTACCATTAAAGGCGTCTAGTGAGCATTCATTTGGGTTTATCCGAATTTTCAAACACAAGCAAGCAAATGATAGTGGGACCTATACACATAACATATTTAAGATATATATGTGTATACACACGCATCTTAATTATATATTTAATTTTTTTTCTAATAATCATATTTTCATTCAGGCTGGCAGGCGTTGTTAGGGTTCGATGATGTCATTAGTTGTAAGTGAATATTTGAAAGAGAACGTAGCATTAGGAAATTGATGATTTTAATATATGGGTAGAAATTTGATTTGGCAACTTATCTAGCATGAATAGATGCGTTTGAAAAAAATACATTGGAGATTCTCTTGTAGGAATGGATCCGTTGACCTAATTTCTAACATGGGGTCATGTCTCTGATCTACGAGTCATGGCTTTGATTTATATTACGATTCAATAACCGTTATTAGTCTAATTCGTTTTGATCGTCCTTTTTATCTAGCCTGGTTTCAGCCTCTAGTGGTGAAAATCATGAATTCATCGTCCTCTATTGTTTGGATCATATTAAAAATGAAAAATAAGATTGGAGTTCTATTAAATGTGTCTATACACAATATTTAGAAAAACGAGATTATAAAAACTAAATTATATATTGTATATGATAATATGATAATGTTTATGACGAAAAAAATATGTAAATTGAACTTGCACAATAAAAAGACTTTCTGATACACATAAGTGAGTAAAACTTTTAAACACGTCTCAACTTTTGTGTCAATTATCATATTTATTGAATTTTAGCAAACAAGTGACCAACTCATTTGATTGTAAAACATATGAAATCTAGACGCTTCGTGAATGTGGACTCGTAAAAAGTCAAATAAAAAAAGAATAAGACATCACATCAATAACCTAACACGTTAATCTTGGCCACGAAAAGGAGCTTTCGTCACGTGCACCGAAAACTCATTGCACTCTCCCCGTGAAAATGTACAATTCTTAAAATTGGTTATAAAAGTAGGAGAAAAACTACATTTTTTTGTTATGTTACATCATCTTTTTGCACCACGGATATTATTGAATGGGATAACCGCGTGTTGATTTTCTAAACAAGCCTTCTTGTGTTTAGCGATCTTGTCTGATTCTGCTTTTAACGCAGCCTGCCCAGAACAAACCCATTATTCTTGAGCCCAACAAGAGGGGACACTCCTGTAAGGTCCACACAAGCGTGCTTTCCCTTGGTCCACCCAAACACATGAAGGCTTGCTTAGAGAATCAACATGTGTTTATCCCATTCGCGTTTGATACATTTGGGTCCCTAGCCCCAGAGGCCGTGGAATTCCTAAACAGGGTGCAACAGGTTGTGAATAGTAATCTCTCAACCTTTAAGGGCCGTTTCTTCTTTAGTAGGATTGGTTTTGCAATTCAAAAGAGAGTTGCGGCGCAACTAGTTGCCCGTTTACCTGCCACTTGTTTGTAATTTGTTACTTTGGTATTTTAATGAAAGAAGTTTTTGATATTATTGAACTAATTTATTATTATATTTGATTTGATTTTTCGTTTCGGTTTAAAGTTTGAACCTATCGAATCAGAACCCATCTATACCCGTTACCGGCCATACATGTCCATTTTACCACGCTTAACAAACACACTTATATATAAGAGACAAAACATATGATTTTTTTTTGGTACATGCGATACATAGTCTAAGTGACGGATCTAGAAAAAAACGTCAAGAGGTAACGTTTCAAAATTTTATTTTCTATAGGGGCAGTGAAATCGAAAAAAAAAAGGGTCAATTTTTTCCAAAATTTACGCTACCGCCAGAGTGTCAAGGGGTAACGAGGAAGCCCCTTATCAAGCTACATCCGCCCTGACATAGGTCATAGGTTAGTCTCATATTTGATCCACTTTTTCGACAGTGTAATATTGGTTATGAGATACTGTAAATGTGTTGTTCTCGTTCTTTAATGCATAAAAATTTCATTTGTGTTTGTTAACAATGACCAATATATACGAGTCCACAAACATTTTTTTTATGACGTGTTTACACATAATATGAATGAAAGAGTATTCATTTGAAATGTCGTATAACTTGACCTTTAAAACACGTGGTATACCGTATATCTTATAAAGCTAACAAAACATGAAAATAAGAAATCAACCAGCCCAAAATAAATAGGTCCAAAAATATCAAATAGACTTCAAACTTGTAATAATAAGTTTGGTCAAGGAAGCAACATGCAAATTTGTTTGTTTTCCTTTCCAAACTTAAGAATATTTTTTATCATGTGAAATTGAATTAAAAAACGAAAGCAAAAACCATTTCTTCCTGTTATTCTCATTTTTATACAACTCGGTAGGTTTTTAATCATGCCCCCGTGTTTTTTTTTTTGCGTTCCGTTCTTAACAGCCAAATGGATACTATTTTTTGCTTACCAATTTAAGGTATTAAACTTTTGAGGTACTGCATTTTTTTAAATCAATTTATGCATTAAACTTTTTGTTGTTATTATTCTTTTTAACAAACTCTTTTTTTGTTTTCTAGAAAGTCTTTAAATAAGAAAAAAAAAACGGTTTTCATCACTATTATTTCGTCAACAAAGAAAGTTAAGTACCTTAGATAAAATTTTTAAAAAGTTTCATACCTTGTATAGGCAATTTTTTAATAATTTATTATTTCTCAATAATTTTTTTAAAAACTCTTTGTTTGTTAGATGGATACACAATTTTTTAATAATTTATTATTCTCAACAATTTTTTAAAAATTCTTTGTTTATTAGATGGGTTTTTTGGTGTGAAAGCTTCAAGATTAAACCACAAGATCACTGCACAAAATAAATGATTTTAGTAGTTTGGGTCGGTGTTAATAAACTCACTTTATATCCAATCCTTAATGCCTGTCAAGAGTTAGGTAGTGTTTTAGTAAGCATAAATGAGAGATAAAAAAAATAGATTATTGAGAGGGAAGAGGAAAAAATGTTTGATTGATCAATGGAATAAAATTTTCATTATACAAGACATTCCATCATTCAAAATTATTCCATCCACCCCCTTCCCCCTCTTCTTATTTTTTAATTATATCCCCTCTTTCATCATTCATTAACATTTGATAATGTGTTGTAACATTTGTCATTTCCGTCCGCTTATTTGTGGTTCATGTTCATTTATTGATGATGTTAATTAGAACTTTTGTTAACTAACATATACATTACATAGTGGCATAGTTGACCAATAATGCTACATGAATACACAGTTCCTCCAATTACGAGTTATAATAGATGTTGCAATAAAGGTGCCTACTTTTTTTTAATTGGGAAAATTTTGTTTTATCAACCACAAAATAAAAAGGCTACAATAAACAACAATAATGATACATTTTTTTTCTCTCAAAAAACAATAATTGTATTGCAATAATTCTATGATGAGGTGTTTATCCAAAACATCCGACCCTATCAAGTATCATATCACCTTTGTAGCCATTAATTTTTACTAAAGATTAACATATTGTTTAAACTTTTAAAAGGACCTCGCTCAAAGGGTGCGTAGAACCATAGCCATCGAGCAAGAACCATACTTAAAACTCAAAACACCAAAGTTTGTGATGGACTCTGGTGCATCCATAGATTATGCTTAGTTCAATCATTTGTTTTATCTTAGGAGCTGTTTGTTTAGCTCTTAATGGAGCTCTTCGTGCTTCAGACCTCTTATTACTTCGGCACTTAATGCCTTTGAATGGTTAAGCATTATACTGAGTCTGAATGGTTAACATCTCTAACCTGAATTGGTCAAACACTTGCCTCGAACTGTTAAGCAATATACTGGCTCTTAATGGTTTAGACCTCTTGCTGGTTCAATACTTAATGGTTCAGACCTCTCCTAGCACTTAATCATTTAGAAGTTGCCAAACAACCCCTTAGTATGTAATCTAATTTGTAATAGCAATGCCTCATATGCATAACTAGTATGAGTAAGATCATGAATATTGATGGATCCATCTGCTGTTCAAACCCTTAAAATCCCAATTTAATTTATTTCCTTTTTTGTGTAATACCTAAAAGTTGGATACATAATAACTTTATATCAAGTGGTGGTCAACTCTTTCCATATACCCCTTACACCCTAGACATAAAGAATAAACAATGCAATTCGTCTTCTCTATATTTGAACGGGCAAGAGACGAACATCAGATGCTATTCGTGCAAGCACGTATGGATCTTCTTCGAAAAAGAAATTGTTCCATCGAGTCTCGAACCTCTGCATTGCGAAAGATAGAGTCTTCTCCTCCACTCGATCCTTTAACGATTACAACCAACAATATCACCGTATATATTTCTATCTCTTGTAGCCACATATAGAAACCATGTAAAGGAGGCATAATACTTTGTAATATTTCTTTGTTCTCTTTCACCTCCATATAACTCATCCTGGACCACGAATAGGATTCCACTTAATAAAACATATTTCCACAAACGTTAACCATCATCATGAACCTTTTTATTAATCTTCGTTTAACATGTTCGACTTATAATTAGAAAATCTATCACATAGCATATAACCAATGCTTAGTTAATTATTGTAGCTTGTAGGTTTTGTATTGATTTATAATATTACTACTCGCCTATAAAGAAAGGGTTAAACAAGGGAATATAGAATTGCTGCTACACTTTATAAGAAAAGCTTACATACGTTTTTTTTATTTTAATTTTTACTTTTACTATGATTGAACCTGATACATCTCCTTTAAGAGTCATATACCTATATTTATTATTTACATCAACACCTAGTGTTATATTTTTTTTCCCGAATTTCTTGACCAACTCTGTTAATGAAGGTAACATTTTACACATTTCCATAACTAATATAAATATTATCACATTGTTAAGCTGAGCGTGATACTGTGATAGCATTAATGTTATTGTTATAATAAAATATTAAACCTTTTTAAGAAATAGTTTATAAGTATTAACTTTAAAATAATTACTAATAGTAAAGAATAAATAGAAAATATTATAAAAAGAATTTTGTTTACTTTGTAACAGCTTAATGAAATAATGAAGACATTGTTAAAAAAGTAAAATAATCGCGAGAGAACAGAAGAATCAAGCAAATGGTCGAAGGGAGGGTTGTGGCAATAGGAGCTACGATTGGAGGGACTAGAGTTTAACAGTGATGACTAGTAGTGTAATGGCGACTGCAGGGGGTGCAACTGAAAAGACTTAAGCAATAAGAAAAATATGTATTTGAAAATAAAAGTGACTTAGCTAAGGTCATAGAGGCGACGATTGTGGTGACAAAATGTATGAATGTTGTGACATTAGCTACAACTACAACATCATAAGCCACGACCATGACTACAATAAGAATAACATGATTAATTGATTACAATAAAATAAAAAATATAATATAATCTATATATGTGTAAAAATACAATAATACATATCCATTGCAAGACGAGAGATAAGAAAAGAACAAAACCGTAAGACAAAGGGCAAATAAAGAAGGTTAGCATGGGTTGAGGAGCAGTGGTGAAGCTTGAGATTTCCGACCGGGGGTCAAAAACGTATATACCTAAAAAAAGTTACAAAACCGTGGGGGCGAAACGTATATACCTAAAAAATTATATATGAAAACGACATACCAGACATTACTGAGTGAAAAGTTCGAGAGGTCGGACACCCCTGACCCCCCTCTAAGCTACACCGCTGTTAAGAAGAAATGAGAAAGGAAATAAAGAAAAAAGACAATAACTTTAAGTTTCAAGATATAAATATAAATAGAAATACGAAAACTATATTTTATACCATGAAAATAATTAGATCGTAAAGTAAATTCTAATCATTTCATCACTTTTATACTATGAAAATAATTAGATTGTAAAGTAAATTCTAATCATCTCATAACATAATCTTTTAAGTACGATAAAATAATTATAATTATTATCTATCATAACTTTTAACTACGATAAAATAATTATAACTATTATCTATATAGTAAATGATTAATATATTTTTCTAATCCACTACCCATAATAAAGATTTCCGACCATTTAATAAAGCATTGGTATGAATGAATATGACATTTTATTTTTTGGTTGTACTTGCTACCTTCTATTTCAAATCTTGTTTACAAAACATAGTTTACAATTTTTTTTTAAATTTAGATATTTACAGGATAATAAATTTTTCGACCGAATAAACTATATTAAAATAGTGATCTTTTTCTTTAGCTTTATTAACAAATTTCATGGTTTATAATCAAATTCAACTTTGCTATTAATTTGAGATTGAATAAAGCTGATATCACAATCAAAAACATGAAATGAATAAAATCTAAAGTTTTCTTTTTCAAGATTTTCTAACGCATTAAACCTATACTCCTTGAGGCTATGTCTAAGGTCAACTTCTTGACCATCATGAGATCAAGCCCCTCTGATGCATAAGAACCAAATAGAATCTACAAACCTTCGCCCCCCCTTCAGGTCCGAACCCAGGATGAAAGCCCCAATTCGTCCCTTCACCCAAATGTCACTCGAAAATTGCCCAAATGAGAATCGAACTTACGTCTGCACTAGGGAGGACAGACCTTTTAACCACTGGACCAGCGTCTCCGCATTTTTATTAATAATTTGATTTATTGATTACTTTTCTCATTTTTTTTTCTTTTTCAAGCTTAGAAAAAAAGGTACCATAACCAAACAAATGAAAACGAAATACAGGTTACCAACTTCGACGCGATCTCTGGGATCGAGTCCCCTACGCAAACTCCCATAAATATCTTCAAGGGCATTTACGTCATTTCACTTCTGGGCCCAAACTTCCATTCTTTCTTCCACTCACATGATTCTCTTGCACTTTACAGATTCTTTTTTATATTTCTTTCTTCCCATTTTTTTTATTTTTTCAGGCCAAAATTCAACTCCAATTTATTACAAGATTTCATTTTTCAATATTATTTTTCAATAATCTATGTTTTAGATTTAATCCCAATTTTATTTCAGGGTTTCTTTCACTTTTCCATAAACCCTTATACTCCTTTTATCTTCAAGAATTCTTCAAGATTCTTGAAACCACTCATAAATTAGGGTCACTGTGCAGAAAAAAAGTGAAATTTGTGGGAAAAAATGGAAGCTTTGATACAAACAAAAGGGCTTCTATCTCTCCCTTCAAATCCTAAATCTTTAAATTTCTTCAATCGACCACAAAACTCTCTTCGCCAACGAATTAATCTTCCAAACTCATTAAAACCCAAATCTGCAAATGGGTTTTCAAGAAATCTTGATGGGTATAAAAAATTTGGAAGCTTTTTGACACCTACTGGTTTGACTCCCACCCAAAAAGTCAAATTTCATGTCTGTAAGGCTTCAGCCGCCGCCTCCGCCGCCGTGCCGGACGGTGACGGAGTTGAATCTCCGAAGTTTTTGGGGGTTGAGGTTTTGACCTTGAAAAAGATTGTGCCTTTAGGGTTAATGTTTTTTTGTATTCTTTTTAATTATACAATTCTTAGGGATACTAAAGATGTGTTGGTTGTAACAGCTAAGGGTTCAAGTGCTGAAATTATACCCTTTTTGAAAACTTGGGTGAATTTGCCTATGGCAATTGGGTTTATGCTTTTGTATACAAAGTTGTCAAATGTGTTGTCAAAAAAGGCTCTGTTTTACACTGTGATGATTCCATTTATTGCTTTCTTTGGGGCTTTTGGCTTTGTGTTTTATCCTCTTAGTGGTTACTTTCACCCAACTGCTCTTGCTGATAGGCTTCTTGAGTTTTTGGGCCCTCGGTTTCTCGGACCGCTTGCGATTTTGAGGATTTGGAGCTTTTGTTTGTTTTATGTCATGGCTGAACTTTGGGGCAGTGTGGTGGTTTCTGTTCTGTTTTGGGGGTTTGCAAATCAGGTAATGAATTGTTTTCTTGTTCGGTTAAATTTATGTTGGATCTGTTTATGTTTCTTGATTGTTAGTGGATCATAGCTTGATTGGAGATCATGATTTACTTTGTTGTAAATGCTTTAGGGTGAAGGGAGTGGGCGGAAAACCCACTCGGCAAAACGGTTACCGCGCGGTAACACCGCCGCCGGTGGGTTTTGCCGCTCGGTAAACTTAGGTGGGCGGCAAACGTTTGCCGATTTGGTGAAGGTGTGGGTGTGTGTTGTTGCTGCTATTTAAAATAAAAAATAACATCTTTTTTAAAAGTTTATCAATTCATCAAGTGTCTAACCATTGCCAACACTTTTCAGCGTAGTTTAAACTCTTTAGGTGGAATGACGTGGCACCCTCTGATTGGTTGATTTTGAAGTTTGCCACTTTCAAGTGATTAACCACTCCCTTCACCCTTATGTTTGAAATTTCCATTGAAGTTTGACAGAAGCATGCTACATATGTTTAAGCAAACTAAGAGAAAAACAAGAGTTTGAGGAACATATTATACTTCTGGATGGATATTTTAGGCAGATAATTGACTTGTTTAGGACTAAATGCATAAAGAGATAACTTTTTTTACTCAAGTTTATAAATTGGATGATAAAATAGCTTATCTTCTTGAAACATAATCTAATTTTTTTTCCGTATTTGGTAAATAATGGAAAACTTTCTGAATTTTGTGCCTTTTAGGAGAAAGAAAACATTTTATTACTTAAAATAGAAGTTTAAAGGGGTTCTAAAACTATTGTTTTGGGCCCAAGAGTGGCCCAAAGCCGTAGCTCCACCCTGTTCAAATTTAACTGGCTGTTTAAAATTTGTCTATTCATGATTTCATTCTATGTGCTGCTGTGGTTCTTCTATTTCACACTCCCATATATGAGTCAGTAGTTATATTAGTTTTGCCGTACAAGATTTAGTAATTTCAATATTCGATGTACATTACTTTGTTCATAAGTCTAGATCATACATGAAACAACAATTTTGGTTTTAAATCGTTAAAAACTCGTGTTTACCCTTAAGTTGAGGCTTATGTATTTGCTTTATGCATAGTTGACAATAGCAGTCGCTAATATAGCGAATAGCGTAGCATATAGGTCAAAGGTCGCTGCAAGGTATGTAGCAATAAATAACGGAACTTTAGTCTTTTTTTGAAATATAAATAGTTATTGAAAATAGCTGGATTTTAGGTTTTTGTTAAATATACATGTAAAATAGCATATATACAAGGTATTTTGATATAATATACATAATTTTTTTTCAAGTGTATCGCTATTTATAAAATAGCGCCCGCTATTTATCGCTATTTGCTATGTAGCATATAGGTACCTTATTGCTATTTGTCGCTATTTGCCATTAACAACTATGGCTTTAAAGACATTTTTACCCTCATAAAATGCAGATAACTACTGTAGAGGAAGCCAAGAAATTCTATCCTCTATTTGGTCTGGGAGCAAATGTTGCTCTGATCTTCTCGGGACGTACAGTGAAATATTTTTCGAACATGAGAAAGCATTTGGGCCCCGGGGTCGATGGATGGGCCATTTCTTTGAAATATATGATGAGCATTGTTGTGATTATGGGGTTAGCAATTTGTGGTCTTTATTGGTGGGTTAATGCTTTCGTTCCCCTTCCTACTCGTAGCAAAAAGAAGAAGGTAACATGTGTATTTGATATTTGATGACATCGGTAGGCCTGTAAATGAACTAACGGACACGAACAAAGGCATGTTCGTGTTTTTCTTTTAACTTTAACCAAACACAAACACGAACATATAATCGAACACATTTTTTGTTCATGTTCGATTATTAAGAAAATGGGCATGTTCGTGTTTGTTTATGTTCGTTCGTTTAGAACTTAAACGGACATAACATAACAAACAATAAACAACACAAATGAACATAATTGAACAAACATAAACAAGTGCAAATGATCATATTGACTAAACATAAACAAACATAAAGTAACTTTTTTTATATAAAGTAGTGATTAGTTACGATTCCATTGAAAAAACCCATTTTTATTACTAGAAAGCCCAATTACCAATTAGTTATATTTATATACGTAGTTAAAAGATTCCTTTTATGTTTAATATTTATATAAATATAACTACTTATGTATTTACATTGGACCGAACATAAACGAGCAAATATAAACGGACGGACATAAACAAATGTAAATGACGAACATAAACGAACGTTTATGAACATAAATGAGCGAACAAAACATGTGTTCAGGTTTGTTCGTTTAATTAAATGAACAAAAAATGTGTTCATGTTCGTCCATTTATTAAATAAACGAACTTCCCGCCGAACAAGTTCATGAACGTTTGGTTCGTTCACAGGCCTAGACATCGGTATTTTATGAGTAGTTTATATGTCACGTGTAATGAATCTTGAAACCATCCGTCGCTTGATTCTCCGTTTTCAGGAAAAAGTGAACATGTCAACAATGGAGAGTTTGAAGTTTTTGGCGTCATCACCGTACATTAGGGATCTAGCCACATTGGTGGTAGCCTATGGTATCAGTATTAATCTTGTTGAGGTGACCTGGAAATCAAAGCTCAAAGCCCAGGTAAAAACATTAGAACTATCATTGACCTTTGTGATTTGACTTTTGGGATTTATGCATGCATGATGGTTACGTGGACCCATGACACCCGTTTTGGTTTTTCAGTTTCCTAGCCCGAATGAATACTCTGCTTTCATGGGTGATTTCTCAACCGCAACTGGAATAACAACGTTCACAATGATGTTGCTAAGTGGGTGGATATTCGACAAATACGGGTGGGGAGTTGCAGCCAAAATCACACCCACGGTTCTACTTGCGACAGGGATCGGGTTCTTCTCGTTGATTCTGTTTGGTGATCCACTCGCACCAAGTATGATGAAGTTTGGAATCACACCACTTTTAGCAGCGGTTTATGTTGGTGCAATGCAAAATATATTCAGCAAAAGTGCCAAATATAGTCTGTTTGATCCTTGCAAGGAAATGGCTTATATTCCTTTGGATGAAGATACCAAGGTTTGTTACTTAAACTCACTTAATGTATTATTCTTATTACATTATAGTTATTGACTTATTGTTTTTACTGCTTGATTTATCCATTTTATGTTGGGTTATATTATAGAAACAATTATACTTTCTTATTTTTCTCGATAAAATCCATAAATCTAATTTTGTTATATTAAAATCCCTCAATTTTTAAACATACCCGAAAAAGTCACGACTCATTTTTATGTACCAAAAATCCCTTAATTTGTCTAAAATGCGGGTACTTTTTTTGTCTTTTAATATTTTGTTCTTTTCAAATAATGACTTGTTAACTCTTAAAATCGTAAAATAAGATGATATAACTTTCTTTTTTTCTTTCTTTCTTCTTTTTTTTGTTGCAAAAATGTTGAATTTCAATCTTGACCGTTTTTTTGACTAATTTAAGAGTAAAAAGTCATTAACAAAATATAAATAATCAACATTTGTGTGTATAAATGTGTGTACCTCATGCTTTGGGAGATTTTCAAAAAAAATTTGGATGTTTCATTTTTAACCCAAAGCTATTTGTTTTTCTACTTATAACACCAAAAGTTTTCATCTCTTGCAATTTAACCATACAACTTTTGTACTTTCAACTTTGGTCCCCACACTTTTTCGCAGATTTTTCGTTTTAAATTTTGCGAGTTAACACGGCGTAACGTGTGTGTGATTCAACGTTTTACGCTTCGTATTAGATTTTGCGAGTTAGCACGGCTCAACGTGCGTGTGTGGTTCAACGTTTTTACGTCGTCTATCTTTTCCCGTTTGACAATTTCGTTACAACGCGCGGGGTCCTAAATCGACTTAATTTTTATTTTCTATATTTTACGTTGCAGTCTAATTTCTTCACATTAATACACCGTAACTTAAGTATTGGTTGTTGCTGATGGTGGTATGGCATTGGTGCTATTTGACACGATTATACGCCCCCGCCGCATTGCGGCGGGTGGTAAATCTAGTTGCTATAAAAAACTTAAAAAAATTCTTGCATTTTAGACAACTTTAGGGACTTTAATAAACTAAAGTTAATTCTGTTACATTTTTGTTTACTTTTAGCAAGCTGACAACTTTAATATATCACAATTAGGTTGAGGGATTTTTTCGTGAAAAATAAGAAAGCATAGTGGTTTTTACTTTTTGTTTTTATGGTATTGACTCAAACTTATAGCCATAATAATTTTGAAACTCAAATCCAAACACACTCTAAGAAATCTTTAAATCTTGATCAGGTTAAAGGGAAGGCGGCAATCGATGTGGTATGCAACCCGTTAGGGAAATCAGGCGGCGCTTTGATCCAACAATTCATGATATTGACATTCGGTTCACTTGCAAACTCCACACCGTATCTTGGTGGGATATTATTAGTAATCGTTTTAGCATGGTTAGCGGCAGCAAGGTCATTAGACACACAGTTCACCGCTTTAAGACGCGAGGAGGAGATTGAGAAAGAGATGGAGAGGACAGCTGTCAAAATCCCAGTGGTGTCTTCAAACGAAGACGGAGACGATAACAAATCTCTTGGAAGCTCAACCGAAGAAACATCGTATCCTACCAATTCTTGAAGAAAAATAAAAGTTGTTTGCAGCATCAGTTTGATCTGGTTTTATAGTATTTGAAGCCTTTGATCTACATAGATATCATGTTTTACTAGTTTGATTTTAGTTTTATTCATCTAAATCTGTGTACAAACAGCATATGGGTATTATTTTCACCATTTTATTATTAGTTTGCTGTGTATGCTTCACACTTTTGTTAGTTTTTTAGTTTTTGCTATAATAGGTGGTTTTTATAGTAGAGACTGCAAACAAGTTGGATAACAAGAAATACAAAATTTAAACGAGCATAACTTTGGCTAACTTTGGCTATGAATGAAGTTACGGTAGCCCATAACCCAAACAGAAAGGTCTCGACGAGACGGATTAAGTGGCAAATGCCATAGACGGTTTGACTAGTTGTCAGACCCAAATTCCACCAATTAGGGTTCCAATTTCGTCAACTAATAATTTTCCCCAATTTGCAATTTCAGTTCTATCCGAATCACCACCGATCTACTTAATTTACGTCATTATTAGTTTATTTCACTAATATGAGCTAATTTGTAACTTCAAAAGGTTGTCAAAACTGCTAAGTTAAAATATTCGGTAAAAGGCACCTTGTGTATCGTTAAATACATTCGGTTTCTAATTACCATCCACGTATATTGAGATTATTTTGTGTTTATTATTGTGCTTTCGCTCGACATCACCAACAATATACGTATATGATATTTCAGGCGTAAAAGGGTAGGGTGAGGATCAAATGAGAAGAAAATCAATTAAGAAGAAAAAAACAATTTAAGGAGAAAATAGTATAATGGTAAACATTAAATATTTATTATTAATCGTTACATTAATTATTCTCACTATTTTTTTTAACGACCAACAAATCAATCCCGAGTACTCTCGGGGCACCACTGGACCAAACGGAGTACTCCGAGAGTAACCCAAGTCCACCACCAATTCCGGAGAAACCCAGTAACCCACCCGCTCGTAGGCACGACACTGAAATTACGGTAAAACCTGTTTGGCTTTAGGATCAAACCCAGATTTCCCTGGATCTTATATCACTTGTCCACCAGTGCCTCACTCTGCACCAAGTGGAGTTGAACCTGCATCTCCCAAGAGAAATGCAAACCTTCTACCACTTGATCCAGAGACCATTGTCTTTCTCTCTAATTAATTAGTTCATTTCATTTTATTCTACACACAAAATTTTATAGTACAATTATTGAATATTATCCTACATAGCTCGTAATTCTTCTACACATCTCGTAATTTATCTTGACTTTAAATTATCTTATTTTTTAATATATTTTGAAAAATAAGGTACAACTTTAATGGTAGTTAGCTATTAAAGTGAAAAATTACAAATTAATGATCTATGTAAGTAACCGATAAACTTTACAATAACATTAAATACAAATATTAAAAAATATTGGATTTTAATAATCCGAACTATTCGTCATTGGCCGACAACAATCCCAACTTAAAAAATAACCACTGAGAGTCCCAACTATTAACATATTGGCCTCCAATGGACCCTGACTAACAGAACCCTAACGTCCTTAGCCTCCGGTTGCCGGAAAAATGTTTTGGCCGGAAAAATCATTTTTGGTCGGAAAACTCAACATTTTCGTCCCAAACCTCTTGTAACCTTATTACGGACCTTTAGGAACATTTTTTAGTAAAAGCACCAATTATTGAAGTCGCCGGAAAACTTCTTTTTGACGGAAACTTAACATTTTCATCCAAAACCTTTTTGTAACCTTAGATCGGACCATTATTCTGGCCAAAAACGGTTTTCCAGCGACCGGAGACTAACGGCGTTAATGTTCTGTTAGTCAGGGTGCGTTGGTGGCAAATTTGTCAATAGTTGGGACTGCCAGTGCTTATATTTGAAGTTGGGCCCGTTGGCGGCCAACTGCGAATAGTTGAGAGATTATTTAAATTCAATATTCCAATATTAAATAAAGCAAAATAAAACATTTTTATTGATTGAAATTTATTTTTACAAATGATTTCTTCTCATTTAAACTCTCCTTATATTTATTTATTTTTAATCGGGAACAACCCAATATGTAGTATGTACAAATGTATTGGTTCTAAACCGTTGGACCGGTCCGAATTAAGGTATCCCCTTCGTAACGCAAGCATATTATGATTTAAAAAAAACAGTTTTGATGAATATTTAAATTTAAAAATGATATAAAAGACAAAAATGGGGCATGGGGTGGTAATGTGGTACACGTTAAAAATAACGCAAAGGGACGTTAGAAAGAAATACTCATTGCTCTGAATGCGATGCCGACGGCGAAAACAACCTCCCCGTTATCTCTTTTGTTCTTTTCCTTATATTTTGGTTTTTAAATAATAATAAAATAAAATAATAAATAATAATAATAATAATAATTCCTAGATTCTCATTCCTCGAATCCCAATTGCTCCTCTTGAAACTTCATTTTCAATTACTAACTCTCTCTAAACAAAATTATTCATTCATTATAGTTCTAAACATCAAGTCCGACGAGTGGAGCGTGTTCATGCTTAGACGAGGATTGATATTTTACGGGTTTGGTTAGAATAGTGTTCCAAACAAAGTGGTGGTGGCGTTTAAGTCGAGTTATACGAATATAAATCAAGAAAAAAGTAAACATACCGGACTTAGTAAGGTGAGGTGTAGGGTCGGCTCAACCTTTTCCAAGGCTTCAAAGCAAATTTTAAGATTCGGGCATTTTATATTAAAAGTAATTATTTGCATATGATCCCGACAACCACTTGCTATTATTGTTAGATTTAACATGAGCAATAACCGCAAAAAACCCCGTCATATTGGAACCCTGATTACTTGTATAAAACATGGAATATAAACACAAATTTGTAGAGAGTAAAATGCAATTTTTTTTTTGCTTTTTTAGCTTTAATACCATATAAAATTGAATGTGTCATAGAATGAATATATAAGATGTATAAATAGACTAGTAACCCTGAAACCCTAGAGCTAGTTAAGCTCACTTACAATTTTAAACATTATAGGTAGAAAATTGATAGTTGTGTTAACAAAACAAAAATAAACATGGCTTAGATGTTTCTTAAAGTTGATGGTCGATGTTTATTCTTGAGGCATTAACTAGGTAGCATATACGGTGTGAAATCATGATGAGTAAGATGTTTCTCTTAGTTGATGACCGGTGTTTATTCTTGAGTCTTGACTTGTTACTATCAACTTTGTAGGGAGGAGTTGGTGTGTTAAGTTTCTTTTTATACGGGATGATTAGGTCAGGTTCTAACATACTAGTATGCAGTGGCGAAGCTTGAGATTTCCGACCGGGGGGTCAAAAATGTATATACCCAACGAAAACAACATACTCTCCACTACTGGCGAAAAGTTCGGGGTTCGGCCGCCCCCTCCAGCCCCCACAAAGCTACGCCCTTGCTAGTATGCGATGAGTTGGAGCTGATTGGGCCCCGGTCCAACGTAAAGGTATCCGTGTATAATGTTTTGCAATACAATCATACAAGTAAGTGAGACAACCACGAGACACGAAAGTAGAGATCAACATTGGATCTCATTCTAGATAAGTAGACATCTGCGCTTTCAACGTGACCATCAATGTAAAGATTATATATATAATTGGACTCTTCGAACCGTTTTACCATATACCCTTTTTACGTCTAATAAACACTTTGTTTTTTTATTTTTAATTATATGGATTATTAAACTCTGATAATTGTTGTATATGACTTGGCAAAATGTGGATATGTATATACATCCTAGAGAATGTTTTTGATACAATTTTGGAGCTTTGGAATTACATGTTTCTGTCGGGTTGTGAATTTTGGTAATAGAACAAAACTACATTAAAGGCCATCACTGTCTTCTTGTGCAAGGACCAAAATTCGCCCATTACAAACCAGCTGGCCCATTAAAGATGGCCATGGCCGCATTCCCACATCCTTGTCAAACAACTTTTTAGTAGAGGTGAGAAAAAAACCAGTTCGGAACCGGAACCGGAACCGAACCAGAACTGCATAATTGAAACTTGTTTGGAACCTACACAAACCGTTGGGTTGTAATTGGTTTAGGAACCTACACTTTGAAATCGGTTCAAAACCATACAAATCTGAATAGAACCGGTTAAAACACGTTTTTTTAAAACTGAGTTGGTCCTTTCCCCCTAACAAATGATTCCAACTAAAACCGGTTTTAATAATGTATGACTCAATCTGGAACTGGTTCCAACTCGAACCGGTTTGGGAAAATTGTCCGGTTTGTGCACCTCTACTTCTTTTATTACGGGAATACGATATAGTCATTATTTTAATGGTAATAGTATTTTTTTTTAATTTACATAAATTACAGGTTTTATTTAAAAATGTTAGTATTAATATGTTGACTAATTATAATAATTTTTAAAATTCTCTATAAAATTGAAAGTTGTAGAAACTAACAATCCACGTATGATGATTTATTATCCACGAGTAGGAATAAGAAAAATAATGTAAGATATCTTAAGAATCAAATTGGGAAACAAAATAGTGTAAAGATATTTCAAGAATCAAATTGTTATTCTGGTTTGTATACCAGTTTTTAAAAGCTTTTCTAACATCTCAAAAATCAAACAATAAATAAGAGAGTAGAACAAGAAAACTATAATCATACTAGCACAAAAATGTATTATAACATCTATCCTTAATCCAATTAATATTTTTCGTATTACCACTGAGTCCTTACACTTTTGCCTTTTTATTACTAAAGTCAAGACTTTTAGCTCGTCATAAAATTTTTCATATCCAAGTGCATTTAACTATGGATTTCTTCTCTTATTTTCTACCGAACGTCCAAAACATGTAGGTGGTACTCGAGGCTAGATTTTTACGAATCCAACATCTATTTAGTCCATGATTAATGTGGGACTCACACATCATTACAATCATACCTCTTAGAGGCTCATTGTCCTCAACGAGGTATGACCCATGACGACGAACAACAAAGAGATGTGGAACTCTCATTAACAATCACAAGCACCTACCTAGAGTCTCATGTCCTTGATGATGTTTGCCATTCCACCCTAGACGAAAATGAGTGATTCCGATATCATTCCTAATATTCAACCACTTATACCCACTAATATTGCTCAATTTACTCTGAAAACTCTCGTCTTTGCTTTTATATACTTGAATTAAGTTCTCTTTTACGGTACAACCAAGCTCCCAAAAGCATCAATGTTTTACCTTGTCCATGCCCAATACGAAATTCACCTAACGTATTACGCATAATGTGGTTGGGGTTGACTCAACTCGAGCAGTTTATTATTGTTTAAAGCTTGCCACATCCAAACCTTGAGTTCGGCTCAGACTCCATCAGTTTATTATTGTTTAGTCATTTGTTGTTTTATTTATTAACATGATATGTATATATATTATTTAGTTATTTAAATCAAAATTTTGTATATAATTATTTTTGTTATGTAATGTAATACATATTTGTTATATAAAAATAAAAATATTATACTTATATAAATTAGAAGGTAGTTTGCATTCTTGAATCTGATCAAGCTTGGTATATGAAGCTCATGCTCATTTATGAAACGAGAATATTTTTAGGTTCAAACTTGTTTAAGCTGAGTTCGATTCGACTGTCCAGAGTAACTCTCAAAAACTCTCACCCATACTTTTATTAACTTACAGAAAGTTGCTATATATTGATAAAAGCTGTTTAACTTTTTTTTATATATTTCATAAGTAAATTTGTATTTTAGTCATCGAATTACATATCCACGTAACGTTTTGTAGTATGAAACATCATGTGGTCTGTGTTCCATTTTAGTTTTATCCACATGAGGCATGTACCATGTAAAAAGGAGATAACATCACATGATCACCAAACTACTTCACAACTATCACAACCACCACCCCTACACAAAAATGAACAACCACCCATCACCGGACTCCGCCACCTTCCCCGTCGACCGACCAACCTCCCTCGCCGCCAAATGCTGGCTCGACGACGCTTGCATCGTCGACATCGATCATTTCGTCAAAACTCTATCCGGCATCAAAGCCAAAGGCGTCCGACCGGACCTCATCGGTTCCATTATCACACATTACGCTTGCAAATGGATCCCCGAACTCTCCTGCGACCCACCGTCCCCCGCCACCACTGACCACCACTCTCCACCAGAAAGCGCCACCGCGTCGTGGCTCAAAAAAAGGTTTTTCATAGAGACGATTGTGTCGGTTTTCCCACCGGAAAAAGACGCCGCTCCTTGCAGCTTTCTTCTCCGGTTATTGAAAACCGCGCACATGGTATATTCGAGAATATATTGTTAGGGTTTATTATTATATTACTTCCATAGTAATATGAAAGATATTATTTTTTTAACAGCAAAACTTCTATAAAAATATAGAAAACCAGGCCATCAAGAAACTGAGACCGGAGAGTCTGGGACCCCTAGGAAGATATTACTTGATTATGTTTTTATAGTTTCTATATAGTTTATTATTAATAAATAATAATTCTTAATAATTATCTTACGGGTTTTCATTATTCTAACAGGTGGGTGTGGATTCGAATTACCGCGAGGAGTTAGAAAAGCGGGTGGCGTGGCGGTTGGACCAGGCGACGTTGAAGGAGCTAATGATACCGTGTTTTAGTCACGTGCAACGCACGTTGCTCGACGTTGAGTTGATGGTCCGGTTGGTGAAGAGGTATGTGGAAATGGAGCTTGATGGTCTGAGAAGTGGTGCTGGGGTGTTTAAGGTTGCGAAGCTTGTAGACGCGTACCTCGCGGAAGTTGCGGTCGATTCGGAGCTCGGGTTATCGGAGTTTATGCAGCTTGCCGGAGCTGTTCCTGCCCAAGCTCGTGCTACTGATGATGGGTTGTATCGTGCCATTGACACTTTTTTAAAAGTAAGTTACTTAACCAACTACTTTAGTTAAAAGTTAAAACCATGACTAATGATATAGTGATACGGGACTACGTGATACAAAAATGATGGAGGTTTAAATTTGTACGAAATACTTATAGTTAACTGTTTCTAACGGGTTGATTATATTTAACTAAGCTTGTTGGCGTAGCGCGCTGTGAGGAAACGGAGCACGTGATAAAAACATACGTTATTTGAAAGTGAAACATGTTGTTTGGAAAATCAAACCGTTAGAATCGGTTTAGTTTATTATCGTACCATTTTACGATACCAAATAAATACTCGATATTGAATACAACTTCATTTTAACAAAACTTATACCATAATGTCGAGGAAAAAAAATTAATGAATGAAAGTTATTGAAGTAATATCAAATTAATTGATGGGATAATATAATTTAAACATAGTAAAAATAATTATTAAAAATAAATAATAAAGAAAATACGGTTTTAAAGAAAAAGAAAAAATATGTTAAAACTTAAAGAGAAAATACGGTTTTATAAAAGAAAAAAATATGTTAAAACTTAAAGATAAATATAATATAATTATAAACTATTATTATATTATATAATAAAATATTAAAAAACTACAAATTATTATAAAAATAAAGTTACTAGTCATGTTTCTTTATCAAACGTATATATATAATTTTCAAATTGACAAAAAGTTTTGTGGTTAGTGTTTATAACTGTATAACTTTATATTTATTACTAAAATGATTATGAATACACTATTCTCAATTATATTATATAATAAAATATTAAAAAACTATAAATCATTATAAAAATAAAGTTACACTTTTTTATCAAATTTATATATATAATTTTCAAATTGACAAAAAGTTGTTGTGGTTAGTGTTTATAACTGTATAACTTTATATTTGGTACTAAAATGATTATGAATACACTATTCTCACTAAAATTTCAAACTTAACTCATTTCTTTTTTTATTATATTATTTCTGTCACAAGATATCTTACATATGTAAATATAAATTCAGTATTTTTGTTGTTTTATATTGAATCAAAAATATGTATGTGTTGTCATTCATCAGAAAAATCAAATGATAGGAATAAAGAAGATAAAAGTGGTGGCTGTGGTGGCTCATTGGAATTACAACTTCGCCTTTTCTGTATCATCCCGTGATGAGTGTGACTACTTGGTCTTCTTTATGCAGATTTCCAAAATGTCATCATGAAATTAGGTTTTATACAAATATAATATTATTTAAACATATACTAGTGAAACTTTATTTATAAAATTATGACATTATAATATAATTTAATTAGTTCCATTTCATTCACTCTACAATAATCTTAGTTATTAATTATACTAGTTGATTAATAATACATAATAACTGTGCAGACACATGTGAACATGACGAAACAAGAAAGAAAGACGTTGTGCAAATTAATCGACAGTCAAAAGTTATCGATAGAGGCATCTCTTCATGCGGCCCAAAACGAACGTTTGCCTGTTAGATCAGTTCTTCAAGTGCTCTTCTCGGAACAAGCCAAGCTCCATTCTCATATAGATTGGAGTAGATCCTTTAGCAATTCCAAGAGCCCGATTCTAGGGTTGGACCCACACGACTGGTGCCACTCGTCGAAAGATGTTATGACCCTTCAACAAATGGAAATCAAGAAGTTGAAAGAAAATGTGACGAAGCTTGAGAGGCAATGTCACTTGATGCAAGTGCAAATTGGCAAATTGTCGGAGAAGAAGAAGTTTTTTAGTTGGCGGAAATTGGCAATGTCAACGAATCTTCGGGCTACTAGCACTGAAGTGTACGACGAACATGGTTATGATTCATGTAGCGTCGGAAGGCAAACTCCTTTGAAGGGGAAACAAGGAAGAAGCAAGACTCCAAAAAAATGGAGGCAATCAACATCCTAAGTGATATTGTTACTTGTTAGATTACCTTTGGTCATATGATTTACATTGTAAAACAATTAGTTGTTTATTATTCATATAAATATGTACTAAATAAGTTTTATATTAAATTAATAACTGTTTTTATTTTCACCTGAGTGTATAGATCAAAGAATAAAATAGTGTGAGTTTGTTAATTAAGAATATAGTTTGCAACTTACTATAAATAATACATTATATCTAGTTTTTTTATTAGAATTTAGATGTTTACATGAGTAAAATGAAAATAACCAAGTCTTGTTATGATCAGTTAAATTTAGGTGTCTATTTTAGGGTAAAAAGATAGTCACGTTATTCAATCTATTCTCAGTGCTTTCAAATCAAAATTATTTCCCATATGTAGACCCATGTATTGTCAACTACTACTACAATCAATCTTTTATGTAACCGACCATTAGATCATTGCTCATATGATTGATTGGTGAATAGATTCAATTTGTTATAATTATAAATTATAAATATAAGATGATGTTATAGTTAGTTAAACTAGATTTTTTTTGAAAGGAGAATTTTATAAACAGAGTCAAAACCCCAAAAAAACAGGGGCGGCAACAACAACAAACTACATCACATCGAAATTACACCACTTTTCCCAACTCAAAGACCTATCTTTAGACCGATTCCTATTCCACAAGAACCCAAGAGACTTAATGTTTTGAGTAATCTCTACGGGGTTTACATCGATATTAGAAAATCTCTTATTGTTTCTCGCCTTCCAAATACACCAAGCCGCCACGTACATAATACCTTGAATCACCTCTTTAGCCTTTCTCCCCACATTGCAGTAATTATGGGCTTCGACAATATCTTTAACCGAGAACAAAATAAAAGGATTAACTTTGCACCACACATTAATATAGTTCCATACAGAAGAAGCGACGCCACACGCGCAGAGAATGTGATCCGTTGTTTCAATCCCGTCACCACAAAGAGCACACAAAGTATCGCCAACGTAACAGTTCCTTGCCTGGAGGGCTGAAAGAGTCGGGATACGGTCCATTGCCGCCCTCCATGTAAACACATTACATTTTTTAAGAACCCATTTCGACCACTGAAAGACAATCCTGTTACTATAATCAATGTCACTACCCAAGAAATCTTTAACTGCCTTGACTGAGGAATCAGTATAATCTCCTCCCATCCAATCCCATTTATCATCAGAGTCTGAAATAGAGATATTATCAAGAAGCTCGATCAGAACCCTCAAATCTTGAAGCTCCACAGTCGAGGAGGGGGTCCGGGACCAACACCACCTATCCAAAAATTATTATTAACTGAATTGAACCGATCGCTGACCGAGCATCGTTTCTCTTTCTCCAATCTGAACAGGGTCGGAAACAGATCCATAAGAGGGCTAGAGCATAGCCACGGGTCAATCCACATTCTGATATTAACCCCGATCCCAATTATCCCTTTTACCAAATGGTTCAGTCTAATATCACCAACTCTTAAGTTGTCGACCACTTTGACGATCGACTACCATACACCACCAGTGGAGCCATTAACAGAAGAGATGAACAACATCTCTTATTATCATGCAAAGCTTTGGTGACCATCCTCCAAATGTTGTTCGGTTCATTACGATATCACCAAAACCATTTTGCTAGTAAAGCGTAGTTAGTCTCACATAATTTACATAACCCAAGACCCCCATACTTTATAGGCGAAGCCACTACCTCCCAAGACACCCAATGCATCTTTTTTACTGTCGTCGTGCTACCCCAAAGAAAACGTCTAATTAACGATTCCAAACTCGTGATGACTTTAGCTGGGGCTTTGAACATGGAAAAATAGTACGTGGGGAGACTTTCCATAACTGCTTTGATAGGGTAACCCTTCCTCCGATAGACAAGCATGAGGCTTTCCATCGCGACAATCTAGATTCGAAAATATCGAAAATGAAGTTCCAGTTAGCAACTTTATTCATATTAGCACCAACTAAAATCCCCAAATGTTTGAATGGGAGAGAGTCCGCCTTACAATTCACCATTAAAGCCATATCATTTACTTCGCTGGGATTAACACCAATCCCATATAAATTTGATTTCCCTATGTTAATTTTCAGCCCCGAGCAAATATAAAAACATCTCAAAAGTCTAGCGATATTTTTAATATTAGCGCTTGACCAAGCCCCCATCAGAATACAATCTTCCGCGTACAAAAGATGCGTAATAACCGGGCCATTATTTGGAAGCTTAATACCATTCAAAGCGCCCACATTACTAGCTTTCTTCACCATAAGTAAAAGCCTCCATAACAATGAGAAACAAAAAAGGAGAGATAGGGTCTCCTTGTCGCATTCCTTTGAAACAACGGCTTTGTTAATATATACTGTAATTTTCGACAAAACCAAAAACAATACATTATAACATTGATTGTTGATAAAAATATTAATCATATTAATTTTTATTCTACATTTTTAGGTTGTGCGTAACCAGTGGCGGACATACCATATAACAAGGGGTAACCTCGCTCCAGCGGTAGTGTAAATTTTAAAGTTTTTTTGATTTCACACCCCTATAGAGAAGAATTTTATGAAGCGTTGCCCCTTGACCTTTTTTCTAGATCCACCACTGTGCGTAACGCGCGTCCATTGCAAGCTGTAGCTCAGCTGATTCGGTCATAAAACCTAACAACTGATTCATCATCAACGATACAGTTGTAAATCTGAATATAAATAACAAGTGGCAAAAAGGGGCCAAACTATTTGACCATAACATTAATACCTATAACGTAGTTGTAAATTCGATTTTGTAGGCTCAGAAAGCTGGGATTAACCGGTTTATAAGAATCATAAACAAAGTTGAATGTATTAAACTAAGCAATCGTTCATCCGCGGGAGAGTCACATATATCCTTTTCGTGGCGCGGCAAAGCACAATCTAGGGCCCACATATCGCTACGGGGAGACACTTTTACAACACAACTGTTGTGGGTCCCATGTTGACCCGTCGAGCCCGTTTTTAAGCTTGGATGCTCCTTTTACCTCATTAAGCCCCTATTAAGTCAATAAAACCCAATGCACAATAAGCAGATCTAAAAAACGACTCGTTAAACGACAAAAACGTGTACAAAACTATGCAAAACACAATGTGTTTTCACACACACATCAATATTGCTATGAAAGTTTGAATGTGTATAACTAACTTATGTTGCTTGACATGTGTAGACAAAGTTCATGAATTGACTTTTATGAAGAAGGAATCTTGAAAACAAAGCTTAAAGAGGAGATAAAGATTACTAGGGAGGAAATGGGGATTTAATCTTAAACTGAAGGTAAAGTTGTCTGAAAAAAAGTTTTGATGACCTACAAATTAGATGGTATCAAGTATGCACCATTAAACTTGATAATAGGGAACATTTTAAGATATTTAACATTTTTGCGATGAAATCCAACTATAAGACCGAGATGGATTATTCTAGAACGTGTTGATCATTAGGATGTCGCTAACCGGGTCAGTAGTTAGTAACACCAAATTAGTATTAAAACCCATTTGCCTGGATTTGAACCCAAGACCTCTAAGAGAAGCAAAGCTTCCCACCTCCCATTTGACCGCTAGGCCAAGAGATCATTGGTACAAAGCTAGCACTAGCAAGACACAATGTTCAGGTGTCGTCGCTTACACGCAGTGTATGCGAGGACTAGTCGAATCCATGGATCATCTGTTTGCAGCGTACCATTTTTCTCAAACAGTGTGGGATCTTGTGGCTTAATGGAGTATCCTCGTGCCACCAGCGGAACCACCACCTAATCATATCCATCTCCACTAGCCAATGGTCCATAAGCCTTATCCCATCCCCAGGATGCGACCAGGTTATAATGCCATGGGCATATGTTTGCTTACGTTCGATTGACAAAACTTAACAGCTCAGCAGTAGATTGTAGTTATACATGTCATTTGGTCTTAAAAAGCATATATTAAATTGAAACATTAACTCATGAACTTAAAGGTAAACATGGATTACTAGCACATTCGTTGAATACCTGCAGCCTATGTACAAGTAGTTTTCATCTACTAAACATGAACAACACAATCATCTTTTCTGGAAATTGAAGGATCGAATGCTGTAAGCGAAGATGACCGCAAAGACGACAACCAACCCAACGTGCACCCCCGCAATAGCCCCAAGAAAATCATGCTTGAAACCGAAATATTCATCCAAGTAATCTTTCACTCGTACACCATTCCCAAGTCGATCCTCATTGTCCCCAAACTGTGAAAACAACCAACCCGTAAATAGTCCATGCGATCGGGTTGGCCCAGTAGCACCATCTCCACCACACAGGAATGCTCTACATTTTACATCATAGTCACATTTAAGAACTAGTAAAAGATAACGATTTAGTAAAAAAGATAACGATTTAGTAAAAAAAATAACGATTTAGTGAAACTTACGGGTCGTGGAATGATGAATCCTGAGAACAGATTGAAGATTCCGTAGAATGAGGCGGCGATGATGGCAGCAATATTGGCGTTGGGAGTGATGGCGACGGTCATCATACCATAATAGGTCATGTAGAGGAAGCAGCACAGTTGGAAGAACACATACCAAAAGAATTTAGCAGCAGTCCACTCAAATCCGATCATGGAGTAGACGATGACACTGTACACCAATGTTTGCGCCAACACGTAGATTTCGACCAGAACCTGAGCAAAAGCATACGGCAAAGCAGAATACATTCCGGCTGCTCTTTCTCTGTAGAAAACAGTTCGTTCGACATCCACAACGGGTTGAACCGTTGATGCGTTTTGGACTCCTAAGAAGAGAACTGCTGCATACATTGAACCCATCGCGTTCATCAATCTATTTGGCTTGCCCTGAAAAACATAAGTCGGTTAGTCATCAAGACAACGAATAAGCTAATCGTGTTACCAGAGGATATACAACGGTGCTTACTTTTTGCTTCTGATATCCCAAAACATGGTACCAAACATAAGTCCAATGAAGGTGGTGAAGTCGAAACGCACAGCAGTGTATGGTGGGTTTCGCCAGTATGACCACCGTTGTTTCCATAGACACGCAACACATTGTACGAGGAAGGACTGTGAATATTGGGTTGGGTAGAACAGATCTTTGGATCCGGGACGTGGTACGCTTAATTCAGCGATCAGGGCTTTGTTTCTCCTGAAAATATTTATAAAAAATCAACAAAAAGATAAATCTTTAAGAAAAAGATTGCCACATTAGCAGTGATAACTCACTTGTAAAGTTCAGAGTTCCTGTAGATTTCAGTGAAATCAACTCCAAGTGAGAGTTCTTGTGCGGTAGTGCTAACTTCCAACATCCATGTTGCAGGGTTGTATCCGTCTTTAATCTTACTTACACCATCTATGGCCTGAAAGTACTCAATCAATTCGCAAGAATGCCGACCTACGGGTCCCACATACAGCTCTTGTCCACCTCTTTTCATCAAGAACAACTCATCAAAAGCTTCAAAAATGTCAATGCTTGGTTGATGAATGGTGCAAACAACGGTTCTTCCTGTGTCCACCGTGTTCCTAACCGTTCTCATAACAATGGCAGCAGCCCTAGCATCTAGCCCAGAGGTTGGCTCATCCATAAAGATTATGGACGGGTTAGCCACAAGCTCAACCGCTATCGTTAACCTTTTTCTCTGTTCTGTTGATAGTCCTTAACACCCGGTAGGCCCACTAGTGCATCCTTTATCGGGTTTAGTTCCACAAGGTCCATAACCTCATCAACAAACATCTGTATAACAAAAGCATTCAGTCTTAAAAAAACCGCAAGTAATAGCTTTTCTTAAACCATCTTGTTAAGGACGGGTATATAACTAACCTTTCTCTTGTGCTCATCAACATCTGATGCTAACCTGAGCCATGCTGAGTAAAGCAAGGACTCGTAGACGGTTACATGAGGCGAATGGATGTCGTTTTGCTCACAATAACCAGCAATCCGGGCAAATGTTTCTTGTTTTTTCGGATACCCAGAAATCCTGACATCACCCTCGATATAGCCGCCTGTTTTTCGACCCGCTAACACGTCCATAAGAGTAGTTTTTCCAGCACCACTTACACCCATTAGAGCTGTGAGAACACCAGGCCTGAAAGCCCCACTGACGCCCTTAAGTAGCAGCAATCGGTCTTGAGTCTCCCCTTGATCTTTCATTTCCTATAAATGTATTCATAAATCGATCAGCAAAAAAGAATACGAAATTCTCAACTCAATTGCTTGTATTTTTTCTCAATCCGACCTGACCCGTTTGAGTCGTATTTTATGAATAAAGTTACACGTGGCATATCGACCGAGTATTTGACATCATTAAGGTAATTGAATGTGGTTTAAATGGAAGGATCATTTCCTTCTTATTCTGACTTCCCTCATTTCTGGACTCACTCTTCATAGATGATAATTCAACCGTTGCATCACTATCATCCTCTGCTGATACATTGGCTTGAGGTTTTTCAAAAGCTGTAGAAGCAGATAAACAAATGTTACAATTTATAACAAGATTCAAACACTAAGAACATAGATAGCGAAACTCACGATTGAGGAAGGCGAGAGACAAAGTAAAACCGATGTTGAAGAATATAATAAATCCAAATGTGGCCGCCAGTGCGATCCAATACCAATAAGCTTCTGCAAAGAGCCCTCTTCCTGTGATAACTAGCTTCCCAACCGTTGAACCGTTCAAAGGCTACATATGACACAAAGAAAAACACATAACATGAGAGGTGTATGTTAGCCGACCCGCCAATCACGCCATCTATACATTACAAAAATCATTCGACTTACTGTGCTCCAACTATGGCCAAGAAATTCGTTCACAACTATTCCGTTCATTGCATACATCATGGGAGATGACCAGTATCCCCATATCCACCAGCCCTTGACATCATCTGCAATGAGTAAAAAATTAAGTTGACAAAAAAACAAGCGAAAGAATTCAACTTTGTATGATTCTGAAGTACACCTCGCGACAGGACAAAGCCACTCAAAGCAAACACTAAGAGAATTGAAAATGCACCGAAGGTGTTTGCAACAATCATGTTCCTACCCATTGCTCCAACGAACCGAAACATTGCAGACGACATTTGGTTAACAACCAACAACAAAAGGTAATTTTTCAAGAACCTTATGACATTAGGATCAAATCCCATGACATAGTAAGTGAGAAATGTCCAAACAGCAGCTTCAAGAAATGAAACGGGAATCTTTAAGATCCATGATGGAATAGCATATGCCCAGAAGGGGTAAAAAAGGAAATTCCGTTGCTTGTAAAAAACCGGAAGTTTTGCAATGGTCATTGAAATCTCAGCCATTCTGTTAAACATCACCATAGTGACACCGAAAAATAAAGCACCCATATACAACCCTCCATCATTTAGATCCCTTTTATGCATCTCGGTTCTGAAAAACACCGTCATAGCAATGAACGCCATGACAGTTAGCTGAAAACAACCAAGAAAAATTATATTAGTTACAACTTAAGGCAATAATTTGTCAGAAAGATTATAAAAATAAAACTTTTAGAGCAAGAATACAATATAACACTTACTTGTACCAATTTGAATATATAAACAAAGGAGTTTCTTTTCATGAGCAGTATTTCTCTATCTGTACAAGCTTTCAAGAGTTCTTTACTACTCAATCCATATTTTTCCGTTGTGAGAGCAGCAGGGTGGCTTTTACTTTTGTCAAACGGGGTCGCGATATCGTTTGCTATTTTTCTTCCGGCGTGAAATGATTGGAATGCTTCTGCAAATTCCTTTGCTGTCACGAATCGATAAGGCTCGTTTCTTTTCATCCAGTATTGTTCTTGATCTTTCTTTGATGTTACCTGTAACACCATATCATTCAGCACAAAAGACCAAAAACAATTGTTTGTTTACTTAATGGAAAAAGTGATAATATAATACTTACTTCCTGCAAGAAATCAGCAACGCCTTTTCTTTCTGGGCATTTGAATCCCATTGATTCGAAAAACTCGAGAACATTTTCACGCGGACCTTGATATACAATCTTGCCATCAGTCAAGAGTATAATGTCATCAAACAAATCGTACGTCTCTGGTGCGGGCTGAAGGAGTAAAATGACAGCAGTACCTCAAGAATGTGAAGAAACTGTTTAAGTGAATTCACAATCTGATAAGTCGTAGAACTATCCAACCCTGTTGATATCTCATCCATAAGAAGAACCCTTGACGGTCCCACTATCATTTCTCCCGTTGTCACACGTTTCTTTTGTCCACCCGAGATTCCCCTTATCATTTGATCTCCTACCATGGTGTCTGCACAGATGTCCAACCCTAAAAGCTGCATGAAAAAAGGCCGTTTAAAAATTGAAACTTTTATTCGAATTTCTACTAAATCTGACATTTTTACATGAATAATTTACGTCTATCATACCTTGAGAGTATAATCTGTGACCACATTAGCTTCTTGACCTTTAGTAGCAGCAGCCTGAATAACAACAAA
This sequence comes from Scalesia atractyloides, assembly GCA_947069175.1. Classification (NCBI taxonomy): domain Eukaryota; kingdom Viridiplantae; phylum Streptophyta; class Magnoliopsida; order Asterales; family Asteraceae; genus Scalesia; species Scalesia atractyloides. The sequence continues at coordinate 3,407,046 of CAMTDV010000014.1, forward strand.
ATAACGATTATGATTTGGAATTCGGTTCCTGAAGGACTCAAAGTGCATGTATTATGTAAGTGATGTCTCACCTTCATAAAGACATCAATATCAGGATCAGGCTTTATGTTTGCATCTTTTTCTCTTCTAGACAACTCCGCTAACATATCTGCAAATTTAAGGATAATGATATCGTTAGACAAAGCTTTATAACATTAATAAGAAATATGAAATCTATATAACCAATAAATAACCATACCGCGATCCAACTCCTTGACATCTTGCGGAAAAAGCCAATGTTTCTCTAACAGTCATTTCTCCAATATGGACATCATTTTGACTGTTATAAGCAGAAGTTCTTTCTGGTACAAACTCATGTAACTCATGCCCATTGTATGTTACCTTACCCGTACTCTACATTTTCAAGAATAAATTGTTTAAAATTCTAGAAACGCCGAAACGGGAGACCAGTGACAAAATAGCTAAATTATACTCTCATGCTTCATTTTGCTTGAGATAATTTTTGTCACAAATAGATTTTTGTATTTTTTTTAAAGGTAAATACAAAAATTTAATGGCTAAAAGATAAACGTCAAAGATAAACTTTCCTTAAAATTTAATGGCTAAAAGGATTTGAAACTATATAAAGATTTCGGATTTTACCTTAAGCTCCTTTGCGAGTGTCCCAGCCAAAGCCAACAAAAGGGTTGTCTTCCCAGAACTTGGAGGTCCCAAAAGTAAGGTCATCCTACAAACGTTATATACGCGAAAAATAAGTACAAGTAATCGGAAAAACTGCCATCGAAAGGTATATTCATTAGGCTAATTGCATATATAAAGGCTATCAAGTGTGCTTTGATTTCTTTATAAGGTAACCAACTAATCAAGCCTGACAAAACTATCAAAGTTTGAAAAAATATTATTTAATGCAAGCAAATTCTTTTACAAATACCTAAGCTAACCAGTTTACAACCTTATATACAATTTTTTCAAGTTGGTTACATTCTATGCAATTAGCCATATACATGAGGGTTTATGTTCTTTCTTGTCACCTGCGAGGCTTAACGACACCGCTGACATCATCAAGGATAGTTATATGCCTCTTCATATTCGGAAGTAAACGAAATAAACTCAGTATCCCCTATAAGACATGAACATAGATCAGGAACATCTAGATCTCATAACATTTAAGAACAATGAAACATGTCTATTGAAGTTGGTTTCTTTTACTTACCTCAAGAATATCGATATGAAAGTTTATAAAACTCGGTAAGGCTCGGCTTCCTGTATTAACATCAGCCTCCACAGTCACATGCTCAAATTTCACTTCAATTGTTGGCAGATCAATCCCAACTCTACAAACATTTCAAATCAAACCCAATAATTAACCAATGATCAAAACTTTTAACACCAAATAATAAAACTAAATATGAATTAGTGTGGTACCTATCAAGCCTGCTCCTGAGCTTCAACAAGAACTTCTCATTATCTTCATCAGCAACTTTAACAAATCTATCAAGTAAATGCTTTCTATCTTCTGGTCCAAGATTATCTATATCAACATCAATAGATTCTCCAGTTGATCCAAACAGTAAACCCTTTATCAACCGGTCGAAAGTCGGTAACTTTTCAAGAGAAGCCCATTTAAGAGCCTCTTCATCATCTTCCTCACGTGAAGATTTAGAGAAAACATCCATACCAGAGTTCCTCCATACAGAAGTACTTTCAGATCTTAAACTTGGTGTTCTTGTACTACCAACTGCTCTTAAACTTCCTAATCTTATACTACTAGCAGCTTTATATATATCACTCCCATCCATTGTTGCAAAACACTAATCAAAACTCACCAAATGTTGGTCAAGATCGAAAGATCTTTCTGGGTTTTGTTCTTTAGGCCAAGAAAACCTTAAACCCGCCAAAAAGATTCGAACTTTAGTGTGACAATTCACTTACTTTCGGCAATGTGATCAATGGTGAATGAAAGAAGCTTGAATTTTGCGAAAATCTTTGTGGGTGTTGATCTTTAGGCCAAAAGATTCTAAATTTGTTGTTGGGTATTCACCGAATGATTGTAAAACGAAATGGGTGTTCTGAGAATGTAAGAACAGTGTGTATGTTAGGTGAAATTATTGGTGCAGATATTTATTTTTCTGCAGATGTAAGACTCTTTATAGGAACAGGATGCTGAATTATTTGTTTGAAGATGCTAATTTTGCTTTTTCGAAAGATTACATGTGAAAGAAGAAGCATGCCTACTTGTTGGCCATATTGAAACTGTTTTACTTTGATCTTCTAGAACTAGAATAACACGGTATAGATAGAGTGAATGGCAGAAATAGTCCCTTGAGTATTATTGCCTCAATCAAATTTTCAAAGTTATAGATTTGATTAGGGGTGAGCAAAAGCCAAAACCCGACCCGACCCGACAATTACCCGACCCGACCCGACAATCAAACATAAAATAAATAACCGATTCACTACCCTAAATATCGGGTCGGTTCCGGTTTTTATGTAATCGGGTTTGTCGGGTACTAAGTATAAGAACCGACCCGACATATTTCATTTTTCAACATGTTTTGTTATAAACAATAAACTTAGTATCCGTGTATATGTCGAATTTACCTTCTCTAATATCATCATAATCAGTTATTCTTGTGATACTTATCGCTAATCAAGTATATAAAAATAAATATTATATGCTTTATTGTTTTCGCTTTGACTCCGGAAAGTCAAACTTATTAATATAAATTCTATGCTTTCTTATCGCTTAATCGATTATTCGCCTTTTACCTTATCGTATTCGCTTTGAATGTTATGCCTTCTTGCATTTGCTTTGACTCTGAAAACAACAATAAAACGACACCAAATAAAAAAATAGTGATACATATTAGATAACGTACCTCGTCAATGAATCACGGTAGCAACTAAATCGACTGCAAATTCAATGCAGATGGTTTTTTTCTCTATACGAATGTATTTGTGGGAACATCATGCATTCATTATATATTATATATATTTTAGGGATTCAAGCCCCAATCGCTACTCGGCTATGGCCCAGTCTTTTTTTTAAGTAGCACTTTAGTTCGGTCCATAGGTCCAAGTCGGGTTTCACCATGAAAAGAACCGAGAACCGACCCGACCCGATTTTATATGGAAAATTGGAACCGATCTAAATACCTAGGTGCTTAGGTTCGGGTAGGGTTGGGTATCTTTTCGGTTCGGTTCTTGGTTATTTTCGGTCCGGACCTAAACTTGCTCACCCCTAGATTTGATCAGGGCTGCAAATGAACCAAACGTTTTCGTTCAGCGGGAAGTTTGTTTGTGTCCGTTTGTGAATCGTTCAGCGGGAAGTTTGTTTGTGTCCGTTTGTTTATTAAACAAAGGAACATGAACAATAAATTTTGTTAGTTTAGTTAAATGAACAAACATGAACAGATCTCGCGTTCGTTCATTTATGTTCGTGAATGTTTGGTAATGTGTTCGTTTGTGTCTGATAGTTCGTTAGTGTTTTTAGTTTTTATATTTTATTTATATACTTCCAAACTCCGACAAATAAAATATTTAATAAGTGTTAGTGTATTCAGTGGCGAAGCTTGAGATTTCCAACCGAGGGGTCGAAAACGTATATACCAAAAAAATTTCTATAAGACTGGGAGAACATATATATACCAAAAAAAATTCTATACGAAAACTACGTATTCTCCACTACTAAGCGAAAAGTTCGGGAGGTCGGCCGCCCCCTCCCACCCTATAGAAGCTGCGCCAATGAGTGTATTAAATATTTTGTTCTTGAATGCTGTTTGTATTTATTTGTGTTCATAAACATTAGTTTGTGTTCATTTGCGTCTATCAACGTTTGTCTACGTCCATTACCTAAAGTCAACAAACGAGAAATCGAGAGAGAGATTTTAGGATGTTTATTTAGTTAATTAATGTCTATTTTGTAACTAATAAAAGGTAAAGTTATCAATTTAGAAAGTATAAAATAATAAAAAGGACATCCGTTATAAGAAGGAATAATGAATTTTAATAATTCAAACTTTTAGTCATCGGCCGGAAATGGTCTCAACTTAAAAAATAACCGGTTGTGGTCCCGACTTTTCGTATATTGTAAACCAATGGACTTTTACTAAACAAAACCTTAATTTCTTTTTATCTCCTTATCTTTTTCGGCAACTTTTTCGTATAATTAAACCAATGGAGCTTTACTAAACCGAAAAGGATAAAAAGACAAAAAGAAATTAAGGTTTTTTTTTAGTAAAAGTCCATTTGTTTACAATTTGTGAAAAGTTGGGACCACCACCAGTTATTATTGAAGTTGGGACCGTTGCTGACCAACGACTAAAAGTTTAGGTTATTAAAATCCATTATTCCTTTTAAGAATTGTTATTTTTTTCATTTTAAAGTTCAATTTCCCTTTAAATAATTATAGCTAAATTCATAGTGAGGTACAAAACACATGGATATCGTTTAGCAACTTCATTTCTAAGATACAACTATCATAGCACTAATAAAGCACATGCATCATATGTATCTATATAAGAATTGTAAAAGAGACAAATAAACAATAATAATCTAGATCTACAGTAATAGATATATTATCTTTCTTTTAACGGTTTTTTTTAAGGGCTAACACACTCTAATCAAACCTACTTCAAGCTTTATGCATTGATGTATAAATTTGAGCTCAGCTTGTTAATTAATTTTCAAGCTCTAACTTATTAATAAATTTTAAACTCAGCTCATTTCGAGCTATTTGTTTAGAGTTTGAGCTCGTTTGGTTGATAACTTTTCAAATTGCAACTCAGACTCAACTCATTTACTGTTTGTTATATACTTAGTTTGTAGTTTGTGTGCGTGTATATATATATATATATATATATATTATATATATATATATATATATATATATAACAAGATACATATTATTTAGTTAATTTTTATCATTATTTATAATGTATTAACATTTATTATGCAATCCTATATTTTTAATATAAAATGAAAATAATATACTTAATACATATAATAAAATTAAGAGTAAATTGCACAAAACGTCCTTTATATTTTCTCAAACTTGCAGGTTCCAGCCTTAATGTTTAAAACTTGCCAAAAACAACCTGTACGTTTGTTTTTGTTGCCGGTTCAGTCCTTTATTACTAACCAAGTTAATTATCTCAGTTTATTTCTCTCACATGCCTAACATGTGAGGGTATATTCGTCATTTTGTTTCCTTTTCTTATAAAACCCTCAAAAAACACATCATCAAAACTAAAAACCCGTTGTTCACCGACCTGTACAAACCTCCTTCGATGACTTATCCTGTAATCTCCGACTATAATGTATTGAACCCATATTTGAACCAACAGCCAAGCGGACCGACCACCATCTTCAACCCAGACAAACCCATCACCATCTGAACCACCAACCAACATGCCACCATCAAAACCCTAGTTGTCGTCGTCATCAAATGAAGCGGCTAGAGGCCACCACCTCCACCTCCGACACCACCTTCTCCGCCACCACCTCCACCTCCGACAAAACCCCCAAAATCCCCAAATAACTCCGCCACCATCATCTTCAACTGCCACCATCACCACCGCCACCTGATACATCACCACCGTAGAGAGAGAGAGAAAGAAGAGAGAGAGATCGTAGAGAGAGAGATCGGTGAGAGAGAGAGAGAGACCGTATAGAGAGAGAGGGAGCGGTAGGAGACGCGGCGGTGGTGGGTTTTGATGGCGATGGTGTGATGGCGGTGGTGGGTATGATGTTCTCATCTTCAAATAAAACCCCCAAATCGAACGACGACGGCGGTGGTGGGTTTGATGTTCTTCATCTCCGCCACCACCTCCACCCCCACATCTCCGCCACCACCTCCACAGACCTGCATAAGAGGGAAAGAAGAGAGATAGAGTGAAAGAAGAGAGAGATCGGTGGTGGTGGGTTTGATGTTCTTCATCTTCAAACAAAACCCCCAAATCGAACGACGACGGCGGTGGGTTTGATGTTCTTCATCTCCGCCACCACCTCCACCCCCACATCTCCGCCACCACCTCCACAGACCTGCATAAGAGGGAAAGAAGAGAGAGAGAGAGTGAAAGAAGAGAGAGATCGGCGGTGGTGGGTTTGATGTTCTTCATCTTCAAACAAAACCCCCAAATCGAACGACGACGGCGGTGGTGGGTTTTGTTGTTCTTGGCGGTGGTGGAATGACGAAGGCGGTGGTGGTGGTTGCGACGGGGGTGGGTTCTTGGAGTGGGGGCTAGGGTTTGCGGTGGTGCTTGGCTTCGCGGCAGGAGACAGGGGGCGGTGGTGCTTGACGGTGGTTGTTGGTTGTGGTGGTGGCAGGTGGACGGTGGTAGATGAGGTGGTGGCGGTGTGTGGTGGTGGTGGTAGATGAAGGCAGAGAGAGAGAGATGAATGGTCTGTGTGAGTTTGTGTGTGTGAGTAGAGAAGAGAAGGGTTTTTGGAAAAAAAAAAAAAAACAAACCTAAAATGACAAATATACCCTCACATGTTAGGCATGTGAGGGAATTAAACTAGGATAATTAACTTGGTTAGTCAGAAAGGACTGAACCGGCAACAAAAATAAACGTAAAGGTTGTTTTTGGCAAGTTTTAAACATTAAGGCTGGAACCTGCAAGTTTGAGGAAACATAAAGGATGTTTTGTGCAATTTACTCTAAAATTAAACGTGTTTAAGCATTCGAGTCTAGTTAAACTTGGTATGTGAATCTCAAGATCACTTATTAAACAAGGGCTTGAGCTAGTTTAAATCCGGCTCGATTTTGCTTTTAACGAGCCAATCTAGAATAAATTATATATAACTCGACTCGTTTACAGTTCTAGTCTGATCATCTGTATCAACTTAGTGATATTATCAAAAGAAGTGAAAGTGTAAGCTCTATTAGGATTAGATAATAATATAGGACCTAAATAAACATGATGGCAATAAAAGGATGATTTTGAAAATACAACCTAGTACGATTAATTTGGCATGTGACAAAGTAGTGAAGGACAGGTCCCCCAAGGCCCCAACAGGATGCCTCGTGTTTTATTCTAGCAATTTTTACACTCTTATCCAAATCTTTGATGCTTTCGCCTTTTCTAGTAAAATACATTGATCTACCTTAAAGCATTTTTTGATGTACATTAAAAAACATTTTTCTATAGCGTTTAAAAAAAATTGAATGAAAAATGGTATTCCTATCCCCACTCTATATATTTTGTCTAAGTTTAAATCTGTGACATCCTCTTTAAAAAGCATGTTTCTCTTTCTGTCTAGTGGACTACACTCACATTAGTGTTTTCAAATGGATTATTCAGAATCATAACACATAGAGTATGTTTGGCAAAAGTAGATGTTGTTGGTAGCTGGAGGTTAGAAGCTGGTGGCTGGAAGCCGGTAGCTGTATTTGTAGCTTTTTATATATATTTAGGTGTTTGACAGAGTAGCTGGAGCTTTTAATAAAATGTATAAAATAATCAAAATGGACATTAAAAAGTTGGTACATTAGAAAGTTCATTATTTTTAAAGGTTAAAATAGTCATTTTTTTCCTAAAAGCTTGTAGCTCCTTCTAAACGCTACTAGTAGGAGCGTTTAACCAAAAGCTTCAAGCTCCTAACCTAAAAGCTTCTAGCTCCTTCAACCAAACAAGACTTTTTAGTAAGTTGGAGCTTTTTCTTAAAAGCTTAAAGCTTGAAGCTCATAAAAGCTTCTAAAAGCTTCATGCCAAACATACCCATAATATGAACTAGTAAATATATGTATTAAAATAGAAATTAAAAAAAAATAATACGTAGCTTGTGAAGATAACTTAAAAAACATAGTATTAAAAAATCATGTAAGCATTATTTATATAATTTAGATTAATATTATTATTATTGTTATGATTATTAAATTTCATCAAAATAATGTACATGTTCAATTTAAATAAACTAAGAAATCATCAAAATTGGCTCAACAATTAATCAATTGATTGTTAGTGATTCTATTGCTCATGTAGTATCAAATTAAATATATGTATTTTATATATTGATGTATTTTATATAAATGTCTTAACAAATACAGTTAATAAATACTTTAAAATTAAATGTAAATTAATGTAGCGAATTGAAGTAGTAGCTAGGAAAAAGATGCATGACAAAAATGTAATTCACATACCCCTATGCATAAAATATTTATACCATATACATGCATGAAACGTCTTAAAAGTGAATGAAAATTATTATTTTGTCCTAAAGAGATGTATTTATTATAACATAAATATAGATATGCTATTATGCTCCCTGCCATTAACAAAAGAAAAAAGAGAAATATAATACGGAAAAAACCTAAAGATTTAATAATTTACTCCTTTAAGAACATATCATATGTTTGTTCTTCGTATGGTCGAGGATCATCTTATATACCTCGCTTAATATTACGTATAAGATCACACGCTGTGGAAGGGCTTAAAAAATGGGGCGTTATGTGACATATGGACGTCACGTAACACGCATCAGAAAAGTGGCTTGGTGAAAAAAAGCGAGCGTGGGAAGGCGTGCCGTTATTCGATACGTGCCACCTATTTAAAATTATTATTTTCTATTTAAAAATTATATAAAATCAATTAATTTTAGTTCAAGAACATTAATACTAATGGAATAAAAAACATAAATTTTAAAAACTACAGAAACTAAAAAATAAAAATTAAGTTGTCATGTCCAGACTACGACGAGGAAGATGAAGGTGAAAAATTTGAGCCTTTTATTTTTTTATAAATTTTGTAAAAAATGGGAGAGAATATATGGTTGAGAAGACAATAAATGGATGATTGAGTGTGCGGTTTTTTTTATAAAATTGGTGTAAAATGTGTAAGTATATATAGGGTTTTTAAAAAAGAATGTTTTTTAAAGGTCAAACGACTAGTTAGAATACGACAATCATACATGGCCATGTCCTTAGACGTTTGCCCTTCGCACTGGTGGAGATCCTGAAGCCCATTTGGGTTTGTAGGCGTTGACTCCGCTTGTCGACGCTCACACCGAATTGTGAACAGATTAAGAGTTGACCACTCTAAACTAACAAGCTTAAATTCTCATCATCCTCCACCGCCAATTTGAAAATGCATAAATATGTGCTATCTTTAAACATTTTGACTTTTGAATTGTGTGGAGACACCCTCATTGAGGATTGATCATAGGATATAGTGCTTTAATGGCAAACCAAAATGTTCAATCACGCTATGCATTTCTAGAAGCTTTTTTATTTAATTTGTAACATTCACTAAAACCAAGAGTTCTTATTTGTGTTATAGTTTTATATCCATAGTAGGATCTCTCTATATTATGTTTTTTTTTTTCAATTAAACACATTTGTAAAGTTAGTTACATGAATGATACTTGCAATAAGAATGTTTACGAATTTAAGCATCCTCTTTTTTAAATTATCCGGATATGATCATAATTGTATATTAAATTTTAGCATATGTGGTCTCTAATACTATTTAAGGTTAAACATGTCTGTTAAGTCGACGTATAAAAATAATCACTTGTATTGTTAGAAAATAAAGTAAACTCGTATTTTACTCCTTATGGTTTGACACAAATATTCATTTCAATCCAAATGTTTTTTCTTCTGAATTTTTTAGTTATAAAGTTTGATTTTCATGTCAATTCCAATATAGTTCATTAACACCATCCAACTTTATTGTTAACTTTTTATATTAAACACCAAAATACCCTTTTATATAGAAAACAAAAAAAATACTACACAAAATATCAAACCCCGTGTATTAAACCAAAAAAAAAATCTCAATTCTCTCTCAATAAGATGACGAACCGATGACGAACCGCTAGCCACCCTCCAGCTCCCTTGAAATCTGATCGACCACCTTCACCTGAAACACCCATTAATCGTCGAGAACACTCTCTTCATTAACATGCCACATCTAGCCATCTCCTCCAACACTATACGTGAACAAACACACACCACAATACACCCCGATTTGGGGAGATATAGCAGAAGGTTCCGGTTGCGGCATCAGGCAAAGACGTGGTGTTACTTATGCTCCCTACCTTTAATGAAAAAGAGATATAATATTCATAGTTTTTTATGAGGAGAAATGTCGAGAGAACGCTTTAATAATTTACTCCTGATTATATGAGTTATTACATTTTAATGTTATTCAACTTATTGTCAAAGAGCTTCAGTTGAGACTCATGTTTTTTTCTCTTCGGATGGTTGAGGATCATCTTATATTTCTAGTTTAATATTAGGGATATTGGATTTAAATAACCTTAACTTTCACCAATTGGTTGATAACATTCTAAATTTCGATTTGTACACCAGCACTCCCAACTTTCAATTTATTGGCCGATAACACTCCCTAACTAACTGAACCCTAACCCAGTTAGTTTTTGCTGATGTGGCATCTGATGTTGTCCTTTTTGCTGACGTGGCACCTGATGTGGCTTTTTTGATGACGTGACAATTTTGATGACATGACAGTTGATGTGGCAGGTGACGTGGCATTTTATGATGACGTGGCAGCTGACATCAGCTAACTGCGTTAGGGTTCAGTTAGTTAAGGAGTCTTATCGGCCAATAAGTTGAAAGTTAGGAGTGTTGGTGTACAAATCAAAATTTGGAATTGTTATCGGCCAATTGGTGAAAATTAGGGTTATTTAAATTCAATATTCCTTAATATTATGTATAACTAAATTCGTTTAATTATGAATGGAGTTAAATACTGTTTTCGACCATGTGGTTTGTCAAAAATCACTATTTCAGTCCATTAGTTTAAAAATTGCGATTTCAGTCCCAGTGGTTTCACTTTCGTAACCATTTCAGTCCCTGTGGTTTCACTTTCGTAACCACTTCAATCCATTTATTATGTAAGTACAGGGACTGAAATGGTTGCAAGGTGGACTGAAATGGTTACGAAAGTGAAACCACAGAGACTGAAATCACAATTTTTAAACTAATAGACCGAAATAGTGATTTTTGACAAACCACAGAGACAAAACAAGTAATTAACTCATTATGAATGCATCAAAAGTTGACTCTAACTTCAAGTTAACAAGCTCAAATTCTCATCATCCTTCAATGTCCATTTGAAATACATAAATGTATGTTTGTTATCTTTAAATATGTTGACTTTTGAATCGTGTGGTGGAGACACCCTCATTAACCAAGATGTTCAATCACGCTATGCATTTCTAGAAGCTTTATTATTTAATTTGTAACATTCACTAAAACCCAAAAGTGTCCATAGCATTTTAGCCTAGTGGCATCTTGGTGGTAGGATAAAGCTTTGGGACCAATAGGTCCTGGGTTCGATTCTCACAAGGGTGGTTTCCTCATGTTTATTGGGTTTCCTCTTGAATTGGTGAGGCATTATTGCCTAGTGGAGATGGGTATGATCGGGTTGTTCCGCTCGTGGCATGATGACACTCCGGTGGTCCGTCAGTGATCCAAATTTACCGTTCAAAAAAAAAAAAACCAAAAGTCTTTTATTTATGTTATAGTTTTATATCCAAGATCTCTCTCTATATTACGCTTTTTTTTTTCTTCGAATAAGCACACTTGTAAGTTAATTACACAAATAATCCTTGTATGTTTTACAAATTTAAGCATACTCATTTTTTAAATTATACAGATATGTTCTTAAATGTTTAATAAATTTTAGCATAATTGGTCTCTAACACCAATGAAGGTTAAATATATGTCTGTTAAGTTGATGTATAAAAACAACATATTACTTGTAGTGTTAGAAAATAAAACAAGTCAAATAAACTCCAATTAATGCTTGATTGTTAGATTTTCTTTGCAGCGCGGTTTTGTTGGCCGTTCAAAAAAATAACTATTAAATTTAAGCTAATGTAGGGCTAGTCGATTTGGTAAAGACATGTCTCTGAGAGGAAAAGTCTTGATTTAATTTTGGGCAAAGGAAATAGTTAGAACTATTTGTGTAATAGGGTACGAGCAAGCGTTGTCGTTAAAAGATATTAAATTTAATTATAAACTAAATTTGTTTTAATGATTTTTCCGCTGAAAAAGGTGAATAGTTTAGAATTATGATGTAATAAGATAGGATTAAGCGTTGTTATTATAAAAAACTACTAAATCTAATCATACATAGAATTTGTGAAAACGTTTTAATGATTTTTTTCGACAGACATCAACATGATATACAAGACGTCGAGATTTGTGTGGTTCATATCTCTTCTTTTATTTTTTGAATAATTATAATTGAAAGTGACATAGATATTTTATTTTATGGATGTCGAATCAATGCAAATAAAAATGTTGAAATATTCATAATCATCATCATCATCATATGTGAGTATAATAGAAAAGATGCATAATTGCACATGGATAATATGAGTTTATACAAAATAATTATGTAATTAAACATTAATACGTACGCATAACAAATATCCAAAACTATTCGTTGCTTTTGTATTACTTCTTTTGTATTGTTGTCAAAGTCTACATCGTACCTTGAAATAGACAAGTAGAGCTTAAGCCAACACAACCTTCTACGTTGCTTTATTGAAAGCAAAATTGGACCACCGTTAATCGTAATTTTTATAACCATAGGTAAAGAAGGAGTGAAGTAAAAAAAGTTGATTTTATTTACTAGAATAAGAAATAATCTTAAAATTTTATTTTTTAAATTAGTGGCTAAGATAAAAGTATGAAAAAAAAGATGCAAAGAAATTTTTGAATAACATATTTGTTGACTATCTCTCAATACATGCACATACAGGACATATGCATATTCCCCTATTTTTTAAACGTTCTTTATTTTTATACACGATATATCTTTTAAATTACACCATAAAATCGAGCATCTTTCTTCTTTAATACGATATTAAAACTAAAAAAATCCAAAAAAATGTTTTGTATTTCTATGTTTAAAAATTTTGTGCTGAATATTTTGTATTATATCTTTTGTGCTGAATTTTTTGTACTAAATTTTTTATGTTACTTTTTTTACTAGATTTTTGTTTTATATTTTTTTATAGAAGATTTTTTTGTATTGCATTTTGAGAAAACAAAAATGGTGAGATTTGTATTTTTTTGGATCAAAATACTATTTCATTCTACTTATAAGGAGTGTCACATTTCGTGTTTACAATCCTTATTACCCTATTTAGGCCAAACCTATTTTTTAGTGGATCTCTCTTGAAAAAGATATATACCAGCTTAATTTTAATAAAAAAAAGAGAAACAAGGTTTTCATCAAACAACCCAACTTGTACCACAAATTTATCCATTTTAACCCCAATCAGTTATGACTTTTTACAACTACCTAAAAGTTATTTGCCTCATGTAGTGAAAACAAACTAGAAAACAAGCCATTAGTAGCACTTTTAAAAAACATAGAAATAGATGCTCATCTTAGGTATGAATACAAACAAAACCCATGTGGCTTGGCTTGCTTATAACACTGTAACATCACCTGTGACAATGATAAAAATTCAAACTTACATAATTTACCAACAAACTTTCTAGTTGCCTTCTACTTGTTGACTTTGGGCATGGTAACTCTTTCATTCAAATGATCTTGAAAAAAACTATACTCCATGTTCTACCATCCCCATCTTCCACAAGCACAAAACAATGAAATAAATTGACCAGTAAGCAGTGAGCTTGAACAAAAAATTAATAGCGGCCAGACTCTTAAAAAAATCAATATTTTACACTAAAACAAAATCAGGAAAGTAGCCTTTAAAAAAGATTGTAATCACATATGGAACCCTCTTGGGACCATGGATGGCTATGGTTGCATCATGGGACTTGATGGGTGTATCATGGGACCTGATAGTTATGGTTCATTGTCACTAGGTCAGTTGCAAATTCTTTTAAGAACCAGAAGGACATGATTAATTGATTGTAAATCAGCACGCTTGTTTTTTTTTTACTTGAGACCACCAATAAAACGTATCAATGAAAGTGATCATGGGAAAAGCTTTTAGGGCCCGGAGGGAGCGACCAACCCCTCGAGCTTTTCGCTTAGTAGTGAAAAGTATGTAGTTTTTGTATATAAATTTTTTGGTATATACGTTTTCGGACCCCCGGCTTTATAGAAATTTTTAGGTCCGGTGACTTCCGTCCCCTCCTCGGGTTAGAATTCTCAAGCTTCGCCACTGAAGGTGATAAATTCTATATGTGTTATCGAGTGGATTAACTTAAGGATATGATCAGTAAAAAGAAAAAAATAAATTTTATATATGATTAGCATTTTAAATATGATTAAGATAACATATGTGTCTTTGAGTACACATCATATCAATTTAGTCTCCTCTCAATATTAGTGAGCCCTCAAACAACATGGATCTAAAATTCAACTTGGGTAATGTTCGTTTTACAGAATGGAATGGAATCTTGATGGAATTGGAATGTTGATTTCACTTCTTATTTTGTTGGTTTCAACAAGAAAATGAATTAGAATTGAACAACAACATAAGGAAGGGAAACTATATTCTAATTCCATCCAAATTTCATTCCATTTTACAAAACAAACACACCTAAATTACAAATCAATTTCAATTTCTGCACGCATTCTCATTCCAATTTCATTACGATCACAAACATTACCTTAGTGTTTTCTATAGTTGGATCCGATCATCTCATCCGATTAAGTATCCTTAAACATCTTTCAGTTGGGTTGGTAGGTTATCATGGGGAAACTAGTTGAACCAATAGTTGGATCTGATAGTAAAAAAATATCATCTAAAAACTTATTTACTTTCAGTCTTCATTTGTTTTACTTTAAATACATATACGGTCATCTGGTTTTAGAAACATACGGTGTATTACATTAGTAGGTTATAAACTTGTGTATTACACAAGTTATATAAAAAATTAACAAATAGGTAGTTATAAAGAATTAATATATTATGTTCTATTATAATTGTTTTTTTAATTAGAAATAATAGAAATAAGATAAGCGTGATAATAATCTTGGGCTCATAAAATTGTGACACATAGCACAACTAGCTACTATACTATATGTTGTGAATGTGAAAAAATTGTGCCATGTAGGTAGTAAGGGTTTTCACATTTCACACACATTACATGTATTGTGTAATGTGAATCATTGTCATTACTGTAAAATCGGGCAATTTAGGTCGAAGATGCATACGTGGCTATTGTTCACCTGCCCCTAGCACCCCATCCTTCACTCCCCCTGTAGGTCTCTTTCACCGTGGATCTTGACAAGATTAATAGTCTAATCAAGGGTGCAAAATCCTCTTGATTAGATAAACATAGAAACTAGTTTAAGCTGCAAACACAATCACTTTCAAACTCAGTATTTTATTGATTATCCAATTAGAGGTATACAACGGTGCATATATGTTATTGATCATCATGCCTTTTGGTCTATGTAATGCCCCGTCACTTTTCAACGGTGCATGGTTGCTATTTTCGACAACATAATAGAAAAATCAATGGAAGTCTTCATGGATGATTTTTCTGTTTTTGAAAACACATTCGATCACTGCTTATCTAACTTGGGGTGGATGTTGGCTCGCTGCGAAGAAGCTAACTTGGCATAAATTGGGAAAATGTCACCTCATGCTGCAAGAAGGAATCGTGTTGCGTCTCAAAATCTCCCAAGCAGGGATGGAGGTTGATCGCGCAAAAATTGACACCATCTCCAAATTACCTCTACCATCCTCTGTCAGGGTTATTCAGAGTTTCCTAGGTCACGTAGGTTTCTACTGGCACTTCATCAGAGATTTCTCCAAGACCTCTGACCAGACTCCTTGAAAAAGACGTCACATTCAACTTTAACACTGAATGCATAAAGCAATTCTCTTGTTAAAGGAAAAAATGGTTTCTGCTCCTATCATGATCGCTCCTGATTGGACCCTCTGGTTCGAGATAATGTGCGACGCTAGTGAGTACGTTGTGGGAGCCATTCTAGGATAGAGGAAGGGAAAACACTTTCAACCCATCTACTACGCCAACAAGACTCTAAATGATGCTCAAGAAAACTACACCAGTACTAAAAAGGAGTTACTCGCTATGGTATCTGCGTTTGACAAATTTCATCCTACCTCATCCTCCCAAAGACAGTGTCTACGCTGATCATGCGGCCATCCGCTATCTATTTAAGAAGCAGGATGCAAAGCCACGCCTTATTCGTTGGATTCTTCTTATGCAAGAATTCGACATTGAGATCCGTGACAAGCGTGGTGCCGAAAACACCGCAGCAGATCATCTTTCACGTCTTGAAGATCCTACCTTGGAAAAGACTAAAGAGGAGGTAATTAATGAAATTTTCCTATTGAGTCTTTAGACATGGTAGAACTAAAAGACGATCCTTGGTACGCAGATATCACTAACTACCTAGCAAGCGGTAGAATGGCGAAGGGGTGGACCCATCTTTTCAGACCTAAAGTATTACTTCGATCCTTGTTTAGAAACCATGCCAACCAAGTGATTAAACGATGTGTTCATGGTCGTGAAACCGCCAGTATC
Organism: Scalesia atractyloides; assembly: GCA_947069175.1. Lineage (NCBI taxonomy): Eukaryota > Viridiplantae > Streptophyta > Magnoliopsida > Asterales > Asteraceae > Scalesia > Scalesia atractyloides. Next base: position 3,423,505 of record CAMTDV010000014.1, read on the forward strand.
CTCTGACATTTCCACGAAGAGCCATGCGGAGGACATCATGGTGCAAATTTCACCGTTAAAAAGGTGTTTGATAATGGGTTCTATTTGCCAACCATATACAAAGACGAACATACCTGAGTAAAAACCTATGATGCATAACATCTCATCTAAAAATAGCAAAGGAAAATAGCAAACGATATCGCGACTCCGTTTGATAAAGTAAAAGCCACCCTGCTGCTCTCACAACCGAAAAATATGGGTTGAATAGTAAAGAACTCTTGAAAGCTTGTACAGATAGAGAAATACTGCTCATGAAAAGAAACTCGTTCGTCTATATATTCAAATTGTTCCAGCTACTTGTCATGGCTTTCATAGCTATGACGGTGTTTTTCAGAACCGAGATGCACAAAAGGGATCTAGACGATGGAGGGTTGTATATGGGTGCTTTATTTTTTGGAGTTACTATAATTATGTTTAACGGGATGTCTGAGATTTCAATGACTATCGCAAAACTTCCGGTTTTCTACAAGCAACGGAATTTCCTTTTTTACCCTCGTGGGCGTATGTTCTTCCATCATGGATCATAAAGATTCCCGTTTCGTTTCTTGAAGCTGCTGTTTGGACATTTCTCACTTACTATGTCATGGGATTTGATCCTAATGTCACACGGTACCTACTCTTCACTACTAATTGAAAAGACACATCTATCTTTTTATTTACTAATTATTTTTTTTTCAAAATCTTGCAGATTCTTCAAACATTACCTTATACTGTTGCTTGTTAACCAAATGGCTTCTGGATTGTTTCGGTTCATTGGAGCAATGGGTAGGAGCATGATCATTGCAAACACGTTTGGTTCATTTGCACTTCTCTTAGTGTTTGCTTTGAGTGGTTTTATCCTTACACGAGGTACAATATTATACAGTTCAGAAACATACAAACTTGAATACTTTTTTTTGTTTTTGCCAACCAACAAACGTACGGTTTTTCTCATTGCAGATGATGTCAAGGGTTGGTGGATATGGGGATGTTGGTCATCTCCCATGATGTATGCTTGAATGGAATAGCCGTTAACGAATTTCTTGGCCATACTTGGAGAACAGTAAGTCACATGAAGCTTTGTTATATTTACAGATGGCAAGTACTTTTTAGTTGGGTTAACATTTTAATATGTTTTTTTTTGTGTCGTATATAGCCTTTGGACGGTTCAACGGTTGGGAAGTTTTCTATCACAGGAAGAGGGTTCTTTGCAGAAGCTTATTGGTATTGGATCGCACTCGCCGCCTTACTTGGATTTATTCTCGTCTTCAACGTCTGTTTTGCTTTTTCTCTCGCCTTCCTCAATCGTGAGTTTTCTTATCTTTGTTCTTAATATCGAATCTTATCATAAATTTAGATGTCATTTCGTAACATTGGTTATCTGCTTCTATAGCTTTTGGAAAAACTCAAGCCAATGTATCGGAAGAGGATGAAGTGATGCAGCTGTTGAATTAACATCTAGAAATAATGAGGGAAGTCAAAACAAGAAAGGAATGATCCTTCCATTTGAGCCACATTCAATCACCTTTGATGACGTCAAATACTCTGTCGATATGCCACAGGAAACGTTACTCATATATGATTGATACGGGTCACTTTCTAATACGGTTCAAATGGGTCAGGCCAGATGGACTTTTACTAATTGACTTATGAATAATATATAGGAAATGAAAGATAGGAAATGAAAGATCAAGGGTGACTGAAGACCGATTGCTGCTACTTAAGGGTGTTAGTGGGGCTTTCAGGCCTGGTGTTCTCACCGCTCTAATGGGTGTAAGTGGTGCTGGAAAAACTACTCTTATGGACGTGTTAGCGGGTCGAAAAACAGGCGGCTATATCGAGGGTGATGTCAGGATTTCCGGGTATCCTAAAAAACAAGAAACATTTGCCCGGATTTCTGGTTATTGTGAGCAAAATGACATCCATTCGCCTCATGTGACCGTTTACGAGTCTTTGCTTTACTCAGCATGGCTCAGGTGATGTTGATGAACACAAGAGAAAGGTTAGTTAAATACCCGTGCTTAACAAGATCGTTTAAGAAAAGCTACTTTTTTAAGTTTTTAAGACTGAATGAGTGAATGCTTTTGTTATACAGATGTTTGCTGATGAGGTTATGGACCTTGTGGAGCTAAACCCAATAAAGGATGCACTAGTGGGGTTACCAGGTGTTAACGGACTATCAACAGAACAGAGAAAAAGGTTAACGATAGCGGTTGAGCTCATGGCTAACCCGTCCATAATCTTTATGGATGAGCCAACCTCTGGGCTAGATGCTAGGGCTGCTTCCATTGTTATGAGAACGGTTAGGAACACAGTGGACACAGGAAGAACAGTTGTTTGCACCATTCATCAACCAAGCATTGACATTTTTGAAGTTTTTGATGAGTTGTTCTTGATGAAAAGAGGTGGACAAGAGCTGTATGTGGGACCCGTAGGTCGGCATTCTTGCGAATTGATTGAGTACTTTGAGGCCATCGATGGTGTAAGTAAGATTAAAGACGGATACAACCCTGCAACATGGATGTTGGAAGTCAGCACTACAGCACAAGAACTCGCACTTGGAGTTGACTTCACCGAAATCTACAGAAACTCTGAACTTTACAAGTGAGTGCACGATCCATCACTGCAGATTTGACAATCTTTTTCTCGAAAAGTTATCTTATTTTTGTATTTTTTATCGATTTTGCAGGAGAAACAAAGCCATGATTGCTGAATTAAGCGTACCACGCCCTGGAACCAAAGATCTGTTCTACCCAACTCAATACTCACAGTCTTTCCTAGTTCAGTGTGTAGCGTGTCTCTGGTAAACAACGGTGGTCGTACTGGCGTAACCCGCCATACACTGCCGTACGTTTCGTGTTCACCACCTTCATCGCAGCTGTGTTCGGTACCATGTTTTGGGATCTCGGCGGCAAAAAGTAAGTACCATTGTTTATCCTCCCTACGATAACCATATTCTAAATGCAACATGTGATTAACCGAGTTTTGTATTTCAGGAATACCCAACAGGATCTGATGAACGCGATGGGTTCAATGTATGCAGCGTGTCTCTTCTTAGGAATCCAGAACGCGTCAGCGGTTCAACCCGTTGTAGATGTTGAACGAACTGTTTTCTACAGAGAAAGAGCGGCCGGAATGTATTCTGCTTTGCCATATGCTTTTGCTCAGGTTTTGGTCGAAATCCCATACGTGTTAGCGCAAACAGTGGTGTACAGTGTCATCGTCTACTCCATGATCGGGTTCGACTGGACCGCTGCTAAATTCTTTTGGTACTTGTTTTTCCAACTGTGCTGCTTCCTCTACATGACCTATTACGTTATGATGACCGCGCCATCACCCCCAATGCCAATATCGCTGCCATCATTGCCGCCTCGTTCTACGGAATCTTCAATCTGTTCTCGGGATTCATCATTCCACGACCCGTAAGTGTCCCTATTGATTTATTTATTTTTTTACTAAACTTTTTCTAGTTCTAAAATGTGATTGATGATATCAACAGAGCATTCCTGTGTGGTGGAGATGGTACTACTGGGGAAACCCGTTAGCATGGACCCTTTACGGGTTGGTTGCTTCGCAGTTCGGGGACTTTGAGGATACACTTAGCAACGGTGAACGCATCAAAGATTACTTGGATCGACATTTCGGTTTCAAGCATGATTTTCTAGGGGCTGTTGCGGGTGTCCACGTTGGCTTGGTTCTGCTCTTCGCCTTCATCTTTGCATACTGCATTCGATCCTTCAATTTCCAGAAAAGATAGATATTTTTGTTTTCACATTTCATACGTTATTTTGTTTATCTACTTGTAATAATGTTAATTTTATTCAATATATATAAGATCAAAAAATAACTTATTTTTTGCCCACTGTCAGTTGCCTTGATTGATCTTCAATTATGATATAATGCTTATTCAATAATTAATCTATTATATCATATATCAAGTTTGGAATTTTCCTGTTGTTTATTCAAACATAATCTTTATTAAATATTAATGTGTCACATTTCATGTGTTATAAATAGGCCAATTTGTAGAATGTACATTTCATCATTCACAGCCTAAATCAACCAAAGATCGGTAAAATCAACCGTAAACATGCATAAACCACCTACGATCGACTTCACAAACAAGAGAAACTTGAAACCCGGATCAACCTCATGGCTAGCAAATTAGCAACTTCCATTGAAGCGACGCGTGCGCTTGAACAATACGGTTGTTTTATAGCAGAGTTTGATAAAGTAACTCCTGCACTCAATGATGCAGTTTTTAAGGGCTTACAAGATTTGTTTGATCTCCCTAGTGAAGTTAAAGTACAAAACAAGTCAACAAAGCCCTTGTATGGATATGTTGGTCAAATACCATTCATTCCTCTTTATGAAAGCATGGGCTTTGATTATTCCAACACAACTGATGGAGTTAAGAGTTTTGTTGATGTCATGTGGCCCAACGGAAACGAAGCTTTCAGGTAACTTACATCCTTAATTACCTTATTACCAACCCGTTTTGACCCGTTTCAGCATGAACCTGTTTTGACCCATTACCTGACCTTTACTTTCATGTTAACTAGTGCAACTGTGCTAGCTTACAATAGGCTAGTGGCTGAGTTGGAGGAAATGGTGACGAGAATGGTGTTTGAAACATACGGCGTAGAGAAATATTTAGACGCGCATAGGAAAATGGTGACGTATCTTTGTCGGGGCATGAAGTACCGAGCACCAGAGAAAAACGAAACTAATATGGGCTTTGTTCCTCATACCGACAAAGATTTCATCACTGTTTTGCATCAGAATGGAGTCAACGGTTTAGAAGTCAAAGCAAGGGACGGCCAGTGGTTCACTGTTGAGCTTAAGCCTTCATCATACATAGTCATGTCAGGCGATGGAGCCATGGTTGGTTATGCATTTATCATATTCAACATGTATATTATCATATTCTACAACTAAAGTATTCACACTTTTTTATCAGGCTTGGAGTAACGAAAGATTGTATTCTCCTTTTCATCGAGTTACAATGAATGGAAATGAAAGTAGATATTCCATTGCACAATTTTCATTTCTAGAAGGGATAGTAGAAACACCAAAAGAGTTTGTTGATGAAGATAATCCGCTGCGGTTTAAGCCATTTGATCATCTTAAATATCTTGAATTTTATAGCAGGGAGGAAAACCGAACACTTGAAAGTGCCTTAAAAGCCTATTGTGGAGTGTGAGATTTGATGTTCATCTGAGTGGGTTGATCTTGATGTGTTTAAGTGTGTGTGTGTGCGCGCGTGTGTGTAATAAGTTTTATGTTACCTTTGTAATGTATGTATCATGCATGGATTGTGTGAAGGGCATTAGGTACTTTAAGTCCTAATGTTTCCTTAGTGCATGGGCAGTATGAATTAAGAATAAAGTTTCCATATGTAATTTTAGTCTTCATGTATAAAATCTTGTGCTCTTAGGTCTTCATTATTCTTGTACTTTTGGTTCATCTTGCAAATTCTCTGTGGGTGTTGTTTGGATCTGATTCACATTGAGAGTGAGTTTTTTTTTGGTAAATGTTAAAAAAAAGATGAGATAATATATCCATAGACCACAAAAATATTGTATATGTTATGTACATAGACTACCCAAGTATGACTTTTTTGTTTTTATTTTGGTGATGTTCTATGTGAAATGGCTGTTACACCCATGATAAAACTCTAGATATAAAATAGCCTAATGAAGTGTATTGGCCAATAGGATAATAAGAAGGATTCAAAAATATTAATTTGTAGTATATAGTTAAGTAGTGGGATTACTCGCGCTTCGTAGCGAGCTTTAAGTCGGATTCGGTTTGTGCGGTAACGGTTATTGGAATATCAATCAAAAGAGATATGACGAAGAGAATGTTTATATGTGTTTTACATTGATTGAAAATCATAAAACCGAATATGGGTACCGGTATCGGCACTCACTGTGGCTTACGGTAGAAAAAATTACTATATTGCAAATACAACTCCATTTTTAATGAACTATATTCCGTCACGTCAAAAAAACAAAAAAAAAAACGGTACCGCTACCAATGTTTTTCAAACAGCATCGGCCCGATTCCTCGTAGTAGAGAAAGATTAAAAGTAATTATAAAAATATAATATTATAATACAGAGAGTTAATTATAATATAATACAAAAAATGTAAAGTAAAAAAACTAAATAAAACAATAATAAAAAACTTCAATAAAACTACATATACCTTCAGATAACCAAGTGTATCAATTAAAAAGAAAAACTATTTACAAAGTTTGCTAATTGTTATATTACTAATACTAATAATACTAATACTAATACTAATTACTAATGTATCTATAATTTATTAGTACAAAAGTGGGACCAAATAGACGATTACAAAGTTTCATGGGATAAAATACAAGCTTTGATCTAATAAGAATTGTATATGATGATTTTTAATATCTGTCTGTCATCTCTATAATCAAATAATAAAAGTGAGGTGAAACCTCTATTGATTTAGTCAAATTTAAGACAATGGTTATTTATAATATATATATATATATATATATATATATATATATATATGTTACAAAGTTGATTCATAAAACACTGAATTGATGTGTATATTTGTGTATCTCATTACAAAGAAAGGTATATAATTTATAGCACAAAAACCGTAATCTAAATATAGTAGACAGGCTTGGTTTACGGCTGGATTTACAGCTGTTTACTAGCTGTCTTTGACCCTGCTAATCTTGGGAGATGATGCTTGACTGATCCCGCAAATCTCTGATATCTTTTATTTTTAACACTCCCCCTCAAGTTGAATAGTCGGATTTCCAAAATTCAACTTGCCCAAACAATCGCTGAAAATTTTCCCGTTAACCGCTTTTGTTAGAATGTCAGCAAGCTGATCCTTTGATCGAACGAATGGTAGTTCAATCGTACCATCTTCCAATTTTTCTTTGATGAAGTTCCTATCAACTTCCACGTGTTTAGTTCGATCATGTTGTACTGGGTTTTCTGAAATCTGAATTGCAGCTTTATTATCACACATAATCTTACTTGTTTCTTTTGACGGAAAACCAATCTCAGCTAAGAGTCTTCGCATCCACATGGCTTCTGTTAATCCTCGAGCTATACCTCTAAATTCAGCTTCTGCACTTGAAAGAGCAACCACCTTTTGTTTTTTACTTCTCCAAGTAACAAGATTCCCACCGACTAAAGTGAAGTAGCCTGTTGTTGACCTCCGATTTCCCTTATCTCCTGCCCAGTCTGCATCGGTATAGATTTGAACATTTAGGTGTCCATGTGATTGAAACAGGACTCCGTGACCTACTGTTCCTTTGAGATATCTAATAATTCTCCAAACTGCTTCCATATGTGACTGTTGAGGTTGGTGCATGAACTGACTTACTACCCCTACAGCATAGGCGATGTCTGGACGAGTATGTGAGAGATATATTAGTTTTCCCACCAGCCGTTGGTATCTTTCTTTATTTGCTAATTTTGCTCCTTCTTCCATATAAAGCTTTTGGTTTACACTCATAGGAGTATCTGCTGGTTTGCAATCGATCATTCCAATTTCTGCCAACAGGTCTAAGACATACTTCTTCTGACTAATGAAAATTCCTTGTTTTGACCTTAGTACTTCAATTCCGAGGAAATACTTAAGTCTGCCCAAATCTTTCATTTCAAATTCAGCAAACAAGTTTTCTTTTAGTTTTACCATTTCTTCTTTATCGTTCCCTGTAATGATCATATCATCTACATAGATAATTAGGCAGGTTACGAATTTTCCTCTTTTTTTGAGAAACAAAGTATGATCAGCATTACTCTGTTTATATCCAAACTTTTTCATAGCAACCGTAAATCTGCCAAACCAAGCCCGGGGGGATTGCTTCAAACCATAAAGAGACTTCTTCAGACGGCAAACTTCTCCAGCTTTGAACTCTTTTGTGAATCCTGGAGGAGCATCCATAAATACTTCTTCATCTAGGTCCCCGTGTAAAAAGGCATTTTTTACATCAAACTGTTGAAGTGGCCACCCTTCATTTGCGGCTATCGAAAAAAGAACCCTAATTGTGTTCATTTTTGCAACCGGGGAGAATGTTTCAGCATAATCAATCCCATGTGTCTGGGTATACCCTTTTGCTACCAGTCGGGCTTTATATCTCTCAATTGTACCATCGGGTTTATACTTAATCGTATAGACCCAACGACACCCCACGGATTTCTTTCCCAATGGGAGAGTACATTTTTCCCAAGTATTGTTCTTGATTAGGGCTTCCATTTCTGTTTTCATTGCTTCCTTCCAATGTTTAGATTTTAAGGCTTGATCCACGTTTGTAGGAGTTTCTTCGGAATAAACAGATGAGATAAATGCTTTGGCTTCCTTAGTGAACTTTCCATTAGCCACACTAGCTATAGAATAACTAGATCTTCTTGGTTCTTTTTCAGGAGAATACCGTTTCGGAGGAACCCCTCTGTTTGTTCTAGGGGGTAACACATATCTTGATGGTGGTTCTTCTTGTCTGGATTCATCTGCCTGCAAATTTTCCGCTTGTTCTGTGGCAGTTTCATGGTTAGAAGTATTGGTATCTTCGCCGTCATTAGAAACTTCAAAAGTATCACCAGACTGAATAGGATGAGTATTACTTACCTCGGACACCAGGTTAGGAGGAACATTAGGACCTTCAGTGGCACTGAAATTGGACTCTGGTGACTCTGTAGTTGGTACATAGGGAACATATTTTAACCAACTTAGTGTGTCTAAACATTCCTTTTCCCCCTGACCACTGAGTTGGGAATTGTAGTAATACTCGGTTTCAAGAAAGTCACAGTTCATTGTAGTGAACATATGACGTGTTTTTGGATTATAACACCTGTATCCCTTTTGATTCTTCCATACCCAACAAAGATACATTTTTCAGCACAAGGGTCAAGTTTGGTTCGATCTGATTTAGGTATGTGAACAAAGGCAGTACATCCAAAGATTCGTGGTTGAAGAGTAAGAACTGAGGGTAGTTTGAAGAATTTTGAAAGGGTGTGTAACGGAGTGTTAAGTTTTAGGATATTTGTTGGGAGTCGGTTGAGAAGATAGGTAGCGGTAGCAAGGGCTTCAGGCCAAAAATATTTCGGGACCTGGGATTCGATTAGGAGAGCTCGTGTCATTTCCAGCAAAATGCGATTTTTCCTTTCGGCGACACCGTTTTGTTCTGGGGTGTTTGGACATGTAGTTTGGTGGATTATTCCCTTGTTTTGGAAAAACAATTTAAACGAGGTATTAACAAACTCACCGCCATTATCGGATCGGAATATTTGGATGTTTGTTTGAAATTGTGTTTGGATCATGGCGTAAAACATAGTGAATTTTTCAAAGACTTCGGATTTGTTTTTCAAAAAATAAACCCAGGTCATTCGGGTACAATCATCAACGAACATCACAAAGTAACGAAGGTTTTGCCCCCCAAGAACTGGGGCAGGACCCCATACGTCAGAGTGGATTAATGAAAATGGCAAAGCGGCCTTAGTATTATTGGGTTTAAAGGTTTTTCTATGGCTCTTTGCTAAAACGCATGTTTCACAATGTGACATAGAATTAACTGGAAATAGTTTTGGAAATAAAATATGCAAATAATTTGCAGAAGGATGACCTAATCTTCGGTGCCATAGCCAAGCTTCTCGTTCCGATGTCCCATGAGTCAACATCACAGCACCACTTTGAGTCACCTCATCCACATTATATAACCCTTGATTTTCAATGCCACGCCCAATGATCACTCCCGTCCTGATATCCTGTAAAATACAAAACGTAGGGTACATTAGGACAATACAGTTGAGTTCTTTTGTGACGTGACTGATGGAAAGCAGTTTATGTGATAACGAGGGAACATAAAGACAATTAGAGATTTTTATTGTGGGTGAAATCTCAATAGTCCCTCCCGATTTTACATCCATTATTCCTCCGTTTGCCGTTTGAATATGCGTTTTTCTGGTTTGGTTGTTGAAATAATATCCGACAGCTCGTAAGTCATTGTGTCGGTCGCGCCACAATCGAAGATCCATCGTTTTTGTTTTTTATGGGTTTCTTGGGCCATATTAGCATTTCCCTTATCTCTAGGGACTAAATGTGACATGTTTGGTCTTTTATATTGGTTAAAAACACAAGGGTTTGAGGGCTGCGCCCCAAACCCGTTACCTGTAGCGTCTTCTTCTTCTTCATATGTACCAGCCATTCCGCCGAAACCAGTCCTGCTTCGGCTTCCATCTCCGGTGACATCTCGGGTGCCGGTGCTGGATGATTTCCCTTTTTCTTTCACCGTAGCCTTTGTGCTCTTCTTATGGCCATCCGACCACCATTCCGGATACCCGACGAGTTTGAAGCATTGTTCCTGGGTATGCTTTGTCATGCCGCAATGATCACATTTGAGGTGAGTTTTGTCATCTTTGTTACTTGATCCGGTTCTTTTTACATCGATCCGTCGGTAGCCTTTTGATGCAAGCCCTAACCCTTCGATTTCAGAGGCCATTAAACCCACTGTGATACCCTGTGTGTCATTGAGAGGTGTTCCCAGAATGTTCTGGTGAGCGGCCTCCTTGCGGACAGTGGCGTATGCAGTTTCTACGGTTGGAAGGGGTTCTAACCGGAGTATTTCCCTTTTTATAGGCTCATATTTCCGGTTGAGAGCGTTTAGAAACTGAAACAGTTTCTGTTCCGTCCTGATTTTGTGATATGCTTGGATATCGGTTGGGCAGGTCATCGGGTTTGGGTCAATCCGATCAATTTCTCTCCATACTCCTTGGAGTATAATCCACAATTCTTCTAGGGAAAGATTGTTCTGTTTGATTTCATTCGCCTTGACGTGTAGGTTGAAGGTTTGGAGCTTGTCACGCCCACTGCTATATGTTATAGCCAGGGCCTCCCACAGCGATTTTGCTGTCGGAAATTCGGTTAGATTGCTGGCGAGGGTTGGTTCGATGTTTTGTATGAGCCATGAGAAGACGACTAGGTAGTCTTGTTCCCATTGTTCATATTCTTCGCTGGTTTGGTTTGGTGGATTGGTTGATAAATGGTTTAGAAAGGCTTTTGATTTACCGCCTATGGCTACCCTCATCATCCGGGTCCATAGAGCATAATTCTGGCTGTTGAGCTTGAGGTTTATTTGAAGGTTATCGGACAGTTTCGGGTTTCGGTTTTGTGGGTTGAGGCCATTCTTGAGCAGATTGGCGATTTGGATTGATAGATCTTCTCCCAAGTTACCGGCTTCGGCCATGGCAGCTTGGTTGAGAGGATGATTGGTTTGGGTAAGTGATGAGCAAGGTAAATGATGAACAGGTCAAGAACGACACTGCTCTGATACCATGTTACAAAGTTGATTCATAAAACACTGAATTGATGTGTATATTTGTGTATCTCATTACAAAGAAAGGTATATAATTTATAGCACAAAAACCGTAATCTAAATATAGTAGACAGGCTTGGTTTACGGCTGGATTTACAGCTGTTTACTAGCTGTCTTTGACCCTGCTAATCTTGGGAGATGATGCTTGACTGATCCCGCAATCTCTTATATCTTTTATTTTTAACAATATTATATAATATATTTATATATATATATATATATATATATATATATATATATATATATTTTATATATATATATTAAAATTTGGACAAAAAGGTTTTGCGAACCCACCCGACCATTTTCACACCTCTTGCATGCTATTCGAAAGCCACGAATTCAGAACTACTATGATATATATATATATATATATATATATATATATATATTATATATATATATATATATATATATATATATATATTTTTAAGAATAAAGTTTCCATATGCAAAACTTAGCTTTTCGTATCATTTTTCAAATAACAAATGATATTTGTAACAGATTAAAACCATTTCACGTAAGACTTTTAACACGACAAAAAAAAGATAGACCTAAAAGAAAATTAAATAAGAAAAGAGGTCATTTTTCAGACCACCATGAAGACAAAAGAGTTGTATAATAATTCAACCAACAAATTTTTAGATGTAGACATGTTGTTTACCAAGTATTATTGTAATCAGCTAATTAGGACCATCTTAATTAGAGTAATATGAAAGCTACCATAAAAGTTAAAAATCATACAATCATACACTCAAATAATGGCAAAAAGAAATCACATTTACATTAAAGAAAAAGACCATAATAGACAATCGATTATTAACAAACCCGGAAATCAGAATCATGGTAAGCTTAACAATAAATTTATCAGCCAATCTGCAATTATTATCGATTTATATCACGGTCATGCATCAATCATATGGAAAAAAGGACAATCATTTGAAGAACATATAAACTTATTAATCTGCACCAAAGGTTATTCTCTTTGACTAATGAATGAACAACAAGATCATTCCAAACTTGACGATAATTAACACAAAGTTTAATTTATTTGTTTCAAATGGACCAGTGTTGATATTGATATCTTGATATGTGTATATCATTATATTTAGTAGTATCAGCTAATTAACTAATCTATCCACATAAATGATTATTCACTATATAACTAAGGAACAAAGATTTCAATCATAATTTTTCAATAAAAAAGTACAACCAGTCAGTATTGCATGATTCACATGATGTCCTTTCTTTCTAGAATGGGCCAAAGTTGATGTTGATCTCCTACCATTTATGTACTTTAATAGTTAATAAAATCATGATACAATTTAAAAATAAATGTTCAAGTCATAAAAAAAAGGCTATATATAAGCACCCTAACCAATAGGTATAACAAAATGTGTGATGATTAAGATAGGACACATAGAGTATAAAACCTGGTGAACAAAAAAGAAACAATTGTGAAATAATGGGTTCCTTACAGCAACCAAACCTTCCTGTTATTGAATTCTCTGTAAAACATTTAGACACTGCTTCAAGTTCTTGGGCCACAAAGTGCGTTGAAGTTACGCACGTACTTGAAGAATAGGGTGTTTCATAGCCACATATGATGGAGTGTCCCAAGAACTACATGATGCAATTTTCCTTGCATCACAAGAGTTATTTGATCTTCCTACTGAAGTTAAAGTTTTGAACACTTCAGATACACCATCGCATGGTTATGTCGGGCAAATACCTGTTATTCCTCTTTATGAAAGCTTAGGCATTGAAGATGCAACCACTACACATGGAGTTGAAAGATTCACAAAACTCATGTGGCCCTCCAGAAAAGATGGTTTCAGGTATTATTTATGTGGCTATTCAGCTTGCATTTTATCTGGTTCAAACATGTAGAATTTAGAGAATTTACTTAAAAGGAAATATATGTAAAACATGTTGAAGTTCTTCAAATTTGTGTTGTTAGATTTTAATGCGTAAAACCCTTTCGAAAAAGCTACAGATAGATTACTAGTAAAATGAATATAGTTTATATCTGACACTCATCATCATCATCATCTTCATCATCGTACTCAGTAAATCTCATCAATAGGAAAGCTAAGATAGGGTTTGAGGAGGGTAAGATGTAGACAGTCTTAACTATACCCCATAGGAATATAGAGGGTTGCTTCCAGTGAGACCCCCGACTCGATAAAACTACAAATAAGAATCTTTAGACAATAAGGGGTCTAGAGAATGTACATATTTCATTACTTACATTCAACTTTTAAACAAGTTACACAAAGTGTATTTTTGTAATACATATAATCTACTAAATAGTTAAACTATAAACCGATCGTTACTAAAATAATCTAATTTTACTAATTACTTATTAGAAAGGTCAAAATTTTGGACTAAAAAATAATCTGAATGCACCTTTTTATTACTTGCATTTAACAACTATAATGTTTCAGTGAAAGTGTGTTAAAGTACACAAAGGCTACAGCAGAACTGGATCAGATAGTGATGAGAATGGTTGCAAAAAGCTATGGAATACAGGATCACTACGAATCGCTTCTCGGGTCAACAACTTATCTTCTAAAACTCATAAAATACCTAAGTCCTCAAGGGGATGATAGAAATATGGGAATTGTTCCACACACAGATAAGACTTTCATGTCCATTCTTCACCAAAATGAAGTAAAGGGTTTAGAGATCAAATCAAAGGATGGGGAATGGATTGAAGTTCACCCTTCACCATCATCTTTTATAGTCATGGCAGGAGATGCTTGCATGGTATTCAAAGTTACTTATATTACAAAAAACGAATAACAGCCAACTTATATTACATGTAAAATAAAAACAACTTATATTACGCGTAAACGAATAACAGCCACATATGCAAAAGTTTAATTATGTGGAAAAAAGAGATTAAAGCTTATTTACAGTTTAAAAACCTATAAAACTTTAAAACATTTATATTAAAATTATTTTGAATTGTAACATTGAAATGACATATAAAACCTCAAACAACAAAGTTTTGAAAGATCAGCCTAAAAATGGGTGCTACTATTTGAACAAGTTATTTTGTTGCTGCAGCTGGTAATGAAGTACAACTTACTTTCTATATTGTGTCTAACTAAAAGTTGGTTTGCTAAAATTTGAAAGACTATGAAGCTTGTTTCTTTTGTTAGGCATGGACAAATGGAAGGATCGAGTCATCGTGGCACAGGGTGATGATGCAAAGGAGCGCAGATAGATATTCGCTAGGGCTATTTACGTTTATCCGTGATCTCAAAGTAGAGGCACCTCAAGTACTTGTTGATGAAAACCACCCTCTACAATATGAGGCATTTGATCACTACAAATATCTTCATTATCATGCATCAGCTGAAGGAATGAGATCAAAGTTCCCCCTCAAATCCTACTGTGGAAATTGAAACACTCTTCCTGGCCCATTGTTTAGTTATTTCTATGTATGCTTTTAAGTTTGCTTTTGTTTCTCATTTCCCATTGTCCAAGTATTAATCTCTTAATTAATGCATTGTGTTTGGTTTCTTAAGAACACTTGGCCAGATTACTTGCACCATCTCTTGTCACATACAAAGTTGTTATAAGACTAAAGACGCGAAGATGTCCCTAGTTGGCCTAGGCGCAAGGTTCGGGCCACATACACATCATATCAATAAAAATGCAAAAAGAAGATATTTTCACAAATAATAAACTTAGTTTAGCTTTATACTCAAAATATCAAAGATAGTTGAATTATATATTATGCATCAAATAAAGATAGAAAGAAACAACTAAAGTAACAAAAACATCAACCAAAAAGTCATTAAACACATCACATTACACATTTCTCTCTACATTTTATCTTTTTTTCCATGGTATAGAACCTCACTGTGTGATACATAAATTAATTAACTTACTTGATCACATGGTAGTGGACTCAGGTCACAATCTCTGAAACTTCATGGCGATGGTCTTTTTGAAAAGTTAACGTCAAGTAAAAACCCTAGCTTTGGAAGAAACGGTAATTCTTTTTTTTTTTTTGAACGGCTAACTGCTTTCCACGTGTAAACCCACCCTTTCGGAGCTATGTCCAAAGGCCGACTACTCGACCACCGCTAGAAAGCGTAGCACACCCCTGATGCGCAGAAACCCCGTGGAATAGGTAAAACTGCGCCCCCCTTGGACTCGAACCTGGGTGTTTGGGTTTCGGGTCTTCATGCACGATAGTGGACTCAGACGGTTGGGCCCAGCAGGATGTTCTACATGCCCAAGTGCCTAACAAATCACTTTTTTTTCTTATGGGCCCAACAAATCATTAGCAACCATGCAAATTCATCTTTCTTAAAAGAAAATTTGTGATTTTGTTTCTTTTTATGAACTTTTTTTTTCTTTCTAAGGCGATTAAATTCGAATTCAAATAAATCTAATTTCAGGTGAGTTGGAATCAAATTCGAATATATATTATAAACTTCAAATTCGAATAACCCAAAATCCGACTTGTTTCCACTCAATGAACACCATTTGGAATACATATTTAATGAATCACTATACCTATCTTTTAAATATCATTTTGATGTAAGGAATTTTCTAAACTTGCCTTTTAATGATGAACTATATGTGAAACCATGTAATTAACTTTTTGAGTATTTGCCAATGATGTCATGTAATATGGTTGAGGCATTCTGACCCCGAAGCCCAGGTTCGACCAATCTATTACACTTTGGGTGGGGGCACTCAACTGGCTTGGTGGTCTTTGTGGGTTTTCTTCAGTAAAACGTTGTGTCACTCTCTATGTCAGTGTCGGCCGTGTTGTAATGAACAATCGTCTAGTCTTGGTGGGACTGAGCCTCCAATGGAAGGTGTGATGATTCGATGTAGATAATTTGTCATTAAAGAAAAACTTTTGACTATTTACTTTTTCGAAAGTATGTTTATTTTAGGCCTAAACTACAAGTAAAATAACCACTAAATATCTGAAAATATTTTTGGTTCGAAAACAAAAAATAGTTAGAGAACTAGAACCAAATTTAAGTATATACTTTATTTAACACTAAAACCTGTTTTTAGCAATAGATTAGACATTCACTATCAAAACTTAATGTAAAACACCCTTTGAAGTCTTTCTTTGTATAAATGTTTATTTAGAACCGGTTAATTATAAAGATGTGACACATAAGTGTAGTTGCCTCTATGTATACGTATAAGAATCATATTTGTTTTTTAATTAAAGGAATTATATATGTAAAAGGCTCATATACATATACATACACACATACAAATACATTACACATACATACATATATACACATTACACATTACACACATGTGTATGCAGCTTTTGTTATTGGTTTCAACATATATATGTATACACAGTATTAATATCAGTAATAAAGGCATGCAGAAGCATATGATCATGGAGGTTGATCATTTATTTATTCTTCATAACTTCATCTGCCTCAAGGTTTTGGTTTCAGACTGATAAACCACAATAAGTCTTGAGGCCATAAGTGTCCTTCTTGACACCAGCCATACAGAAGTAGTCCATCAACTCACCATAATCAAAAGGCTTAAACAACAACGGATGTTCTTCATCCACCATCTCTTTTGGTGGTTTCACAATCGTTCCGACTTTTGGCAAGGAAAATAAACCAACCGAAAGCCGAGTCTTGTTCGCGTTCATCACCACCCTATGAAACGGTGCATGCAATCTCCCATTTGACAAAACCTGCATGCATTCACACCATCATAATCATAAAACTCGGTGTGTGGATTCCTGACACGACTTGAAAACACGACACAAGCCTAACACGAAATTCGTGGATTTAGGTTTAGTCTAAACATGTTTGGGTCAGTTTTAGGTTGAACCTGTGAAACCGTTTAGGTTAATGGGTCGGGTTCGGGTCAACTTGGTCGGGTTGACCCGTTTAACACATTTATATAATATTATATTTTTTACAATATGTTTATGTCATAAATTAAATGGGATGTGTCTTTTATGCCATAATTATAACTTAAATTTTACAATAAATTAAATCATAAATTAAATGGGATGTGTATTTTATGTTATAATTATAACTTAAAAAGAGAAAATAACATTAAATTTTATAATTCAAATATGATCGAATTATATACATTTGTGTTTTCTAAGTAAAATTCTAATTTTAATATATTAATTTCAGAAATATGAGTAAATAAAAAAATTCAATGGGTCGTGTTCGGTCAACCCACGAAGTTTCGGGAATTCGGGTCGTGTTCGGGTTCATATGTATGATACGATTTTCGGGTTCGTTTTCATGTAAAATTTTCGGGTCGGGTTAAACCCGCCAAACCACGAACAAGACCCGTTTATCACCCCCTTCAAAAGTTCAACACTCACTCATATTTATATTCAATGTTATTGTGGATGCATAAAACCTCTTAAACTATTTTATTTAAAACTGTTTGGGGATAACATCTATAAACAAGTACTTACATTAAAGCTTTCACCAGCCACGAGCACAAATGAATTTGGTGAAACAGTTACAGTAATCCAGTCTCCATCTTTAGTTCGAATGTCTGACCCTTGAACTCCATTTTGATGTAAAATGGTGAGTATGCTTGTATCAGCATGAGAATCTAACCCCATAGTCGACTCACTTGGTTCTGCAACTCGATATTTCATAACTTTCAGATGATATTCGTTGCTTCCAAGTGTTCTTCCAGATATTTCCTCAATTTCAGCCCTTCAAAGACCATCTTCTTCACCATTCCATCCAATTCCCACAACTTCTTCAAGTATGTTTGGATGCTATTTCTGCATACGCAAGTTTTCACGATATTCATAAATTTTGAAACACTTTTAAGGACCTAAAAGTTGATCATATATGCCTTGTATAATTATCAGATAAGGGGAACTGAAACATCACTTTTTACAACAACATTTAAAGCAAAATAAATCTTTTTATTTTGTCAATCTTACAAATTTTTAAAAAGTTTTAATGAAATATTTGTTTTCTTTATTTCTCTAAAGCAACAATTTTAGTTACCTCTACACATATCTAAGTAAACATTAAAAAAATAAAAATAAGGCAAAAATTAAACGATTTGTCTATGTTATTCTTTTTGTCCTCGCACTTATTTCGTGTTCAGTAATATTGAACCTCACGCATATTAGATAGGAGTGTAAGCGACCCGAGCCTCGGCTCATATAACTTAAGAGCTAGGCTCGTTTAGAGCTCAAACTCGGCTCGTGAATACTTTTTCAATCACGAGTTCGGTTCGTGCTGGGCTTTTTTTTATTTATTAATTATTGAATTGTTTAATTTATATATTTTCATAATTATTTCCATATAGATTGATAACTAACTCTATATGTAATGTAATATAATATAATATTGAATTACTTTTATCTAAATTTTATAAAATTTTTTAAAGGAAAATTTCATTTTTATTCTTTGTGAGACTTGAATTCATGACCTTCTCAATTTAAGTGCTCCTAAATCTTTGCATATATTAATTATTATATAGACATATATATACTAAATAAAAACTATATAAATGAAAAGCTCGCTTAGATGCAAGCTCATGTTTGAGCTCATTTATTAAATAAGCCTTGATAAAATCCCAAGCTCTGGCTCGGTCGATTCGAGTTTTCTATGAGCCGATCTCGAGTAAATTATCTTTTATTAATTGTTAGGCTATTTAACTCATATATTTTCACCATTATTACAATGTATATTTATAACTATTATTTCTGTATATATAATAATAACATATGTCATTGAATTATTTTTATCGTAACTTTAAATAATAATTACTATATAAGCGTATATTTAATTAAATAAAAAGCTCGAGCTTGACTCAAGCCATTTATTAAATAAGCCTTAATAAAAGCTCGAGCTCTAGCTCGACTTGATTCGAGTTTTCAGTGAATCGATCTCGATTAGCTCACTAGCGTCTTGGCTAGTTTTCACCCCTAAAGACGTAAGCAAAACTTATCAACTTTTTCTGGGACATAAGGTGCATCAATCCCCATACTTTCATAAAGTGGCATGAACGGGATTTGACCTATATACCCATGAAACTCACGATCAGAAATGTTCTTTTGCTTGGTCTCTAATGGAAGCTCAAAAAGATGACCAAGCTCATCAAATACACTGTTCTGAAGGGTGGGTGAGATTTCATCAAAAGTTGCTTCAAAGCAACCATATTCTTGAAGGGCTTCTAAGGCTTTGGTTTTTGCAGATTCCCAGATAATATTATCTGGATATTGTGTGTTTAGTTCTGAGAAATCAACCACTGGAAGCTGAAATGCTGCTTCTGAACCCATTTTGATTTTTTTAGGTTTCTGGTTTGAAGCTGCTACATAACCATCTAATTTAAAGTGGTCTCATGACCGATTTGAATGCGAAAGACAATGAGAAAATCCAGAATCTAACTTACCCGTTTGGCTTGTGTAATGTAATACACAGTTTGTTGGATTCTGTATGCTTAAATTATATAAAAATATGAGACTAGTTTGGCAGCTGGTTCATAGGTTAATCAGAACTTATTAAACGTCATGCATTGCTTTTGTCTTTCAAGAAAATAAGTTTTGAATTCTTGGTTAGTTTGTTTTGGATCCATTATTTTGTCTGCTTTGGTATGAGACAAGATATAAGATTCATGTTTCTATTTATTGTTTTTTGTCGCATTTATTGTTTTGTGACAGCAGGTTGGGAAAAGATAAACTATAGTAAGAATTAAGAAAGTACTCCACGACAAATTTCTTTTAATCCATGTCGTCTGTGGAATTAAAACCCAAAACCTCCCACTTCTACCGGCGGAGCTTCTTTGCAGCCGGGGGTGCACCAGCTCTGGCCAGTTTTTCGCTCGTCGTGTAAATTTTGCCGAAAATTTCCCAAAAAAAATATTTTTGTAGTGTGAGGTATCCCCCCACCCCCCCTCCCCCTCTGAGTTTCGTTCAAGCTTGCCATTAGCCACTCCCGTCTTTTAATCTATGACGTCTGTGTGACTTGCACCCATTTTTGTAGTGTGAAATACCCCCCCCCCCCCTCCGAGTTTTCGTTCAAGCTTCGCCACTGGCCACTCACATCTTTTAATCTATGCCTTCTGTGTGACTTGAACCAAAGATCTCCCACTCTCAAACACTAATGTTTACGGGCTGTGTCTTTACCAATGGACCACCACCCATTAGTGTACAAAACAAACTATATGAGGGGATTTTAGTTTCTCTAAATGCATGTGCATATAATCTAAACACATTACATTTGACTAGGATTAGAAAGAGTGATTGGTTTCAATACATGCATCAAAGATAAAAGATATTAACTAGATACATATAACTGCAGTATAATGTTGAAGTTCATGTCACATGTGTAGTTAACCTTTAATTTTACAAGGAAAGACGGACCGGGCCTTAAAAGACTGACAAGTTAAGACTGCTGGGCTCAAATAGGGCTTTATTATCTGGACAGCACTGGACATAACCAGACCAGGCTTTGAGGCCCAGATACTTTTGCTTCATCCGTTTGAGAGCTGAAAAATATGAACCATGAATCCATGATCGCTTTTATCAACAATATATTTTGATTATTAAAACTTCAAAATTCAAATCATGTCCAAAAGTCCCATCTAAATCAATAACAATATCTAGTGACCTAATTCAAAGTCGTTAACATATAAATAGAAAAATATCATGAATATAATCAATGATCGTCCCAACATCAATCAGTGTCGATTTCTTGTTATACAAACTCGTGTAGTTATTATAACCTGATGCAAAAAATTTCCAAGAAACCGATAGAATTCGAAGTTTAAAACTATCCTTGTTGACCTCAAAAGTCAAAATATACAGGAAAGTATCAATCAAACATCAATATAGAATTTACCCATAAACGCAAATGAGCATGTGAACGACAACACTTTGCTTATATTCATATGATCAATCAATATGCAGGCTGATCATTACAAGATGATCTTTCAAGATATCAATATATAATTATATATCTAAGAAACCCAAAAAAAAGAAAATAAAAATAAAGAGACCTTTAGTATAATCAGAAAGTTTTCAGTTATTGTAAAAATTCAACCTTTTTTGCAAATTTCAAGTTTCAGTATCCAACCACAACATTTTGAACAGCACTAGAGATCAAAGTGAAAGTCAAAGTCAAACCATCCCATCTTTGACCAACTCTTCCAACCCTTTCTTCAACCTCTCAGACGCAACCCGACATTCACTCTCCACCAGACCACCAAACGAGATCCTAACATGACCCGGGCACCCAGACGAGCTTCCGGGGATTATCACCACGCCATGCTTGTTAGCGAGCCAACGAACCACTGCAAAGTCGTCGGTAAACTTCTCGGGTAACTTGGCCCACAAGTAAATGGCCCCTTCTCCGCCTTTGACTGCACCCTCACCTAACGGTGATAATGCATCAACGAGAAGTTGGCGGTTCTTGACCAGATCTTTGACTTGATCCGTGACCCACTTTGACCCCACTTCCATCGAGTGAAGGGCTAGTTTTTGTGAGATTATTGAAGCACATATGGGTATGTTGTCTTGGACTTTAAGTAATTGTGCAGCAAAACCCTCAACTTCTGTAGGAAATGCGATCTGAAATTACAAATTTGTAAAAACTGTCACGGAAAACTGTTGAAAAGATGTGTTTGATACCGACATAATGCCACTAAAAACGCATTTACTTCTGAATGGGTTGATTTGGCTTTTTTTAACCAACGAGCGTAAAATAAATTCAAAAATAATTAGCTAAAAAAGGTCACTGGCAAATGGGTCGAACGGGTCAAAACTCGAAAGTCGATGCATTTTTAGTGCGTAAAACCTCTTAAATAATTTCATTCAATAAATTACACTACTGTTGAAGTAGGGGAATTGTCGGAAAACAAAAAAACATATTGACGTTTGCTGAATTCATGATTAAATCCTTGGAGTTTTCGAATTTTACTTGATTATTATACTTGATTAAGTGATAAAATTTTATTAAAAGAACTTCTACGTTGACTTTTAGAAGTCATAGAATTTAATCATGCAAAAATAAAGTAAAGCAATTAGGGCTTTTTCAACATTTTCCGCTGAAATAATATAAATTTTGTCATCAAATTTAGAACATTAATTTATTTATAAAAAGGTAAAAATCTTTGGACACGAAATGTTCTGATATCTACCCAAAACGTACAAAATCACTCAATTTGGCGCAAACCATTTTGGCCTGCTACCCAAACCCACCCATTTTTCCACTTCTACCCCACAAGCAAAAGAGGATGAATGTGGTTGATAAGCATATATTATGTAAGAATAAAGCGATACTTACATATCCAACTCGCCAACCCATCATTCCATAAGCTTTAGAGAAGGAAAATAGATTGACAATGTGATTTCCTTCAATACACGAATGCTTCAAACCGTCATACATAAAATACCTGTTTATTATAACATGGTTAAATTCCAATTAAAAAACTTTCATAACTCAAAAGTGTTTATAACGTCCTAAATCGTGTTTTGTAACAGCAAGCTCACACACCCACCTAAACTACACTTATGTCTACACGTAGAACTTTTAACCCTAGATGATTTTATTCACGAAAATTGAATCATTATGTAATATATAAATAATTTTGAAATGTAAATTGGTGAATTATTCCAAATGACTATTCTGTGTGTGTGTGATCGTTCAATCAAATATATAATTGGACCAATGAAGTAACTTACTCATATGTGTTATCTACAACAAGCCAACATCCAGCATTTTTGCAGATATCTGACATTTTCTAGCAAAACATAAACAACAGTTTAAAAACTTTATTAGAATCGTTGTTGCACACGCAATATGTGTGTGGAGCATATATAAACGTGAAAAGTGTCAAAACAACTGATGCAAAGCTGTCCAAAACTGTCGTATCAATGCATCAGTTTTATAAAATGGTCAATGCAACGATGTTATGAAAGTGTCACATCAATGTATACAAGTGATGCACCACTTTTTAAAGCACCAAAAACGATGCATTATATATTTTTTTCCGAAAATCACCTTACACTGTACCCTCACACATTGTAGGTATGTACATATGTATAATATGTATATGTATATGTATGTGTGTGTGTATACAGCGAGAGAGATTACCTTCAGAAGGGGCTCTGGGATGTAAGTTCCAGACGGGTTTCCAGGATTAACAACCGTAACAAGTTTTGGTTTTGGCTTGGTTTCCCGCAAAGTTTTTTCCAGCCAGTCTAAAGTTTCATGAATTTGGGAATTAATAAAGTGATGCACCAATCCAATAAACTATTGCAAAATGAAAATCACAAAGTTTTTAACAACTTGAAAGTGCAGGAAAATAGTTTAACAAAGCTTCAACCTGCATCCGGATGAAGCGTATCTGGATCACCGGGACCCACAAGAATGTTAGTTACACCTGTCATCTGGAACGACATGTATGCGTTGAAGTAGTACGGTGCAAACATAACAACTGAATCCCCAGCATCACACAGAGTGAGAACAATATTCACAAAGGCCTACAACAACGGTATAAAAAACTTTCTAAAACGCCTTGAAAGAATTTAACAAACTCATCAAATCAACCTTAGATACCTGATTTGCGCCAGCAGTAACCATCACTGAAGATTTGCATATATTATTTTCTTCACGCAACTGCAATTATAAAAATAATATGGGTATAAAGGACATAATACATATTACTGTATTTCATATAATTTAATATGTGAAATTTGACCTTTTTAGTCAACGCCTCCCTAAGCTCAGGAAGACCTTCATCTGCACCGTAACGACTAACTGAAGGATCCCATACAAGTTTTTGCACCTTCTCTAAAGCGGGTCGGGGTGGTTGCCAGTACACAACACCCTGTATTTACAAGAAACCCATATGCAACAGTCAAAGGAATCCGTTTTTTTTTTTTTTTGGAAAAATCAACTGTGAAAGCAACAATCTGGCAACATTGATGATCATCTGAACAAATTAGCTTTAATTTCAATTCAAGTTTTTTATATTATGTCTCAAGAGTCAAGACACTAATTTATTAAAAAACATATTTAATTCTTCAGGTATTCTTGGTACATGATTGTTACACCAATATGGATTTTGTGAATTTTGCAAAAAAACTAAAAAGTTTTTTGATATCAAACATCAATAATATCATGAAAACAATCAATACAAAGGGGAAAATAAGCCTGTATTTTCAAGAAAACAAATTACAAAAATGCACAACTTTTTCGTAAAATTCAGTTGATAAAACAACAATCCTGATAACAAAAAACTTAAATTTGAACCAAAAAAACTCTAAATTTCACTTCAATTTTGGACTTCTTTTATTCAATATACTAATCTTTTGAACATTTTATTCAAGAATTCTTGGGAGATGTGTTCATTGTTCAAACAACTGAAAATCCATTAACCAAAGAAAACATATTCTAAAACTAGCAGCCCAAATACACCAATGATCTTTGTAAATTTTGATAATTGACCTTAAACCTTAAAACTTTCTTGAGCAATAAACAAAGGGGAAAATAGCAACCTGAGCTAGAGACACAGCCCCCTTCACACCTCGAAGCAATTCTTGTATCTGCAAAACATAAAACATAAAAACATCGCTTTCACTTTTACTAAAATGATCACACACATCCCTAGAGCATTAAAAAAACACAATCTTGCATACACAAAACAAGAAAATACATCAAACCCTGATCAAAAACACAATCTTGCACACACAAAACAAGAGAAATACAGCAAACCCAGATCAAAAAAAAATACAATCTCGGATCAAAACACCCAAAATCAAGAACCCCAAATTGGGATTGTGACCAAATTTAGGGCTAAAAAAATGAAGTTGAAACTGAAATTGACCTGAACCATGACCGGTGGTACGGTATCCACAGCCCTTCTTGCTAACATTCCATACGAACCCATTTCTTCCAGTGCCTATTTTACGTATCTATTACTCTATATATATAAAAGAGAGAAAAGGGTATGACTTTTTCAATCAAAATCCCTAACTTTTATAATAATTAAAAGACAGATCTTTAATGGGTAAGAAGAAGTTTGCTTTGGAAGATGGATGAGAATTAATGAAAAGTTAATAAAATAAAGAAACAAAAAAAAAGCAATGACAATAAGACGAATCACGAAACACTTGGTGAATGAATGTAAACAGTAAGCATAAAAAAGGGAGTTTATCTTCTTTCTCAAACAAAAAGTGAAGGTGAAAGAAGAGAACAAATTTGTAGTCAAGAAAAAACAGTGTGTTGTTGAAGATGGGATCGAATCTCCAACAATTCCGTGTCAATTTATGATTGTAGTGATCTAAGATTATTATTATATATGATGGAATCTATTAGATTATGGTCATTCTGTTTCGTTATTGATGTTCAACATTCACTTTAGATCCTTGAGTATGGGTTATGATGAGCAGAGAGAAAATGTTTATTTCGCAATGAATTTCATATCCATATCTATATATTTATACTAAAAACAACTATTTTCTCTCTCTTTCTCAATTAAATAATATTTTTTATACTTTATTGTTACATTTTCGCTCTTCTTTACTCACAACAATTTTCTAAAAATATTAGAAATTTTATAAGGTTTTCTCTCTCCAATTTTTTTTCCCATATATTTACAGATGAACAATATTTTTCCCATATATTTTCTCTCCCCTCCACTCAAAAACACTAACAATCATTTCTTATAATATAACTAAACCCCTCACATGTTTTTAAGGTTTTCATTGTGAATGCTAACATTCAACCCCCTAAAAATATACATACATTCTACTAAAAAACAATTCCTATATTTCTACTAAAAACAAATATTTTTTCTCTCTTCTTCTTAATTAAATTTAATATTTTTACTTAATTACATTTTCTCTATCCTTCACTCACAACCACTTTCAATATATATTAAAAAGTATAGGGGGTGAACAGTGTCCCCCTAAATATACAGATTAACAGTAACATTTTCTCTCTCCTCCACTCAAAACCACTTTTTATACTCTTAATATTATAAAGACCCCGCTCACATAGTTTGATGGAAGGGATTTTGAAGATAGTTTTTTTTATAATTTTTTAATATTTTTAAAAGTGTTTTTGAGTAAAGGAGATAAAATGTAATAATAAAAGTGTAAAAATAATATTTAACTGAAAAAAGAGAAAAAAGTAGTGATTTTTGTCTAATTATAGAGATGAAGTAGAGAATCGTTTCTGAATGTGTGATAAGTAATGATAACATCGAATTCATGTAATGACTGTTTCTCTTTTATATAATTGAAATTAAAATAAGTTATATCCTTCTATTCTCTCTCTCTTTCTCTTTCTCTCTCTAATATATATAGGATTCGGTTCAAGAGAGAATCAATTCATTTGCGAGAACCATGAGAACTCCTATCATTCAATAGCATATTTACACATCACCCATAACCAAATTAAATCAAAATGGTATTTTAGTCTTTTACTTCCCATGTCACATTTTTTTTCTCTCTTCCATTTAAAAGTCAACATGTCACATCTTTTATCTTTTTTCTATTTAAAACCCAACATGTCACATCTTTTCTCTCTCTTTTATTTAAAATTCAAATGAGACATCTATTGAGTCATGATTTTTTGGTGAGTTCGTTTGATAAGATCCTCAAATTTCGTACACCCGAAATCGGGGTGTCGGGGTCGTAAAAAATGTTTGCCGTAAAAAAAATTTGTAAAAAAGTTTTTGAAAAAAAATTGTAAAAAAGTTTTTTGTAAAAATAAAATATTTTTGTTTGGCGTAAAATATTTTGTTGTAAAAAAGTTTAAACCCGTAAAAAAATTGTTTTTTTTGTGAAAAAAATAGTTTTAAAGTTTAAAACCACGCGTAAAAAAAGTTTAAACGCGTAAAAAATATATTAAAACCGTGCGTAAAAAAGTTTAAACCGGCGCGTAAAAATGTTTTGAACCGGCGCGTAAAAAAAGTTTTAAACCATCGGTTAAAAAAAATTAAAACCGTGTGTAAAAAAGTTTCTAGAACGGCGCGTAAAAAAGTTTGAACCCGCCGCGTAAAAAAAGTTTGAACCCGCGCGTAAAAATTTGAAACCTCGGGGTAAAATAAAGTTTAAAACCGCGCGTAAAAAAAGTTCTAAACCGGCGCGTAAAAAAAGTTTAAAACCCGCGCGCGTAAAAAACGTTTAAAATCGGGCTTAAAACAAGTTTGAACCCGCGTGTAAAAAAAATTTAAACCTGCACGTAAAAATGTTTAAAACGGCGCGGAAAAAAAGTTTGAACCCGTACGTAAAATAATTTTCTTACTGTATGATTAAAAAATAACATTAATTAAAACACAAACATTAATTAAAGCACAATGTTACAAACTTTAATTACCAATCATTAAAGAGCTCAGTAAAAATACAAATTTAACCTTATCCCACTAAAAACAAAAACTCATTAATTAAAGCACAATGATTACAACTACTTTATTGTCTTTTACTCTCATCAATTAAAACACTTTTGATCAATGACTTATATTGGTTCCTACGGTTCTCACAACTCAAGATGGTTCTCATTTTACCCATCCCCATATATATATATAGGGGAGGATTTAAATGAGAACGCTAAATATCAGGAGAACCGTGAGAACGAATGAAAAAACCGTGAAAACTTGGTCAAAAACAATTCAAATTCAAAATTTCTTTTTACACTTTTCATTATTATTCGAGTGTAATGTTAGAAATTTAATTTGCACATTTAAATTTACGCGAATTCGTAATAATTTTTTTTACACATGTGTAAGTTTGTCATTTACACATGTGTAAATTTTTTATATTTATATACATGTGTAAAAAATCTAATAAGAGTGATTTTGAGGAGAAAAATAAATTATTTGATATTGTAAATTCTTATTTTGATGTTGTATTTTAGTTACAATTAGGTTTGTATTAAAAAAATTGATTTTGATTGTTTTTTTCATTTGTTCTCACGGTTCTCGCAATATTTAGTGTTCTCAAGATAACCCACACACACACATATATATATATATATATCGAATCTTTAGAGATACGCTTGGGCCGATTTTATAATGAATATTGAAAAAGAATATCGAATAATTGATCAAAATGACATACATGGTTATGTATAGAACTAGAATCAAATACATAGTGAGCAATTGAACGTGCCGGTGTATGTTTGATAAAAAGCTTACAATTCTTCACATATCTAAATATGTAATTGTCATTTTTTTTAGTTTCAAACTTAGTATGGTTGATGAAGTAACATAAATTTGTTCAAATAACACGTCTTTTAAGAGCATTTTCAATGCATCCCTTTCTAAACGTCTACAAATGTGTCACGTCAATTTAAACATCATGTTTTTACCCATTCTTTCTTTAATGTTTCGTGTGTGAGAGCGGGTCGCCCTATCTTTGTCCCCCGCACATTTGGAATTCCAAACGAACTGCTTTCCATTCAAAGCGGATAACCCCTCCAATGGGCGTCCATCCCATTTCATGCCACATCCCCTCCACATCTCAGTTCGCTTCTTAGCGACATAAATGCTCTAAAGATCACATGCTTTTAAAAAGACAAAATCATTGAATTTGGATAACCGTGATCTTTTATATGTTTGTTTAGTAATTGTGTGACTAGATTGAAATATGATAAAAAGACGGTGTCACACAATTACATGATTATGTGATTTTCAAAAGATATTTTTTTTGAACGGTAAACTTCATTAAAAACGAACGGAACCTCAACAAAGGCCCGCCAAAAAAACCTTACAATAAATACAGCGGATATTTTATCCAACTATTCCACTCAACAGACTTGAACCTAGAACGATGTTTAAACCAAAAAAACGACATATACTTTATAGTCGCTACCACCTCTATAACTCTAGGCGTAATCCCTTGAAAGACCTTCTTCTTCTGCTCCTTCCAAAGCTCCCAACATGAAATCATTATAATGCCTCGTATAAGGTTCGTGGCCCACTTGGAATCGTACTTCACATCTTGAACCTGCAGCAACTCTTCCATACTCATCAAGCTAACAAATTCAACCTTGACCCATTTGAAAATCGAAGCCCACATGCCATATGCGAAACCACAATCAATAAATAGATGACTAACAGACTCATCATAAACTTCACACAACGGACATAAGGTATCTGGAATATCAATTCGCCTCTTGACCAAAGCCAAACGGGTCGGAATCCGATCTTTCTCTATCCTCCACATCAGAATATTAAATTTCGCCGGAAACCACGATTCCCACCGCATACACTGAGTCAGTTGCTGCCCGTACGTATCCTTTTTCAAAGGAACTTTGACATCAACAACAGTAAAACTCTCGGAGGTATCGATCCCCCAAACCCACCGATCTTTCAGGCCCGAAAAACACACCCGAGACAGAACAAAAATCAAGTCCTGCATCTCGGATATAGACTCCACTGTACACGTATTTATCCCCCAAGTATTGGCCAGCACCACCTTTCATCACTCGCTGTGATCCTCTCCCCAACGAAGCAGTTCTTGTTCTTCTCCAGAGCATATAAAGCCGACCATCGCTCCAATAACGGAACTGTACCATGCCAAATATCCTTCCAAAATCTTACTACCTCTCCATTCCCAAGTTTGCATCTAAAAAAAATACATGAGCCCTTTACCATGTATCCTAAGCTTGTCCAAAAACATCGCAATAGACTTCCAACACCCGGGAATCGCCTTTTTAATCGGTAAGAACACCCACCGCTTACGCCTTACCATGAATACTCTCGACCACACGCCTCCATAAACCATTTTGATCATTTTTAAATCTCCACGCCCATTTAACCAATAGAGCCGTGTTAACATCCGATAATTTAGAAATTCCCAACCCCCCCAAGCTTTTTTGGTCTAGTGACAACATCCCAAGAAACCCAACTCATACTTCTACCGTCTCTACCGCCCGACCAAAGAAAGTCCCTCATCATTCTTTCAATACTATCAATAATAGCAACCGGGGCCCTATATAATACACCGGTATACTAGCAAGCACCGATTTAATAAGAGTAAGCCTCCCCCTATAGACAACAACTTAGATTTCCAAGATTGAAGGCGATTTCGAACCGCATCCAAAACTGACTACCAATGAGATGTCCGTTTCATGTTCGCACCCACTTTTATTCCAAGGTAATCATTTTTAGTGATTCACATAAATTACACAACATCAAAGATTAGCAATGTATTTTATAGGTCTAAAGATTTTCTTCATGAAATTATTTTTATAAAGGGGACTTGACAAAATATTAATAAAAATGAGTGAAAGAAACAAAAGTGTAGTTATTAGTCTATCCAAGACATTTTCCATGTAGCGGTGCTAAACAGATAGTTTGTCAAACTCATATTTGTGGATTGATTTCAACACGACTTATTTAATCTGATTTTTTCGCATAATAATATTTTTAAATTTAAATTTTACAACAAAAATACAAATGTATTACATTACACTTATAAAAATCTGATTTTTTCGCATAATAATATTTTTAAATTTAAATTTTACAACAAAAATACAAATGTATATATAGCAATTACATTACACTTATAAAAATCTATGTCAATATATCTCTTTTAAGTTATGTTTATGGCATAAAATACCCAACCAATTTAATTTATGCATAAAGTACATTTTGGAAAGAAAAAAAATGTAATACTAATGGGTTAAACGGGTCAACCAGTTGGGTACGAGTTTGCAGGTTCAACCTGAAACGGATCCGAATTTATTTAGACTAAACCCAAATCTATAAATTTTGTATTATGTTTATGTCGTATTTTTGTGTCATGTCAGAAATTCACAGACCTAATATGAAGGAATCATGGATAAACTTTCTTTGTGATATTTGTTAGGCAAAATGGTGTTTGGGTGATTTTCCCCTTATTTTTGTGTATATGGATATAACCACAAATCTCTAAACTTGTTACATAAAGGATAACTTTTAATTTTCCTTTTAATATTAGTGTCATCTTGTTTGAGATTTTCATGGAACTTTATTTAACCTTATATATTTATTTTTAGTTATGCACTATGGTAACGTTTGGTATGAATGAATAGATAATGGAATGAAATGGTTCTATTTAATGGAATGAAAAGAAACATGTTTGTTATTATGTGGTAATGAAATGAAGCATTCCTTCAACTCCTTACAAATATAATAATTTTAATTAATTGGCAATGGTTTTTTTTCCTTCTAGAATGGAAAGAAATATATCATTAAATTTATATTTATATTTATACATATCAAATTTTTATTATTTTTGTACTCTTGTCTTTGGGAGTTTTTAAAAAAAAAATTTGAATTTTCATTTTTAACTCTAAAGTTTTAATCTTTGACAATTTAAGTCTTAAGTTTCAATTTTTATTTGATTTTTCATTTCCAATTCAAAAGTTTTCATCTTTTACAACTTAACCCCTTTGATTTCTTTTACTTTTAACCCAAAGTTTTTCATCTTTTGCAACTTTGGTTCTTTATACTTTTCATTTTTCGCAAGTTTTCTGTTTCGTTCTAGATTTTATGAGTTAACACGCCGCAACGTGCGTGTAGGGTTCAACGTTTTTTCATCTACTTTTTCCGGTTTAACAGGCCCGTCGCAACGCGTGGTTCATAGATTGACTTAGTTATTCTTTTCTATTTAACACATAGGGTCACGGTCATGTAAGAAACACCTGGCTTTCATCTAATATGATATATAACTAACGAATCCCCGCCGCATTGCGACGGGTGGTAATTCTAGTTTTCATTCATTGGTAAGAGGTTTTTTTTCCATTCCAGAATGGAAAGAAATATATTATTGTTATTATATTTACATTTATATTTATATTTACATTCATATTTATATTTACAACTATCAAATTTTTTATTTTTACCATTATTATTATTATTATTTATATACCTACAATGAACAAATGGATGACCAGTAGCTACCTGTTGCATGGCAGGTGGCTATTGGTTCTTTTTTTTTAATTATTTACATGTTTCTATTTATTTTCACTTTGCCCTTTATTATTTACTATTGACACATACAACTCTTTACTTTTCTAAAAAATTATAATCAACTTTAAATTCAACCTGATTATGTACTTTTAATCTTTTAGTAAGTTTTTGTTTACTTTCGCGTTTACCATTTAACATTTGGTATTGACATTTACAATCTTTCAACTTTATAAAACATTTATAGTCATTTTTTACGTGTTTATATTTATGTATGCGTCGATATAAATTCAAGTTGATTACGTTCTTTGAAAATTGGTAGGCTTGGATATAATATGTTTTTTTGTTTTATCTTACGTTTTCATTTTATCTACGTTTTGGCATAAATTTTGTTTCACAACAAGTTGTGTCAAATATAATATGTTCTCATTAGACTTTGTAATCATGGCAGTTAGCTATTGGTTCATCTTTTTTTGTATTTTATATGTTCTTATTTATTTTAACATTTACCCTT
The DNA here is from genome assembly GCA_947069175.1 of Scalesia atractyloides. Classification (NCBI taxonomy): domain Eukaryota; kingdom Viridiplantae; phylum Streptophyta; class Magnoliopsida; order Asterales; family Asteraceae; genus Scalesia; species Scalesia atractyloides. The sequence continues at coordinate 3,456,320 of CAMTDV010000014.1, forward strand.
CAACATTTAGTGTCGACACTTTCCCTTCAACTTTCTAGAAATTTTATAATCAATTTTAAATTCAATTTAGTTACGTTTTTTTTTAATCTTTTAGTATGTTTTTGTTTATTTTAGTCTTTACCCTTTAATATTTAGTATTGACACTTACAACCCTTTAACTTTTTAAAAACTTTATAATCATTTTTTACGTGCTTATATTTATGTATATGTTGGTATAAATTCAAGTTGATTACTTTTCTTTAAAAATGGGTAGACTCAGATATAATATGTTTTTTTTAGCTTTTTCTTCATTTGATCTACGTTTTGGCATATATTTGTTTTACAACAAGTCGTGTCAAATATAACATCTTTTTATTAGACTTTGTAAATTCGACTAACTTTACGTTTGGCCCCACCGCAACGCGCAGTACCATTTTTAACTTAAGAACATATTTTTTTTACTTATTTTTATATACGTGTCGGTATAAGTTCACGTTGGTGTTCGACGTAAATTTCTTTCGAAAATAAGTCGGCCCATATATAATACGTTTCCGTCATTATTATGTATATTTTCAGTTTATCTACATGTTGACGTAACTTTTGTTTAGAAACGGTCCAGGTCTTTACTACACAAATCCAAGTTACTTTACATTAGGATCCGCCGCACCGCGCGGAGAAATTTACAAGTTATTGTTATTATTGAAGCAATTATACTTTTGTCGTTTTTAATACAATATTGTTTCGTTACTTTCTCTTTTTTGTCTATTAAATTGTACAAAGTAATGATTTATTTTATTCACATATGAGTCCAAACATCACAATGGAATGGAATGATCCATTTCATTCTGTTGTTCATTCCATTGCCTTGGCCATTTCATTCTCTCATCCATTTCATTACCACATACCAAACAGACCTATGTATATCGAAAAGCTCAATTTATATACGTGTATGATATGTGGATTTTGTAAAAGAAGCATGATTTTAACTACTAAGAAGCCAATGCATTGACTTATCTGTCTGAAATCATAATTCAAAGTTATAAATTTATAATACGATGGAACAAAATTATTTTCTAAATTCTAAAATCGAAACTCCTTTTTCATGAAATACAAAACAATCACTTAAAAAGGAATTAAAATTAAGGAATATTATTTTCAAACATCTAATATGTATTTCAAATGTGGTTGCATTTGCTACTTAGTGGCATATGACAGTTTAACTTTTTCTTGTGTCCTTTAATATGTATTATTATGTTAGATATCAAAGAAATATATGTTTGTTGTTTATTGTTATACCATATTTGGGGCTGTTTGGCAACTTCTGAATGAGTAAGTGTTAAATCAGAAAAATGTTTGAATCATTAAGTGTTGAATCAGTAAGATGTCTGAACCATTAAGAGTCAGTATAATGTTTAACTATTCAGAGGCAAATGTCTGACCAATTCAGATAGAGGTCTTAAACGTTTAGACTTAGTATAATGCTTAACCATTCAGAGTCAAATGTTCGAACAATTCAGACATATGCTCGCGAAAGTTGATGAAAAAAGGTTCAATACATTTCTATCCATTTTTCTAATACCTTATCAGCACGATACTCTTCACTGGGATTAATTGAAAACCTGGAAGATCATCTTCTGTTAATTTCAATAAGTGTCATTCCTCAAATCCAGGTACACATCATCCAACTTTCTGCACTTTGTTGAATATGTTTTATTAATTATATTTTTATAGTATAGGTCTGTATATCCATAGGATCACCCACATTTTTCATATATCAAAAGGATATATTTTTTTCAAATGATTTTCACTCAGGTTTTTTGAAACCCAGAGTCAATACTTATGGATAACCAAATAGATGTAGATCTAATTTATAAGAATAGAAGGAATAGCTTTTCAGATCTGAAATTTTAGAACACCAGATAAGTTTTTCTCTCTATACTATTAGAACACAAAATAGGATTTTTCTTCGCTTTGTGTTTTTTTTTCAGCAGAATATTTACATAATCGATCTATGAAAACAAAATAAAATACAATCGAAGAATAGATTATTCTATAAATTGTTCAATGATCTCTTACCCGGAAAACTGTTCTCCGGCCGGCGATTGCACGCAACCGCCATCCGCTTGTGTGTTGCCGACGTTTGACCCTGGTGGGTTTTTCAACTTTTTCTTCGACGTCCTCTTCATGAGGGGTTGGTAATCTTGCCTTGATTGGCGATGTTACCGGATCTCGTCATCTCAGTCGTCCCCTATTATTGCGAATGGAAGATAACAGTTGTTTGAAACTAGTCTCTTCAAATATGGGAAAGACAAATAATTGGTTTTTCTTTACTAATATATATCTATATCTTTAAAGGACAAAAGTGTTTGCTTGCCAGCTATAACCCACCAACCATTTTAATATATTAAAATTTAATTGAAGTAATATAATATTATATACATTATCGTGGAATCCTTATTTTCAAATTCTAGTATTTTTTTGTTGTAATTTAACTACAACGATAATTTCTAGCGTTTTTTTTCAGTTGGTGGATTAGAAAATTTCTAAATAAATTGTAATCAAATAAAAGATTACGTACAGTATAACATACTATTTTATTTCATATCTTTTTACACATTAATATATATCATAGTATTTTATAACACATTTACTGATATAACATGAAAACTGATTTAAGAGTTATATCATAGTCTTAACGTTTTAGAACCTGAAGTTCTAACTAAAATGAACCCGAAGTTCACTTATAGTATATTTTTTTTGATTGGCTCGTATTTAAATACATAAACCTTTCCTTTGTAGACAAAATGTCGAACTTATCAAAGTTTGAATTCGTCGCACTTGACATCTCGGGTAACAACTACCTCCTATGGACCCTTGATGCCAAAATTCACTTGACAGGCAATAATTTGGGGGAGATGATTAATGTTGATAATCAAACTTCCCCCCAAGATAAGGCGAAAGCTATGATATTCCTCCGCCATCATCTTCACGAAAATCTAAAGCGAGAATATCTAACTGTTGAGGACCCTCTTGAATTATGAACAAACATCAATGAACGTTTTGACCACCAGAAGTTGGTCTTACTCCCAAAGGCCCGCTACGAATGGCTACATTTACGACTACAAGATTTTAAAATGTTAGTGAGTATAACTCTGCCTTGTTCCGCATTACTTCCGAGCTTAAATTATGTGGTAAAAAATAACCGATGAAGACATGCTTGAAAAAACTTTCTCCACATTCCACGCCTCAAATATGCTCCTGTCGCAGCAATACAGGGAACGTCAATTTACTAAATATTCTGAATTGATATCAGGTCTTCTGGTCGCGGAGCAAAACAACAAGCTCCTATTACAAAACCATCAATCGCGACCCCCGGTGCAAGCCCATTCCCTGAAGCGAAAGTGGCCAATTATCAAAGCGGACGCGGTAGAGGGAGAGGCCGCGGCCCCAGCAGAGGTCGTGGTCGTGGTCGAGGACGGGGGTATACATGGCATCGGGAGTCTCACAACACTAAAAATAGCGGTGGCGAATCAAGTCGACATAATACGGGGCGGCATTTAAAAGGAAAAACTAGCGGGACCCGAAACAACATTTGTTATAAAGGTGGGATGTCAAATCACTGGTCCCGCACGTGTCGCACCCCCAACATTGTCACACCCTGACCCGCAGCGGAAATAGTAGTCGGGGCATGATTCGGTTATCACCAAAGCTCATGACATTTACTAATAGGTTTCATATTTATTATTTACAATTTAAAAAAATAAATTTCAATGAACATACAAACACCACATGTTCTAAACACAACATTCAAGAACTCTTTATTTTTCTTCTAAGGCAATTCCCTATGTATTCCTTGCTTCAACCTGTCCACCTGTATCATGTGTAAAAATAGGGTTTTGGGTCAACAAAAGTTGGCGAGTGAATCTTATTTAAACATTTGAAGGAATTATTTATATTGGTTATTAAATAAAAATGTGCATAACCAAATATGAGTATACGCATATGTAAATCTAGCCACAAACCACATAATATCAATTAATGCACACACAAGCATGACATATGATGAACAATGAGATCAAGGCTCAATCAAACGGAGCCGATCTAATGAGGCGCCTGATGCTCAACCCGTCTCCAACGAGGAACTGATGGGCCTAATGAATGATTTGCACGCAACTTGACAAAAATGTAAACACGCAATACAACAAATAACATTTACATCACACGTTAGATCATATAATGGTAATAGCACCAGTGTTTGAATAAATGAAATATATGAAACGACACATGATATACCCCAAAACATGAATAAAAAGGGGAATTTGTAAGAATTCACTCACCGTGGGTGCGTTCCTTGATGATGATGAATGCGCACGAATTGAGGATTTGATCGACTAACGAATACTAACCTAAAATAATAATACGATAATTCGATGAATATAAGCAAATTAATATTTTTTTATTTAATCATTTTTGTTAGGTTTTTAAGTTATTTTTGGTGATATTTATTGAGATTTTTTAACCCACCAAATCTTGTTTTTAAATGTTTTTAATTGATTTTTAATGAAAATATATATATGCAAAAATAAAATAAAAATGAACAAAAATCTTGTCAGACTGACAAGGGTCTGACCGGGTCAAGGGGCGATTTTTGGCAGAATGTGAGATTCGAACTTGAGACCTTACGTTCACGTGCACGTAGCTCTTCCAACTGAGCTACATATCTAACCCGTTGGAATTAGGATTTTAATTATATTTATACTCTTCTTCGCTTATTCAGAAATTGATAATACTAAAAAGATTTTTTTTTAAAATCAAACGAATCGCCGCACAAGCTGAGACTCGAACCTGCGCCTGAAGACTGTTTTGCACCCAGCCCATCCAACTGGGCTGGGTGTCTAACCCGTATATAATGGAAGTTATATTATATTTAACAACTACCTGCGATAGCGTATTTAAATTTAAAAAAAAAAAGAAACCGGTTTATGGGTTTTGTACATACTCGATCTCGGGACTTGTTTGATGAATGTGCACACAGTCCACCACTGGACTGTGTGTCTAACCTGATTAAAGTACTGATTTTAATTATATATATAAACGACTTAATCTTCATCTTCTTCGTATAACAACCCATAACTGGAAATCCAATTACTATTGATTTTAACTGGTTTGCTGAAACTAATGAATTCTAAAAGATTTAACAAGAAAAAAAAAAGAAATGAAGGAGTATAAAAGTTTATACCTACTGGGAACAGAACTTCCGATCTCCGGCACCTAGCTCCGGCGACGCAGATTACAATTCCGATGAGCAGAGAGATGAGAATTAAGCAGGAGGTTTCGAGAGAAGTTTTTTTTTTGACAAGTTTGGAACTGAATTTCGTAGGGTATTTATAGGCTACGTGAATCTTACATTTCGACTTTTGAAACCGATAATTAAGCGGATGATTGGCAAAACGGTTGGGTCTTTGATTGAATTGATGTAGGTTAGGTGATGATTGACAGTTAAATTGAAGGATTGTAGCGGAATTTTAGTGATTACCCACACAAACAGAGGGCGGTTACCGACTTCAGTGATTTGAATCTTGCAGATGACTCGCACATTCACTATAAATATTATTTGATTACAATTTTTCACATCAAGTGTGTGTATCACAGTGGTGTTTGGTGTGTGTGTGAGCGCGAGAGACCCGGGTTCAAAACCCGGCTTCCTCCATTTTTTTGTTCTATTTTTTTTAAGTTTATTTTAATTCATTTATTGTTATTATTATTTATAAATTTTTAATAAAAAGAAAAACGGTGCGGGTTTTTGAAACCCGTTTTACGCAAATGTTACAAACATCTCGTTGAAGCATATCAACGTATGATGAAAGAACAAGGAAAGAAAGTTGAAACTAATCTGATTGAGGATGCACCTCCAGCCACGATATCAGATGCTCATTTAGATGCATGTGATTTCATTGAAAATGTTCGTGATGTTTAAACATATTTAATTTATCTTTTATGTTTTACTTTTCACGTACTTGTTTTGGTTTAAAACTCTTGCAATGCTTAATTCTACTTCTTTACATTAACTTTGATTTATTTTATTTCCTGAAGAAATATGTATAACAGCTCCAGCAGAGCTATTAATGGTGATGAATGTCTAATAGATAGCGGTAGTACTAACACTATTCTCAAACATATGAAATATTTTTCTAAGTTGTCTCCGGCAGATACACCGGTTAGTACTATATCTGGTGTCAGTAACCTTATCGAAGGCTCCGGTAGAGCACACATAACATTATCTTCGGGTACCCAACTAATAATTGACAATGCATTATTTTCTAGTAAATCCAGAAGAAATTTACTTAGCTTTAAAGATATTCGAAAAAACGGTTACCACCTAAAAACAATATCTGAAAATAATATTGAATATCTTCAAATCACTTCAAACAAAAATGGCCATGAAACCATTGTCGAACAACTACAAGCTTTATCCTCTAGATTATATTGTACCAATATAAATCCTATCGAATCATACATGGTAAATAATCAGAAGTTATTAGATAAAGATACATTCAATGTATGGCACGACCGTCTAGGTCACCCTGGTAGCATAATGATGAGACGAATAATCAAAAGTGCCAACGGGCACCCTCTTAAAAACTTAAAGGTTTTGCTACCACAAGATTTATCATGTGCAACATGCTCTCTGGGCAAACTTATAACTCGGCCCTCACAAACTAAGTTGATACATGAAATCCCCTCATTTTTGGAAAGAATCCAAGGGGATATTTGTGGGCTATTCATCCTTCATGTGGATCATTCCGCTATTTCTTGGTCTTAATTGATGCATCCTCAAGGTGGTCACATGTGAGTCTTTTAGCTACTCGCAATGTAGCATTTGCCCGACTTTTTGCTCAAATCATTCAATTGAGAGCTAATTTCCTGGACAATCAAATTAAAAAAATCCGGATGGATAATGCAGGAGAGTTCACATCTCAATCGTTTAATGACTATTGCATGTCAGTTGGGATCCATGTTGAACATTCAGTACCTCATGTTCACACACAAAACGGTTTAGTTGAATCTTTGATTAAACGATTACAAATAATCGCTAGACCGCTCTTAATGAGATGTAAACTACCATATTCTGCATGGGGCCATGCTATTTTGCATGCCGCTGCACTAATTCGATTAAGACCAACTGCCGATCATGAATATTCCCCATTACAACTGGTCTCCGGAAGAGAACTAAATCTGTCCCACCTTAGAATTTTTGGTTGTGCGGTATACGTACTAATATCGCTACCACAACGTACTACAATGGGACCCCAAAGAAGACTGGGTATCTATATTGGATTTAACTCCCCGTCTATTATTAAATACTTAGAACCAATGACGGGAGACATGTTTACAGCACGGTATGCTGATTGTCATTTTAATGAAACAATGTTCCCAGTCTTAGGGGGAGATAAGAACAAAGAAAGACTGGTGACAGAAGAAATAACATGGAATGCATCACCGCTATCAAATCTCGACCCCCGAAGTGGACAATGTGAATATGAAGTCCAAAAGATTATACATTTGCAAAGAATAGCAAATGAATTACCAGATGCATTCACGGACACAAATGGAGTGACAAAGTCACATATACCAGCATCAAATGCACCTGCTCGGATTGAAGTAATCCCGGAAGCGATTACCATACAGCGAAAGCGTGGGAGACCAATCGGTTCCAAAGATAAGAACCCACGGAAACAAAAAGAGCAAAATAACGCAGTTGGTGAAAACTCACAAAAGATTAGAAATGAAACCCCAGTAGAGGTAAATGTCCCAGAAAAGACAACTATGATTCCAGAGGAAAATGAAGTTTCAGAAGAAACACCGGTACCGAACGAAAATGAGATCTCTATTAATTATGTACAAGATAGTACAATGTGGAACAGGAATAAAACACGTGTTGATGATATATTTGCATATGCTATAGCAACGGATGTAACAAATGAAAACGATTACGTACCTAAAACTCTAGAAGAGTGCATGCACAGAAATGATTGGCCAAGGTGGCAAGAAGCCATAAATATCGAATTAAATTCGCTCGAAATGCGACACGTTTTCGGACCTGTAGTCCGAACACCCATAGACGGCAAACCAGTAGGTTATAAATGGGTGTTTGCAATAAAGAGAAATGAAAAGAATGAGACTGTGAGATATAAGGCTCGACTTGTAGCACAAGGGTTTTCCCAAATCCCAGGAGTTGATTATGAGGAAACGTATTTCCCTGTAGTGGATGCGATAACCCTTAGGTTTCTAATCTGCCTCATAATCTCTGAAGGACTTCATATGAGACTTATGGATGTCCTCACCGCATACTTATATGGGACATTGGAAAATGACATCTACATGAAAATCCCTAAAGGATTAAAATTGCCCCACGCATTAAAATCAACGCCTCGAGATATGTGTTCTATAAACTCCAGAGATCTTTATATGGTCTCAAACAATCTGGTCGTATGTGGTACAATCGACTCAGTGAATATCTTGAAAAAGATGAATACAAGTCTAATGTAATCAGTCCATGTGTCTTTATAAAAAGAACACCCTCAAATTTCAGTATAATAGCAGTCTATGTTGATGATATCAACATCATCGGATCTCCCGAAGAGATAGAGAAAGCTGCTTAGTTGTTAAAGAAGGAATTTGAAATGAAAGATCTTGGTATAACAAAATTATGCATTGGAATACAATTTGAATATCTGTGCACTGGCACATTTGTCCATCAATCAAACTACATCCAGAAGATGTTAGTACGTTTCAATATGGATAAAGCACATCCGTTTAGCGTACCTATGGTTGTCCAACCGCTAGATCCACACAAAGATCCTTATCGCCCTCAAGAAGAAGGCGAAGAAGTACTTGGTCCGGAAGTACCGTACTTAAGCGCGATCGATGCCCTTATGTATCTCGCAAATAACACAAGACCTGACATTGCTTTTGCGGTACATGTACTAGCAAGATACAGTTCGAACCCAACACGTAGACACTGGAATTGGTTAAAACATATATTTCGGTTATATTTGCGGGACACAAGACTTAGGTCTTTTCTATCAGAAAGCTCAAAAGTCTCAGCTTGTTGGGTGTGCTGATGCTGGATATCTATCAGATCCTCACAAAGCAAAATCTCAGACAGGTTATGTATTCACATATGGTGGCACAGCAATTTCTTGGAAGTCGACTAAGCAAACACTTACAGCAACATCATCAAATCATGCCGAACTGATAGCATTGTATGATGCTGGTCGAGAATGCGTGTGGTTGAGATCAATGATTAATCACATTCAAGAAGCATGCGGATTAGAACAAATCAAGAAGGAGTCGACGATTATTTATGAAGACAATGCTCCTTACATAGCTCAGATCAGAGAAGGTTACATCAGGGCGATCGAACAAAGCACATCTCACCAAAGTTCTTCTCAACATATGACTTGCAGAAAGAAGGGGAAATTGATGTCCGCCAATATAAGTCAAGTGAAAATCTAGCGACCTATTCATAAAATCTTTACCAGAAGCAGTTTCGAGCAGTTATCACATAAGATAGGCTCCGTAGATTGAAAGACGTTAGTTAAATTGAGGGGAGCATTATACACAGCTGTACTATTTTCCTTGACTAAGTTTTTCCTATTGGGTTTTCTTAGTAAGTTTTTAACGAGGTCAGCATAACTGATCCAGCAGTATCAGTTTTATCTCATAGGTCCTGAAGTATTGATTTAACATCACCCTGAAGCATGTTGTTAAAACTGCGTATAATAGAAAAATAATGTTTATCTGAGGGAGGAGTGTTATAAATCAGATATACACCCATTTATATCTTCCCCATTATTGCAACCCTTTTATATCTTCCCCACCATAACTGTTTTTGCAGTTACTTTATTTACTTGTATAATTACTTTCTTATCATATGTGTACGGTGGAATTTGATGAAAAAAGATTCAATACATTTCTATCCATTTTTCTAATAGAAATTAATTTATTGTCAAATCCTTATAAAAATATAAACTGACTTGTATATGTTGTAAATAAATAATGTGATTTGTATTCTTTTTTATACTGCCAGTCTATTTATATAAACGATTTTTTCGTATATGATCAGAAACTATACAAAAGATTCACAATATTAATTTAAGTCATACTCCGAGCATGCTCAAGGGAAGTGAAATAAAGTAATCGCTTTACCCCCCCCCCCCCCCCCCTTCTCCAGAGCCCCAAATTCTAAAGAAAAACATGATGTTTATGGATTTGAGATTGTTGACATTAAGGTTTATAAGCTTTATAATATGTAATTATGCATATATAGAGATGATATATGCGTATGCTCTAAAGCCATTTTTACTTTTTTTTTATGTTACTAAAAGGACCCTAATTTTATCATCTGCTTTAAGTCTAAAATATTTTAAGTCGACCCTAGTAATAGTTGGGGTACAAGCTATGACAAAAACTTGAACCAAAATAAGGTTAAGTGGATGCACTGACTCCGGTTACTAAAAATTGTAGAATATTTATATATAAAATCTGAAAAGAATTAAACAAACAGGAGTTTACCTAAGTGGTTATAACAAATAGAGAAAAGAATCCTATGATAATTCTGGAAAGTTTTGGTTCCATCACCGACTACAATAATTATATGTCTCTTTCTATGTGTTGTGACTGATAAGGTTCATTCCTCATTTTTAACTAAGTTTTCTTACAAGCATACACCATAACATAGTGACAAAGCTAAATGATTTCGTAAGATATTAGTCTTGAAAACCGGTATCAAATCTCATAACAAAATAATTTATGATCGGAAACAATAGTGTACTAATGTCCTAAATTTCATATTGGCATGGGACATTTGCTAACACTTTTGTATGTTATTGTTATTTTTTACGATAAATACAAACATCCTCTAAATCTACTCCTAAAATCCAATTACTTTGTGAAACTTGACTCTACATCACTTCTATAAGAAAAAAAAATACATAGTGTCACTAGATCATCAACACTTATATGTTATGTGGTAAAAAAAATATGTAGCACACAATTTGGTTCAACATAAAACATAACTTTTTTTTAACAACAAATTTGGATCACTGTCGGACCACCGTGTTACTAGCAGAATCACTCAATCATATTCATCTCAATTTTTTTGTTGTAACTCTTCTAACTTTTTCACGAACGTCTGTTTTTTTATCTTTAAGGTTCTTATTTTATTTTGTGTAACCTAAATATTCTTAAACAATAATAATTTCTCTAAATATGTTATGCGAACGCTCATACACGAATACACATATACTCAACATAACATACATGTTTGACAAATAAATCTATCAACACCTTCCATTCTAATCCATTTTCGTTTGCGATGTCACCTCACTCACGCCAGCCATCATATCCATAATCCCATGTCACCGGATAAAATATTCAAGACGAGTTTGATACGTATTAATCTCCCTAGATAAAATACAGGATCATAGGAAAATTCCAAAATGCCTTAATTTCTTTAAAATGTAAAAACATGTGTATTTATTTTAAATTACTTGTAGTTGACCAAAATTACAAAAAATCAAATATGAATATGGGGATAAACAAGTTGAGTCATTTATCAGCTACTTAAGTTTGCTTTGTTAAAAATTTGAATTGAGCCTGTAGTTTAAAGGAGCTTGAGCCCGAGCTCATGCTTTACTGATGCTCAGTTATTTAGTAAACGAGCCGGAGCCCAAGCTTCACACATTGAGCTCGAGCCAGCTCACGACCAAAAGAAAGCTTTCATTTATATTCTTTTTATTTAAATTATTAAATATACTAATACAATAACTATTATCTATTCTATGTCTATATATATACTACTATATAATGCATTTTAGATGGGTAAATATAAATTCATTGTGTGTTTTTATAAAGCACTTGAACCAAATAAACGCCTTGCATTTTCCCTTTGCTGAAAAGTCTAAACCAACCCTCTAATTTGTTAACAATTCGTACAAATAGTTCACGTATGAAATGACGTCGAAACACATAAGGGGATATACCTGATTATCAGAAAAATAATCGTTTACCAAAAAGTTTTGAGCACCATTACGGTCCCTTAGAATTCTCTTTGCTTGTTTGCGTGGTTACTTTAACTTGATGACTTAAAACATGTAGACCCAACTAAATAGATGCAGTTATGACTTCATTTTTGAGATCAAAATCGGATGACTTGAGAACGAAATTCATGTTTAAAATACAAAAGAATTTAAAGATTGTGTGAGAGATGGAACAAATGTAGGAAAATGGTGTTGTGTATATATATGGGTTGTGATGTATTTAAGTTATAAAATAATAATTAAATGTTTTTTTTAATATTCAGACAGTCATGTGACCATTGAGATTGCATTGCCTACACAACACTCTCCTCTTCACGTCGTATTAGCCCTACACAACACTCTCCTCTTCACGTCGTATTAGCCCTACACAACACTCTCCTCTTCACATCATGGCCAATCCAACACCCCCTCCCCTTTAACCATTGATAACACCTTAAGGGCTGGTGTTTCACACCGCTTGACGTGGCTCACTCATCCACGTGGCCGGGCGTCGCACCGTAACGCATGGCCTTAAAATATATGGTACACTCATTGAAAATATATTGTTTGACTTTTAAACAACTTTCCCTCGTGACATTTTAAACGATCATAGCATTCTTATACATTAATATTAAAGAAATATTACATGATAAAATGAGTATTTTCCTCTTCAGTTTGAGTATGGTATTGTAACTTTTTTCAGTAAAAAAAATAACATGTTACATGATTACTATTGTTTGTATTTTGCCGTTCGTACGAGCACCCATCTAGTTAAATATTGAAGAAGATGATAGGACTCTTGTAACTCGGGTTTGCCTTGTTTGGCCTTTAAAAGTATTTCATGTTCTCCAAAAAATAATAGTATAAAAATATAAAATACCGAACTACAACTTTTGGTCTTTATATTTCAATAAATTATGGGTTGGGTCCTTTATAAAATTGGCTTTCATTCACCGTCTTTTATTTGAAACTTTTCTATTTTTTGTCCTTTACATTTCTAAAATTAGCTTTCACTCTTGTAAATAACGATGAATAACACAACTGTTCTTTTAGTTTTTTAACCCTTTTAAACTCTTGTAAACATTAACTTTTCACATAGTCAATTGTCTATTGTAATCATCTTCAATCATGCGTTCCTATTCTACCGAATTTCAAACTTATATATATCTAAACTCAATTGGTCCATCATTCTTATGGTCTATGAAAGTTAACATAAATTTCACTTGTTTAAGTTACTCTTTATGACTCCATCTTATGAAAAATCACATGATCTTTAAACACACAGAATCATAAAATTTATACAAGTATAGTTTTGTATGTCTTATCTTTAAAACACACAATCATAAAATTTAGACAAGTATAGTTTTGTATGTCTTTGTTTTTTCTTTTTACTTATGTGATTAGATTGAAATCATGTGAAAACACAATATCAAGCATTTTATGTGATTATGTAATTTCCAGATGATAAAATCATCTAACTTGGACATTTGGTGATCGCTTGATTCGCAAAATTTGCACAACTTCAAATTAACTAGCTAGGAATTTTATAGGTCTAACGATTGCATGTCTTCATGAAATTGCGTTAGATCATAATTACTTTTAGGTGCTTTCCCCTAATTTTTGATCAATATGATATAAGGATGGAGGGGGCGTCATGTGGGTTGATACCCGCTTGGCCGCTTCGGCTACAACGCCACCATCCCCTTGGGTTCGACTAGTAGCTAGTTTTCACGGGTTTGGTTTGCCGATGATGAAGTTCAAATATGACCATTGGTCATTTAGAAACAAAAAAAATGGTTTAAAGAATTTAAAAAACAAAATAAATACCAAACCTTTCACCATTTTAATTCAATTAATTTATACACCATTCGTCTATTCATAAACCTTTATACCCTCGATTACCTAATTTTAGCATGACTCATTTCTCAAATGATGACCTCGAGTTATTCTATTTTCATTTTTTTATTTGTATATATTTTCTTGTTTAATTTATTTTTTATTTAAAAAAAACAGTTGTTGAAAGGAGTGCTACCAGTGATTTTGTGGTATTAAACCATACGTAAAGCGACATTATGATAATACCCCTGCTATGATGGTTATGTGACATGTGGCATCGAGTCCCTCAATTTTCTTCACTGGTATTTTCACAATCACGCAAACACCAGTTTTCTGAAGATCACACCCTATGGGTATTATGTGTATATGAAAGATTTGCGTCTCCACCAATTAGACCACTAATTTTAAATTTCTTTTATTAATGTATATTGTAATTTAATATCATGCATCAGTTTATCTATTTTTGTTGTCTACTTTTATAACAAACTTACATTACACTTTAGAACAAGTTAACTAGATCTGATAATTAGTAATGATGCGTCTCATTGCAATGTTATTGCTTATTAGCCCAAAGTCAACTATAAAAAGTAAGAAAATGCACATAAAAGTTTTGGTAAACAAAATTAAATTTTCCATTTGAAATCGTCTTTTTTCAAGCTTATCCCGCTTTTTAACTTTTAAAAACTAAAAGCATCCTTTCTCATTCAAAAATAAAAATAAAAATATATATTTACTCCATAAAGGCGTAAATCTGATAAAAAGGCATATGAAGCAGTGACGGATATAAGATTTTATTCTAATAGGTTCCTTTTAATAATTTCTCTTTAATTCTCACTATTTTTTTGTCTAAATTCTATAAGGTTCTTACTAATTTTTCATTTTTTTTCCAAACGCACTGGATTTCTGAGGACTCGTAAATATGAGTTGGACCCGCCCCTGATATAGAGACACAATAATACAAACACTTATTTTTGTTTAAGCTGTTATCGACATTGAATTAGTAATTGAGCAAATAAAAACAAGAGTTAAATACCTGGTTGGTCCCCGTGGTTTGTGAAAGTTGCAAATTTGGTCATAGTGGTTCACTAATTACACATTTGGTCCCGGTGGTTGTAATTTTTGCACTCGGGTGGTCCTTATCACTAATTCTTGCACTCGGGTGGTCCTTATCACTAACTGGCATTAAAAAATAATTTAAATCATCATCATCAGCAGCTTCTTCTTCTTCTTCTTCTTATCTCCTAAAAAACCCTACCACCCAAACAAGCAGCACAACCACCACCATATCACCTCCGCCACCATCTCACCTCCACCCCCGAACACCCAACACCACCATCTCACCTCCGCCACTTCTCACCTCCACCTCGAACACCAAAACACCCACCAACACCGAAACCCACCACCACCAAAGAAGACCGTTCCGACACTCGTTCCTGGTAGAGATATTCGCGTTGAGCAACGGCGGTCGGCGAGATCATTGATTACTATTGGAGGTGTTGAGCAGCGGAGGTATTTTGGAGTACAGACATAGACGCTCTCCGGCGAATTCGACGGTTACAGGTGCTTCACTGTAGAATCTCTCCGGTAATTTCACTTTACAATCGCCTCCGGTGTACAACATCACTGGAAATTACACATTTTAGTTTCCGGTGGCGATAGAGGTGTTCTTTGGTGGTGGTGGTGGTGGTGGTCTGCCCGGTGGTGGAGGTGTTCTTTGGTGGTGGTGGGTTTTGGTGTTGGTGGGTGTTTTGGTGTTCAGGGGTGAAGGTGAGAAGTGGGGGAGGTGAGATGGTGGTGTTGGGTGTTCGGTGGTGGAGGTGAGATGGTGGCGAAGGTGATATGGTGGTGGTTGTGCTGGTTGTTTGGGTGGTAGGGTTTTTTAGGAGATAAGAAGAAGAAGAAGCTGATGATGATGATGGTGATTTAAATTATTTTTTTAACCTTAGGGGTAAAACAGACATTTCACACACACTTAACTGGAAAACTTAATGTCAGTTAGTGATAAGGACCACCCGAGTGCAAAAAAATACAACCACCGGACCAAGTGTGTAATTAGTGAACCACTAGGACCAAATCTACAATTTTCGTAAACCACAGGGACCAACTAGGTATTTAACTCTAAAAACAATATCCATAAAATAAATACAATTAAACATTACTTAATGAAATGAACTACACAATAATATAATTTATTTTTTCAAGGTAGCATATGAACAACCACTTTTTTTAATAATAAATTTGAAAACCCAAAATTTTAAATTCAGTTATTTAGAAAAACAAAATCCCCACTCTATCAATAACTTGATATCGACATGTCCATGACAAATAAGCATGACTTGTTTTAAATGACCAACTTTAAATCATTTTGAATTCATTTAACTATTTTCAAAATGGTTCTTAAACCTTCCATAATAAATGCTCTTAATGTTATATTTCATAAATATATTACTCAGTAAAACTGATTTCCACAGATCAACTGTGGAACTACGATAACTTTTTTTTATTTGTTTCAGTCACATTTTATAAAGGAGGCAAATTATAGAAATAAATACTCTTTAACAATTAAAAAGTAATAAAAAAGTTTCAC
This sequence comes from Scalesia atractyloides, assembly GCA_947069175.1. Taxonomy (NCBI): domain Eukaryota; kingdom Viridiplantae; phylum Streptophyta; class Magnoliopsida; order Asterales; family Asteraceae; genus Scalesia; species Scalesia atractyloides. The sequence goes on from CAMTDV010000014.1 coordinate 3,472,805, forward strand.
TCACAAATAATACTAACTAAAAAGATAGGAGACTGGGAAATAACATTATTATTTAATATAATTTTCAATTTTATTCATTATATTTTAAATAGTATACGATTTTAACTTACAACGAAGGTGGAAAAGCATGCGAAAGCTTGTGAGGATAATCAGCATGCCTTTGTCCCCCTGGCGTTTGACACGTTCGGCTCCTTGGCGCCGGAGACGGTTCGGTTCTTGGCTAGAGTTCAGCGTGTGGTCCAGAGCAACTTTACGATCCCTCAGGGGCGAGACTTTGTTTTTAGTAGATTAGGGTTCTCCATTCAGAAGGGGATGACGGCTTAGTTTGTTGCCCGTCTACCTGCTATCCTTATGTAATTTGCCTTGTTGGTTGGAATGAAAAATCTACTTTACATAAAAAAAAAAAATAATAACTTGAATTTGTTAACCTTAATTTATTTCGATATAAATTTTATTAGAATCTACTCTCTTATTCAAATTTGGTATGAAGTATACTAAGCACCGAACTAATACCACTTTTTTTTGTTTTTCTTCCTCTAGATCTTTCAGTTCATTAGTACTGTAACGAAACAAGCCGATCCCGATCAAAATCAAATTCCAGCTACATTATGTGACTTAATCCTTGTAGTTCATATATATTATATAAAACATTTCAAGAAAAAAAAATATTCAGTCAAAGCAGTCAAAGGGTATCTTGGTAAAAATCCAAAATTCCAGTATTTAATTGCCTTACCAGTATTTGTTTTATCATGAAATAGTTTTAAAATTAATTAATAAAATCACCTTTTAATTTCTCTCTCTAGAAATTTGTAGTTTGAACTCTACGTTCATCCCGCTCTCTCCCTCTGATCTCTTTTTTCATAACAATAATAATAATAATAATAATATTAATAATATAATAATAATAATAATAATAATCCAGCTGTCCCCATTTCTATAATTCTTATTATGCTCGATCTATCAATCTTTTCAGCTGATTCATCACTCATGTAATTTCACAATCTAATTTCATCTCTGTTAGTCATTCTTTTTCTCTAATTTCATATATTTTAATATTATTCATTTGCATTGTCCAATTTTGTGGGTTTAGATCAATTAGGGTTTGTTTATTTTGATTAATTTTGTAATATACAATCTGGGTTTGACGTTAATGAGACTAATTTCACCCACATTTTCTTGATTTGTTGTAGTGAACATCTTATTAATTGTGCATTGTTTGAAGTTTATTGCAAAAAAATAGAAAACATTTTCTTGAGTTGTTGTGAGATCTTGATCTTTTTTTTTTTAATTTCTGCACATACGGTTATTAGGGTTTTTGAATTTGTTGTAAATTTTGAATTTTTATTTAGGGTTTTTGAACTAAGATTTATTGGGTATTTTTTAGATTAAAAAAAAGAAATATGAAACAATTTATATAAAAGTAGTTCAAATTTTGACTGCATATTGTTAATCTGGTTTTCCATAATGTTGCAGATAGAGTGAAATTATTTGAAATTGAAACATTAATCGGGTTTTCGAAAAGTACAAATGAAGAAAGGAGTTACAACTGGAGAGCCTGCTTTTCGTGTAACACGGGCTCGAGTGGCTGCTGGCCAGTCATCGAATTTGGAACCGTTAAAAGAGCAGGGAGTGGGGCGTCTTATGCGTAATAACTCTAAAAGATCGGTGCAAGATGAGAATAAAAACAATGGCGTTGTGACGGGTGGTGTTCAGAATAAGAGGAGAGCAGTACTTAAAGATGTCACAAACATGTGTTGTGATAACTCTTATAAAAACTGCATTGTTCCAGCTAAAATTCCGGTTTGTAAACAATATTTACGTCTTGTAAAGTTTTTATTAACTGTGATAATTAATAATTCTTGTAACTTATAAGTTCTTTTTGTTTCTACTTTTTTGTCAATTGTGATCAGAAAAAGAATAGTATGTTGACTAAAAAAAATCCAGTCAAAGTTCAACGAGTTTCTGCTAAATCCGATCCAATGAAATGTGACGAAAGTAAGAGAGCTCACATTCGATCTACTCTCGTGAAAGTTCCAGATACATCCGAAAGCGAAGATAAGAAAACAGTTTCGCAGTTGCAAAGCTTTTCGAAGAAAGGTTTGTTGTAAAAATGTAAATTTTCATGTGAAACCAAAGTTTTAATTTAGTGTTTGTTACTTTTATTTTTTTTGGTATATATGAAGCAGGAAAGAGTAAGATTAACGAGAAGCTTACAATCTCTAGCGATCTGGATTTTATTGATATAGATTCCGATAAAAAAGATCCTCAAATGTGCAGTCTCTATGTATGTGAAATATATAGCAATTTGCGCGTAGCAGAGGTTTGTATTATGGCCAAAACACCTTTCTTATTTGTTACCCAAAAATTAAACAATAAGTCAATGATTAATTATTTTTCCGTTTGGTAACTCAGCTTATTCATCGTCCACGTTTTGATTTCATGGAGACGGTACAAAGAGATGTAACTCAAAGTATGCGGGGCGTCTTAGTTGATTGGCTTGTAGAGGTTAGTTTTACTTCTATTTACAGGAAATTAGTTTTGACCCATTTACTTATAAGTTATATATGGGTCGATTCAGGTTGTTTTTTTACTATTAAACGGGCCGATAAAAAGTTGATTTAGGTTCGAATAATAGTTGTTTTTCGTGTGTTTTATTTTTACTTTCAGGTAAGTGTGGAATATAAACTGGAGCCAGACACACTCTATCGCACGGTTTATCTCATTGACATGTTTCTTTCTAAAAACTTTATCGAACGACAAAAACTTCAACTGTTAGGCATCACTTGTATGCTAATTGCTTCGTAAGCTCTAACATCTTTTCTTTTCTTGCTTTAAACTATCTTTCTGTGCTTCTTACTATATTAACAAAACTTTTCGTTTGAAGGAAATATGAAGAAACCATTGCCCCAAGCGTTGAGGAATTTTGTATCATCACAGACAATACTTACACAAAATCAGAGGTTTGATTTCTATAATTATGTGACCTTTTATAGCTAATCACATGTATGATGTATATTCTTTATCAACCGCAATGACATCGTTAGAATATTTACTCAAATAAGTTTTGTAGGTTCTGAAAATGGAAAGTGACGTTCTGAACATTTTGAATTTTCACCTTTCACCACCAACAGCACAAACATTTCTCAGGTACGCGTAAAATGGGTTATGTTTTGCTTACGTTATTTGTAAAGAGAGCACAGTTATGAATATTTATTGTTTACAGGAGATTTATAAGAGCAGCACAAGCTTCCCATCAGGTAAATATTGTCTCTTTGCTTGTAACATGGATTTAATCCTTTTTGTTCACATTTTTAATTGTTGTTTTCTACGTTTTGTTAGAGCCGGAGTCTTGAATTGGAGTGTTTGGCAAGTTATCTAGCTGAGTTGACTCTGATTGACTATAATTTTTTGGTATTTGTTCCGTCAAATATCGCTGCAGCGGCTGTGTTTCTTGCCAGATGGATGCTAGATCAGTCGGGCCACCCTTGGGTAGTGTTCTTTACTTTCTCGCCCAAAATGAACAGGTCGGGTAATTGGTCAAAATGGGTAAATTATTGGCTTGTAACATTTTTTTTGTAACTAATTTATGTATACTACAATAATAATATAATATTAAAGAGATCAGTAGTTTGTCGCCGTTAAAAATACACTTTTAGCGAGTTTCAACCCGTTTTTGAATTTTGATTATTCTTGTTTGACCCGAATCAGCCTGTTCATAGGTAAACGCATCAAAATCACCACCTTTAAATCTTAGTGTTCCCAATGGAACTAAAGTTGTTGAATATTATAGCAGAACCATACATTGGAGCACTACACAAACTACACGCCGTTGGATCTAAAGAACACAGTTTTCGCACTCCATGGTTTGCGTTTGAGTGACGGTAATTCCCCTTTGACCGTCATACGAACAAAGTACAGTCAAGATAAGGTAGTTAACAACTTAACAAGCAACTCTTTTTCTTTCTAATTTTACATTAACCATTAATCTCAAAAGTTGTAAATTCAATTTTTGTTTTTGTGTCTACAGTTTAACAGAGTTGCAAGTTTGCCTTCTCGTGAACTACCCGCAACACTATTCTAACGGTCCAAAAGATACTCTCGCTCTAGTTTATGCAGCTGAGGTACTTCAAAGGCTATTACCGTCTCTCTGCCATATTTGTTTTGGTCAATGTTTTGTTGTTGACTTGTTTCGTGAATTGTTAATAATATTTGACACTATAGTAGTCGGGAGTGGGGTTTTGGTTCGTCAAAACCTTTCGGAAACGGTTATATTTTGTGGGATTCGAGGGTTTATAGCCGTTTTCAGCCTTCAGGGTTTGAGTTTGTAAGTGGGCAAGTAATGGCTAGATTGTAAAGCTAATGTAAATTTAACTCATGAAGGCTATTTTAAGGCTTTTTACCCATATCCATTGCTTATATTTCTGTTATGTATATATTATGATACTATGATCTTGGTTTAAAAAAGCACAAAGCGCACAAAAGCGACGAGGTCTAAAACCGAGGCGCAAAGCGCAGAGCACAAAAGCGGTGAGTTTTTCGTACGAGCGCGAAGTGATCATATAATTTATTTAATATATCCCATAGGTTTTTAGCATCCCCTATCTATGATTTAGCCATAATTAAGCTTTATATATGTTTTAAAATGAAAAGAACATAAACATACAGCATACAAAGCCTGTTCTACAACACTCAGCTACACAAAACAAGCCAAGTGCAAAAGGCGCACCCCTCACTTGCGCCTCATGTCAATTTTTAGCTTAAAAATGCGCCTCACCAGCGCCTTTCGTACCCTGTGCGTCTTAGGTCGCCTCACGCCTAGGCGCGCATTTTTAAACCAAGACTGATAATGTAAAAGTTGAATGTAGTTATTTGATGAGGTCAATGGTCAATACATAGCAACAAAAGCATGCATTTTATTGAGTAAACCAATTAATGGATAGTAATCATCATACATAACTAATGAATAACAGAATTACAGATAGATACTTAAGCAACTTTAAACTACCCAGCATTTCATCAAACACCTGGTGGGAGAATAAACATCAAGACATATAAATAACAAACCAGAATCTAAAACAATAAATAATAACAATAATACTCAGGTACTCAACAATCATCATATGATCAAATCTTACTCCACTTTCAGATCTTTCTCTTTCTCTTTCTCAGCCTCCTTACACTCCTCCAACTCCTTCAACCCACAAATCACCAAAGTCGCAATCTTTCCACGCCTCGAACCACGGTCCACCAAGCGTATAATGTATTGCTTTCGGGTAGGTATTCGGGTCATCCTTAACCACTTGGTTATGCCCAACAAGAAAGTTCCAAACAAAAGGAACAGACCCAATCTCATCATCCTCCAACCACATAAACCGATGCAGAAACGCCCCAGACTCTTTATTCACAACCTCTGGACTCAACACCTTGTTCTTCGGGTGACCGCAGTTATACAACACCATCGACGACCAATTCTTCCTCGGGTAAACCGTCTGAACCGCCCCATCCATCTTAGTAGTCTCCTTTGGTGTGTAATCATGCTGCACACACATCACAGCGTACTTATCATCGGTTAAATCAAACAGTTCCTTAATATCTCCGAGGTAGAGAAAATCACAGTCCACAAACATCGCCCAACCCTCGTACCCAGCTAAAAACGGTGTCAAAAACCTCGTGAACGAGAATTCAGTGCTTTCTAACTTCCCACGTTCCCGCCAGTAATACTTTTTCTCACGTAATTCAGACTGTTTGATGGGTATGATCTCAATGGGGATCGAAGATCTTTTGAGAATTGAGTAGCGGCAAACCTCGTAGGCCACATCTTCTCTCGGATCGTAACCTATGTAGATCCTGTAGGGTGTTTTGGTGGTGACATTGTTGGGATTTGGATCGGCATTGGCGATTTGGGGGTTTAGGGTTACGGAACCCATTGATGTTCAAGATCTGAAAATGTGAAAGTGAAGTGGGTTATTGTGAGATCTAGCAAATGGGTATTGATTGAAATTGTGAAATAATAAATGGGTGATGAAAAAGTTTTGATTTTGAGAGTGGGTTTTGGTACCTGAAGAGAAATTGAGATGTAGATCTGGAGTGACGGGATGAAGTTGAAAGGGGTCAAGATGCAGGTGTGTGTATTTATTGATTGATTTTTGATTTTTTGGTGTAGATCATGTGTGAGCCTTCAACTATGGGTTTATTACAGTTGGACCCTGTGGCTTTTTTTTTTTTTAATATTGAGAAATTATTAATAATTTAATAATGGTTGTTTGGTTAAAGGGAGTGTGAATTTATGATTTTGATGCCCACAGCATGTAAATGTACCTCCTGCACGTTGGAAAAATTCTTAGAACTGTGGGTGTTTTTGAGATGTGAAACAAATGGTATTAAACGAAAGCCAAAAGAATCAAGGAAGTGAGTATTATTATTCTTAAAAATGATTAATGATCAAGATAATTGCTTAAAGCTTGATTGCTTCTAAAAGATACCATCAAACTAATGTATAGATTTAGTGATCATAACTACACAAGAATACTTAGATATAGTCATATGCTAATCATAATGCGGTTAACGCATTTGAAACTTTCGTTCATAAGGTTGGTTGTAGTTGATTAACGTCCCCTCCAAATGTAGGGTTTTTATTGGCTGCAAAAGAAATCCACACACATCCCATGCATCTCCCCCTTCATCCCTATTATACTACCCACGCTCAAGTCCCAACGGCCCAAGCCCTTAGCACCCCTCTTTGGTGCCATCCTAACGGTGTTTAGCCCTTTCCATGCTATGGTGTACGTGGCTTTAACCCACTAAACTCAATCTAAATTTCTAATTTCTAAGTCTTACCGAACGTTAGGTCAACACAAAATAACTTGTTATTTTTGTCAATCACATTTCCAGTCTAATGGAGTTATTTTGAGATATAAGTCGTATAGACAACAAAATAAAACTCCGGCATTGTGTAGTTAGGAAATAGTATCAAGCTTGTCTATTTCTTGATAAGATCTAAACCCCATGGTTTAAATCCCCCGCTTGTTCAACGGGGGGATGAGGATTTGAGTCTTGTTGACAAGTTCAGTGGCGGATCTAGAAAATCATTAAAGGGACAACGTTTCAAAAAAGTAATTCCGAATGGGTAACGAAATCGAAAAAACATAATTTTTTTTTCAAATTTTACATAATCGCCGGAGCGTTAAGGGGCAATAGGGTTCCCGTGTCTACTTTTATCCACCGTAAAGTTAAGATTTAATATAAGCAAGCAATACATTTATATATTAGATTTTATATTAAGACTGTAAATTATACAACATTTATGGCTCAACAAGCTATAGCTAGAGTTTACAAGGAACAAGTTCAATAAGAACAACTGAGCCAGGAATTGTAGAGCTATATTCAATACTAAAATCACTCTTCGGAAGTGGAAAAATCACGAAAATAACTTCTTTTCGGCGTAATATACATATACATTTATGGTAATACCAAAATAAATTCACACATATAGCCATTAAAAGTATTAACTTATGTGACTTTAAAAAGTACATAATGATTCACGATTCATGTGACAGGCGAAAAGATACTCTTAGACGATATTTTACAAAAAATTAGATATTTGAATTTGATCCGTGTCATTTTTTACGAGCAAATAAAAATGTATATTTAGGAATACAAGAATATATAAAATAGATTTGTTATGTGTAGGGGTGTAAACAAGCTCAGAGGCTCAAGAGCAACTCGTGATCGACTCGGTTAAAAGCTTGAACGAGCCCGAGCTCGAGCCTGATATACAAAACTCGTTAACACAAACAAAGTTTTAGTTTTTTTATATATAGTATAATAATAATAATAGTAATGATAACATTGGCGAGCCAAGCTTTGGCTCGTTTAAGCGATATTGAAGCAAGCTCGAGCCGAGCTTTTAGCTCGTTTGAGGTTGTTTTCAAAATAGCTTGAGCCGAGCTTGAGTTTTGTGTTTTAACCGCGAGCCGAGCTTGAGCTCAAATAAGTAGGCTCGAACCAAGCAAAGCTTGAGCTTGAGCTCAGGCTCGTCCCGACTCGTTTACACCCCTAGATATGCACAAAGAGATGGATGTTTTAGGGATACACAATTATAGAAAATAAATGACGCATGGTGAAGTGGTTAAACCTTATATTCTCTCAATTAAGGGTTTAACCACAATTGGAGAACTTTTTTGTCATATTTTTTTTAAGTACAACACCTATTTTAAGTAGAGGTCCACATAAATACAATCCAGTCCAGTAAAAGAACCTAAAGTTTCTTGTTTGGTGATTTGATTCAATCCTGCTAAAAGAATATTTATGTGCCAAAAGTCAAAACCGAAATTCATGACCCAATCAAAAAATTTCCAAGTCCACCATTTTTTTTACTATTATGGCCGAAAAAATGTTACATGTGAATTTACTTTCCCCTATGCATGTTGTAACGATACTTTTCTTTTTCAAGCTAACTAATGTATTAACATATGTTTATACAAGACGGAGTACTAAAAATCAAACCAACTTAACCGTCAGATGATGTTTTTTTAAGACTCTGGCCTTGGATCACATGTTTAAATTTAAAGGGCTCCTCTACATTTTATAGCCTCAATCCATATGATGCAGCCGGAACTGGTTCAATTTGATTACCATACGTCATTAGGCTAAATTTTGTAACGGAAGATCTGTCACAGGTTTAATACAACAATTTGGTAATGTTATAGTGCACACCCAAAACCTTAACAAACATTTGCAATTTATGTGTATCTGTAATATCCGTAATTTTTAACTATTTCCATATTCTTAAGGAAAAAAAATAATTTGTTGGACGATAAAGAACAACAACCAGGTTTTCTGACTAACATGTTACGACCTTTTCTTTTTATTAATAAATAATGAACAACCACTTACACAAGAACTACGAAGGCCCTAACCCAGGGGCACAGCATAGTGGGGGTGGGAGGGGGCGGCCGACCCCTCGAACTTTTTGCTCAGTAGTGAAGAGTATGTAGTTTTCTTATTGAAAAATTTGGCTATATTCGTTTTCGACCCCCGGTTTTATAGAAATTTTTGGGTATATATGTTTTCGACCCCTCAGTCGGAAATCTCAAGCTTCGCCACTACCCTAACCATCTATTTATACTATAAGAAACTTGTTCCCTAAGCTATATAACGAAATATAAAACGTCTAACAATAAGGAAATTAATAATGACTCAAAAACCTTTCCTAATAAACTTGTGTCTAGTCTTGGTAATCCAAGTCTAGCTCTAGTGTGTCTTTCTGACACACTCGTGTTATTCTTTTATTTTTTATAAAATTTACCGGCGTAACCTTTTACCAAAAAAAAAACACAATCATACATTCATCTTTCTCGGTTCAAAAATACATCCCTTTAATCTTGATTTGTATCTCTCAGGTCTCGGATTCCAAGCAACATTCTTCTTTGATACATCAACCTGTTCACGATCTTCGATTGCTTGCACCCGGAGCTTCTCTTGCGTCTCATGCTGGCTTAACCAACTTGCTACTCTCTTTCCTCTCGGCTTGAACTCCCTCTCAATTTGTGACTGATCAGAACTTGGGCCAGCATCATCTTGCATTGGCCCAAAATATAACCCAACATCACAAAGGCCATTAGTATATGCAGCACATCTATTTGCAAATAATACCACCATAAAAATTCATGCACTTTGCAGCCCATTTAGCCTAACCCAACACTCTTTCCCCGAGCAAACTTCCAATTTGTCTTTTGCTCCAAGAAAAGAAAAAAACAAGTGGAATATGAAATTTATTATATATTATGTTCATGAACGTTTATTTATGTTTGTTTGTATCTATTTGTGTTAGTGAACATTAGTTGGTGTTCATCAACGTTTGATGCTTAAAATTAACAAAGAAACACAAATGAACACGAACAAGTTCATTTCTTAACAAACGAACACGAACACAAAATCTCATTCGGTAACTGTTCATGAACAGTTCGTGAACACTGAACACGTATATTTCTTAACAAACGAACACGAACAAAGTCTTGTTCGTGTTCGTTCGGTTCGTTTGCAGCCCTACTCCCAATCTCCCATGAGCATCGTTGAAATTCTCACCTTGATCAAAACTACAATAATTCTACATCCTTAAGAAAACAATATGATAGATCATAAATAATAATTATTTCTGATCTATTATATTGGTTTCTTATTATTTTGAAATTCTCACCTTTATCAAAACTATGTCAATAATGTTTAATTTTCTTCATATACTGAACGCATCACATATTTTATGAAATGCCACATGGGCACATAGATAGATGATAGAACTACAACATCTTACATCCTTCTCAATGTATTGTTTATGAGTCCAATGTTGTGTTGTTTGCTGTCTCTGTTTTTATCTGCCGAATGAACGTACAACATTGTCTTTTATTGATCAGATCTGACCCTCACACTTTGAATCACATGCTTGTTCAAGGGGCTGCTGTCATGAATTTGTATAAGTTTTGTAAGAGCTAGTTTTATTCTAAGATGTGAAAATCACAAAAATATATACCTTTATAGCCGTATCATACCAGTGGTGGAGCTTGAACGAAAACTCATAGGGAGCGGACTCTCAAAATTCAAATCAGTGGAGGTCGATGCACCCCCGGCCTCTATAAAGCTTCACCCCTGATCATAACAATTTACATGTATAGTCATAATACTCGATACAGTACATCAACCATGACTTACCTATCGTTAAAAAATAGATACACGGAGGTGATTCACATATTATGTTGTAAGGAGCATACGAAAGACTTACCTATTCGCATAAATGGATAATAGATATCGTCCACAGACGAATATTTTTTCTTTTATAGTAGATGTTTAAGTGACATGAATGCACTTGATTTTTTTTTTATCACACCATGCCATGTGCTACAATTTAAACCGATCTCATAAGTTTTAAATATTAACTCCCTAACCAAAAAAAAAAAGAATAGTTATATGTGTTACAAAAGTGGACCTATGGAACTGAAGATCCCAGATGACAACTTCCAGACCCATTAACTTCATATTCTCAGGCATAGATTTGTGGTAAAATTGAACAAAATATTTAGAATTGTCCTGGTTAACCTTTTAACAGGTTCGCCATATTTTATAGCTTCAGTTCAAATCCGAAAAAGCTTAGATCGCACATTGGTCCAACCCGATAGCCAAACATGACCGTGCTATATTTGTAAGCAAATCATTCGTGTGTTATAGTGCACGCCCAAAACGTCAACTGATATTTGTAAGCAAATCATTCATGTGCATTTTATGTACTATAATATCCCTAATTTTTAACTATTCCCTTAATCAAGTAAAAAATTACAAACAATTTTCCTCTATAAACAACTACACCAACTCTCTCCAAAAGTTTCGAACTCCCAATCTTCGATCCCCATCGTCCAAAATCCCGCCTTGTTAACACTTCTCCAACAATTCTACATCGTTAAGAAAACAAAACAATAGATCAGATAATAATCTAAGATATTATCATAACTAGTTTTGTACCCGTCTAGTCAGGTATTTTAATGTCACATTTAAACGGTGTTATTTCTTGTGCATGTTTAAAAAAATAAAAACCCTCGTGGTGATCTATACCTGATCCATTAACCGCTTCGGAGCTCTTCATTAATCTTATTCGTTTACACGATTCAACAAACATCCTGCAAATCACACACAAAACAGTTGATTAATTTCCAAATTAAATTATGAACCAAACCATATGTTAATGTACATATATGAATACTTACTTCCATGGAACATCACCAACTAACATCCAGTCTCCCTCTTTATCTTCATACGTCGGAACGTACTCCATTCCATTAACCGGATCCATTAGCTTCCTCTCATTCAATACATTTCCTGCAACAATACATATTCAACACACTATTAACAATTGAACTGATAATAAAATAAAACTATATGTATATATGACTATAATGATCATCAGTTTATGTACTTACTGATGGTGAAACAGGAGAACAGGTGCTCAAAACCGCACAGAAATTGCTGGTAACCTGAATACAATTCCAGATCTACTTTTCTCAAATACGGAGCTCCGTCAACTGCCACCTTTACGTATTTACACTCCTTCTTCATCATGTTTTTCCGGTGAGATCTAACCGGCGGCCATCCTACCACTTGTTCTCTGTAAAATCCATACATTCGCTCAATTTCATTAGTACTTAATCAGATTTAGCAATCAGTACTAATAACAAACTATGCTCTAATAACCAAGGTTTTAAAAAATGCTTAAACCGGATGCGGAAGCTTGGCTGGCACGAATCATATTGGTAAACCGAGGGAACGGCAAAGAAGTTGTACTGACGGTAAATTAGGTTATACCGATCTAAACCAGTATACTAGAACCAGGTACCAGGCCAAAGGTTAAAATTTGGACTTTCAATTTTTTGGACCGAAAAAGGTGACGATTTACCTTCTTAGTAAAACCTCACGCCCAAAAAGTTACCAATAATGAATTTTGGATTTTTTTTAATATGGATTAACTTTTGTAAATTTTACTATGAAATGACGTAGTTTTTTATTATTAATTTTAGTTAATATTGTATTTTGTGGATTTATGTGTTTAACTAGTCAACCAGGTTAAACCATTTCTGAGCCTAACACGGTATAATTTAAAAACCGGTTTTTAAAACATTGCTAATGACTTACTTCGCCGGAGTAGATCTCGTTACAACAGAGCATTCGGTATCAGACTGATCGTTTCCGCCTAGTTTCAGATCTATCAGATCAGAAAACCTGCGTTTTGTAGATTTTGTTTCTGTTTTTTGAGATTCACCTGGTAATCGTAACGTGAGCTCTGTATCGTTGAAGTTGAGGCTGTCGGCGGCGAATACGCCAGCAGTAGGTGGTGGTGGTTCCGACGTGACGGTGGAAGTTTCCGATGACATTTTGAAAAAGTTTGTTGTAACTGAAATGTTATGGTGTAACTGTTTTGAAAAAGTTTGTTGTGTGAGAGGGGGTGTTGTAAATTTGATTGACGTGTTGTGAGTTTTCGTGAAGTTATATAAAAAGTGTTGTGTGACACGTGTAAGGTTTAGTAGTGTTAAGATTCCTGCATGTTACATGCGGGTGTATCGTTAAAGGTTGGTGCACTGAATTTTAGTAGAGTATCATACCAAAATATCTTCTGTACATTAAAAAAAAAGGGTTTAAGATAGAATAATAGATGTATTAGGATATGAATATCAAGATGTGTATAAAACTAAATACTACATTTTGTTAAAAGGGTTTCTAACTAGACATGAAAGATAGAGTATGATCAATGATGTTTGAATCCTACTTTTCTCTAAAAGCTTAGGGAACATTTTGGTAATTTCTTCAATGGTTATAATTAGTAAAGATATTAGATTTAAATAATCTTAATTTTCACCAATTGTTCGGTATACTATCAACTTTCGATTTGTACCACATCATTCTCAATTTGCAACTTATTTAACTTTGGGAGCTAAACTAACTAAACTTTAACTCAGTTTGTTGATATAAGATGTCACGTCATCTAAAATGACATGTCAGCTGCAACGACAGATGCCACATCAGTCGTCACGTCATCAAAACTTGCCAAGTCAGCTGCCAAGTTAGATGCCACGGTAGCAAAAATGCCACGTCACCTAACAAAGTGTCACATTGTCAAAAACTAATTGGGACAGGGTTCAGTTAGTTTGAGGGTGCCAATGGAAAACATCAAAATAAGTTAGATTAGAGAGTGGTGTGGTACAAATCAATAGTTAGGAGTGATGTCGACCAAATGGTGAAAATTAAGGTTATTTAAATATAATATTCATAATTATTAAGGTGACAAGTTTCTTAAATAAATAAAGTTACTAACGTTTAGAATGTCAAGATAAAAGAAAATCCGTCATTTTGTTAATAGTTTTTTTATAAACTTAGATACCTTTTATGTATTTTCGTGATATAATATAAATATACTAGAAAAGTGTAATGCATTGTGCATTTTGTTAACACATGATTATTCTAATAAAAGTGTAATGCATTGTGCATTTAGTTATTTACATTGTGCATTTATTTCATTTTACACAGTATGAATATGTTGAATGATATGTTTACACTGTACGAATATGTGTTTAGCTAGGTTTCTAATGAGATTTGATTACACATTAAATGGTGTGCATACGAGTGTTGATATGTATGCTACAAACTTGCTTATGTGAATGAATGAAGATTTGGAAATATTTAAAAGGTAAAATTTGTTGACCCAGACGTAGACGGTTCAAACAATCGTATCAACAAACACGAACACAATATATTGGGGAGACAAACCCACGACTCTTTCTATTCAATCAAACGACCATACGAACTTACAAGGAAAATGGACAAATAAAAACATTAACCTAGACTCCTATTTATAACTCTACTAAACTTGCTCTCCAAGACAATTAAATCTTTCCTAAACCACTTACAATATAATTACCTAAAATAAACCAATCTTTAATAAAAACTAATTATATCAATCTTTCACTTTGGTCATTCAACTTTCAACCCATACGACTTTTAGGATTAACTTTCAACATTCCCCCTTAATCCTAAAAACCGACTCCAACTTTCTTGACTTTGTACTACCAAGGTCTTGAATCCCAAATAGCACTCTCAACTCTTCAATTTCTATCATTGGTTCGTCTTTATTCTTTCTTTTCATTTGTTTGTAACAAACCTGTTTAACAGGTTCTACACGCTTATCATTCAAACCATGCACATTCATCTCAGATGGAAATTCATTCGGCACTTTCTTTTCTTGAACTTTTCTATCTTCAAATATTTGTTTCATCACTTGTTCAATTGACAAGTTCTTTTTCCTCACTTTTCATTTCTTTCTTTGCTCATCCAAACATTCTTGAAAATCTGACTTTAACCAAAAACTCACAGTTGGGTTAGCCTTTCTTTCTTTATCAAACCCTGTTAGGCTTTTCTTTCTGAGTATTCCTCTGAACTTTTCATTCGGTTTTGATTTTTCTTCAACAGATGCTTGACTGTTGACTTTCACATACGGTTCTACACGTGCAGATTTCTTAGCTGCATCCGTCCTTTCATACGGTACTAAATCTTTTCTCTCATCATCATGATCAGTAGCAGGTTCCTTGCTTCGTTGCTGTTCACAGATCTTAACAGTTTCTTCAACTTCAAGGTTGTTTGAGTCAGGAAAACATACCTGAAGGTTCACCGTCTTCTCTTCTTCTTCAAAAGCAATCCTTTCTTTTTCTTTGTTCAGTCTTTCCTTTTCTTCACTTTCCAAAACAACTTGCAAAGTTTTTTCTTTCTTTTCAGCTTCCTGAGCTTTTTTCTTACATGCTTGTTCTTCTTGAACAATTGCATTCAATATTCCTTTCTCAGCGATCTTATCTAATCTTTCTTTCTCAGCGGCTTCTTGAGCTGCTTTTTCCTGTACTTCTTTTCGTACATGATCGATTCCAATAAATCGAATCTTCAAAGCACGCCATACTTCCTTAGCATCCATGAGTATGCCTACCTGTACCAAGATGTCTTCCGGTAGGGTTTGACATATGCACCCCAATGTTGTGTACATCGTTCTTTCATCTACAACTACACCGACTGTAGGTTCAATAACATCCCAAAAACCATAGTCTTTCAAGAATCCCTCCATCTTGGTCGACCATACTTTGTAGTTCGAATTCGTCAACACTGTTGGTACACATGTCTGTTGCCTATGTCATTATGTATTGAGTCTAAGTGTATATGGCTTAATCTGTTAGAAAAGAGGCGTATTTAAGTGAGATTTAGGCCAAGTTCGCTGGTAATGGTGTGTATGAAGTCAAGTTCGCCCGAACATGTTCTCTCACCAGCGAACTTGTTATGCTATAAATAGGTGCCTTGGTTATTTCATTTGTAACTTTCAGAGATTTTGTCACGACAGAGGCGAAGCTCTGTCCAAGTGTTTCCAGGATCTGTAACGTTGAATATTAATGAAACGGTGATTAAATAGAAAAAAATGAGTGTATCCAATGTCGCCTAAGCAAATGGATTCCGCACGTTTACCTTAGGTTTGTCAGATCAGTGCCCGAACGATCCGTATAACAGACCTACAAGTGGTATCAGAGCAGGATTGGCCTAATTTGAAGACATTGGACATAGAACATCTCATCTTCTACTCATTTCTTCTATTTTTAACTTTTCTTGGACAATTCACGGACAAAATGGACGGATTTTCAAGTATAATACGTAAAATCCATAATATATAAACCCTTGAAAAGATCAGAGCTTAAAACAAACGAATTCATGTCAGAAATTGCAAAAAACCATGTCGAATAACTCATGTTCGCTCGAACTTAACATCAAGTTCGCTCGAACTTGACTGAAAATTCACATTTTTCATCAAGTTCGCCCGAACTTGATTAATTTTTCAAGGATTTTACCCAAGTTAGCTTGAACTTGCCTGATTTTTATCAAATTTAATCAAGTTCGCCCGAACTTGATCAAAATTTGATTGAAATTCTCTTCAAGTTCGCCCGAACTTACTGATTTCTTTGGATTTTCTCACAAGTTCGCTCGAACTTGTATTCTGAGTGATACAAGTTCGCCCGAACTTGTTAAATAGCTGAGTTTCACACGCTGTGACAAGTTCGACCGAACTTGTCCAGGGTTTCTAAAAAAAATAAAAAAAGGCATGAAAATCCCGAAAAACGTCTCGGACATTATATATTGTTAGATTCATATCAACGAGACGAGTTTAAAGCTCTAATCTGGTAAAAACAATTTTCCAAAAAATTATAAACGTTTTTAGCAAACCTATACGTTAATATTGTCGATTAAAAAGTCAATTTTTTCTAAAAATTGTGTGTTTGCTAATCATTTGTCAAGCGTTTTGAACGACATACATATTTAGAAAACGAAATGGAGTCCGTGAAGCCGTCAAAGTTAATGAGTATGAACGAATATGAAGTTTGGAAAGGAAAATTTAAGAGCTGGGTCCAAGCTATGCATTTCCGCAGTTGGGTCGCGATTGAGAAAGGTTATGTCGTTCCTAAAGATGAGAATCAGAAAATTCTGGAGAAGTGCAAATATTCTACTCAACAGAAAGATGATTATTTTGCTGAAAAGAAGATGATTGATCTTATCCAGCAATCGGTTAAGGAAGACATCCTGATACTTTTACCAGAATACAAGACTGCGAAAGAATTATGGACATCTCTGGAGAATAAGTTTCAAGAGAGTGTAGTGGTTAAGAACTATGAAGCTCTAGTTTCAAGTATATCCACAAATGAGTCTTCAAGTTCTAAACTAGTCTGCCCGGTCTATGATGTAGACAATTATCAGGCAGACAATGCTAAACTCTTGAATGAGATTGAGAGTTTGACATTAGAAAATAAAAAATTAAAAGAAAATAAAAAGAATTTTAAAAACAAAATAAAAATTTTAGAAAATGAAAAATTACAAATGGTAGTAGATTTTCAAAATGAAATAAAAATGTTTAAAAATGATAAAATTGTTTTTGAAAAATTAAATATAGAAAATCAAATAGCAATAAATTCTCATATTGAGAAAATAGCTCAACTTAAAAAAGAAGTTGAGACTCTTATAAATAAAGCAGCTAATTCAGCAAAATTATTGAAAGGATTTGTGACTTCCTCATTAAAGTTAGAACATATATGTCCAAAACCGATCAATGATAATAAAAAGAAAATTCCAATAAGTGACGATGTCACAAATTATGACGATGTCATAATTGAGGATTGTGATGATAATACCGATGATAAAAATGATAAAAAGGAAATATTTTTGAAACTAAAAGAAAAATTTAAAGAAACTGTTCTACAATCTGCTGAAAAAGGTGAATGCTCAACGCAAAAACCTTCTAAGCAGAATGGAGAACAAAAACAACAAAAAAACAAAATTCTATAAATTTTCAAAACAAAAATAAAAGCTCATCGGTACGGTCATCCAATCATTATAAAAACTCACAAAAATTTGAGAATAAGTGGTGCAGGTCGGACCACAGTGCTTCAAAGTCAAACCAATTTTACAGAAGAAGCAGGAAAGATGACTACTACATGTCAGATCAATGTGCTGATTTGGGTGTTTGGTCTGAATGGAAATATTGGTACGATAACAGAGTGTGTTACAACTGTGGATTTAGTGGACACATTGATGTAAACTGCCTAAGAAAGAGATTTGATATGAGAAGATGTTACAAATGTCAAATCAAAGGTCATGTTGCCAGGATTGTCCAACTAATCTGAAAAGAAGATCGGATAAATCTCAGGGGGAGAATGGAAATGCTGTGAAGAAGACAGTAAAAACAGAAGAAAAGTCCAAAGAACAAAAAGTCAAGTTATCACAAGGGCAAAAAGACAGATTGAGAAAAAAGAGGAAAAACGTTAGACAGTATTTGGAAATGATTTTGTCCTTGGATACGTCTAAAAAAATCAGATAAAAGTTCTAATGAATAATTTTACTCACAGTCAAGTAAAACGAATTCATCAGATACAAATCTGAGGACAAAAGAGAGAGCAGTGGAGAATATTTTGATAATTCAAACAGTTAAAAAATCAAACAGTGTGAATGTTTGTTTACTTCAGATGTTAATGATTTGGTAAACCTAAATCTAGAATGGATTGGGTTCCAATTCAAAACTGAGTAAAGTTTGTTTGAATGTGCAGGATAACCAAGCTTCAAGCCAAAGGTCATTTCAGAAGCAGTGGTTATTCATACAGAGAGACAAGAGACAGGAGTGATATTCCACACAAACAAAATGGTAGTCTCGCGTTCACATTCGTAAAAAGTCGTTAAATGGTTAAAATGGAATATTCTTATTTTCGATTTTAATAAGATGTTTTCAATTTTAGGGGGGGAGGATTTAAAAATTGTAAAAAAAATTCCTGTAATATTGAAAAACATCATTTTAAAATGTTTCAAAAAACAATAGAAAATCTCAATAATGTCAAAAACATTGAAAAATGAGATTACTTGTGCGCAAAAAGGAAATGATAGTACATCAGTGGACCATCACAGTACGCTAAATATTTGTAAAGTTTAAAAAGTTATAAACAAGTCTAACTGTGGATGTGTCGATAGGCTTTACACGTTCAGTAAATTGTTTCAGGGATATAAATTAAAATTTACAACTGCTTAAACTTGTGGATTAACATATCTTGGATATATGGACTTAGTACTCCGAAATTTCGTTTGAGAGATTGCCTGATTCTGAGTTACGAGGTCTTTATAGATAGTTGATATCTGGGGTATTATACAAGTTCTTCTGATTTTGCGGAAGCAATAGCCTAGAACTTCTATAATACTTTTGCTATAAACCCCTAAACTGCATGCAATCTTGAAAAGTATCAAAAGATCTACTCATTTGCAGCGCTGAAAAGATTCCTTAAAATGGAACACACCTTAAAGTCGAGCCTTCATCTCTTTGTCTGTACGGTAGTACTAACCTGAGCTCTCAAGGTCTCGCATAACGCAGATACAGATATCAATTACGCTATATTCACCTGTAAGATGATATCTAGGGAATCTTGATACGAGAGTATATTCAAGAAGTGGGAACCGCAGTTAAGTCAAGTTACATAATTCTAAATAACATATCTTGGAACAATTGAGAAATGTGTTAAAGTTTAGGTGGATAAACATATCGACAATCTTGGTAAACAAGTTTAAAACTTAAAGTCATTAAAAGGTCAACGGTACTGGTGATATGTCTCAAAAACTGATATGATCCTCTAGCACGGTTTCTCACAAAAATACAAACTGTAAATATTACATTTTAGTATGTTTACATTTCTGCATTCAATATTAAAAATCTAAAAAGATTTTTTCTCATATCTTCCATGGAAACCTAATAATGTTGAATGTGAGCCGGACCAACGAGACTGTTAAGAAACTGTTTGTGTGTGGATACGTGTGATTGTTCTTAATCATCAAATCTTAGAGATTCGAAGCATCATTTGAGGAGGAGCTGGATAAAACACTGTTCGAAGATACCGGAAAGCTTAAAGCAAGGGGGAGAGCTTAAAGCTAGGGGGAGCATGTTGATTAAAAGTTTTATCAAAACAAAGCTTAAGAAAGAGGAAGAGGATATAAAGATCAAGATGTTAAAGTTTATTCAAGAACTAAAGATCGGAAGACTCAGAAGATTTTAAAAGTCAATGACTAGGGCAACATCCAAGGGGGAGTCTGTTGGTGCATATGTCTGTTGCCTACTTCATTATGTATTGAGTCTGAGTGTATAGGGCTTAATCTGTTGGAAACGAGGCGTATTTAAGTGAGATTTAGGTCAAGTTCGCTGGTAATGGTGTGTATGAAGTCAAGTTCGCCCGAACATGTTCTCTCACCAGCGAACTTGTTATGCTATAAATAGGTGGCTTGGTTATTTCATTTGTAACTTTCAGAGATTTTGTCACGACAGAGGCGAAGCTCTGTCCAAGTGTTTTCAGATCTGTAACGTTGAATATTATTGAAACGGTGATTAAATAGAAACAAATGAGTGTATCCAATGTCGCCTAAGCAAACGGATTCCGCACGTTTACCTTAGGTTTGTCAGATTAGTGTCCGAACGATCCGTATAACGACCTACAAACACTGGAAGTCCCCCAATCACCATCGTGTCTTTCTTATCCTTACTTTCTTTTCCGGTTTGTTATTTTTCGGTTAGAATTGATTCCCGATCCCGAAACCAATCTCTACTAAATAACTAAACGCTACTTAACTTTTCTTTCTTTCTTAGTTTCTTTCCTTCTTTCAATTCATCAAAAATGACATTCTTGATTACGTACTCGACCTGGAAAACCGGTTGTACGTTTTTCTTTCAAACTTACTACTAATCGTAGCACAACAACCACGGTTATCAAAATCTGATTTTGATTTTTTTTTATACCTAAACCAGATTTGATCTCAGAGAAAATACCTTGCAACCAAGGCCACTAAAAAAGAATATTTGATTATTTTCCTTGTTCTCTTGCGTCAACAACAAAAAAAAATATACTTTCTTTTTTCTTTTGTTTTGGTACGAGTTCCAAAGAATGCAAACTTTTTTTAATGTAAATAAAACATGCAGTATATTATATGATTTTGATATACCTACAAACTTCCTTAATTGCAGACGGCGAGACAAAGCAAAGATAAAGCTGGGCTAATTTTTTTCCTTCAATCGATGGCGGGTTTGACAGTAATGGATGTGTACGACTAACCTCCAATCGGTTACCTCTTCTCTTTCTATCGTGTTCTCCCGTGCCATGTAACGCGAGCCGTAGCTCTGATACCAATTGTTGGCCCAGACGGTTCAAATAATCGTATCAACAAACACGAACACAATATATTAGGGAGATAAACCCACGACTCTTTCTATTCAATCAAACGATCATACGAACTTACAAGAAAAATGGACAAATAAAAACATTAACCTAGACTCCTATTTATAACTCTACTAAACTTGCTCTCCAAAACATTTAAAACTTTCCTAAACCACTTACAATATAATTACCTAAAATAAACCAATCTTTAATAAAAACTAATTATATCAATCTTTCACTTTGACCATTCAACTTTCAACTCATACAAACTTTTAAGATTAACTTTCAACAAAATTATTAAAGATTTCTTATTATTTGATAACAGTTTTTTTAAAAAGTTGGCACATTAATAGCACATGTATATCGTAGTATATGGCGAAGCAAGAGACAAGTCGAAATTAAGATTTGAAAAACGAATAGGACACACGTGTCGGGTCTTCTTAGTTGTTTAAGGTGCATGAGTGAAGATAACCTAATCAGTTATTGATATTATCTTATCAGAGTAGTGATATACATTGTTTAAATATATATATTGTGAATTATTGACACATGTTATCTAACACTCATAAAGTTTTAAGCGTTTCATTTATTTAAGTATACAATAAACATTCTCCAAACATGTAAAGTGTTATCACGATGATATATTTTAAAATCAATTAGCATAACATCAATCATCATCACACGTTAGAACTTAGGTTGTCCGGTGTAGGTTCACACCTCCTGCCACATAAGTTTCATATATAGCGTCTCAAATATCGTTACGGGGTCGTTATGGAGATGCGTTATAGAGGTCATCGCCAAGCTATTCACAAACGCTAAATGGTGAAAACATGGGGCTCTTTCAATTCGTTTGCGTTACACAATGGCACAATGTAAGACCCTTACTTCTATTTAACAATTTTCATATAGATTTCGAGTAAAAATATGTAATTACGATTACACATACATCTGAAAAATACGAGTTTATTAAAACATTTCCAGATTTAAAACAATACAAAACAACATAAGTAATACGTCATTTAAAGATGATGACGATGCAAAGTGCGGAAGCTTGTATCTTAATCGTGTTCGGTTCTTCTTTGAGCTTGACCGTCTTCCGGTACCTTACAGTATACCTACATTTCATAAACATGAAATGAGTTAGTTGTATTTAGTTTATAGGTATTTAAATCAAGTCCGGAGACTAAAACGAACAAGAAAACAATTTTTTTGCACGTTTTAGGGGCGTCGCCGTACGCACCCCCCCCCTTTGACAGAAAGTTTCGAGCTGGTTGCTGCATATTTTCAGCAATCCTATCTTTCGCCTAAAACTTCATAACTCACTCAATTATTATTTGTTTTACGATCCGTTTCTTCCTACGTTATCGTAATTTGATTCTCCATCATATGGAGTCAAAACCCAACATCCGAATTAACAAATTTGAGATTTTTGAAGCCCTCGGCTTAATATATATTTACTAAATTTTAACTCATTCATGTATTTATCAAACAAACAATCATGTTTGTTTGATCCCAACTTCTCGTGAACCTTATAATTTCAATATATCTATTATCCTAGGTTCAATTCACGAGTTTATATATATTCTTACACCCGTTTTCACTTAGATGCTTATTTTGACCCGTTAAGGGGTATCTAAGCATTTTTCCGCATAAGTCACTTACATATTAAATTACCACATTACATTAACAAATAATCTTCCATCACAACTATAATTGTAGTGGATTTTAATGTGGTGAATATTTGTTTCGAGTTTTATCTTTCGGATTACTAATTTATGACAAAACGCATTTTAAAGCATTTGACTCACCAGAATCATACCTTTCGCTTTTATACTTGTCCTGAGTGTTTAATTGATCAAATAACTTATTTCTAAACAACCCATAAGGGTCGTTTGTCCAATTTACCCGTCAAGGGTGTTTTGGTCAACTTTATTCTCTCATTTTACAACGAAGGACTTTTACTAGATATTTAACCAAAATTGTCCGGTTAGCTATAGTCTTATTTATGCGTACCTTGCTCGGGTCATAGCATTGACCCATTTAAATACCTTTCACTATTAGTTACTAGATAAAAAGCAACGTGAACCATATCTTATTTCCAGTGAACACAAAACTCAACAAGCGATCATCAATTGTTATTTGTCAAATGTTGTACACCATTTGACCCGGTTAGTTGAAATAACCATTTATCTTTTGAGATGGTATTTAATTACCATCTCACCTCTTTAACCTATTCCAGTTTACTCCGTGAGTTCATATTTCTCAAAAATCGTTTCTTATTTTGTTTGACCCGTTCTGACTTATGCCATGTGGTGTCTTTTCAAATCTTTTTATCTATCGTCAACTCATGTCCGGATTAATATTTTACCACTTTTACCCGTCACGGTTTATACCACAACGTAATGTTTCAAAATTCCTTGTTTGTTCTTCATCACATGACTAATTTACCGTTTTACCCCTTTTTACCATAAATTATGGTTTCCCACCATTTTCACTTGTTCCGACTCATATTATTTCACGTCGGAACATCATATTTCTATTACGAAATTTACCTTATTCAATACTCAAAACAAACAAGTAGGTATTTTATAAAAGGGTGTAAGCTTCACTTACCTTGCATCCAAATTACGCTTTTTCTTCGTACTTGATTCGTTTGACCCGCTTCCTTCTCAAGCCTCCACCTAGCTTGTTAAGCGTCAAACTATCATCATAATTCGTAAGATGGTTAAATTAGTCATTATAAATCAAGACTATTCCACCTTACGGGTTTTATGTCGAATTTACCATTCGATCTTGTCATTGGTCAGTTTGACTTTTTAAAAGTCAACTGCCCATTAGCATTTGAAATGCACAATCAGGTTCAACAACTAGTTTAGGCATTCCCTTAATTACCCGGTAACCGTTATTTTCTGCCACCGTTTTAACTAAATTTTAACTAAGTTCATTACATTTCCAATATTTTAACTAGTTCAAGCGATTATCAAAGTTAATTTATTCATTCATTTCGCAAGAACTAAGGGTTTTCATCTAAGCGAAACCCATTTCATCATACCATTAGACATTCATCCGAACACCTAATATAATCAACCTCTACCTATCAACTAGTAAATATCATGATTTCAAACATCCATATACATGAATGAAATCATCATTTCTTCACAAAATTCCAAAAACCCATTTCAAATCACGTATGAACAAGTACTCAAACTTGTAAATTGTTTAAGTACCTTGCCTTTACTATCCAATATGATGATTCTAACCACAAGTTAGACACTAACTTCATCATATTATAAAAACCCATTTAGCTAGATGTGGTAATTCATTTAAACATCCAAATCATAGCAACCTATGTAGAATTTTCACTTAGGGGTTTGTTCCTAAGCAAGTATACATCACTAATTTGGCCGTAGCCTCTACGATTCATACTTAAATCGCATCTTGTAATGTTCATCAAATTTACAACTTCATAAATATCAAAATTTCGACAACCTTATGATCCCCTAGCTTGGGTGATCGTTAATTCATGTTCATGCACGAATTTGAGCTTCAATTAGCCCTTCAATTTGATGAATTTGAAGAACTAGGGTTTTGGCTCTTTGGAGCCTTCTCCTGGTCGATCCAGAACACACACTTTGTGTGTGTGTTTTGTTTTTTTTATTTTTTTAAACATTAAACTTCCATGTTATCCCACTTTGGTCTCTCATGTTTGGTTAGTTATTAAGTAGGTTTCAACCTAGTTATTTTTAACAATATTTTCTCTTATTAACTAGGTTAAACTTTTCTAGTTAACTTAGTGGGTTTGGGGAGGTTATAACCCGTTTTATTTTAAGTCCCGTTAACTCGGGCCTCTTTTAGACTTTATTTTCTTAAGGAATTTATTCACCTTTTATTAAATATTAGGATTATTTATTTGAATCCTAATATTTACCGGGTTAATTCTTACCACCAACGCTATTTTACCCGTTCATTAACATTAACGTGGTTTGATTACCGAACCCGTTTTTAAGGTGTTACACACAATTTAAAGAAGAGTAAATTGCACAAAACATCCTTTATGTTTCCTCAAACTTGCAGGTTCCAGCCTTAATGTTTAAAAGTTGCTAAAAACAACCTTTAAGTTTATTTTTGTTGCGGGTTCAATCCTTTACAGCTAACCACGTTATTTTCTTCAGTTAAGTTCCCTCACATGATCAACCAAAATGACGAATATACCCTCACATGTTATGCATGTGAGGGAACTTAACTGAAGAAAATAACGTGGTTAGCTGTAAAGGATTGAACCCGCAACAAAATTAAACTTAAAGGCTGTTTTTAGCAACTTTTAAACATTAAGGCTGGAACCTGCAAGTTTAAGGAAACATAAAGGATGTTTTATACAATTTACTCTTTAAAGAAAGGATTTTTTTTGTTTTAAAACCTTATGTATACTCATTTAAAGCACAACTCATTCCTAAATTTTCATACAACTTAATCTGTATTCTTCCACTCTCAATATTTTTTGTTCGTCAATTTTCCAAATGGCATGTTGTGGACCGAGGAAGACGACATCGCTTTGTCTACGGGTTGAGCGCATGTTTCGGATTGGAGAATATTGATTTTTGAGAGGCCGTGATTAGTGAAGTTAAGTCGTTTTTTGACACCCTTTGTAAACAGCGTTGCCGTCACATCATATTTGTTTGCTGGGCTATACGCCTCGTATGAAATCGTATCGTATAGTAAAGCCTTATAGAAGCCCCATTTTGTATATAGTATAGCCATTTACAAATATTTTTATACAATGTTTCGTATGAAATCGTATCGTATAGTAAAGCCTTATACTAGCCCCATTTTGTATATAGTATAGCCATTTACAAATATTTTTATACAATGTTTATTGTTTTAGCAAGTGTTATACTACACTATACTTGGTAAAAGATAAATATAGTATATAAAAAAAGTTAAATATGCCTCATAATAGCCTATGTACCCCATATAGATCTATACAAAGCATATGACCTAGCCGGTAGAGATTATTTGGAACCAGCAGTCTGTATTGGAATTTAAAAAGGTTAAACGTCTAGTATAAAGCTATAAATCCTGACTATGTGCCGATTAGTCACCGATTGATCAAATTAATCCCGATTAATCCCCGTTAATTTCGATTAATCGCTAGTCCCCACCCCACCGCCCGACTAACGACTAGCGATTACTTCAACACTACTGAATACCCAAACCCAAAATAAATTATTAAACTGAAGTCTAATCTAGATAACTACGAATGACAAGTTCCACAACAACTTATATTATGAGCCATTCACCGATAACCGCTCAACGGTCGTCCCGTCGGTTCACTGGTCAAACTGGATATCATAAATAAAAACAGACTTAGGCCAGTTGGCGTTCGCTTATACTATTAACTGTCACGTGGCAACCTCTTAATCCAATGTTACTGTGTTTAGGATATAAAACACAAGGGTTGATCACAACATATGGTTTAAAGTTTGCTCATTGAATTTTAAAAATATATATTTAGATATTTCCTTAATTATGAACTAAAATTTTGTCATACCCCGACCCGCAGCGGAATAAAAGTCGGAGCATGATTGGGTTATCACCAAAGCTCATGATATTTACTAAGAAGTTTCATATTTATTAAATTCAAATTAAAATTTAAATATCCAACAAAATTTCATACAAACACAAATAATAATCTAAATGCTTGTTCCAACGAAATAACTTGTTTATTCTTCTAGGCCATCCTAAGTGTTTCTTTCCCCAACTTGATCACCTGTATCATGCGTAAAACAGAGGAAACTTTGGGTCAACAAAAGTTAGCGAGTGAACTTTGATAAAACATTTAAGTAAATCAATTTTATCGTTGTTTAAATAAGATTGTGCATAATCACATGTGAACAAATGTATAATGTAACAAATCACAAACCACATTGAATGAATATATGACATGAATGATGATGTATCTGAGATCAAGGCTCAATCGAATGGAGCCGATCTAATGAGGCACAGGATGCTTAACTCGTATCCCACGAGTAACTGATGGGCCTAATGAAATGAGTGCACTGAAATGATAAAATGTATCCACATATAAACCACACTACAAGCAATACACATTTGATCACGAAATGATATAAGCACAAGTGTTTAAATAAAATAAAGAAACGATACGACACATGATATACCCCAAAACGTGATTAAAACGGGAATTTGTAGAGATTCACTCCCAGTGGGTGCGTATTCTTGATTGAAGATGAGAGCGCACGAGTTGAGGATTTAACCGATGAAGGAGTACTAATCTTAAATAATAACGAGATAATTCGATAAGTAAATAATTTAATATCTAGGTTAAAAACTTCTTTTGGATTTTTAAGGTATTTTTGTGATTTTTATTGATATATTTAAACCCTTGAAATTATATATTTCTAAGCATTTTAATTTGGTTTTTCTTTTAATATAAACCATAGAATAAAAAAAATAATATAAAAAAAAATATTGTCAGTCTGACAAGCCTGTCAGACCGGTTCGATGGGAGTGTTGGCATGCGTGTGTTGAGACTCGAACCCGTGACCTCTCGGTTGCGTGCACGCAACTCTTCCAACTGAGCTACGTATCTAACCCGAAAGAAACCTGATTTTAATCTTATTAATACACTATTTAGCTCATTCCAGAAATTATTTTATTTTAAAAAGTTTTAACAGTGTTGAACCGGAGTGTGCCTGGGTCTCGAACCCGCAACCTGGTATGCCTTTCGCACCCAGCCCAACCAGTTGGGCTGGGTGTCTAACCCAATATATCTTGATCTTTAATTATCTTTATACACAATTTAACTTAACACAGAAATGGTTGATTTTAAAAAGGTTTTAAAATGATCAGGCCGGCGTGTGTGCTTGGATTCGAACCGACGACCCAGGGTTTAATTTGCACCCGGCCCAACCAGTTGGGCGGGTGCTTAACCCGGTTGTAATCCTAATTATAATATCTATATATACGTACATCACTTCATCTTCTTCGTTCAAATACTTTTACCCAGAGACATTTACCCGCCCAATAAACAGGAGTGTGATTAATCACTCCGATTAATCTAAACAGTGAAACAAAACAATTAGGTAGAGGGTCGATACCGATGGTGGCGTTTTCCTTTGATTCTTCGGCGGAGAGTAGCGATTTCCGGTGAAACAAAAGGGAGGGTGTCGGGCAGAGTATTCACAGCTAAATGAAAGGTTCGGTGCGAGGATATAAGGTGTGGGATCGATGGTATTTATAGGGCAGGGGTACACGGTCCGTGGATTGATTTCGGCCAAAATTGTGGAGTTTTGATTGACAATCGGCCGTGATTGATTCCAAAATTAGGTGGAGCCGCGTTGAATTGGTGACAGAAAGGCTTGAGGAGTTTATATCAGGAAACCCGCGTCGAAGATTTTGCGAAATCTTCGGTCAGAGTTGCAGGTTTCCTCATAGTGTGTGTATACGTAATTCGTTTCCAACTTCTAACCAATTGGTGGGTGTGGCTCGGTGGTTTTTGCGGTGTGTGTTAACCCGGGGAACCCGGGTTCGATTCCCGATTCCCCTTTTTGAGTCCTATTTTCTTTGTTATTTTTATTAAGCCTATTAATCATTTATTAAGTATTAATATTTATTATTTTAATTGATTATTTATTTTATTATTTCATTAAGGTTATTTAAACATTGATTATTTATATATGAAACATTTTAATATTTTAAACAATAATAAAATAACCAAACGACATAAATAAATACACTTAGATTGATAATTTGGTGCGGGTTTTCGAAACCCGATGTACACAATGTTACAAATTTGATGTTAAAAACGTAATAGTCTCTCATTAACATTAAAAACAAATATAATAACTAATATTTTCCTTAATTATTAGTTGAATTGAATTTAAAAATTCTGAAGTCATTAACTATTAAATGGATTGAATTTAAAAAATGTTAAGTACTAAATGATTTCGACTCTAATTCAAATTTAAATTCCACAATTAATCATTTCCTTATTACAAATTTTGATTTAAAATATGAAATGTGTCATTAAGATGAAAAACAAATATAATATTTATAACTTTTCTAACTTATAAATAATTATATTTTTTTAATAAAATTGTATATATAGGAAATCATTATCAAGTTTAATTTAAATTTAAATTCAATAGATAATAATAAGTTTTAGCAAATTTGATTGAACTAAATAAGTTTAAACCATTTTTAATTTAATAGTATAATCATCTCATTAACATTAAAATCAAATTTTGTAATGGAACAATTCTTTCGTTTAAAATTTTATATAAACATTTCTTTCAACACTAATAAATAATATAATTTATTATGAGAACATCCGTGTAATACACGAGACTTAAACTAGTTTAGTACAAAACAAAATATGATAATTTAGGGGTGTGCATAGGTCGGTTTGGATCGGTTTTGGCTTAAAACCATAACCATAATTAACCGTGATGTCGGTTAATGGATAACCATAAGCATAACCGATCGGTTATGGCGATTATGGTTAATCGGTTTTGATGGTTATAGCGGGTCGGTTATGGGCGGTTAACCATGTATTTAGCCTAGCTAAAAATAGCTTAAGCTTATTTTTTTTTAACATGAAATAAATTGTTATTGCATATCTGTATGTATTAGTATATTACATAGTTTTAAAATAGATATAATCTATAATATTAATACTGATTATTACCGAATATTCAAATAAAGTGATCTGATATATTCCATAAATTCAAATAATCATTTAACCAAAACCATAAAATGATATGAAATAACCTATAAATACTAAAAAAATTAATAATAAACATCAAATATTAAAAAAATGGTGAAAAGTCCTAAATCCTACAAAGATTTGTTACATGTCGGTTCGGTTCGGTGTTATGTTGGGTATGGAAACATTGATAACCATAACCGACCCGCTACTTTCCGTTTTAAAAAAACC
The DNA here is from genome assembly GCA_947069175.1 of Scalesia atractyloides. NCBI lineage: Eukaryota > Viridiplantae > Streptophyta > Magnoliopsida > Asterales > Asteraceae > Scalesia > Scalesia atractyloides. The sequence goes on from CAMTDV010000014.1 coordinate 3,503,048, forward strand.
ATTAACCGACCCACCGGTTTTTTATTTGGTTCGGTTTTTTCGGTTCGGTTTGTCGGTTAATTTGGTTGTGGGTTCGATTAATTCGGTTTTTTGCACACCATTGGAATTTATTATTTTAATAAAATTTGAAACTTGCTAAACAAAATATGGAAATTCGAGTATAAATAAATAAAGATTTCAACAAATAACGTTATAACTATAGAAAATACTAAATGACTGGAAATCTGGTTCGGGTCTGGTGATTCACTGGTCTAACCTTAGGATGAAGGGTGTGGGGTACATGTGTTAGGTCATTAATTGTCATGTAGGATCATTAATGGATTGCTACACCACTTCTTGCCTCATTTACCATAGTCATATGGATTAAATCATGACAATCATGGCTTTCATTTCCTTTTTCAATATTTTTTTACCTTTTTCACAAAAATAACTTAAATTAAGAGAATAGTGCCAATGAGTTAGTGGTGGAGTTGTTGGGGAACGACTTGGTGATCCTTGTGACCCAAGTTCGACTCCCACTCTCCCCATTATTTTCTGCGACATCCAGGTGAAGGCGAATACGGGTGGCGCCGGTTCGTATTGGATGAGAGACGAGGTTTTACCGATTATTCTATTGCCGTGCCTTCGGGCGGGTGGAGGTCGAGTTTCCGCGCATCTAGAAGAGCCAAAGGGTTGGCGGCAGTCGAGTAGTCGATCTTGGACACAGCGCCCGATGTCATAGTAATTGGCATGACGCTCCTTGCCGTTCAAAAAATAAATAAGAGAATAGTGGTTTGGGTCATGATCACACCCTTAAAAAATGGTTTTGAATGATGGATTAGAAATTGGTGACATGACGCTGATGTGAAAGATCATGATGATCATAAGGGTCATGACCACACTCTATAACATTATTAAAGAAATAAATATCAATTATATATCAAGTTTGTTGCAATATTATTTTATTATAAGTATAACGTAAGAATATCCAAGTCTATAATATTTATAAGGTCGTTTCATTGTATTAAATTCAGCATGTCTTGTGACAAATTAAATTCAGTATTTATTTTTAAGAAAGGTTTATATGATAGCAACATTGACATAGACTGTTGATTTTTTTATGTTAATTGAATTTTTTAAGACAAACATACAATTAGCATTATAAATTCGTAATTATAAAATTGATTTTATGTTATAATAATGAAGATAGGGGAATATATGTTTTAAACCGAAGCAGTATAGTGAGATTCATGCATCCTCAATTCTGTGGGCACAAAATCAATTTTCAAACCTGATATCTTATAATCAAAGACACTCTTTCATCATCATTCTAATTTCTTATACCAAACACATATTTCTTTAATTTCCTAGCACCTCGTGGATTAAAAAACTAAATTTCATTCATTTCAAAATATGTGTATCAGACAAACAACACAATTTCAGAAAGTGTAGTTGATACATTATATAAGGGGGAAGAGAGTGGGCGGCAAACCCAGTCGGCAAACTGATTTACCGCGCGGTAACACCACTGCCGTCGGGGTTTGCCGCTCGGTAAACTCAGGTGGGCGGTGAAGGTTTGCCGATGCGGTGAAGCTTGCTTGTCCTTTACTGCTGCTGCTATTAAATAAAAAAAAGGTTTTATTTTGTCTTGATCTTGGCTGCTGCTGCTATTAAATTAAAAAAAAACAGTTTCAGTTTTTTTTATGTTTTTTTAAGATATATTTTAATGTAATGTTTTTTGTAATTAATTTGATGTTTTAGTTGTTTTATTTTAACACATAATTTAAAAAAAATAAAAAAAAAGTTTACCAGTTCATCAAGTGTCTAACCATTGCCAACACTTTTGACCAAAAGTTTAAACACTTTAGCTGGATTGACGGGACACCCTCTGATTAGTTGATTTAAAATTTTGCCACTTTTAAGTGTCTAACCACTCCCTTCACCCTAATAAACAAGTGGTGATTTTACCCTTTAAAATACACATTCTCTTTTTACCCCTTAAAATACACATGGTTTTAAAAATATTTAATTTATACGGGTTACTGATTAAAGTAGATCTCTGTAAGTGAACTTTTATTTTGTGACGAAAAAATCAAATAAAAAGATAATGTTAGTGATACTTTAGGGTATTTGTTAGTGGTTTAGTGTATGTTCTCGGTAAATTTCAATCCGATTTTTTTTAATGAAGGTAGGCATAGAGGCGTAAGGAAGAAAAATTGATCTACATATCCATTTAAGATAAATTTATATTTGATTAATTTTAATTTTGATCATATTTAAATATTGTTTGTTAAAAGGTTGTTTAATTGGCTCAATACACTCAAAAATATCTTTCTCAAAATTGTCTTCAGTTGCAAACGAGCCAACTTAGCACATTTTGTAAACAAATCGAGTATGAGTTGACCCTGACTCGGCTTGGTCCGGATCATTTAAGTTAAGCAAAAAAATTAATGTTTTATGTCTTACTTGGTTTGTACTCTGTCACCCCCATATTATATCCCATGTGCCCAATTGAACATCTGAATTCTCTCCGTGTTAATTAAGTTGTAGATTAGGGTTCTCCATTCAGAAGGAGATGGTGACGTAGTTTGTTGCCCGTCTATTTCTATCCTTATGTAATTTGCCTTGTTGATTGGAATGAAAAGTTTTATTTTAATAAAAAAATTACAAATTATGGTAGATTCTATCTTACCAGATATGGCTTTATTTGGACTAGTTTATTTTGATTTGGAATTTTTAGCCACATTTGAATTCACAAATTTCTAATGGAACCGAAGCCAACCGATTTCAATTTTGGTTGGTTTGGTTGCGGTTACAAACTAGTTAACTCCAAACAATATTACCAGTTTGCGTTAGGGGTGTTCACGGTTCGGTTTCAAACCGTGAAACCACTTAAACCGGTCATTGGTTTGGTTCCACGGTCGGTTTTTCACTTAACTTTCGGTCGGTCGGGTTCAATATTTTTAAACCGTAGTGAACGGTTTGGTTTACGGTTTATATAAAAAACCAACCATATAAAACCGGACCGGACAGTAAGAATTGATTATATTAATTTTTTATATATGTGTATGTATATATATTATTAGACATAATTAAATATAAAACGGTTTTAATTCTGATTGAATCAAAATAAATTACAATTTACGTTCAACTTATTTTCACATTCTAAAGTATAAAACTCAGGAAGTTAGCTCTCTTTTTTTTTTCTAAGGACATTTAGATGCAAAAAAACTTAAGGCGTTTCAAACCATAGCTACTCTTATTTTCTTACCGGTCTAAGACTCGAATAGAAGAACACAGTAGATTTTAAGTTCAATGTCCTTTTTGGTTCTTACGGAGGAAACTTCAAAATACAAAGAAGATGTCAAGCGATCTCAAACTGTGAAACCAAACCATTACTAATGGTTCGGTTTAAGAGTTTGATGGTTTGGTTTTGGTTTATAAATATTGAAAACCGTTACTAACGGTTTGGTTCACGATTTGAGCTAAAAACCGCGAAAACCGAATCGTTAACACCCCTAGTTTGCGTACCTGCCGGTTCGGTTACAAACTATCAACTCACAGGTCCTAAGCCAACTAGATAATTATTTTATAAGTTTTACATTTCAATCTAAATTTTACAACTAGCAACTCACGGGGGTTTCCCCTTTGGTTGGTTTAAGGGAAAACGAGTTTGTAGCTAGGCAAGCATCTAGAAAAGCATAATCAAAGAAAGTGGATAAAAACCCTAAAGCTTGCGCATAGAACCAACATGTCTTTGTTCCTTTTACTTTTGATACCTTTGGCTCCCTAGCACCAGAAGCTATCTACTTCTTGATCAGGGTTCAGCGGGTCATCCACTAACAATTGTACATCCCCAAGGGGGTAGGAGTTTGTCCTTGTAAGACTAGGGTTTGCAATTCAGAAGAGGATGACGCGCAGTTTGTTGCTGTCTACCTTCTGTTTTGATGTAACTTAACAAGTTTTTTTATTAAAACTTATTAATAAAAAAATCAGAAGATATCTTTAATAAGTCTAATCTTTAAAAGGGAAGTCGTTCCTTGAAAATGTAAGATATATTCTCATCCCATTTTATAAAAAAGAAAATTAGTTTTATTACTTTTACCTGAATAAGTAATTATAAAGCTACAAGATCTGTTAAAAGAAAATGTGATGGTATATATGCACATATATTGAAACTACACATTTCCTTATTTTATAAAACCTAAATTAACGGTAATCTGGGATGGGCCCCAAAGAGACCGTCATGTGATCTTGTTTATTTGTCGGACTTAAAAGTGGGCTTGTGTTTTAAATTGTGGACCATTTCAATCCGCCACGTGCGTCTTCTAGATGACTTGATCAATCATGGTGTTTCTAATCTTTTCCCAAACTAACACGAACAGTTAAAGTCATCTAACGATGTCGTTTTATTAAATGTAACATTACGTTTACAAAAAAATTAAACTTTACTTTCTAATTATGTCATCTGCAACAACGATACAATAATCACATTGTTACTTTACACTGCATTCAAAGGTTTTTTAAACCATTAATAACAGGGTTTTTTTTGACAAAGTTTATTATGATCGAACGAGCCTTCACTACGTTATATAAGGTACTACTTTAAGTTAATTATTTTAAAACAATCTACATAAATCCGAGACTATATATAAAGATTATGAAACATTTTTTTAAATGTTTACTTATGAAAATGATACAGAAGACATTGGAACTAAATTCAAAACTATTAATGTGTATATAGCAACAAACCAAAAAGGCAATGAGTTAGTAGCAGAGTGGTAAGGGAGAGCCTGGTGTTCTAAGTGACCCAAGTTCGATTCTTGCCCTCGTCATTAGTTTATGCGGCACCTGGTGATGATGGGAGATTAAGCGAAGATCGATAGTTCGATGTTGAACTGAACGGGTTTTACCTCACCACACTGTCGTGACTTCGGGCGAGTGTTCACAAGATTCAACCCTAAGTGAGGGTTTTTCCCGGTTTAGAGGCGAGTGTATTCCGATGAGATTAATTTCGTCAGCAACTCATTTTAAAGATTCGTTAGCCGTTAAAAAAGTATCACACAAAAAGTTGAAGTCAACTCGTTAGAAAAATCAGAATTTTCAAGATGTTTCACCTACTTCACCTAACAAATAGTTAAGCGACAACGGTAAATATTCTATAATGACATAAAAACTTTGTGATAATAGGTTGGGGCCATTTCGTGGCATATATTTTAGTAGAAAGTAAAGGGAAAACCATAAATTAAAGCTTATAAATTAATCAACTAGCAATGAAAACATCCTCGCTGAAAATACCAAGATTGAACTCGACGAGCTATGACACATGAAGTTTTTTGATGTATCACGACATATATACGTTATAATTTCTTTAAAAAATTGAAGGTAGGGTGATATAGTGTCCCTATTACAATTACAATGTATCACTAAATATATGTTACATTTTCTTTATAGTCGATCTCCGTTATACGGGGAGAGATTCAAAGTGACTGGACATGTTAATATTTAACCAAATTTGGCGAGCTAAGACACATGAAGTTTATCGATTTGTCAATCACAGGTCACGTGGTTCTATGTTATTTAAACACTTACTAGTTTTGGGTAAACAATGCATGCATTTGCTTTTAAAGCTTGTTTATTTTTATGATGCAACCCTAGAAATACTGTTATATGTTAGTTGGGAGGTATAACCTTTTAATATAAGGGCCAATAATTTAATATTTTAACATTTATTAGACTTTTTCTTTTGTTATTAAATGAAAGATGAGGGTTTAAATCATGAAGTAAAGCCGTTCAAAAAATAAAAAATCATGAATTAAAATGCTTGCCACATTTTCCCTACAAACTTAAAACAATAAATATAATGTATATAAATATGATGTATAATGATAAGCGATAACACGGTAGATCTATATGCCAAATTTTTGATGGTCAGTCGTAGTAGATGTTGCCGAGAGGAAAGAGAGCACGAAAGAATACGATTTTGGAGAGAGAGAACGAGAGGGTGGAGAATGGTAAGGGTTGAGTTAGGATGTGCTGAGTGGATTTAGAGGAGGACTTGCATGTTTGGACATTTTGGATCAGATATGCAAGTCTATGTTCTTGTTGTTCCTGCGGATCTTCTTCTTTTTGGTCGGTGATCTTTAGATGGTGATAAAGTTTGAAAAATATGATGGTTAAGTATTTGGTTTGGGATGATGGGTTATGGTGTTATTGAAAGTGATGGTGGTGGTTAAGCATAGGATGCATAGGAAAACATGTTACAAATCATAGGGACGCAAACTAATACTAAAAAAGGGTGATATAGTCATTTTAGTGTCTAAGACTAATGGAGTGTGCTTCAAGAACTCAAAGTATATTGCTTTTCAAACCACATGGATACGGTTTTCCTTTTTTTCCAAAAGAATGAATCGTGTTGATTTTTGCTCAAAACACAGGGACACAAATTACATTTTACTCTAAATACTTTTCTATACAACTTCTAACACATAAATACAACTTACCTTTCACTTGTAGTTTAAACCCACACCACTTTTATATATCACTAAACCACTAGGTGCCAATGTGCAGGGGCGTAGCTTAGTGAGGGGTCGGAGGGGCGCCTGACCCCCCGAACTTTTCGTTCAGTAGTGTCCGGTATGTAGTTTTTGTATGGAATGTTTTAGGTATACGTTTTCGACCCCTGGTCGGAAATCTCAAGCTTCGCCACTGCCAATGTGGGCTAGCTCACTTTGTAAAGGTTATTGCTTTTAGTGGAAGGTATTGAATACTTCAATACCAAACAAGAAGTACATTATGATTTAATTGTGTAATTTAGGTATATGTAAAATTTGTAAAAAAAATGTGGGTGAATTTTAGTTTGATTATAACCAACATGAAATAACAAATTAATTGAAATGTAATAGACATGCTATATTACCTGATGATTATGGTTCATCAGTCCCAAAAAACTTACGCCTCAAACCATAATTAAGCATACTAGTTGTCTTTTTATAAAACAAAGACGATATTTAAACACAAATCAATAAACTTAACTAATTCCATTAAATGAATCTTTAGTTAATTGTTGATTCCATGCAATCCAACTCCATTTGAACATGATCTTCTCTTAATCCTTAGTCTCTTGCATGTTTCTATAAACATCCTGCAATTATCAATTACTTTTACCATTAGAATATATTTACTTTTCAACGACAATTATGTATAATAATAAAATAATAATAATAATAAAAGTAAACCTCTCTTTGTGGTTTGCTGATTTTAATACTATTAATCCAATAGTTTAAAAATTGCATTTATCATCTAATAGTTTGCGTATTCTAACACTTCTATCCACCACTCTATTGGATGATAACACCTCTAGTCCACCACTCTATCGGATGTCTTAGAGTGGTGGACTAGAAGTGTTAGAATATGCAAACTATAGGATGATAAATACAATTTTTTAACTATTAGACTAATAGTGTTAAAATCAGCAAACCACAGGGACAAAAATTGAGGTTTACTCTAACAATATAATAACATATTAGTAATATTATCATCAAGTGAATGATGTATCAACTATACATTCCAATATGAGAAACCTTGTTCACACAATATTTTACCATGAGAATCCCCTTATTTGTAAACTTGAAGAATTTAACTACGATAAATTTTGTTAGGTGAAATGCATGGTTATTCAAAAACAACCAACGTCAGGACAAATTTGTCACTTTCATCCCATTTTCATCTAGATTTCTCCATAATTTGGGACAACAAGAATTCATCTTTAATACTTGAAAGCAAGAACAATGGTGACTTGACATTAAAGCCACTATCAAACCTCTATAATGCTTTGTAGACCAAACCAAACCAAATATAGAAGCGATAATGACGAGACAAAGGCGTCTACGTTGTTATAGATTAGAAATAGGTCGAATCTTCACCTTTTAAATTAGAGTTCTTGATGTAATTTGATCTTGATTTTTAAGTCGTTGGTTTTTTATAGTGTCTTCATAGCTTTGTTTAGTGAATGTTTTTTCTCCGTCGTCAAATATATATTTTCACAAAGAAGCGAGGTTAACTAATGAAATGGTTTCTAACTTTAATTAACACTCTTCTTCTAAGCAAAAATTGATTATAATTCTTAGTATTTGAATAACATATCAATTTATTGTAGGGTTAGTTTAGTGACGAAACTAAAAATTATTGGGCAGTGACATTATCATAAAGTTTTATTCCCTACTGACTACTACGACAACTACAACTAAAGGGTTTAACATATATATATCTCTAATAAAGAAAAGTCTGACAAATTCCGGTGACAGAAAGGTCATCGACTCATCGAACCCCTTGACTGGGGGGTTCAAGGGGTTCCTTTGGTTCCGTCCTCGGTTGGAATGAAATAAACATGAAAATCCAAAAATAGTAAAACTGGTACTAAATTTATTGATTAAGGATTCGAACGGCTGGAATGTTTGTAAAGGATGAGAACAAAATAAGGGACAATTATTATTATTATTAATTCAAAGAGAATATAATAAAGTGTGAAACTTACAGCCAAGGGACGTCCCCTACAAGCATCCAGTCCCCATCTTTGTCTTCATATATTGCTATGTATTCACAACTCTCGCTTTCTGCCTTCATTGCTTCACCTACATCATTCATTGTTCCTTTATCAAATAATTAATTATTATGTTATTATTATTATATAAAAACTAGCTTTTTTATACTGTTATAAAGATTATAAATTACCTATCTTTGCATGTAAATTGTTTGTAACCTTGTGCAAATTAGAGAGAACAAACACACTATAAGTTAAAGGACTTAGCATAGGATGTATACGTTAGTAGTTAGTCCCTTGGTGAAAGTAAGACATGTCGGTGAAGGTCCATGCGAAAAAGGGTAAAAACTTAATCGAATTATCACGAATGACAAGCATAATCAACATTGGTCGATCACCAACAAGTGCATTACGTAAAAAATCGATGATATCACCAACAAGTAACCAATGTCGGTCATTAACGGATTAGCGACGAAGGATTCACCAACACATTACTAGAGACAAGTCTTTTGTCACTTGTAGAAGAGGCATGAACTTTTATACCGTTATGGTTGTTCATATAAATCTCAGCCCACTTGAAAAACAATCACTCTAAATTAGCTTGGCTTGTAAACGATCCAAGCGAAGGTAAGTGCACTCGTTAGCTTGCTCATTTGGGTCATCTAACTAAAGCCTAAGTTTTAATATACGTAAATTATAACCTAAATTATAGCATATCACTAGGCTCAACCGTCCCGACATTAATTGCGTTTATATTTGTGTGAGTACAGAAATAAAAAAATTAACGAGTTGCCGTTAGCTTTTTTATGAGTTGATATCAAACTCAATATCTCATCACATTAAAATAAACGAGCCAAATCGTGTTGGCTCGTTTAACCTTGAACCCGAGCTTGGCCTGGCTCGGCTCAACACGATTTACAACACTATATAACAACCCTAAAAAGTAAGGTATAAAAAGAAACATTTAGGAACAATATAAATTAGTAAGGTATTGTTTCAAATGCCTATTTAGTTCAGTAAATTTACTATTAATCATCAAACCATTTAAAAAAAAAAAGATAAAACTATATTAAGAAGAAACATTTTATAACCATGGCCCTATGACACTTAATTAGATTAGCATTTTACATTAATAGTAGTGCTCATGCATATATTCTTTACACCTTAACATTTTAACAAAAGAGAAACATATTACATACCAATTCCATAACAACCAAAGAGGTCCTCAAGAGCCACACCAAGTTCCGAATACCCTTTCAAACAACTCAAATCAACTTTTCGAAGAATCGGCGCCCCATCCATGCTCACCTTCACGTACATCTTTCGCATCACCTCGCCCATACTCTTCTGCCTATACAAACACACCGGCGGCCACCCAACCACCATATCCATATCCCTCTTCCCCCCTCCACCACAAACACCCACCTCCCCCCCACCTGAAACCACCCTCTTCTTCTCACCGCCGCTAGCGCTGCCTCCGGGTAGACCCAACCTAAGTTCGGTAATCTCAAGCCCTAGCCCTTGAGGTCCCATATTTTTTTTAATCTTTTTAGTTTCAAAGAAACAAGTAGAATATCATTGATCTAATTGTTGTCTGTGGGTGGTGCTTATGTATATATTATGTGTATATTATGTATATATGTAGACACACAATAAAAACGACATGGAAAGAGCAACGAGGGGTCAATCATGTTAGTGGTCGGTCACATGAAGGCGAGTGTGGGGGTGCACTTATACCAATTTGCAACAACAACACATTTACACTAATTAAAAGCCGGCAGATTTTAATAAATATGTATATTTGGGATATAAGGCAAGATATAGCGTAGGGTTTTATGTTGATTTTCTTGATATTTGGTGGATTTGATTGTGGCGGTTGGATTAATGTGGGTTTGTGGAGACAAACCATGTGATCTCTGCCTTCTTATACACGAAGTTGTTTCTGACCAAATCATACCATTTACTCACCCAATCATGTACTAGGGTTTTGGGTTTTTAATGGTTTATACATCTTACTAATTCAATAGTTAATGGTTGGTTTAGATTGTTTGTTTTGCGAGCAGATGTCTGAATAGTTCAGACATTTGCCTTTAAATGGTTAGCATTATACTAAGTCTGAATGGTTAAGACCTCTTATCTGAATTGGTTTGACATTTGTCTCTGAACGGTTAAGCATTATACTAGCTCTTAATGGTTCAGACCCCTTACTGATTCAACACTTAATAGTTCAAACATCTTACTAGTTCAATACTTATTCATTTAAAATTTGCTAAACAGCCCCTAAGTAATTATTATTATTAATTATTTAATACACCAAGTTACGATCTTTAGTTTAAGTTGCATGAATTGTTATATAAATTAATTAATATATCTTGTCAATCATGCGGTATAGAAATTGTTATGTTGTGTTCACAAGAATGCCAACAAAGCAAGAATAAGATAGATATAAACTGTCTTGTGGCAGTTATTGTAGGTTACGAGTCAGGCTAAATTGTTTGGGTTATTTCTTGGTACGAGGTAGCTTAGAGTGTAAAATTTTGAAACGACATAAAACGAGTACAAAATTTATGTGTTTTTCGGTTTGGTCTAGAGGGGTTGTGAAAATATTAAGTGGAAGCTATAGACACTTTCATATCTAATTAAACCGGGTGGTCTTGAGTCAACATGCCCGGTTCATAAATTGAGCTACTTATGTTTATACCAGTTGGTTATTGCATGTTGATTACAGAAAACATCTTTGTTCTCAAGTCAAAAGCCAAAATGGGAATGATAACTCGTTTCGACTCATTAGATGTACTACGCTATTAACACAAACACTAATGTTCGTGTTGATGGCCAAACGATCCCAACTAATCCAACACGAAGCTCCACATTGATCTTTCTCCAATAATAAGTAGACATAGAGAAAATCCTAATCTCTTATGTCGTAGGATTACAAACTCGCCTTTTAAAGGATTTTATACCCATTTATATATTATATATATACATTTGTTTCTAGACTCATCAAACCTGAATAACTAAGACCAGATGGTATGGGGCCGGCCCATGCCCGGCGCAAGACCCCACACCGCCCCCCTTGGCCCGGCCGCGGCACACCCAGCCTCCACCTGCCGCCCTTGCCGCTCCATTTTGGCACAAATTTTAATTGAGGACCGTTATCCAACGGCTATTTTTTTTTAATTTAAATATCATTCAACCATCCATTTTTTATACCCCATTCATCCAAAATCCACCCATCTTCTCATCCACTTTAAAAATTTCTTATCCTTTTTATAAAAAAAAACATGAATCCTTTCAACCCGAACAACACGAACCCGTTCAACCCGAACTCATTCAACCCAAACAACACGAACCCGAATCTTTTTTCCACGCCCGGTTACACACCGGCTATGACCCCTCTTGGGCGACACCGCAATTCACCTTTTCGGGATTCCAACAAACACCGAACGCCTTCCATTCCATATTCTCAAGTACAACAAATGCAACAATATCAAGCTCTTCATCAAATGATGCTCCGAAACCCGTTAGAATCTCAACCACCGTTCGAATCTCAACCTCGATCATCTCCGGTTCGACTCGACGATGACGTCGAAGTCGTCCCCTAATCACCACCGCAAAGGAAAGGACGCAAAAATAACAAGGGGAAAGCGGCTCAAGACGATTCGAACACCAAACCGAAGCCAAGACCTTGGTCTAAAAAGGAGGAGGAAGCGCTAGCGATGGCGTGGGTCAAGTGTCTACTAGCCCGGTTGTCGGTATGAACCTAATACTCTATTTTTAATTTAAAATTTAAAAAGATTATATTTTTATTTACTATGTTATTTTTTAATTTTAGGGAACAACCAATCGGGTAATAGCTTTTGGAGAAAAATAACGGATGCTTTTAACAAGATTATGGAGCACCCCGACCCACGCGATCACGAGTCCGTCTCTTCCAAGTGGCGGAAAATGAGCCCCAAAATCAACCGCTTTAGCGAAATTTACAACCACTATTACACTAATCCTCCTAGCGGTGCAAACGAAGTCACCATCCTCAACCTTGCTTTGGAAAATTGGGATCCGAAGGCTAGAACCATGTTCCCACATCTTCAAGCTTGGAAAATTTTGAAGAAAGAAAACAAATGGAAACCAGTTCCGAACGAAGTGCGTCCGCCAAACGGAGTAAAACTTCCGAGTCTGGAAGTTATAGCGCCGGAGGCTCCACCGCTCGTTGTCAAATAGACATAAACGACGAGCCGGAGGAGTTTGACGAGGTGGAGGTTGAGGTGCAAGAGTCGGAACGTCCCGGTGGAAGGGACAAAGCGAAAAAAGCAGCGGCGGCCGAAAGAAAAAAGCGGCATCTTCCGGAGCGATTCGAAAATGAATGAGTTGATAAACGAGATGGGTTCCGTTCCGAGAGATCACGGAGAAAAAAAATGAATATAAGAAAGATTTGTCGGCCGACTTCGCTCGAGCGAGTGATTTTAAAATTCTACAGTTGGATCACGATACCGTACCGGAGGATGAACGAGAGATTTACCGGAGGATGAAGGAGGACGTTAAAAGAAAGTGGATCTCGTAGTTTTATTTTTAGGATTCGAAAATTTTATTTTTTAGGAATCGTATTTTTTTTAGGAATCGTAATTTTTATTTTAATGAATCGTAGTTTTTATTTTTTAGGAATAATTATCTTGTTTCAATTTTTATTTTTATTTAATAATGTAGTGTTTTTATAAAACTAAATTAATAAAAACTAAAAATTAATTTAATCTTAGGTGGGTCATGCTCATCCCTAAAGGGTAATAGGGAGGGTCATCCCCAAGGGATGGGCCGCCACGTAGGATGCCACCCACCTAAAAATTAAATATTTTATTTATTTTATGTTTTTTGTTATCTAATTTAAAAAAAAAGCTTTTTAAATAAAATATTTTATTAAATTAAAAAATAAAAAGCATTACACTGATAAAGAAAATTACATAACCTAGGAAAAAAAATTACAATACCTAAAATTTATATAAAATATTTTATTAAATTAAAAAAATAAAAAGCATACTACTCGTTATTGTCTTCGTCACCGCCCTCGTCGTTTTCGTTGTTCCCCCGAAGACGAGGACCACCAAAATTCATTGTGAGAAAAGTTGGATATAAAAAGAGAGTATTTTAGGTTGAAAGTGGGAGGAAAATGGTGAAAAGTTTATAAAATAAGGGAGATAGTGTTTTTAAATTTGAAAAAATATATATTTTTTAAAAAACGACCGTTACCAACGGTCTTCAATCGAAAAATGAAAGTGGAGTGGCAAGGGCGGCAGGAGGAGGCCGGGTGTGCCGCGGCCGGCCAAGGGGCGGTGTGAGGTCCGACGCCGGGCATGGCCGGGCATGGGCTGGCCCCATACCGTCTGGTCTAAGAGACATGACACTTTCTATGAAAACGAGTCTTGACTTCTTTAATTTAATAATAACAATTTTATATCCATTTATATATTATTTATATAAATTTGTTATTCAAATCGTATTAACTTAAAAGAAATGGGTCAATGTGGGACATTAGGACTAGCCTATTTGGTAAAAGGTTTATTTTTTTTAAAAAGATCTCGTTTTTAATTATGAGTGAAGATAATAATTTAAAATTATTAATGTAATATAGCCGGAATAAGCGTTGTCACTAAAAAAATAGGTGTCTAGTTATTTTCTAAACACAATTGGATTTACACATCTATGTTTCTAGAATTACATGAGTAGCTTTTGAGTCAAATTTTGTTATTGTTTGTCCATCCCAATATTCAAATTGTTGTAAAATTAATAAAACTATTTATAGATTCTACAACTTCGCCAAAAACTTGTGGCTTTTGATGCAGCTACGAAATGTTATGCGAGTGAAAGCACTTGTCATTATTTATTTACTTTCTTTTCCCTTGTCATTCTCAACCATCATGATTTCTTGAACTTTTCTCAGTCATTTGTACGTGTGTATCCTTTTCATCATAAAAAATTCTTGATAAATACTATTATTTCGATTGTTTAAATATAATAATGTTTTTTTCGTTTGTAAGGAGCTGACAAAAAATCCATAATTTTTAATTTCCATTTTCTACAATATAGTTGCGATATTGATTTTCACTGTTCTCTTTTTAATTTTTTTACTGTTTTAAGTTTATTCACTATTTTTTTAATAAAATCATTCACTAAAACAAATTAAATTATTCATAAAAGTTAATTCCTCCTATTTTTAAAATTTATCATTTACGACAGTAAAATAATACTAACTAATAAGATAATCTATTTTTACTACCTAATAAATGAACACACATGTCATTACCAATTTTTTATCGCCTAAATTTCTCCATGAGATCCAAATAAAAAAACTTTTATAAAATAAGAAAAAGTATCTTAATCATATTATTATTATTATTATTATTATTATTATTATTATTACTACTACTACTCATTTACGACATAAAAAATTAACCATTAGTTATGAAAATCTTTTATTCGTCATATATTATAAACCATTAACTTAGATTATAATTTTATAATAAATAATTATCAATTAAATCCGTATAGAAATTATGAACAAGAATAACAAATCTATTTTATCACATACCAATAAATTATTTTCATTTACTTTAAATAAAAATTATATTTAAAAGATAGATAATAATAAAAATAAATATCATTTATATACATTATTATATGTAATGTAATACCTAATTTTAGTTATATGAAGAATACATGTATTTAGGTAATACACATTTTTCAATACTCAACTCATCTAATGCATAGACTATCTCAGTGCTATTAACTAACAATGGGTGTTTTGTGATAAATTCAAGTTATTTGTGTGAGTTGTCTTATAGTAATCACTATATATCCATTATATGATGTTTTTTTATAAATTATATAATTATGTCGTTTTTATTACAGTCCCCTCTAATACATAAGTTTATAACCAAATAAATAATAATCAAATATTTTAATTATTTCTATAAAGTTATAACATAGACATTCTGGTTGAATAATAATTAAGTGTAACGTGGAAGAGTGTGACACAAATTACAAAACATAATGATTCACCAGAAGAAAAAAAAAGACCAATGAAGCTGTCATTTACGTACAACTCAACTAGTATGCTTTGTCTTGTGGCTTAGGATAGAAACTGTATTCATGAATAATGACGACGGTCGGTTGTTGATCCAGCGTGTCATATAATTGGTAAAAGCACTACTCATGTTTAGGGATGGAAACGAACATAAACAATTTATTTGATAAGAAAATATATGTTCATGAACGTTTACTGAATCGTTCGTGTTTGTTTGTTAACAAAATAAACTTATTCATATTCGTTTGCGTGTTGTTTTTTGTTAATCTTAGTCGACGAACGAAAACAAAAGTCGATGAACACAAATGAGCATAAACTAATGTCCTATGTATATATATGGAAACAAATGAATACAAACAAGCGTTCATGAACAGAATATATAATACATAAGTATTTATTTTATCGGTATTTGAAGTATTTAAGTAAAATATAAAAACTAAAAACACTAATGAACTATCAAACACGAACACGTTACCGAACATTCACAAACATAAATGAACGAGCATGGCCTCTGCTCATGTTTGTTCTTTAACTAAATAAACGAAAATTTTGTTCGTGTTCGTTTGTTTAATAAACGAACGAACACAAACGAACTTCTCGCCGAACGATTCACTCTCATCGACTTCAATTTTTTTTATATCAAAAAGCAACTGGTAAAATAAAGTCATGGGTCCACAACTTGTGTTTTTATATATGTAATTCTAAATTTAAAGGCTAACCGGCACTTAAGTATACCTGATGATATATTTGATGATATTTGAGACTTTCTAGCATACAACTTCTACAAATTTCAACTAGTTAAAATGCTAGTCAAAATTTTGTTTACCGCTTCTTTTATTTCACTCCTTTTAATACATGAATTTCTATCCTAAATGATATCAAAGTCGTTTAATGAACGACGAATTTCTATCCTAGTAAATGATATCCAAATCGTTTAATAAACGAGTCAACCGAGTTTTATCAATCGCTGCAACTCACGGGGTAAAAGGGTCATTTCCATTTTCCACCCACCTCCCAAACTAAATCCTACTATTGTGGCTTGGGCCATTAACGTAGGACCATAAAGCTGGGCTTAGCCACGTGAAAGTCACGTGGACCCTCTCTTGTAGGCCCAAAGTAGATAACCCAGGCCCAAATACTGTTCACCTTTTTCTGTTTACGAAATGGTGTTCACCTTTTTCTGTTTACGAAATGATGTTCACTTTTACGATAAAGTCGGATTTGGTGTTTTCTTTTTCCAAACATGAGGTTAATATTCATTCATTAAATATATGGTTTTTGTTGCCTTTTCAAAAAAAAGTCATTCATTATCTTTTCTAATGAATTCATACACAAATGCAACTATACCATCATTTAGTATTTTGATGGTCCAAATTTCTTTGTATCATATAAAGTAGCCACAATTAGTTGAAAACTTTTAAAACAAATTAATGGTTTAGTTTTGACTTCCATAACTTTTTAAAACTTATCAATAAAGGTTTACAATAAGTATTAATATCCTGATTGCGATCTCCTTTTCAACAAACATTTTTTTTTGTATATTTATTGATATTAGAAAAAAAGAACAATATTTTTTTATTATCTTTTACAAATGGGTTTAGATATTGTGAATTGGATTTCATAGTATTTATTCGAAGATATTATATTTATATGATTTAAAATTTACCTCACTAGTCACTACTCCATTTAATTATAACTAGATGTAAATGAATGTTAATAAACAAAATTGTTAAATAAATACTTGTTTAAAGAAGGCTTGTTTCATCAATATTTAGGTCATTTATGTAATTCGTCGTAAATGCTAGAATATATATTTGTATTTTTTTTACACATTTTGTTAAAAGAGTCCACAAATTTAACATTATTTTGAATTGATAAAAGATTGCAAGCAAATAAGAGAAAAGAAATTAAAAATTGAAATGGAAAAGGGAAGGTGAGAGATGTAGGTAGCTCATTACACCTTTCGATATGACATTGCTATTATTTTGGCGAATTTTTTGATATGGAGTAGTAACTGATAAGTAAGATCGATCACGTTGATTCTGCGAATACTGTGACGAACTTGTCCCAACCCTAAAATTCAACCTAAAGGGCACGGAAATTGAAGTGAAAAGTCTAAATTTTCAAAACTGAAATCTGGATCATTATCATCTCATAAGCAACATATAAATAGAGTCATAAATTCGAAACGGGCCCCAAAATACACTTGGGCCAAAAACTAGAACAAAACAAAAGTTAGCAAAAAGCCCCAAAAACATAAAAATGATAAAAACTTATAGAAATTAGCCTTTTTTGGCCCGAACGTTGACCCAGCAAGATGGGGTTTTTCCTCACGATCGTTTCCGCCTGGTCTCACACCCAAAACGGACCCCAAATTAGAGCCATTTAGTGAAGCCCCATTTGTCACGTGATCTTGGGCCTCCAAATATAACATGGCCCGCTCCTCACACTTGGGCCCGCATCATTTTTGGAATGAGAAGTTCTTGTAAACCGCACTGTTTTAACAACTTCTATATATAAATATTGAACTCGGCAAGAAAGGGAAAGAATGATTACAACAACTCGGAAAATTCAAAGTCCACCCATTTATCCCATGCAAGAGATTTTAGGTTGGATCGATAAGTACACCAAGCATAAACATCCTCTTTTATACTACTGTTAATTCTCCTAATCTGAATGAAGCTGCCGACGAAAACCATAGCATTCCTCACCTCATAAAGTCTCCACACTGTTGCAAGGGAAACCACGTTTATGATCTTTTTCCATCTCCTCGAGCCAATTTGGGAGTACAAATGCGCAAAGGTCTCCTTTACGGACTCGACCCTAAGGTAGTGGAGATGAGTTTGCTAAAGTGGATGTGTGGATACATAAGGTTAGACCATATAAGAAATGCCATTTTGATGGAAAAGGTTAAGTGTTTCTAGCATATCAGATGTTCACATAAGATAAAGAAGAGAAAATTAAGATGGTTTAAGCATGTGAAGAAGACGCAAATAGCAGAGCCAATTAAAGGAATGGAACCCACACTATGAAGGGGCCAGGGGGAGGAGTAGAGGCAGACCGAAATTGACTCTGGATTTGTAGATTAGGCAGAAGTTGATAATGTTGCACCTCTCTGAGGACATGATCCAAGATAGGTCCGTTGAGATGTAGAGTTAAGGTTAAGAACTTTAGGTAAGGTATAGATGTGTCTTGGCGTTGTTTTAGAGGTTTAGATTTTCCTAAGTGGAATTTTGAGTGTAATCGTCTTTTTGTATATATGTGCATGCTTTGTTTTATGATGTTATATGTCTCGTTTTTACTAATGTTACACTTTCACCATTATATTTTAGTGTTATTAAGAATCAAAATAGAAGGTGCTTTTATTTTAACTTATTTAGAAGGGCCGATGAGTCTCGCTAGAAACAGTACTCTTTCTATTGCCTTGTACCGGTGTGAGTTGAGAGGTAGCCACTAGCAAACAAGAAAGAAGAAAACAACATAATCACTCCCTTGCCCTCACCCCTTGCCCTTCCATTGCATTGTACTAGCGTGAGTTGAGACAACAAAGCCACCGACCCTCCTGCAGTCGTTGCCTGTCGTCCCTCTACGCCTTACCCCTCCTTGCTCCTTTGTTGCTCAGTGCTTAGTGTTCCACTTTAATATACAAGCTTTTTTTCCTCTCTCCTTAGTGCTAAAATGTCTTATTGCCTCTAGACTCATCTATATTCTTAATTACTCCTAACTCATTATGTCTATTTAATTACTCCTAACTCATTTGAAGTAGAACACTAACTTGGATTATTAAGGGGTGAGGAAATAAATAAAGGAAAGTGACTAAAGACGAAAAAATTATCAATAAATCTATAAACAAATAGCACCTATAAAAATGTACTATCATTTATTAACACACAAGATACTATTCATTGGTTTCATTACGTCCACAAGGCAAAAAGGACTAAGCCACAATATTGAGACAAAATAGTCATTATCTAAACAGTCATTTTACAACAAGTTGAAATGGTTCTATTCTCTTCCAGCAATTTCTAACGTCTTTGTTCACGTGTTATTATATATATTATATTCCATAAATGCCCTTGTAACGTTGTAACGGTCACAATTTATGTTACATATCAAATACAAAGGCTCCTAAAAATAAAAAGTCATACAAACGGTATCAAACGGACTCCGATTGATCTCATTCAAGCTGCATTGAAATCGTCTCATCGAACTCCATGATGTGAGGGTTTAGATTTTCACTTTTAGATATATAAGTTGTAGATTTTAGATTTTTTGCTTATTATCATTGTGTATTTTCTATATTTACGTCATTTTGTATTTTTTTTCCTCGACATTGTATCATCTTATGCAATCCATTTTGTTTTTATACACTTCTTAATTTTTATGAGCCTTTGTAGATAACTTAACCCGCATGTTACATAAAAAAAATATAAAAATAAATAAGAAACATTTTTTATTATTTTATTATCATCCCTACACGTAAACCTTGAAGTCCAGAGAATCATAGTGTCTGTCACATCTAACATACTTCATGTAAGTTACTTCCAAACATATGTATTCAACATGAACATTGGAGACAATGGTGGTCCATGGGCCAATGGTGGGCCTATAAAGATACGTAATGCACAAAAACCAAATTAGTGTTCCGTATGGCTCCAAACAAAACCATGGGCTTAAACACTATGGGCCCTACATCGGTCAGCCTGGTTGTCATTTATTAAGTGGGCCCAAAGTTGGTGTATGGATGGTATATATAGAACGTGTGCATACATTTGTCCATGGATACAGATATTATATACATGGATAAAAGGGCTGCCATGTGGATACGAAAATGTGCCTTTGCTGTTCAATAATTCCTCTGTTATCTCTTTTGAATTAACCCATTATTAATTTACAATATTAGTTTTTTACAACATTAATTTTTGAATTAACCCATTATTAATTCTGTTATCTCTTTTGAATTAACCCATTATTAATTTACAATATTAATTTTTGAATTAACCCATTATTAATTTATTTACACTATTAATTTACAATATTAATTTACAATTTTGCTTTGTGTCTACTTTTACTATTCAACTTTTATTTTTGGTACAACTTTGTAAAGCATAAAAATCAAAATCAGAAGGTGTTTTTATTTTAACTTATCAACTAAATACTTTTTAATTAATCTATTCAAGTAAAGCTTTTTTACATGTTTTGTTATAATAATATTATAATTATCATTATTATTTTTATTACTATTTGAGTTAAGATTTTTTACGTGGGTTTTTGTCGTCTCGACTTAGTTATTCTTCTTTACAAGAACGTTCTACGTTTTCGTATTTTTACAAGTTAACACGAAGCAACGCGCATGTGTGATTCAACGCTTTTACGTCTATTTTTTCCGGTTAAACAACTCGGTGGCAATGCGCGAGTCCTAAGTTGAGTTAGTTATTATTTTCTATATTTTACGATTCCGTCTAATTTTTACGAGTTAATGCGCCGTAATCCATATGCATGGTTCATGTTTTTAAATCTATTTTTTTTCGATTTAACGGTTCCGTCATAACACACGGGTCCTAAATTCTAGTTTAAATTAATCCATAAACTGCTTGCAACTATATGTTTTGAGGATTAAACAAAGATATATTGGCTATGTTACTGAGCACTTATAACTTGATCACTTTGACTTCAATTATGATTTAAAAAAAAAGAATTAAAAAGTAAAAAAGGATGATTGATATGATACACATAATATCAATGTGTACGTTTAATACATTGGATACAGTCAACATTTTATAAAGCATAAAACAATATCATCTTTAAAAAAACACAAACACATTCTAACATCTTTGTAAAACATTAAAAAAATTAAGGATTTTATGTTCTATTTTCTTACATGAGACATAATTAAGTTGTATAGTAATTCAATCTATGAATCCCAATATGTTATTTTCCACCAACCCTATGTCATCCCCAACATTAAACTTAATTCTCTGAGATCGACGGATATAGTTTTTAAAACTAATACAACACATAAATTTAAGTATACACATGTTAAAAAGGATCATCACATATCCAAATGAAATACACGTATTTAGAAGACAACTACAACGTATATATGTTTTTGTTTTTCCTAGTCGGTTGTGAGTTGTCCGTGTTCTTCCACCATTGGTTTGATCAATCAAATGGCATTTAATTAATGTTTTCAACTTTTCTATTTGATAAGAAGGAACTCAATTGAGCCATTTTCGATGCACGTTTTTGTGGTGTCCTTCAAACTAGGTCAAGTATGGAATATATTTTGCACATTGAACTTTTCCCTACAAAATTTATTAGACACCCACTTGTTTAGCTGTTACAATAAACTGGTGATATTTAAGATCTATGATTAACATCAACCATAATAAAAAAACATACAAGTACAATAAAGATTACTATACATTACAAAATTATCCACTATTGTTCTAAGTTCTAACTTACAGTAATGACTCCATAATGTTCATTTTTTGGTCTCTAGTTGTATAGTGTCAAGCACGAGTCGAGCAATGGCGTCCTTCAAACATGGATTTTCAAGTCATTCTACAATGAAATAAGCGATTTCAATATCTACATCATATCATAGAGGTTAGGAATACATTTAGTAAATAAAAAACATTTTCTACCTTTAATTCAGCAGCATCTGCAACATACGATGAGTAAAAGAGACTCGTGATTTAGTTTTATAAAAAGATTTATGTCAAACATACAATCAAGAAAACACACAATCATCTACTTGGCATTGAGACAATGATGCTGGATCTATAATGATATGTTAGTTTAAATAACATTATTACGTCGCAATTATTGATCAAATGAAGAGCAAATTTGATAAGTGCTAGAAAAACAAACTCGATTACAAATGTTGTAGGTAACATCAAACTCGATTAATTATTTATCTAGAAAAAAAAAACACCAATCTACAAAGAGTCCAGGCTTAGTCAGTGGGGATAAGATTCTATTCTAGGCGTCAGCACTACTCCTATGCAAGGCAATCCATCTGATAAAACTTTGCTTTCGCTCCAACATCTGCTAGCCCCTAATCTTAGATAGGTCACCCGGAGGTTCGCTGCGGTTCAATGTTGTGCTTACAAAAAAAAAACTAAAAATTGATTCAAATAGTAGGTTAAAATTTTCATCGAATGAATTTCTAAAATTCAGTCCATGTGACATATCAAATGCGTAAATAATAATTAAAAAAAGCAACATGTTACATAATATTTTACCTTTTTCATGGCAATAACTAATTCTTCACACCAAATTCATCTACTCAACTAGTAACGATAAAGTTAAAAATTACAGTTGTGTAGACAATTAACGACAGCAGGTTGACCTCTTTGGGAGGGAGTAAAGCGCCCATTGATTGATTACCTTTCAAGTTGCAACTGAACATTTGGGCACCATATACATTTGGGCTCGGTGCCTAATTCTCTAAACTAAAGGCTCTCTCTTTTGCTCTCCTACACGCCTACATTGCATTAGCTTCACTATTTAGACTCGTTATACATATACTAACATATTATTGAAATATAGATACACACACATGTGTGTGGGAAGGGGAGTTGGGTTTATTGTTGGGTGCGTATGCTTTGGTAGTTGGCTCTAATTAATTGGGGCAACCAACCTTAATTAGGTTATTAGGTCCATTTAGTTAATTTGTTGACTAAGGAGTTAACCCTAACCATGTTCTACAAATACCTATGTTGTAATTCTAATCTATAACAATTGTAAGCATATAACAAAAGTTATACCCTAGTTGCAACCCATGGGCATAGGTCACCTTGATTGACGGTACTGATTTTGCATGGTGGAGAATGCAGATAAAGGTGGGGCATGGTGAATGCAATTTGGATAAGAAGAAAAACCTGCTGGAATGGATAAAGTTGCCGAAGCAATTTGGGACTCAAAGGAGAAAAAGGCAAGAGGTAAAATTACATTGACCTTGACAAGAAGCGTTGCCTTTAATATCATGAAAGAAAAAATTGCTCGTGGTTTGATAACATCTCTGTCAAATATGTATGAGAAGTCATATGCCAGTTATAAAGTGTTCTTGTTAGGGGAACTGTTCACAATGAGAATGAATGAGGGCAGTCCACTTGTTGATCAAATTAACGAGGTCAATTCAATTTTGTCCAGGTTAGTAGTTGTGGGCATGAAGTTCGATGATGACACTCAGGCTGTGATTTTGTTATCTTCCTTATCTGATACTTGGCCCTAATTAATTAGGGCAGCCGACACTAATTAGGTTATTAGGCCCACTTAGTTACCTTTTAACTAAAGAGTTAACCCTAATTTTGTTCTATATATACCCATGTTGTAATTGTAATCTATAACAGTTGTGAGCATCTAATAAAAGTTATACCCTAGTTTCAACCTGTAGACATAGGTCACCTTGACAGAACCACATAAATTCTCGTGTTCAATATTTTCTGCTATGTGCGTGTGTGTGTTCACTTCTGCTTAAGCATACTCTGATCTGATACCTAACATTCACCAATGCAATACCGACTTGACTGTCGGAGGTAGATTCGTAGCTACCACTTCGAACCCTTTCTAACATGTTATCTCAAGCGATTATAGCTCCATATCAAGTTTGGGCAAGGCTAGATCCGATCCACACCCCTACAAGACCCGACCCATCAATCGTTGACATGGTAGGTGGATATTTATCGTCATAAACGATGAATATGTTTCCCTTTCTTTTAAATTGATCCAAATACAGCGCAAGAATGATTGTCTTCTCTTCAAAAGTTATATTTATGCATCGACTACTTTTCACCATTGTTTTTTTCTTTTTCTTTTTTGAACTTGTTAATGTGAATATCAGTTGTAAAATAGGGGAGAATCCGTGTAGTCATGGTAAGCAACGCCAACATGGAGAAGAGATGTAGATGCCCGTAAGTCCCTTGACAACGCTCTCAAAATTAGAACAAGAAAGTTGAAGTACTATTGTTGTCATTGTTGAAAAGTGGGAATGGTACAACTAAGTTTATGATTGATTTCTCTTCAAAAGTTATATTTAATTATTTATATATCGACTAATAAACTGTTATCGTATTTTTAACACATGATTTTAATATATAGTGTTTTAAATACTAAAATGTATCTAATATTATTGTATTTTTCATTCATCTTTATATAGTTTGATATCGTATTTTTAACACATGATTTAAATATATTATGTTTTAAATACTAAAATATATCTAATATGTAGCTTATTTTTCATTCATATTTTTTATTTTTGAAAGCAAATTTTACATTCTCACTATGATACTTTTCATTCATCATCATATCGTTTCAAAGTAAATTTTACATTTTATTATGATAATGTTTTGAGTTTAAAAAATGCTTTATTTTAGATATCATAATATTTATGATAAATTTTATGTCAATATACAAAGGTGTCTTTGATGGTGTGCACTGTGGTGACAACACAGGGCTCGTGTTCTAAAGGGGGGCTAAAATTTGTTTTTCTCTTTTGATGAGCGTTGGTCGATTATTATATTTAAAAAATATAAGCTTAATATAAATTTATAAAGGGGTCAATAACACACTAACCATCTACAAATGTTTGCCTTTTAATCTTGGGGTGCTGCTAAACGTACCTCTTTTTCTACTGAAAGTACCCCTCCAACTTTCACATTTATTACAATTCAAACTTGTTTTTTTTGTCATTTTTATCTTTAATTATTATTGTTGTTATTATTATTACTAGTATTTTTCTAAACGTTATTTTATTTAAAAAAGAATTTTAATTGGTTATCCGGAAAAAAATCGTTTTCTTATGTTTTAAACTGAAGTTCATTTAATTTTGAAGTGGGATATTTTTTGTTCATAACGGCTTGAAGTGGGTATTCGAAATCAATTTGTATAAACAATAATACACAAAAATTTTAATGAAGTTTTGAAACCAACCAACTTAATATAGTTTTTGAGTTAAAAGAAGAGAAATATATTTTAGAATCACCACGTCTTGTAGATGACGATTTTAATTAGTCAATAACATACCCTCACAATAATTAAATTTCAATGGGGTCTTGAAAAATAGTATTTCAATTGTATAGAGAGGTTAAATTTAATAACTTTTAAACTGTATTTTAAAAGGGGAGTATAACTAGTAAAAATGGGGGTGTATTTAGCCAACCCTTAATCTTGTTGGATGTTTTGGGCCGTTTTTCAGTATTTTTCTAATAGTGGGCTGCTTTGTTTGGGCCTCTTTGTTTTTGTTTTTGTCTTAGTTGGGCCTGTTGTCCAGTTCAGCAACACTTGATGTCGACTTGAATCTTACAAATCTTACGTAGGTTATCATATTTTTCATCGTATGTAGTGTCTCCAACTGAATTTAAAAGGAAAACAGTGGAGTAATTTTCCTATTAAAATTAGAAGATATGTTGAGATTTATGAGTATTAACCATAATAAAAAGATTTATGAGGCAAAATGTCAATGTTGTGATGATAAGACCTACATTGCTACAACGACATGAATTACACTATCGTGTACACACACATGTAATATTTTCAAATAATTTTACAAAACCAATAAGAAAGATCATTTTAATAGAAAAATACAAATGTGTTTATAAAAACGTTTTACAAAATATCACATCCAAACAATATCTTTTTTTAAGTGGTTCATTTATTTTTAGAGACTTTTTCTTTTTAACTTTTCGCGTTTATAAAAACGTTTTACGAAATATCACATCCAAACAATATCTTTTTTTTTAAATGGTTTTTTATTTATAGAGATATTTCCTTTATAACTTTTTTAGATAACTAAATTTCCACCGACACTTTTCTAGACCCAAAGTTGTTGGAAATAGATGACAACTGAGCTCAAATCTTGTTGAAACACACTCAAAACTTTCAGGACATGTATTCGGGTATAAAAATGTATATGATATTTTTTTTGAAAGTTTTGTGAGTATGGGATTAGTTTATACCATACCTGATTACCAAGAAACAAATACTCGTTTACCCAAAGCATATACTCAATACATATACCTTAAACTCATTAATTTTAGTTTTACTTTTGGGTAACTTCATAGAAATGTAATCAAGTTCGCTAATTGTTCCAATTAAGTCACTAAAACTATTTTTGTCTCTCTAAAATAATTAAAGTTTCATTTGTTGTTCTAATACTATTTAATTATCAGGTTAAAAGGTTACCAATGATGATGTGTCAGGTTTAACTAAATTTTTAATATTTAATATTAAGTTATTGGATTATATACGTAGAATTTAAATTATAGGCATTGACTTTTCTTTTGAAAAACAAAATTATCAACTAAAAGCGAAAAAGTAGTATGAACATATAATACCACATATCTGAACCTGCAAATCGTTTTCCCCTCCGACCAGACGACCCTATATTTTTTTTTCCGAATACAAAATCCTAGATTTGAGCCCATTTTTCTATCAGAAATATACATTTACTTGCCTGCCATAACACCCAATCTGAAAACTTGTTGTTCGACTGAAATCTGAGATCAAACGGTGAGGTTAAAACGAAAGTCGTCTCCGGCAAGAGGCAGTTCCGATTGGTTGGTGTGAACCAGAGGAGATACAGAGATGATGGAGATGCGATGGCTTTCGGTCGGGGTGTTTGTGTGGTGTGTGGTGTGGTGTAGTTGCCGATCGTAATCAGAGATGGGTGTGGGTTGGATTTTGATTTTGTTGCGACGAAATCCCGAAGACCCGAAATGACTAATGTGATGAATGGAGAAGGAAGAAAGGGTATGGATATACAACCTACCCCCGGTTATTGCCGGTTGCCGGAATTTGCAGTTGCCGGCCGGAAAGACATGAACCAGGTTGAACGATGAAGAAAGCTGGTTGAGATTAGTGGAACAATTCTAAAACTTGGTTGTTTTTTAGGGTTTTAAATATGTTTTGATTTTATAAAATTCACCTAATATAAATAATATTTACATAAGCATTGAAACAAAATAAATAGGGAAAAATAATAATAACCTGGTGACCTGGTAATTACACACTTTTAGAACATTAAATAAAGTTTAGTTATTTTATAGATACAAAAGAAGTTTGGATGATTTAATCGGAAAGTGAGCAAACTTGATTACATTTATATGACATTTTTCCTTTATTTTTTTATCAACCCTAGCTTTATAACGGTTCATTCTAATAGTTTTATTATCTGAAATCTGTTTTTTTCCTTTTGGAATATGTATTTGATTATATTATTTTATAACATGAAATACTAGGGAAAAGATCAAATAGGAAGTTTGTTTTGGATGAAAAGGATAGTAATCAATAATAGAGTGACACATGGCAAAGATAAAAAATATAAGGGAATGGGCATTTTTGTCAAACACATATTAATCTCATATAACTCATAACCCTAGATCTAAAAAAACCCATATCATAGTTCATTCTCCAGCCACCACCACCCACCCCTCCGCCACCCAATCGCTCCGCCACCAAAAAACACACTCTTTTTGTCTTTTTTGTCTATTGGGTTTTCAAAAAAACGTGTTTTTAGTCTATTATGTTTTAGAAAAACACATTTTTTTGTGTTTTTAGTACATTGCACTTTAAAAAAACATATTTTTATGTGTTTTTAGACCATTACTTTTTAGAAAAACACTTTTTTTTTGTGTTTTTAGCCTATTGCGTTTTAGGAAAAACATTTTCTTTTGTGTTTTTAGTCCATTGCGTTTTAAAAAACCACATTTATTTTGTATTTTTAGCCTATTTGTAAGACCCTAACACGTTTTAATCGAAAAGTCGCACGGAAATACGTGCCATAAAATTTCTTTTACTAAAATCATTCCATCATAAATAAAAGACCTTTCTATTGTAGGTTCTTATTGATAATTACATTATTCATTTCATTTGATACATAAACATATCATATATTTAGTAACCGCAAGCCACACATTCTCATACAATCTGTATTATAACTCGATCTTCAATCGCTCATGTCTCTTGATGGTTATGACCCATAAATCTACACAACCTGCATTCACCACATATATTCACATTATTAGTAATGAAACATTATATGATCTAAGTATATAACTAAAGCATCATGTCACGTTTTATCCTCCTGTATATTCAATCTAGTTATCCTTCTGAATTTGAGCATTTCCTTCCAAGGTTTATCCCTTGATCGAGTATACGTTAATATACCTGCACTTCGTTTCATTCTCAAAACAATTCGGTTAATATCACGTATTATTATATATTAACAATATATTTCTTTGTACGAGTCTCATTCATTGGAAACATATGATGTAATAACACATATACTAAATCATCTAACCCAACTCTTCCTTGTATGAAAGGCCTTCTACAAACCTACATGCCTTTCTACAAATTTCTTTCAATTGCCATACACGCTTACATAAATATTAAAGGATCATAAACCCAAGACCCATGTGTAAATTCTCATACGTACTAGACTCCACGTATATTCGTATCTAATTACCTTTAACGATGTTATCTATATTACAATACCTCATGTGCTTACAATAAGAATCCTACTGATAAGACTTATCAAATCATGACAACCACATTTACATATTCTCATATACTTTCCACGCATTCGTACGCGTCTTATAGGCCTCCGCTCTTACCCGAAACTCTATAAAACTTTAAGATAGGCTTGGGGTACCTTTGGGGAAGCTAATGGGCCTTGGAACCAAGCAAAAGTGCGAAAAAATGCGAAAAACGAGTTTCCGGCACCATACCCGCGTAGGCAGCAAGATATGGCGTCGGCAGCAAAGGAGTGTGCGTCGCCGACGCCCCCTTGCATCGCCGACGCCTCTTGTTTAACCATTTTTTGCTGTATTGTTTTCGTAGTTCGTACGCACTAAAACGCGCATAACTTTTGAACCGTTTAACCTCACGTTTCTTCCTACGTGGTCGTAATTTGGTCCTCTATCAATAGACTCAAAATCTAACATCCATACTAAGGACATTCTTGATTTATATGTTTTCGGCTTAATATTCATTTACGAATTATTCGACCCGTTTATGTTTTGTCAAACAACTTTTTTTTAACTCAAAACTCACATGAACATTATAACTACCTAAGTTTCACATCCTTAGGAGTTTGTACTTAGGAATTTAGGCGCCCGTACTCGGGAAACATTAGACTCATTCGTTCCAATCAAATATACGTAATAAAACTTTATTAGTACAATTTTCATACTTTCATTGTTTATCCGTCTAATTCTACATCACAATCGAGTCTTATGGCTATTAACTCACGTGTCCGTTTCTCGGTTAGCGTGCTCATGTGCAATCATACCCATTTCTCGGTTATAATACCGTAGTCATTACTTAAACTATCATTCCGGTATAGAAATAAAACATCATTTTGACTCGTTCATTCTACTAGCGAAAAATCATCGTTTTCGTACATCCAAACTCTAATTGACTTCAATTATCATACTTAAATAACTAGTAAGTAACTTTACTTAAACAAATACAAAGTGATTCCGAAATCACTTACCTCGAGTGTTCGTTTCGTATATGCTTCCTCATATCCTTTCCGTTAACCTTCCATGATTTCCCCATCTTGACATGATCCTATACTTTCATGTCTTCATGGTTACCACTTCGTTAGTATAAACACACATTCTAATATTGCATTCATTTAACATTCATATCATACATTGAACTTTACTCGTCGAATAGATGAACACAATGTATAAGCTAGAAGTCGCATCTTTTCATTCCTCAACTAACGACTTCATTCGAGATAAACTAAATTAACATTATCTTTACTAGTAATTCTACATGTCATACAATGGCACCACTTTCGCCTCTTGATCCCTACCACAAGATCAATTAGACGCATAAGGTGTACCATGTTTTCGAGCATAGAGTACAAGCTCCTAATGCACGCTTCTACCACATCATACTAACAATTCAAATTTCCACATGAACTCCCATCTAAAACACACTTCACATATTAGTTTGCTAACAATTTCATCATTGTTACTTTCTATACATATTTACCCATTGATTAACATGTAATTCCATATATTAACTTATACTAGGCATTTCATCAAACACTTGGCGTGCGTATCACTTTCTAAGCACCATGTACAAGTATTTTAAGTATGTTCTCCCCGATTCATCTCATGAACATCACATCCAAGTAAAAAAATAACATAATCATCAATCCTACATCAAGTTTATCTATCACAATCTATCATATAACACCTTATGCATCACAAGATCACAATATAACATCTACATGTTCATCATGATCATCATCTTCACACTCATGTAATGGGTTTCATTCTAAATCATCAATAAATCAAAATCATACATAATTCATGTTCCATGTGATGATTATAACACATATACATGATAATTTCATTCAATCCCATGGATTAACATAACCCACTTCATACAAGATCACCAAATCTCAAATTACAACTTACCATGTGTTCATATTGTCTAGATGATCAAGAATCCATGTTCATGCATTAGATTTGAGTTGAATTCCCTTACAAGTTAAAGATTTTGGAAGAATTGGGGTTCTTCCCTTCTTCTTCTTGCTCTGGACGACAACACACACCACACTATGTGTGTGTGTTGTGTTTTAGTTTTATTTATTAAAACTCATGTTTCCCTTTTAACGATTTTGGTCCCTCAAGTTTCGTTTCGATTATAAATGAGACTAAACTCATTATCTTGTTACTTATATACATGTTACCACTAGGTTAATTTTTCCTAGTTATCTTGTTTACGGGTTCACCTTTACCATTAACAGTACTCTATCCGTTCCTTTATGTTAACCGGGTTTAAATACCAAACCCGTTTTTGGGGTGTTACACTATTGCATTTTAGGAAAAACACTTTCTTTTGTGTTTTTAGTCCATTGCGTTTTAGAAAACCATATTTATTTTGTGTTTTTAGTCCATTGCGTTATAGAAAAAAAACACTTTCTTTTGTGTTTTTGATCCATTCGTTTTAGAAAAAAACACTTTCTTTTGTGTTTTTTGTCCATTGCGTTTTAGAAATAACACTTTCTTTTGTGTTTTTAGTCTATTGCGTTTAAAAAATCATTTTTTGTGTTTTTTGTCCATTGCGTTTTACGCATCTGGGTTACCGAATTTTTTTTCAAAAGTATAGCAATAATGTGCTCGTTTTAAAGATAAAAAGACGCTCGTTTTTATGGTGCAATTTTTAGAAACAAATAATGTCGTATGAAAAAGTTATTAACGTTTAAAAAAAATAAGAGAATTGGAGGAGAGAGAAACTATTGACTTGGATGGACTAGATTACCCCTACAAATCACACGCGTCTTCTTCTTTTTTTTTATCAATTGTACCAATTAATCTAAGCCCTTGATTAATCAATTGATGGTTCAGATTACTTCCTAGCCTTCCTATCTAAATAAACTTCCTAGTATATCCTGACCCTCAATAACTAATTTATCGTTTGAGATTTATATCATCTTGGATTTTACATATTTTAGTTGCTCAAAAGTTTTATAGTTTATGGTGACATGTGTGTAATCAATCATATTTTAATTTATTGTAGTTGTTAACATAAAAATATACAAATAGAATGGAAGAAAACGGATTTCGAAATCAAATATTTTTAAGAAACTAACGGGTATACCTAATACCCGGCGAGTAATTACCCACCATACACCTAATGGGTATTAAGTCTAATACCAGACATAATTTAAAAAATATGTATGAGACTTAGATTACCAGACATAATGGGCGTACTTGTGAAGGGCAATTGTACCCCATGAAAAATAACAGTTAATGATTTCTTGAAGTTGGGTTTTGATATTACTAAAGCTATAAAAGGGTGGTTGGGAGGGTTCGGTCATAGCCTTTTGGCAGGATTTTGGGTGGGCTTGGAGCCGCTTGCCAGGTTGGTTCCTTCTTTGTTTGTCCTTGAAATGTATAAAGGATGTTCAGTTCGGGATAGGTGGTCATCGGGTCAGAATGTAGGCGGTTGGAGGTAGAACTGGAAACGTCTAGTGTCCTCTGCTGAGAAAGCTTCTGAGCTGGTTAACTTGGTGCACCAGTTGTCCTCTGAGGTGCCGACGTCGCTTACGGATCAACCGGATCATTGGGTATGGAAATCGGACGATTCTGGCATCTTTTCTGTCAAAAATACAAAAAAAGGTTTGTTTGTTAGCGGCTCCCAGTCAGCTATATTATGCTTTTCTGTGGAATAATTGGGTTCCACTAAAAGTGGGTATGGTTGCTGGAGAGCGGCGAAGGATGACTACAGATGCTTTGATAAAACGGAGGTTGATTCTGAATTTTGTTGTTTTTGTGGGGAATGGCGCGAAACGAGTGAGCATATCTTCGTTTCTTGCAGTTTCACGCAGATTTTCTGGCAGATCATCCTTCAATGGTGCAAGTTCCCTCATCATTTCCTTTTTGACTCAAAAGACTTACTCGAGTTGCATCATTACTTGAACGCGTCAAATAAACGGAAAAAAAGCTTTCTACGCGATAATCTTATCTGGAGCTTTTGGAGATTGCGGAACGGGGTGATTTTCGACAACAAATATGTATCGTTGCCGAAGGTGGTGGAGGAGACTAAGGTGATGTCTTACAAGTGGGTCAAATACAGATCGAAAGCGGTCGGCATGTCCTTGGAAGACTGGAGGAAGTTTAGTCTTTTAGAAAATTGATGTTGTTCTGTTTTGGTGGTCTTTTTTTTCTGTTCTTGCTGGTGTATGTTGTGGGTGGCCTAGCTGCTGGTTAGGCGCCCCCGTATATTCACTTAATATTTTTTTCGCTTTTTGGCCGTTTAAAAAAAAGTGTTAAATATACGAAAAAAATGACCCCCCTCCCTCTATAATTACACTGACTCCCATGAATTTTCAAGACTTTTCTCTAAAAATAACTAAATTAGAAAATTACAAATTTTCAAATATAAATTTGAATAAATAATTAAGCCTAACTAAACACAAATATAAACACCTAAAATAAATAAAATAAGCCTACAACTCCATATACATAGCATTCACATTGGTATATCGTTTAACTAAACACAAATATAAACACCTAAAATAAATAAAATATGCCTACAAACACAAATAGATACATAGGATTCACATTGGTATATCGTTTACTAAAGTTAGCTCCCGTTTACCTATCACAACAACTGTTGATGTAGTGAGTATGTGAAGTCTGGTTTGCATAATCGGATTGATGATAAGAATCAGAACGATAATTGTATTTGTTATATTGAAAAAAGACATACTTACGAATGTCATTCTGCTGATGTTATTGCTAGTTTTCAAAACATGAAAACTCGTTGAGAAGAACTTCAGAGATATTGTATTTCCTTATGCATTTGTAATGTCGTTTGACTTAGTTTTGTTATGTGTATAAAATTTAGTGTGATATTTTTATATGGATTGATCCAATCCGGGTGAAAAAATTTAATATATATCGGTAGTCAACGAACCCCGTAAAAAGTTTTTTGGGTTTGCCATGCTGACATTGTTTATGATTCCCGCCACTCTTTTTAGTATAAATATATATAAAAACCACCTTGGTGAAATCATGAGTATGGACATGATGGGGTTGAATGGTAGGGATTTGAGTTGGATTAGTTAACTGGCCACGGCACGCTTTAGTCTTCACGTGCCTTTTTACCACAAATTGCCCATACAAACACTTCGACTTATTATTATATTAATAAACCGACATAATTGATGTGATCTTTAGATAAAATATTAAGTTTTTTTTTAATTTTATTCCACAAAAAGTTATTATTTTGTGAAACAATGCACACACTTTTTAACTCCATTTATAACTTAAACTTTTATTTTACAGGTTTGAACCATATCATTTGAGAAAGTCGTATCCAACTTTTGGATATCGCTAGTTGATAGCCCTTTCATGATTAATTAAATATTTGATTAATACGGAAATATATGAATATGTTTATAGATTACTTTTTAACTTAACTAGTTAGATGACCCGCTCGCGTTACGAGGCGGTGGTACCGAATAATGAGCGATGTTAGGCAGCTCATTGACACGGAAAAAATTAAATCGAGTAAACGAATAAAAACATAACACTTTTATAGTTTTGCTAAAAAAACTAAAACAATGGCAATACTGTTATTTTAACTAATGGAAAGTTATATTTTTTCACTGGTGTAAAATTGTAATTTGTCAAATGCTAAAATGATGTCGATATTGAAAATTGAAAACAGGGGCAAAAGTGTAAATCAGCGTAAGGGCAAATTCATACTTTTGAACCTAGGGCAACACAGTAATATAAATTTAAACTAAAGGCATAACCGTAATTTTAGGTGGGAGGCGAAACCATATTTTTATTTTGAATCGAGAGCATAATCGTAAATTTGAGTTGGAGCTAACAGCGTAATTTTATTTTCAACAGGGGCAAAAACGTAAGTTTAAACTGAGTCCGAAATCATAATTTTTTAACGGGGAAAATCGTAATTTTAAGGTGGGGGCGAGAACATATTTTTTTTCATTTGAACCGGGGAAAAAAACGTAATTTTGAGCTGAGGGCGAAATTGTAATTTCAAGTCATGGGCGAAATCGTTATTTTTTGCTGGGGCCAAAAGCGTATTTTTATTTTGAGCAGGGGCAAAATCATAATTTTAAAGTGGGGGCAAACCCGTAATTTTACATCGTAAACAAATAATAAACGGTTGGTCCAATGGGGAAGTGCCATACCAGCTACCTAGCAGTATTCCGGGGGCAAACCCGTAATTTTACAGCGTAAACAGATAATAAACGGTTGGTCCAATGGGGGAGTGTCAGGCCAGCTGCCTGGCACTATTCCTTTTTTTTTAGTCATAGGCAAAATCGTAATTTTGGCTGGGGCCAAAAGCGTAATTTTATTTTGAGTAGGGGGCAAAATCGTAATTTTAAAGTGGGCGCAAACCCGTAATTTTACAGCGTAAACAAATAATAAACGTTTGGTCCAATGGGGGAGTGTAGGACACCCGTTCACAAAATAAATAAAATAACAATTTTATTAATCACGATTCTGATTACAATACACAAAATGGCTAGAGCCAAAAAGAATGAAATACAAAGAAACGTAAACTAAAGAAAAACGGATTACAAAGAAATAAAGGAACACAAAAACAAATGGTGACTGAGGCACGTGAAGATCACGCTTCCCTTAAAACAGATTTCGGGCGACCCAGGTGAACCCGTCTGCTTCCCAGGGTACAACAGCCTAAGCAGATTGTACTGCCGGGATTAGCCTAGCACCCGAAAGTATACCTGGAACAAGAGCGCACAGAGAATCGAATTTAGGGAATTCGTTTGTGTGTGTTGTATCAACCATACGATTTCTGAGTTCTGGTATATAAAACAAAGCACAAAGCTTTGTATATAACAACTGAACAGAATTTGAAGTGATCAGTCCCTACTGAATACAAAATTCAATAAAAATAATCTCTAGAATTCAATTACACAATGAATTCTGAGACTTAATCACTTGTCAGTTAGGAACTTGAAAAGTCTCTAGCTGACCACACCAAGACCCATATAAAAAAATACTAAAGGCGGCATCCAAGCGATGCGAGCGTGCGAAGTGCAAAGTGCGCCATCAAAGCGCCACATTGCGCCCATCGCCCTCGTCCCGGTCCCGTGCCCATGCCCATGCCCGGGCGCGTGCGCGTGTCGGGTGCTTCGCACCATCCTGGCTGCCACTGGGTGTGAGTTGTCACACAAGAATACATTCGTGTAGAGAATTATAATTATAAATCTACAAAATATTTATCTCTCCACCAATATGGGACAAGCACAATTCCCCACACATTAAGGTTCCAACACATAATTAAAACTTATGATCTCTCATTCAATTGCTTTAATCACTAAATAATTATTATATTAATTATTAATATAATATTATTTTTCATTAATTTCCAACAATCCCCACATGAATGGAGATCATCCCACACACTCAAGTGTCACGACAAAATTTCAGCGGTCAAGTAATGCAGGATATGTAGGTTTCCCTTTGAACCCTCCTTTGTGAAGTATACTTAGTCTCCTAGCGATTAGTAGACACGATGTCCTTGAACCAACCCCTTTTTTACGTAGACGTTATTACACATCACGCATTACTCTTCCTGGTCTGGCTAACCCCTCATAGTTGTGTCCGTTATGGTCATGGAACACCATCCTGGTTCTGCGAGAGCTCTAGGAATTGTACCCCCAATTCCATTCGAAGCGACCCCACTTCTCTCTAACAGAGGTGATTTACAAATCATTAAAAGTCATATGCTTAACCTCTCTTGATATAACTGATTTCATGTAGGAATGGATTAGGAAGTTTGTAACTCCCCTTTGTCAATTGAGGTACTCCCCCACAGTGACCTTAGCTCGTACAGTTAGGTGGTCCTCTTGAGCCTAGATCATGGGATCTCCAATCTTCTAGGATAGGTTTTCCGTTGTACAAACTTACTCCAAGGGCTTTAGCCTTTTGTAAGCGGATCCTCAATGTTATCCTTTGACTTCACATAGTCAATCGTGATAACTCCAGTTGAGAGTAGTTGTCGTATCGTGTTATGCCGACGTCGTATGTGCCTTGATCTGCCATTATACATTGCATTTTGAGCTCTACCAATAGCTGATTGGCAATCACAATGTATGCAGATGGCCGTCACAGGCTTAGGCCATCTTGGAACATATTCCAAGAATTGACGTAACCATTATGCCTCTTCTCCAGCTTTATCTAACGCGATAAACTCAGATTCCATCATGGATCTAGCTATAAGAGTTTGCTTGGACGACTTCCAAGAAATAGCTGCACCTCCAAGGGTAAACACATATCCACTTGTAGATCTAGAATCTTTCTGATCGGATATCAAGTTGGCATCACTGAATCCTTCCACAACTGCTGGATTTTGGCCATAATGCAATCCATAATTTCTCGTGTATCTCAAATATCTTAATAATCTTGTCATACTCTTCCAATGCTCTGAACTAGGATTACTAGTATATCTACTTAGCCTGCTCACAGCATATGTCAAGTCTGGCCGAGTACATGACATGAGATACATAAGATTGCCAATGATCCTTGAGTATTCCAATTGAGCAACACTCTCGCCTCTATGTTTTGACAAATGTTGAGAGGTATCAATTGGAGTTTGAGCTACACTCGTGTCCTCTGGATTGAACTTCTAAAGGATCTTATCAACATAATGAGATTGACTTAGCACCAAGCCAGTTTGGGTTCTAATGATCTTTACTCCAAGAATCATATCAGCTAGACCCATATCTTTCATGTCAAATCTCGCTTTCAACATGTCTTTAGTAGATCTGATCATCTTATCATCACTCCTAATGATAAGTGTCACACCCCGACCCGCAACGGAAAAAGATGATCGGGGCATGATTGGGTTTTCATCAAAGCTCATGACATTTATTATAATGTTTCATATTTATTATTACAATTTAAAGGAGAATTATTACAATCAATCATACTAGTACAACATGTTCTATACATTTTTCAAGACTTCATTATTTTTCTTCTAAGGCAATTTCCTATGTGTTCTTTGCTTCAACCTGTCCACCTGTATCATGTGTAAAAATGGTTTTTGGGTCAACAAAAAGTTGGCGAGTGAATCCTATGAAAACATTTAAACGTGTTTATTGAATCAATTATAAAATAAAGTGCATAACCACATATGAGTAAATGTAGACGTAAATTTATTCACAAAACACATAATATTAAATATTGCACACACATACACCAAATGATTGTTTTTTAGGCACGCGTTGTTCAACTCGTCTCCCACGAGGAACTGATGGGCCTAATGAATGAGTTTTGAGGCACGCGTTGTTCAACGAACTGATGGGCCTAATGAATGTTTTTTTTAGGCACGCGTTGTTCAACTCGTCTCCCACGAGGAACTGATGGGCCTAATGAATAATTTGCATACAACTTGACAATATGTAATACATCACAACAAACAATATTTACATTCTAAGTTTAGATCATATAATGGTATAGCACGAGTTTGAATAAGCGAATTAATTTAAGCGACACATGATACACCCCAAAACATGAATAAAAAGGGGAATTTGTAAGAATTCACTCACAGTGGGTGCGTTTTCTTGGATTGATGATGAATGCGCACGAATTTGTATTTAACCACGAGAGAAACTAACCTAAATAATAACATAATGGTTCGGTAAATAAATGGATTTTATTTGAGATTAATAATTTTAATTCATAACCTTAATAGGATTTCTAGATTTATTTTTGTGAGTTTAAGGACATTTTCTAACTTTAAAAATATTATTTTTTAAGTATTTTTAAATAATTTTCTGATTAAATAAATAAATAAATAAAAATGTTGACCGTTGACTTTGACCGTTGACTTTGACCGTTGACCGGTCTGATTGTGTTTATTATGTGCGCTGAGTGAGGTTCGAACTCGTGACCTCCCGTACGCGTGCACGTAGCTCTACCAACTGAGCTACGTGTCTAACCCGAAATATTTCTGTTTTTAATTATATTTATATACTATTTAGATTATTCAGAAATCATTTATTTTAAAAAGAATTTTAATTATGTCGAACCGGTGCACATAACAGGTCTCGAACCCGCGACCTCAGTCTTGCAACGCACCCAGCCCTACCAACTGGGCTGGGTGACTAACCCGTTTATATTATGATTTTTATTTCTCTTATATACTTACTGTCAAGTTCCATATTTGGGTTTTACAAAAAGGTTTGAATATTGTGACGAATCGGAAAAAGGACAGAGTCGAACCCGAGACCTTGATTTAAATTTGCACACAGTCCACCACTGGACTGTGTGTCTAACCTGGTTTTATAACCGGTTTTATTTATTCATATACACTACACAAACACTATCTTCTTCCTGGTTAATTCTCTGTTTTCGAATTCGACTGCGGAAATCTGAAATCTAGCATTCTTAAATAAATTAAGTGATAAAAGGACATGGATCAAAAGATTATACCGATCAGAGTCGAATTGAAATCCTCCGGTGATGTTTCCGGCGAGT
The DNA here is from genome assembly GCA_947069175.1 of Scalesia atractyloides. Classification (NCBI taxonomy): domain Eukaryota; kingdom Viridiplantae; phylum Streptophyta; class Magnoliopsida; order Asterales; family Asteraceae; genus Scalesia; species Scalesia atractyloides. Next base: position 3,542,652 of record CAMTDV010000014.1, read on the forward strand.
GGATGTTTTTTCCGGTGACCAAATTCCGGCGAAATGCAGACAACTTTCCGGTGACTTGCAGCGAAGTTTTTCAGAGTGAGTTTGAGAGTAGTGAGCAAGTTGGATTGAGGGATTTAGCCCTGTATTTATAGGCTGTTAGGGTGAGGTTTGATTTCGGTCAATCATCGACGGTTACGACTGAAATTGTGGAAATGGTTTGGTTAAATTTGGTCGTGACTGATTGATGATTGTCCGTTATGTCTGGTGATTTGGAGGATCGAAACGGAAGTTCCTTGATTCGTTCTTTGATTCAGGGGCGGTTTCAGTATTTTGAATTTCCGATTCAGCGTTAGTTTGTGTATATAATTAAATTGTTTCAGATTTGGATTAAGTTGCGTGTGTGGTGTGGTAGTGTAGAGTGTGTTTGGTCTTGAGAGTGACCCGGGTTCGAAACCCGGCGTCTGTAAATATTTTTTTTATTCACTTTTTATTAGAAATTTTAAATTATGGTTTTTAAATTCTAATATATTTATTAATTATGTATTGTATAAAATTAATTTGAGCATTAAATACGCAACAAAATTTATAACTGATTATTCGGTTTAATTAAAGAAGCGAGTTTGAATAACCCAGTTTTTTACGGATGTTACAGTATCCCCTACTTTTAGAAGGAGGGTGGTTTTGACAATTACATACTTAGAAGGGGTAAGAGTATAAATTTTTTTTTGAGGCGGTAACGTTCCTAGTAAGGGTTGAATACCCTGCTACAGGAATCGCTTTTTGATGCCTAAGATAAGGAATATTGATAAACAGAGTTGATTGACTAGGTATGATTTCATGCATAAGAGTTTTGAGAGAATTGATGTGTTTGGAAAGATAAGGTTATATCCTAAAAGAAAACTTCTACCACTAAAATCTACATGGAACCTCTCATAACCCCTGACAATGCCTCTGATCCTTTGGTAAGAATACTTATATATAGGAAGTACCAGCGGCGTATCCACCATATTCTTGTCAAATTTTCATTGGCTTTATCAGTAAATTATGATTAGTTCTATGTGACTCTAAAACATAAACAACACAACAACCAAAGCTTGAGTCTTAGTTCTGAAAGTATACATGTTTGAATGATGACAGTACCTCTCTCGTTTGTTATGATGAAGAGGTTAGTCTATGTAGAAGTGAGACACAACCCAACTTCTTTGAATGATGAGATTGAAATACGTTGAGATGTATGATGATATGAATGCTAAAACAGTGAGTATAAAACAAACTTCAACCATGACATTACTAACTCCTGCATGGAACTTCTCATAACCGCCTGACAATGCCTCTGATCCTGTGGCAAAAATACTTATATATAGGAAGTACCAGCGGCGTATCCACCATATTCTTGTCAAATTTTCATTGGCTTTATCAGTAAGTTATGATTAGTTCTATGTGACTCTAAAACATAAACAAACACAACAACCAAAGCTTGAGTCTTAATTCTGAAAGTATACATGTTTGAATGATGACAGTACCTCTCTCGTTTGTTATGATGAAGAGGTTAGTCTATGTAGAAGTGAGACAAAACCCAACTTATTTGAATGATGAGATTGAAATACGTCGAGATGTATGATGATATGAATGTTAAATCAATGAGTATAAAACAAAACTGAAATAGTAATTCGCATTAAGATTCTTGGATAAATTTCCAATTTATAATTGAGATACGTGAAGATTGAGATATAAAGAAAACATAAAAACTAAGCGGTTGGAGTTGAATCTTGAATTTTGGTGAAGAAAACTAGTTGGGTGGTTCGTTTGGGCCGTTATTATCTTCAACAAGATTGGCGTTGATGTTGTAAGCTCTTCCTCTTGCTGGTGGCCTAGTGGTTAGGTTTTCTTGATTTGCTTGGTTAACTGGGTTTGCTTGAGCTTGGGCGTTTTTGATGTTAACCAATCAAGGGCACGTGTTTCTAAAGTGGGTAGGGTCGCCACAATTAAAACAAGCTCGAACATATGGAAACATGGGGTATTGGGGTTGTTGATATGTTTGGATCATGTTTTGAGTAGGGGGTGAGGTTTGGTTTTGAGGGGTGCGGCAAAACTTGCTCAAATGACCATATCGTCCACAATTCGCACATAGTCGACAAGGTAAGGTAGATGGATGGTGATAAAAACAGGTGTTGCATTGAGGGTGAGGTCCAAAGTAAGGTTTCTTATTTGGGTAAATTGAGTTGGGTGCTACTTGAGTGATTGGGATAGCTTGGAGGGGTACGACTTGTGAGGCTGGTTGATTGCGTTGGGTGACAGCGAAAATTTGCCCATCTCGTTTTCTCTTAGAAATGGGTTGAGAAGGGGATTCGGTTTGGGTGGAGTTTGAGGTTTCAGTTGATGCTTTATCCTTCTTCTTCTCCTCCTTGAAGTCCTTATTTCGTATGCGGTTCTCGGTGAGCTCTGTAGCTAACTCCATTGCTGCTTCCAAAGTTGTAGGTGTGGTACTTATTACAGAGTCTTGAATTTTTTAAGGAAGACCTCGAATGTAGTGCTCGATCAAACGGTAGAGGGGAGTGAACAAGTTGGGGACCATTTGATTTAACTCAAGGAATCTCTTGTTGTACGTGGTGTGGTCGCCTTCCTTTTGTTTCAAAGAATAGAACTCATCCTCTAATTTCTTGATTTCGCTTCTTGGACAGAAACGTCTTGTCATGATCTCTTTCAGCTCTTCCCAAGTCAAAGTCATAACATTCTCAGCACCTCGCTTGGCCTTCTCTGTATTCCACCATGTAAGTGCTACTCCGAACAAACGACCGGTAGCATATCGCACCTTGCGATCATCGGGGCAGTCGCAATTGAGAAAGGTGTTTTCCATCTCCTCAAACCAATGGAGGAGAGCGGTGACACCTTCAGTTCCTTCGTATTTTGGAGGATCGCAGGATTTGAAATGTTTGTAGGTGCATTTAGTGACTTTTGGGGAAGGACTGACAATGTTTTGATCTTCTTGGTGGATTGGGTTGACGGGATTAGCGGTAAGGGCTTGTTGAACTTGAACTACGATGTTGGGTATTACGGCCGCCATTTGTTGAGTGATTTGGGCAGCCATGCGCTCGCGGGATTTTCCTGCTTTCATCTTCCTACGAGCGAGACTAGAAGAAATCTACAAGGAATACGTATCAAGAGTATGAGTTGGACGTTTTAGGGGTCATGTGTCGTATTTAGGAATGAACATTCATAAAATAAATATAGAATAATAAATCTACTACATCCATAGGATGTCTTGGGCTTTGCTCGTAATTGGGCCTTGCATGCCGCCATACTTCACCTTCGTCATCATGTGGGCCCCCATGATTACCGGGTCTTTCATATGGTTCGCATGTGTTAGCCTAGTAACGTACACTAAAACCCGGAGAAAATCGAGAAATATGTATGTAACGTATGAAATTCGGAGTGCATCCAGGTGTGGACACGGTGACACCTCAAAGTGGGGTTAGTTCGAACGACGTTTGGTGTGGCGTGCTTTGGCCTAATAGGTCCTTCGTACTCTCATCGTTAGTCCCCAGGTAGGCAAACTGGTCCGTTATATTGGATTTATACGAATGCCAACCTAGACAGGACGTTCCGACTACCGGTACTTGTACCCTTACAGTTACTACATGCCCGTCGTAGAACTCACTTTGATGAGATTGAAAAACGAAAAATGCGACAAAATCTTGAATAACGGAAGTATGAAGATGATTTAAATATGTGAACCTTGAAATATGCGTGATGAATGTATATGTAAGCATGTTATGTTTGACTATAAGTATAACTCATTAGGTATCACACAAAATGATAGTGGGAGTGTTTGCATGCATTCGTGTATGTAATAAATACGAAACAAATAAACATCATGGGTTTGCATGTAACCACATAAACAATTAAAATCTAATCAACTATAGTATAGGCTCTAAGGGTCTAATAACCTATCCTATATCCTATAGTCAAAAGCTCTGATACCAATCTGTCACACCCCGACCCGCAGCGGAAAAAGGTGATCGGGGCATGATTGGGTTTTCATCAAAGCCCATGACATTTATTATAATGTTTCATATTTATTATTACAATTTAAAGGAGAATTATTACAACCAATCATACTAGTACAACATGTTCTATACATTTTTCAAGACTTCATTATTTTTCTTCTAAGGCAATTTCCTATGTGTTCCTTGCTTCAACCTGTCCACCTGTATCATGTGTAAAAATGGTTTTTAGGTCAACAAAAAGTTGGCGAGTGAATCCTATGAAAACATTTAAACGTGTTTATTGAATCAATTATAAAATAAGTGCATAACCACATATGAGTAAATGTAGATGTAAATTTATTCACAAAACACATAATATTAAATATTGCACACACATACACCAAATGATTGTTTTCGAGGCACGCGTTGTTCAACTCGTCTCCCACGGGAACTGATGGGCCTAATGAATGAGTTTTGAGGCACGCGTTGTTCAACGAACTGATGGGCCTAATGAATGTTTTTTTTAGGCACGCGTTGTTCAACTCGTCTCCCACGAGGAACTGATGGGCCTAATGAATAATTTGCATACAACTTGACAATATGTAATACATCACAACAAACAATATTTACATTCTAAGTTTAGATCATATAATGGTATAGCACGAGTTTGAATAAGCGAATTAATTTAAGCGACACATGATACACCCCAAAACATGAATAAAAAGGGGAATTTGTAAGAATTCACTCACAGTGGGTGCGTTTTCTTGGATTGATGATGAATGCGCACGAATTTGTATTTAACCACGAGAGAAACTAACCTAAATAATAACATAATGGTTCGGTAAATAAATGGATTTTATTTGAGATTAATAATTTTAATTCATAACCTTAATAGGATTTCTAGATTTATTTTTGTGAGTTTAAGGACATTTTCTAACTTTAAAAATATTATTTTTTAAGTATTTTTAAATAATTTTCTGATTAAATAAATAAATAAATAAAAATGTTGACCGTTGACTTTGACCGTTGACTTTGACCGTTGACCGGTCTGATTGTGTTTATTATGTGCGCTGAGTGAGGTTCGAACTCGTGACCTCCCGTACGCGTGCACGTAGCTCTACCAACTGAGCTACGTGTCTAACCCGAAATATTTCTGTTTTTAATTATATTTATATACTATTTAGATTATTCAGAAATCATTTATTTTAAAAAGAATTTTAATTATGTCGAACCGGTGCACATAACAGGTCTCGAACCCGCGACCTCAGTCTTGCAACGCACCCAGCCCTACCAACTGGGCTGGGTGACTAACCCGTTTATATTATGATTTTTATTTCTCTTATATACTTACTGTCAAGTTCCATATTTGGGTTTTACAAAAAGGTTTGAATATTGTGACGAATCGGAAAAAGGACAGAGTCGAACCCGAGACCTTGATTTAAATTTGCACACAGTCCACCACTGGACTGTGTGTCTAACCTGGTTTTATAACCGGTTTTATTTATTCATATACACTACACAAACACTATCTTCTTCCTGGTTAATTCTCTGTTTTCGAATTCGACTGCGGAAATCTGAAATCTAGCATTCTTAAATAAATTAAGTGATAAAAGGACATGGATCAAAAGATTATACCGATCAGAGTCGAATTGAAATCCTCCGGTGATGTTTCCGGCGAGTGGATGTTTTTTCCGGTGACCAAATTCCGGCGAAATGCAGACAACTTTCCGGTGACTTGCAGCGAAGTTTTTCAGAGTGAGTTTGAGAGTAGTGAGCAAGTTGGATTGAGGGATTTAGCCCTGTATTTATAGGCTGTTAGGGTGAGGTTTGATTTCGGTCAATCATCGACGGTTACGACTGAAATTGTGGAAATGGTTTGGTTAAATTTGGTCGTGACTGATTGATGATTGTCCGTTATGTCTGGTGATTTGGAGGATCGAAACGGAAGTTCCTTGATTCGTTCTTTGATTCAGGGGCGGTTTCAGTATTTTGAATTTCCGATTCAGCGTTAGTTTGTGTATATAATTAAATTGTTTCAGATTTGGATTAAGTTGCGTGTGTGGTGTGGTAGTGTAGAGTGTGTTTGGTCTTGAGAGTGACCCGGGTTCGAAACCCGGCGTCTGTAAATATTTTTTTTATTCACTTTTTATTAGAAATTTTAAATTATGGTTTTTAAATTCTAATATATTTATTAATTATGTATTGTATAAAATTAATTTGAGCATTAAATACGCAACAAAATTTATAACTGATTATTCGGTTTAATTAAAGAAGCGAGTTTGAATAACCCAGTTTTTTACGGATGTTACAGTATCCCCTACTTTTAGAAGGAGGGTGGTTTTGACAATTACATACTTAGAAGGGGGTAAGAGTATAAATTTTTTTTTGAGGCGGTAACGTTCCTAGTAAGGGTTGAATACCCTGCTACAGGAATCGCTTTTTGATGCCTAAGATAAGGAATATTGATAAACAGAGTTGATTGACTAGGTATGATTTCATGCATAAGAGTTTTGAGAGAATTGATGTGTTTGGAAAGATAAGGTTATATCCTAAAAGAAAACTTCTACCACTAAAATCTACATGGAACCTCTCATAACCGCCTGACAATGCCTCTGATCCTTTGGTAAGAATACTTATATATAGGAAGTACCAGCGGCGTATCCACCATATTCTTGTCAAATTTTCATTGGCTTTATCAGTAAATTATGATTAGTTCTATGTGACTCTAAAACATAAACAACACAACAACCAAAGCTTGAGTCTTAGTTCTGAAAGTATACATGTTTGAATGATGACAGTACCTCTCTCGTTTGTTATGATGAAGAGGTTAGTCTATGTAGAAGTGAGACACAACCCAACTTCTTTGAATGATGAGATTGAAATACGTTGAGATGTATGATGATATGAATGCTAAAACAGTGAGTATAAAACAAACTTCAACCATGACATTACTAACTCCTGCATGGAACTTCTCATAACCGCCTGACAATGCCTCTGATCCTGTGGCAAAAATACTTATATATAGGAAGTACCAGCGGCGTATCCACCATATTCTTGTCAAATTTTCATTGGCTTTATCAGTAAGTTATGATTAGTTCTATGTGACTCTAAAACATAAACAAACACAACAACCAAAGCTTGAGTCTTAATTCTGAAAGTATACATGTTTGAATGATGACAGTACCTCTCTCGTTTGTTATGATGAAGAGGTTAGTCTATGTAGAAGTGAGACAAAACCCAACTTATTTGAATGATGAGATTGAAATACGTCGAGATGTATGATGATATGAATGTTAAATCAATGAGTATAAAACAAAACTGAAATAGTAATTCGCATTAAGATTCTTGGATAAATTTCCAATTTATAATTGAGATACGTGAAGATTGAGATATAAAGAAAACATAAAAACTAAGCGGTTGGAGTTGAATCTTGAATTTTGGTGAAGAAAACTAGTTGGGTGGTTCGTTTGGGCCGTTATTATCTTCAACAAGATTGGCGTTGATGTTGTAAGCTCTTCCTCTTGCTGGTGGCCTAGTGGTTAGGTTTTCTTGATTTGCTTGGTTAACTGGGTTTGCTTGAGCTTGGGCGTTTTTGATGTTAACCAATCAAGGGCACGTGTTTCTAAAGTGGGTAGGGTCGCCACAATTAAAACAAGCTCGAACATATGGAAACATGGGGTATTGGGGTTGTTGATATGTTTGGATCATGTTTTGAGTAGGGGGTGAGGTTTGGTTTTGAGGGGTGCGGCAAAACTTGCTCAAATGACCATATCGTCCACAATTCGCACATAGTCGACAAGGTAAGGTAGATGGATGGTGATAAAAACAGGTGTTGCATTGAGGGTGAGGTCCAAAGTAAGGTTTCTTATTTGGGTAAATTGAGTTGGGTGCTACTTGAGTGATTGGGATAGCTTGGAGGGGTACGACTTGTGAGGCTGGTTGATTGCGTTGGGTGACAGCGAAAATTTGCCCATCTCGTTTTCTCTTAGAAATGGGTTGAGAAGGGGATTCGGTTTGGGTGGAGTTTGAGGTTTCAGTTGATGCTTTATCCTTCTTCTTCTCCTCCTTGAAGTCCTTATTTCGTATGCGGTTCTCGGTGAGCTCTGTAGCTAACTCCATTGCTGCTTCCAAAGTTGTAGGTGTGGTACTTATTACAGAGTCTTGAATTTTTTAAGGAAGACCTCGAATGTAGTGCTCGATCAAACGGTAGAGGGGAGTGAACAAGTTGGGGACCATTTGATTTAACTCAAGGAATCTCTTGTTGTACGTGGTGTGGTCGCCTTCCTTTTGTTTCAAAGAATAGAACTCATCCTCTAATTTCTTGATTTCGCTTCTTGGACAGAAACGTCTTGTCATGATCTCTTTCAGCTCTTCCCAAGTCAAAGTCATAACATTCTCAGCACCTCGCTTGGCCTTCTCTGTATTCCACCATGTAAGTGCTACTCCGAACAAACGACCGGTAGCATATCGCACCTTGCGATCATCGGGGCAGTCGCAATTGAGAAAGGTGTTTTCCATCTCCTCAAACCAATGGAGGAGAGCGGTGACACCTTCAGTTCCTTCGTATTTTGGAGGATCGCAGGATTTGAAATGTTTGTAGGTGCATTTAGTGACTTTTGGGGAAGGACTGACAATGTTTTGATCTTCTTGGTGGATTGGGTTGACGGGATTAGCGGTAAGGGCTTGTTGAACTTGAACTACGATGTTGGGTATTACGGCCGCCATTTGTTGAGTGATTTGGGCAGCCATGCGCTCGCGGGATTTTCCTGCTTTCATCTTCCTACGAGCGAGACTAGAAGAAATCTACAAGGAATACGTATCAAGAGTATGAGTTGGACGTTTTAGGGGTCATGTGTCGTATTTAGGAATGAACATTCATAAAATAAATATAGAATAATAAATCTACTACATCCATAGGATGTCTTGGGCTTTGCTCGTAATTGGGCCTTGCATGCCGCCATACTTCACCTTCGTCATCATGTGGGCCCCCATGATTACCGGGTCTTTCATATGGTTCGCATGTGTTAGCCTAGTAACGTACACTAAAACCCGGAGAAAATCGAGAAATATGTATGTAACGTATGAAATTCGGAGTGCATCCAGGTGTGGACACGGTGACACCTCAAAGTGGGGTTAGTTCGAACGACGTTTGGTGTGGCGTGCTTTGGCCTAATAGGTCCTTCGTACTCTCATCGTTAGTCCCCAGGTAGGCAAACTGGTCCGTTATATTGGATTTATACGAATGCCAACCTAGACAGGACGTTCCGACTACCGGTACTTGTACCCTTACAGTTACTACATGCCCGTCGTAGAACTCACTTTGATGAGATTGAAAAACGAAAAATGCGACAAAATCTTGAATAACGGAAGTATGAAGATGATTTAAATATGTGAACCTTGAAATATGCGTGATGAATGTATATGTAAGCATGTTATGTTTGACTATAAGTATAACTCATTAGGTATCACACAAAATGATAGTGGGAGTGTTTGCATGCATTCGTGTATGTAATAAATACGAAACAAATAAACATCATGGGTTTGCATGTAACCACATAAACAATTAAAATCTAATCAACTATAGTATAGGCTCTAAGGGTCTAATAACCTATCCTATATCCTATAGTCAAAAGCTCTGATACCAATCTGTCACACACCCCGACCCGCAGCGGAAAAAGGTGATCGGGGCATGATTGGGTTTTCATCAAAGCCCATGACATTTATTATAATGTTTCATATTTATTATTACAATTTAAAGGAGAATTATTACAACCAATCATACTAGTACAACATGTTCTATACATTTTTCAAGACTTCATTATTTTTCTTCTAAGGCAATTTCCTATGTGTTCCTTGCTTCAACCTGTCCACCTGTATCATGTGTAAAAATGGTTTTTAGGTCAACAAAAAGTTGGCGAGTGAATCCTATGAAAACATTTAAACGTGTTTATTGAATCAATTATAAAATAAGTGCATAACCACATATGAGTAAATGTAGATGTAAATTTATTCACAAAACACATAATATTAAATATTGCACACACATACACCAAATGATTGTTTTCGAGGCACGCGTTGTTCAACTCGTCTCCCACGGGAACTGATGGGCCTAATGAATGAGTTTTGAGGCACGCGTTGTTCAACGAACTGATGGGCCTAATGAATGTTTTTTTTAGGCACGCGTTGTTAAACTCGTCTCCCACGAGGAACTGATTGGCCTAATGAACAATTTGCATACAACTTGATAATATGTAATACATCACAACAAACAATATTTACATTATAAGTTTAGATCATATAATGGTATAGCACGAGTTTGAATAAGCGAATTAATTTAAGCGACACATGATACACCCCAAAACATGAATAAAAAGGGGAATTTGTAAGAATTCACACACAGTGGGTGCGTTTTCTTGGATTGATGATGAATGCGCACGAATTTGAATTTAACCACGAGAGAAACTAACCTAAATAATAAAATAATGGTTCGGTAAATAAATGGATTTTATTTGAGATTAATAATTTTAATTCATAACCTTAATGGATTTCTAGATTTATTTTTGTGAGTTTAAGGACATTTTCTAACTTTCAAAATATTATTTTTAAGTATTTTTAAATAATTTTCTGATTAAATAAATAAATAAATAAAAATGTTAACCGTTGACTTTGACCGTTGACCGGTCTGATTGTGTTTATTATGTGCGCTGAGTGAGGTTCAAACTCGTGACCTCCCGTACGCGTGCACGCAGCTCTACCAACTGAGCTACGTGTCTAACCCGAAATATTTCTGTTTTTAATTATATTTATATACTATTTAGATTATTCAGAAATCATTTATTTTAAAAAGAATTTTAATTATGTCGAACCGGTGCACATAACAGGTCTCGAACCCGCGACCTCAGTCTTGCAACGCACCCAGCCCTACCAACTGGGCTGGGTGACTAACCCGTTTATATTATGATTTTTATTTCTCTTATATACTTACTGTCAAGTTCCATATTTGGGTTTTATAAAAAGGTTTGAATATTGTGACGAATCGGAACAAGGACAGAGTCGAACCTGAGACCTTGATTTAAATTTGCACACAGTCCACCACTGGACTGTGTGTCTAACCTGGTTTATAACCGGTTTTATTTATTCATATACACTATACAAACTCTATCTTGTTCCTGTTTAATTCTCTGTTTTTGAATTCAACTGCGGAAATCTGAAATCTAGCATTCTTAAATAAATTAAGTGATAAAAGGACATGGATTAAAAGATTATACTGATCAGAGTCGAATTGAAATCCTCCGGTGATGTTTCCGGCGAGTGGATGTTTTTCCGGTGACCAAATTCCGGCGAAATGCATACAACTTTCCGGTGACTTGCAGCGAAGTTTTTCAGAGTGAGTTTGAGAGTAGTGAGCAAGTTGGATTGATGGATTTAGCCCTGTATTTATAGGCTGTTAGGGTGAGGTTTGATTTCGGTCAATCATCGACGGTTACGACTGAAATCGTGGAAATGGTTTGGTTAAATTTGGTCGTGACTGATTGATGATTGTCCGTTATGTCTGGTGATTTGGAGGATCGAAACGGAAGTTCCTTGATTCGTTCTTTGATTCAGGGGCGGTTTCAGTATTTTGAATTTCCGATTCAGCGTTAGTTTGTGTATATAATTAAATTGTTTCAGATTTGGATTAAGTTGCGTGTGTGGTGTGGTGGTGTAGAGTGTGTTTGGTCTTGAGAGTGACCCGGGTTCGAAACCCGACGTCTGTAAATATTTTTTTTATTCACTTTTTATTAGAAATTTTAAATTATGGTTTTTAAATTCTAATATATTTATTAATTATGTATCGTATAAAATTAATTTGAGCATTAAATACGCAACAAAATTTATAACTGATTATTCGGTTTAATAAACGAAGCGGGTTTGGATAACCCGGTTTTTTACGGATGTTACAATAAGCGTATCATCTACATGAAGTAATAAGATCACATAACCTTTAGAAGTGTCCTTCACATAGACACATGTATCGCATTCATATATTTTGAAACCATTATTAAGCATAACTTGGTCAAACTTTTGATGCCATTGTTTTGGAGCTTGCTTCAAGCCATATAATGACTTGACGAGTTTACACACTTGGCCCTCTTGGCCAGGAGCAGAGAAACCCTCTGGTTGCTCCATGTAAATCTCTTCTCTAATTCCCCGTTGAGAAATGCGGTTTTTACATCCATTTGATGTATTTCCAAGTTTCTCAAAGCTGCTATTGCAAGCACCAACCTAATAGAGGTTATTCTAGTCACAGGCGAGTATGTGTCAAAATTGTCAAGACCTTCCTTTTGTCTAAACTCTTTGATCACAAGCCTTGCCTTATACTCGTCGACAGAGCCATCCGCTTTCATCTTTTTCTTAATATCCATCGATATCCAAGTGGCTTGCACCCTGGTGGAAGATCCACTAACTCCCAAGTATGATTCTGCAAGATAGAATCAATTTCACTCTTAATGGCTTCTTTCCATTAAGGTCCATCTGAAGAGGTGACTGCTTCTCGATAGGTTTGAGGCTCACTCTCAACTATGTATGTAAGAAAGTCAGGTCCAAAGGATTTCTCAATCCTTTGCCTTTTACTTCTTCTTTGCTCACCCTCTTCAACCTCTGATCATTCTTGAGTTTCCTCTCGAACAATCTCATCAACCATTGTTGATCAACTTGCATGATTTGAAGAACTCGTATGAGTTTGTACTAACATAGGAAACTCTTCTTCAAAGTAAGTCACATTTCCTGGCCTTGTCTCTATGATAGAGTCCTTGTGCACATCAGGATTCTTAGATTCATATACAAGAAAACGATGTGAACTACCATTTTGGCATATCCAATGAAAATGCAATCAACAGTTTTGGGCCCTATTATAAGTGCCTTAGGGAGTGTAACAATCACCTTGGCCAGGCACCCCCACACTTTCAAGTATTTATAGAATGATTTATGTCCCCACCACAACTCATGAGGTGTTACATCCTTATTCTTGAAAGGTATTTTATTCAACAAAAAATTGGCCGATAAAATGGCCTCCCCCCACATGTCCTGGCTCATCCCATAACTTATCAACATGGCATTCATCATTTCTTTTAATGTACGATTCTTTCGTTCCGCAATACCATTTGATTGGGGTGTATAAGGAGGGGTACATTCGTGTATGATGCCACTTTGTGCACATACTTCCCCAAATGGTGAAACATATTCACCTCCTCTATCACTTCTCACACGCTTTATTTTCTTGTTGAGTTGATTCTCAACTTCATCTTTATACAAGTTAAACTTGTCAATTGCTTCATCCTTACTCTTAAGTAAGTAAACATAACAATATCTTGTATTGTCATCGATAAAAGTAATAAAATATTTATTACCGCCTCTTGTGGGAATTGATTTTAAGTCACACACATCAGTGTGAATCAGATCAAGGGGTTCAGTTATTCTTTCAACTGATTTGAAGGATGATCTTGTTTGTTTGGCTTCAACACATGCTTTTCATTTTGTTTTAGAGTCAATGGCAAAATTTGGTATGTAATCTAATTTAATTAAATGACGCATCGAATTAAAATTTACATGACCAAGGCGTCCATGCCAAACATTAGGAGACTCAACCAAGTAAGCAGAAGTACTAGCATTTTTATTCATGTTTTTCTTAACAGCCATTACATTAAGTTTAAACATGCCATTTTGGGCATATCCATTTCCAACAAACATACCACGCTTACTTAAAACAAACTGGTCACTCTCAAAAACCAAACGAGAACCAAACTTGTTAAGCATCCAACCCGACACAAGACTCTTGCGCAGGTCAGGAACATAAAGCACATTCTTCAAAGTGAGCTCTTTCCCAGAAGTCCACTTTAAAATCACATCACCTTCTCCCTTGATATCAACTGTAGCAACATTTCCCATGTACAACTTCTCTTCTCCCACCACCTCTTTAAACGTATTAAAGAGGCTCTTGTCTGGGCACACATGGCGGGTTGCCCCAGTATCAACCCACCACCCTTTTGGCTCATTACCCACCAACTTTAGCTCATCCATCATGGCAGTGAGGTCTGAAATCATGGTCACTAATGGCATATCATCATCATTAACCATAAGAGCCTTGTCACGTTTAGGCTCTTTGCATTGATCAGCACGGTGACCAGTTTGTCCACAATTGTAACACTTCCCTTTAAAGGGACCAACCTTCTTCTTCACACCACCTTTCTTTGGCCCAAGGTCAACACCTTTGTTCTTTCCCTTGCCATTGAACTTGTGGCCTTTGTTACCCTTGTGACCCCTTGAGGATTGACCATGTTCCACAAGGTTTGCTTTTGCTGAAGCTTCAACTTGACTTCCTTTGTGTGACAGCCTATTGTCTTCCTCAATACGAAGACGAACCACAAGGTCTTCAATTGTCATTTCCTTTCGCTTATGCTTAAGGTAGTTCTTGAAGTCCACCCAACTAGGAGGCAACTTTTCAACAAATGCTGCCACTTGGAATGTTTCACTAAGATTCATTCCTTGAGACAAAATGTCACTAAGAATAATTTGCAATTCTTGAACTTGACTCATACCAGTTTTTGAGTCAATCATTTTATAGTCCAAAAATCTTGCCACACCAAACTTCTTAGTACCCACATCCTCAGTCTTGTATTTGCGTTCCAATGACTCCCATAATTCTTTGACAGTTGGAACCTTGAAATACATATTATATAATGCATCTGAGAGGCCATTCAACACATAGTTGGGACATAGGTACTCAGAATGTTTCCATGCATCAACTGCACTCACAGATTGGGCATCACTGGTCCCTTCTGCAAGAACAGGAGGGGTCTCAGTTAAGAACCTCGCAAGTTTCAAGGTGGTCAGATAAAACAACATTTTCTGTTGCCACCTCTTAAAGTTCAAGCCAGTGAACTTTTCTGGCTTCTCAGCATGATTAGCCACAGCTTGGGCTGCTTGGGTACCAACTAATGGTCCCATGGTGGTGGTTGTGGATCCAACAGTGGTTGATGTGGTTGCTTGAGCAGTAGCCATTTCTGAAACAAGATACAAAAAATTAGTGAAGGCAGAAATAAATTGGTTTACATAAACCAATGCAAACTACAAAAATTTGCTAATAAAAAAACAGTTTATAAAAACTTTTAAAAACCAAAATAGTGAACGTGTTTTTAAAATCTGTTTTAAGCTTGTAGGACACCCGTTCACAAAATAAATAAAATAACAATTTTATTAATCATGATTCTGATTACAATACACAAAATGGCTATAGCCAAAAAGAAGAAAATACAAAGAAATGTAAACTAAAGAAAAACATATACAAAGAAATAAAGGAACACGAAAACAAATGGTGACTGAGGCACGTGAAGATTACGCTTCCCTTAAAACAGATTTCGGGCCACCCAGGTGAACCCATCTGCTTCCCAGGGTACAACAGCCTAAGCAGATTGTACTGCCGGGATTAGCCTAGCACCCGAAAGTATAACTGAAACAAGAGGGCGCAGAGAATCGAATTTAGGGCATTCGTTTGTGTGTGTTGTATCAACCATACGATTTATGAGTTCTGGTATATAAAACAAAGCACAAAGCTTTGTATATAACAACTGAACAGAATTTGAAGTGATCGGTCCCTTTGAATACAGAATTCAATAAAAGTAATCTATAGAATTCAATTACACAATGAATTCTGTGACTTAATCACTTGTCAGTTAGGAACTTGAAAAGTCTCTAGCTGACCACACCAAGACCCATATAAAAAATACTAAAGACGGCATCCAAGCGATGCGAGCGTGCGAAGTGCAAAGTGCGCCATCAAAGCGCCACATTGCGCCCATCGCCCTCGTCCCGGTCCCGTGCCCGAGCGCGTGCGCGTGTCGGGTGCTTCGCATCCTCCTGGCTGCCACTGGATGTGAGTTGTCACACAAGAATACATTCGTGTAGAGAATTATAATTATAAATCTACAAAAGATTTATCTCTCCACCAATGTGGGACAAACACAATTCCCATACATTAAGGTTCCAACACATAATTAAACTTTATGATCTCTCATTCAATTGTTTTAATCACTAAATAATTATTATATTAATTATTAATATAATATTATTTTTCATTAATTTCCAACAGGGAGTACCATGCCAGCTGCCTGCACTATTCCGAGGGCAAACCCGTAATTTTACAGCGTAAACAAATAATAAACGGCGGGTCCATTGGGAGAGTGCCAGGAAACGACTGGTTCAATGGGAGAGTGCCAGGCCAGCTACCTGGCATTATTCTCTTTTTTATAATAAAACTACTGTTTAAAACGTTTGAAAATTATTGTATTGATAATGATAATTTTGGTTTTATAGAAGATCAATGATAATCAACTTTGATATCTAATAATTCTATATATAATATAAGCTAGTAGTATTTAACTTGCGCATTTGGTCGGGGACGCGGTGGAAGTTTGGTCGGTCTCGCGACAACTGACAAAGTAAAACAAAAAAATATTCATCGTGAGTGACGAAAAAAGTTTGTCGTAATCTTAACTAAAACCATAGAAAACGAAACTTGAACCATTTAATAATATTAAAAGAATATCACCAATCATAATTATATATTATACATTTAGTTTGAATTAGCAATATATATATATAGATAGACATCTAGTTTTGGACTTAGGCATGATATTTTGGGTTGTTTTGGCAAGAAAAACACCAAACATAACAATTTAAAACACAATACAATATATTATGGGCGTGAAATTTAAAAGACAACAAAAGCACTCTGCTTAACACTTCACTACTTAACATTCTTGACATGGTGCTTTAAGTTTTAAGACTAGAATTCATTGCATTGTGTCTTAAATTGATATGTTTGGTGTTTTCTTGCCAAAACAACCCAAAACATTATGTTCAAGTCCAAAACATGATGCCTACATGTCAATTCTTATGTCTTCTCACACATCTCACGAAAAGTGTCATTTTTACAGGATCTTAAGACTATATATATAGGGTATGGATTCTAAGAGAAGTCCACCCTATTTGAGAAATTTGAGAAGCATTCTGGACCACACATTTTCCTAAGCTTTTCGTTATCACACCCCGACCCGCAGCGGAATAAGAGTCGGGGCATAATTGGGTTATCACCAAAGCTCATGATGTTTACTAATATGTTTCATATTTATTAAATTCAAATTACATCTCAAAGTTCCAAGTCAAATTCATACGATACAAGGAAAGGAAAAATTAACTAAAACAATCCATAATCTAAACTGGTTTATTCTTCTAAGCCGTCCTATATGTTTCTTGCTTCAACTTGATCACCTGTATCATGTGTAAAAATGGGAAATTTTGGGTCAACAAAAGTTGGCGAGTGAACCTTGTTAAAAACATTTGTTATTGATTCATTATTGTAATTAATTTAGGAAAATTGTGCAATAATCATATATGAACAAATGTATGTAAACATAACGATCACAAACCACCTTGCTTAAGTATGTAATAGGAATGACAATGTATATGTTGGTAACGTCCCGTTCACGCTCATAGGTAATGGGGAACGGACGGCCTATGCTAATGTATGTGAGATCAAGGCTCAATCAAACGGAGCCGATCTTATGTTGGCAACGCCTGGTTCACGCTCATAGGTAATGGGGAACAGCTCACGCTCATAGGTAATGGGGAGCGGCGGCCTATGAAATGTATATACTGAAAATGATAAATTAAATCTAAACTTCAACCACAAACAACTGATACATATTGAATACACATTTGATCATGAACATGATGGATGCACAAGTGTTTAGTTAAAATATATGAATAGCGACACATGATACACCCCAAAATGTGATTAAAACGGGGAATTGGTAGAGATTCACTCACCTTAGGTGCGTTTGTTTGAAGGTGTTGAATGCGCACGAGTTTAGAGGATTGATCGACGAGGAATAACTAACCTGATTAATAATGAAAAGGTACGGTAAGTATGTGCATTTTATTAACTATTTTAATAGGATTTTCGGATATATTTTTGTGAGTTTAAGGCTATTTTCTAACTTTAAAAACGTTATTTTTAAATATTTTTAATTGATTTTTAAATTAAATAAATAAATAAAAATAATAAAAAAAATGTTGACTTTTGACCGTTGACCGGTCCGGTCGATTATGTATGTGCGCTGGGTGAGACTCGAACCCGTGACCTCCCGTACGCGTGCACGCAGCTCTACCAACTGAGCTACGTGTTTAACCCGAAATAATTCTGTTTTTAATTATACTTATATACTATTTAGATTTATCCAGAAATTATTTATTTTTAAAAGGATTTTAAATGTATCGAACCGGTGCTGACCACAGGTCTCGAACCCGGGACCTGTGGGTTAACGTGCACACAGTCCACCGCTGGACTGTGTGTCTAACCTGGTTAATAATCCGGTTTTTATTATACTTAACATAATTCTGTGAGTTAACCCGGTTCGGCAAAAAGGCATTTTTATTTCAAGAGAGTAAGGTTGGGACCGGAATCGAACCCGCGACGTATAAGTATTTGTTTGCACACAGTCCACCGCTGGACTGTGTGTCTAACCCGTTCATAAAACTAATTTTAATTAATCTTATATTATAACCCGTCTTCGTCTTCTTCGCTCAAGAACACAGACAGTGATAATTTGACTGATTTATGTCTAATTTGATTATCAAACATTATAAGTAATTGAAAGGTAATGAATGGAGAGAGTTTGGGGATAGGAGGTACCGATCCGTGTCTTTCACAGAACTCCGGCAAAGGTCCGTCGGCTCTGATAGTGAACTTCGGCTGTTAGAATCAATTAACAGTTCTGTTCGATTAGTTATGAAATTGAGGTACTTAAACAAAGATTAACAGAAGTTTGAATGATCATACCGGCTCTCAGCGTGATTCTGGAAGTTTCAGAAGTTTTCCGGCGAAGGTAGGAATTTCGACAACGTCGTCTGGGATTGATTCTGGATGGTGGAATTGTGTTAGTAACAGTCTAACAATGGATTGAAACAGAAAGAGTCGAGGGAATTACCGTGTGGATGTGAGTCTCGGTTTTCCGGCGAAAGTCCGGTGATGGCAGGATATTTCCGGCGAGTGAAATTTCGTCGAGAAAAGGTGCGATTTTGAGCGAAAAGGCTACCAGTGAATTGTGGGTGAATTTATAGGGAAAAATCGAGGCGCATGGGGTCTGATTTCAGTCTCGATTCATGGTCAGCCGTTCTCCGGCGGTTACGACTGATGTCGCGGTTTCAGACATCGGTTATAACCGACGTTGAGGTTAATTCTTCGGTTAAATTAGAAGAAACCGTCAATTATCGGCGAAATCGTCGGATTTCCAACGACTGCGAATTTGGGCGCGACTTTGACTGGATTTGATTTCCGTGTTTTATTATTTGAATTAATTGTTTCGATATGTTATCAAATAACCAAAGTGGCGGAGTGGTTGGATGTGTGAGAGTTAAGACTTGTGGATTTCCGGCTGACCCGGGTTCGACTCCCGGCAGCCGGTTTTTCTTTTTAACTAATTTATTTTTATTTTTTTACAATTATAATTTATAACTTCTAATTTGTTTATTAATTATGTATCGTTTAAAATTAAAATAAGTCATAAATGAACAACAAAAGTTTAAAACTGATTGTTCGGTTAATAAACGAAGCGGATTTTGAAAACCCGTTTTTCGACGGATGTTACATTCGTAATATACACATATGTATAGTTTAAATTGACTATATACACATATGTCTATTAGTTATACAGATACGTATATAGTCAATTTTAAACTATACATATGTGTATATTACGAAAAGCTTTGAGAAAATGTGTGTTCAGAATGTTTCTTAAGTTTATCAATTAGCCTAGTGTTTCTCATATGATCTTAACCATATATATATATATATATATATATATATATATATATATATATAAGTATATCGTATAATATGGCTTAACGTATATTGGGTACGCGATTGGTAAATCACACGTTATGTTTTTAAAAACACAAAATCGCATGTTGTGTATATATGTGAAATCGCATGTTGTTTTTATACCAAAATCGCATGTTGATAAAGCCAAACGTACGCAATGTAGGTTAAGCCCAATTATATCTTAACCTCTCCATGTATATATATAAGGTAGGATCATTTAAGAATAAAATTTGATTGAGAAGAAAATGTATAATTGTAAAACATTAAATATTTTTTTATCATCTCATTTATTATAATTTTTTACTAATTAATTAGTCATAAACTATCATCACCTACACGAAAATTTTTTGCCTACACGTATCGAAATTTATCGTACACAACTTGAAATTTGTCATACACTCAATTTCTTTTTTTTTTGAAAAAAATATGTATTTTGAAAATAAATTACATTGTCTAATATTGTGTAGAAGCTTCTAGAAGGTGGGTAACCCACTATGCTTTAAATGGAATTTTTGCTGTAAATATCTCATCCAACATAATCATGACCATATATGTTAGAAAGCAATAGCAAATGGAACCAAATGTATTTTATTTGTTATACGTTAAAAGACATTTTTAAGTTGTTAAATAACATGTTACCTAAAATATAAAAAGGACGGTAATGAAATGACAAAACAACATTTGTTTTCGTGGTTTCAACCTTTCGTTAATACTATATTCTCATAATGTTGCCTTTTTTATTAAACACGAGCCGAATTAAGTTTGTTATTCCAAAAAAATATAATAAATGTTACAACTCTTATGTAGAGATTGAGATTTTAGACTTTTATTTTAGTTTGTACATCACTTAATAAAAGTTATTATTAAATTATCTACCTATAAAATGTTTCATAGAAGGTAATAAGTTCCGGAAAACCTCCTTGGACAATCTATCAAAAGAGAGGCAAAGCGAGTTTGCTAGGTGCAAAAGATTTCCCTAACGATGTAGCGTTTTTTCTTTATCACACACTCAGACTCGAATACGGGCATCTCACATGTTGTTCACACACAACACCAAAACCAATTTGAATATACACTCAGTAGGCTTTTAGCTAAGGGTGTTAAACAGGTCGTGCTTGCGAGTTGGCGGGTTTAACCCGACCTGAACCTGAAAATTTTAGACGAGCCCGAAAATCGTGTCATACATTTACACTCGAACTCGACCTGAATATTCGTAGGCTGGCCTGAACCCGACCTGTTTAACCTAATTTAATTTATTACATAAAACATATTGTAAAAATATTATAATATAATATAAGTGGGTTAAACGGGTCAACCCGCCAACCCGATCAAATTGACCCGAATCTGGCTTGTTGCTAAATGGGTTCGCAGGTTTAACCTGAAACTGACCCGAACCCGTTTAGACTAAACCCAAACCCACGAATTTCATGTTAGGTTCGTATCTGGTTTTCGGATCGTATCAGAAATTCACACCCCTACTTCTAGCTATAAAGTACAATATAAGTACATATATAAAAATGTATTTTTGTTGTTTTCATAAGAATAATAGTAATTTTATAAAAATATCAATACTTTTTTATACTTTCTTTTAATGGCAAATTTTTTTAAATCTTTGAATGGCAACTTTTTTTTAATTCCTGGACAAAAGGTAAAAAGTTATTCCTGTACGGATTAGAAAAAGAAACCTCTAAAACCCTTGTGGTAAGAAATTGATAGTACCTGAATCACGTTTTATGTACTAAAATATTAAAAGAAAAAAATAAAGTATGGGTATTGAATTTACGTACACTTTTAAAAACCAGATTGGTTTGTGAAACCAAATGTTATCTTTATATTATAATTTTATTATTTCTCCATTACAAGAAGATAGCTACATATATATAAAATAAAACTATAATAATAAATAAATATAATATAATATAAAAAAAAGAAAACCATCAACCGGAAGTAGAGATGGGCATAATCGGGTTTTATTATTACCCGGAACCGGTTCCAACCAGGACCCGGTTCTGCTTGGATGTCATTGGAACCGGGTATGGTGTGGAACCGGGTCCAGTTCCTACCCGGGTTCACACCCAAGAATATGGAACCGTGTAGAACCCGGTACGGGTATTATGGAACCGGGTATGGTGCGGAACCGGTTTCTGATAGTGTTGGGAACCAGTTCCTGACAGTCAAACCTGCCATTTACTGTTTAGAACCGGTTCCTGACAGCCATTTACTGTTCAGAACCGGTTCCTGACAGTCAAAACCTGTCTTTTACTGTTCAGAACCGGTTCCTGATAAAATGTTACCGTTGGAACCGGTTCCTGATAAATGTTACCGTTGGAAACCGGTTCCTGATTAAAAAATCGTTTTTTTATATATACCCCTTCCTACTTACCATTTCTAAACTTAACACTCACCATCATCAACTTACAAAATCAATCAACTTCTAAATTCTTGCAAAATACCTATGGCATGCAAATGTTCCGGCACCGGTTCTTCAAATGTTTGATGTAACCCGTTTGGTTTGGTGTTTTAATAAAGTTTGTGTAATGTTTCTTTCTATTGTGTTTGTTATGTTTGATTTTTATTATTAGTTACATTGATAAATAAAAATAGTAACAATAATCGGTTAAAATTAAAAAACAAATTAAACGGTTACAATATATAAAAAAAATTAACCGGTTACAAAAAAAAATAAAAAATTACTCAGAACCGATTCCAGTAAGATTTTATTTCTTTGATCGTTTACTAGCGGCAGGTGCAACACTTTCCGATGAGTTTCTCTTAGGTGCGGGTCCGAATCGTTAGTCTCCACTTCTTCGTCCTCCTCTTCGTCAACAATTTTATGCTCTAACTCAACTTCATCTTCTAGACTAGTTTTATGTTGAACACGATCAACGGCATCCAAATGGTCCTTTAAGCATATTGCCATCTCTAGCGATTCCGGAGTTAGTCTTGTTCTTCTAATTGACAAAACCCTGCCACTAAGAGAAAACACACTTTCCGAAGCTACCGTGGAAGCTTGGACCGTTAGCATATCACGAGCCATGGTGGCTAGAATCGGGTATTCGGATTCTTTCGATTTCCACCATGCCAAAACATCAAATTTCCTATACTCCTCGGTGGTCATAGTAAGCAAATACTGATTTTTTTTATATCTCCCAAGTTCACTTGTTGGTTCACTACCCCTTTGTTGTCTAGCGGTCTCGTCTCTAACGACATTCAACATGGTTATAAGTGGAACCGGTTCCAACGGTAACATTTCTATAACCGGTTCCAACGGTAACATTATAACGGGTATAACCGGTTCCAACGGTAACATTTTAACGAGTATAACCGGTTCCTTCTAGAACTGAATTTCCGGGTACTGGTAGGAACCGGGTACGACCCGATTCAAATGGTAAAATTGTGGAACCGAGTTGGAACCAACGGGTATTTTGAACCCAGAACCGGTTCTACATAATGTCGGGTAGGAACTGGACCCGGTTTCAGTTCGGTTCTATCGGTTCGGGTTCGGAACCGGTTTTTATGCCCATCTCTAACCGGAAGAAACCAAAAGAAAGCACGGCCCATGTATAATACATGATTCCAGTGGGCCCCGCCGGTCTCACCACTTCCGTTAAAACGTTTTTTTCGTCTTATCGTTTATCCGCCTCTTACTCTTGCTCTCACTCACACTCATCCATACCTTCTAGAAACATTTACACTTTATTAAGAGTAAATAAATTACCGAGTTTTTTCCTTTATCTTTGTATCAAATTATAGATGGTGTTATTTATCTTTAATGTTTCAAAATTCTACACGTTATGTTTTTTAGCTCTAACTCAGTCACATGATCATGTGCCTTGCATATTTAGTTCCTAGAGAGGTGAAATGACAAGAATGCTCTCATATGCAAGGCACATGACCATATTTAACAAAAAATCTGTCTGAGTTAGATTAAAGGACATAACGTGCAGGATTTTGAAATGTTAAGGACAAAACTCGTCAAATTTAAAGGCAAAGACACTGCCTGCAATTTGGTACAAACATAAAAGACAAAACTTGTAATTTACTCCTTTAATTATAAATATTCTCTATATATAAGTAGGTTTTTTCGAACGCCAAATATTTCTAGCTTTACTTCCAAATTCTATCAAATGAGACATAACTCATCAATGGCGGCTCTGAAAATTCATGTACCCTGTTCGAGCTCGAAAAACGTGCCCTTATACCTTAACGATTTGTAAATGAGTCTTACTTTGAAATTGGTATAGGTTTACTATTTCAAAAAAAAATTAACATATATATATCGGATTTTTTCTAAAACATATGCCTCGCGAAATTACGGGCCTTGTGCGGAAGTCCTCCCCGCACGCCATCTAAGCCTCCCATGTAACTCACATTATGTTAGAAATTGAACCATGATTTTTATTTCAAGGACAAAAACCTCTATCAGCTAGTTGAAATAATAAATTTTTAAGTAGATAATCATGGGTATCGTATAGTACATTCATACATAAGGTTAGAGTGTTTAATATTTGGTTACAAACCAATTAAACCGAAAACCAAGTTGATTAAAATCTAACCGAATTACATCTTCGGTTTTCGGTTTGGTTCTAGACCAAATTTGTTATTCAAGGCTAAAGCTATGAAAAAACCAAATCATATATTTTGGGCTATGGGGTTTTTATTTGTACAACTCATTAACATTTAGCCCGTTACAAAACCAAGGAACACAAAATCAAAAATGATGAACGCCTGTTAATATATTGGTTAAACTTTTTTTTGGGTATATGTTTTAAACGAAACGAACCAAATTTAAATATGCTTTTTGGTTCATCTGGACCCAAAAATAATCAACATTGAGGGAAACCAAATTAAGAAACCTCAACCTATGAACATCCAACATAGATTTGTCAAATTTTCCGAGAGTTACATAATAGAGTATGGTAGATGATTAAATAACTGATTTAAAGTAAAGTACACGAGTGGTCCCTGTGTTTAACAAAAATTTTGGATTTGGTCCCTAGATTTTTATAAGTAGACGAATGGTTCTTCTGGTTTTCACTTTATAACACACTTAGTTCTCGGTTAACAACAAAACGTCTAAATTAGGGACTAAATGCGTTACAAACTTCAAACCAAAGGGACCATCCATGTAATTTTGACAAAAGTTGGGTACTACATGCATAATAAAGTGTAAACTACAGGAACCATCGGTATATTTTTAAAAAGCTAGAGACGAAATCCAAAATTTTGATAATCATAATGAGCATCCGTATTACATTTAAAGCAAAAGTACGCCTTTTGTAACTTTTTTACTTAAAAAGTGATTATGTATTGAACATGTTCGTGACACAATCACATACAAAGAAAAAAAGAGTGCGGTTCAAAGTAAAAAAAAGTACGTTTAAAATTCGTCTTTATGTATAACATATAAACAATATGCATAGGCATCTATTCCGTTCTCCACTTAAAATTAAAAGAATTAATAATTGATCACATATTTCTAAAAAAGGAAGGAAAAAAAAAGAAGAATTAAAATTAGTAAAAGTAAAATATGTTTTGACAATACAAAACACAAAATTCATCAGTCAAGCTTCATATTTCCTTTAGAATAACTTTCAGTAAAATATTCAATATCTAGCTTAACACTATTCCATAGAATAGGAAAATAATATTATCTTCTTTTATTCAAGCAAGTATAATTACATAGTTATGTTTAATTCACTATTATTGATATACTTCTTAACTAATTACAACGATTAATCTAAATTTTCAAAGTCTGATTACGAGGAACTTGTGATAACAATACATCCGAAACCAAACGTAAGAAACCTCGTTTTCTAAGAAAACCTTAAATACTTCAATTATCATTGATTGATCATTAATATAACCAATCCACAACATTATTCTAACCAACCACCAAAATTTTAAAAACTTGTTTGGGATGGGATAAGGTTTATGAACATTAGGTTTTTAGTTCGATTTTCATAACAGGATTTTTCCAGATTTATTGGGTTTCGTCTAATGGCGGACTCATGAATTATTTGCTGGAGGTGTGTATGATGAGATCAACCATGTTTTCTAGAAGTGGGATCGGGTTTTTTGTCTAAAAAATACATTATATTTTTTTAAGTGGTGCACCCGCCCACCCACCAAGACACATAAGTTCGCCTGTGGCTTCTTCTGAATTTATGTATACGCATTATTGTCTAACCGAGATGGATATGATCGGATAGTTCCACTAGTAACACGTTGATACTACAATGTTTCGTTAGTGATAGGGTTCAGAAAAATTTAATGCGCCTCTCATTTCTCTCGACATATTATTTATTTATTTTAAAGGTTCTCGACATATTAAATAGTACATAGATTTCTAACATTGATTGATAGGAATTTTAATATAATAAAAAGAATATATCTTTTTCAACATATTAAAAACAAAGGATATTTTAGTTTTATGTAACATTATCCTTTTCTTTATGCACGTTGTTTCACTGTATAATCTCCAATCCTTCATCTCACGAATCACTTCTTCATCTTTACTTCTTCATCTCACCTTCAAAATTAACTATTCACATCTCTTCATATGGACCTTATACCGGGTCTACCCAATGATATCGGGTTAGAATGCCTAACCCGCCTCCCTCACACCGCCTTCTCCGCCGCCGCCTCCGTCTGCCGGAGCTGGAAGTCACAAATCTCACACCCATCGTTCCGTACCCACCGCAAGTCCGCCGGACTCACCCGCCGTATCGTCGTCATGGTGCAGTCGCAAGTTGACCCGAACCGGAAGCACGGGTTAAGAAAGTATTCAGCTGCTCCGGTTTACCGGTTAACTGTCTTCGAACCGGAAACCGGTAACTGGACCGAGTTACCGCCGATTCCCGGTTTCTCCGACGGGTTACCGCTTTTTTGTCAAATAGCTCCGGTCGGGTTTAATCTTGTGGTTATGGGTGGGTTAAACTCGGATAATTGGGAGGCGGGTAATTTTGTATTTGTGTTTAACTTTTTGTCTGCCACGTGGCGGCGTGGGCCCGATATGCCAGGGTGTACAAGGTCGTTTTTTGGGTGTGCGTCGGATAACGAGCGGAGAGTGTTTGTGGTGGGTGGACATGATAACGAGAAGAATGCGCTTCGATCGGGGATGGTGTATGACGTGGCGGATGATGATTGGGTGTTGTTACCTGACTTGGCGGATGAGCGGGACGAGTGTAAAGGTGTGTTCCACCGTGGAAAGTTTTATGTGATTGGTGGGTATAATACTTTAATGCAAGGGCAGTTTGGGAAAAGCGCAGAGGGTTTTGACCTGGTGACGTGGCGGTGGAGCCAGACGGAAGGTGAGTTTTTGGGAGATGACACGTGTCCAAGGACGTGTGTGGATGGTGGTAATGGGGTGATGTATATGTATCAAGACGGTGCGGTTGTTGCTCTGGATCGTTCGTCTAGAATGAGGATACCGAGTGAGATGGATAGTGTACCTTGTATGATTGAATGTGGTGGGCGGTTGTTGGCCGTTGGATCGGTTGGATTTGGTGGGAGCCACGGGGTGTACTTGCTGGATTTGGAGAGTGCCACGTGGGTTAAAGCGGATGTGCCCAAGGAATATTCCGGCCATGTTCAGTCTGGTTGTTGTTTGGAAGTATGAATGTATATATACAATGAAATAGTTTGTTAATCGCAGTTTTAATGATGATTATTTAGACTCGGTACTAGTTGGACCGGTCATTGAACCGACCTGCTTACATGTTACTAATTCACTGTTCGAATATGTTTTGAAACAAGCTATGAAACTATATGTCTGGTTCGGTTTGTCGGTTGAGCTAGTCTGACCCATGATTGGCCGGTTCAAAGGTAGTCAAGTGAACCGGTCACTAGTCCAACCAGCCAGTCCGATAATGAGAACAAACAGTGCTTGTTAGTCAAAATCACATAACCATGTTCAAAAGCTGGAATTTAAATAAAAGAACTTATAAATTATGATTAGTTGA
Organism: Scalesia atractyloides; assembly: GCA_947069175.1. Taxonomy (NCBI): domain Eukaryota; kingdom Viridiplantae; phylum Streptophyta; class Magnoliopsida; order Asterales; family Asteraceae; genus Scalesia; species Scalesia atractyloides. The sequence goes on from CAMTDV010000014.1 coordinate 3,570,500, forward strand.
TAGATTACAAAAGTGACATAAAAAGTCCAAAATTATGAGCACAACAATAACCGAATTTAACCAACTTTCATGGTGTTGTAAAGAACTTGCCAAAAGGCCTTGTACATGTGCTTTTTCAAGTACATTTTCTTCACTTTTTCTCTCCTTCAAGTCCAAAACGCTGTCGTTCCGATGAGCTTTTAAGTAAATACCGAAGATGTTCGGATAGAACAGGGGCTCCTGGGTGCCCAATGGGATGCAGAAGACCAGTTACATTGTGTTCAACAATCTCTTTTGTACCTCCTGCATCTGTTCCAAGCACCTGACCAGCAAACACAAAGGGTATATTGGGAATTTTAAAATTGTCGAATTGGATATAATATATTCACTTTCATTATTTATAGGCTCACTCTATTTGGACACCATGTAATCTATTTGGACACCTTTTGACTTCTATACTGGTCGTATAGACACAAACATTAACAGTCAAATCTGCAGATGTTAGTTCTTGTTGGCGGCTGGACCTATACGACCCATATAACTCCACTAGACAAGATCTGACACATCAGTTTTTATTGGAAATTGAAAAAACTATACGACCCGTATAGCTCTATTCGACCTGTATCGAGAGTGTCGAAATAAGGGAAGGGTGTCTAAATAATATGACCCTATTTATATATGACTAAAAGTTTAAGAATTTATCATACCGGAATACCAAATGCCATTGCTTCAATTGTTACTCTTCCAAAAGTTTCTCCGATCCCCTGTGCTCATTTAAAAAATTATAAATAGCTAATGTGTTGATTATGATTAACTGTAAATATATTTTAGGTGAACTATCAACACACTGACCCTGACTCCTTAGCTAATTTTGTTTATTTGACCGTTTTAAGATAAAACAGAATCGAAATCCACCAATTCACAATTGTAAAATTTGAACTTTTGTCATTAATAAACTAATGATATGACAAACACAAAGAGTAACTTACAATCAAGCATAATACTATACCTGGGAATTTATAACATAAACGTCTGCTGCAGAATAAAGTGAAGCAACCCGTGTTGTTGTGGGAGTCCACATAACTGAATTTATCAAGCCCGAATGATTCGATACGAAACCAAGAAGTGATTTGACATAAATAACCTTATTACTCTTGGACCCAACTGAACCAATTAGAAGCTTAACATCTTTCACCTTCTTTTCTTCACTCCCCCTCAACTTTTTTTTAAAACTTTCACCGTCACCAACCGTGCCACCTGGCATTTTATTAGTCGCCATGTGTACTGATTCAAGAAGCAATAGATGACCCTTTGCAGGGTTTATACTACTTAATGCTATAACAAGCATATCACTATCTTTTAACCCCATTTCTTCTCTGACTGATTTTCTTAACAAAAGTTTCTTTTCGAGCATTTTTTCGGTGGTGAATGCAGGGGTATTTAGGGAACAAGAAATTCCAGCTACGAAAGCTAGTTCTTCATTGACGGAAAGTGGAACTACAGAGGGTACATGTTTAAATTTAATATTTTCTTCTTCGCACCAATCTAGCCATTGCTTAGATTGTGATTCGGACAGAAATGCTAATGTTTTAACACGATTCAGAACGAGCTTAGATCGGTCAAAATATTCCCGTCGGTTTTCCATGATCCACCACACAAGTTGTCGTGTTCCCGCCACTGAATGGTCAAGATACTGTTCTGTAATCATTTAACAATTATTAATACTTAAAAACTTCATGATTTAAGGCAATATGAAAAAGAGGTCTTACCAATCCATGATGCACAAACAGCTGAACCTGCTATAACAAGATCTGCTTTCGAGGCCGCTTTGAAACTGAGTTTATCTTTATCTTCAAGAACTTTAATTCCTTTTCTAGAAAGTTCCGGAAGCAATCCACCTCTTCTGCTAAGAGCAACTACAGAAACCGTGGCTCCACAACTCAAAAGCTCGGAAGCCAACTCCATCATCGAAAGTGGAGCTCCGGTCATTGAAAGCTCGTGAAATATCAAAACGAACTTTCTTGACCAAACAAGCCGAGCAAATTGACTTCCTCTATCACACGTTCCTGATCTCTTCACAGGACTCCATTCCAAAACCCGGTCTTCAATCGAACCAAACGGGCCGACAAGCATCCCGTAAGCCGAATTCGTTAGAGGAATTTCTTCTTCTTGAACTTCAACTTCATTACTGTTTTCAGTTAGCGAAACCTTTTTCTTGTTGCCACGTTTTGAACGAGAACTAGACCTACGCCTCGATCTTTTGCTAGTTTTTTTCACTGATAAAATCCTATGCGATACACGACTGTCGTTACGTTCCATGACCATATCAATCTTTTTCACATCAGACTGATTGACAGTGATCTTAACCTCATCTGTCAACGCATCATTACTCACACTCAAATCCGAACTTCCATCACTTTTCTCTATCTCATCACTTCCCCCAAAAATACCTTCATTATTATCACCATGAGCCCACCTTGACTGGATATAGAATCCAGCATAAGCCCAAAGAGTGATCAAAAGCAACCAAAGTACTATCCTGTTGCTTCTGAAACAATCAGTATTAAATCCATTGCTCCTCCCATCTCTTCTAGGAGTCCGACTCGAGCTTAATCTTCTAAACGACGGAGAACCTCTAGGCATCGATTTACCAGATAATACAGATTTTAAAACCGGACGTGATGATTGCCTCCCTGAGCTTCTACTATATTCATCCATATTCCCTTTCAATTGATTTCAAGCAACAGAATATCATGCCAAATCATTCCTCAGATAATGATAACGCATATCCGAATCCAACGCTATTGATATTATGATTAAGCACAATTCAAGAGCTTCGCGAAATCACTCTTACACAGATCCTAAAGCTGCATCCTACACAATTGGATACACATTAATTTGCTTGCAGATTCAGATATTTTCAGAATACATACATCTTATAAATTTATAACTGCAGCATCTCATCTCAAATTTGAAATACTTCTAAAATAATAGTGGAATGAACACAATATATCATAGCATATCATTCATTGACTCAACGCATATCCTAAAGTTCATCCTACACAATTAAATACGCATCAATTTGCTTACAGATTCAATTGTGTTATGAACACAACTATATAAATTAATAACCGCAGGCTGCAGCGTCTAATTCTAATCTCAATTTTGAAAAATATAATCAACATAACAGTGAAATTAGAGTTTGACTGATGAATGACTATCAACTTGCATTTGAATCTACACATCTGAATACACATCAATTTGCTTACAGATTCAATTGTTTTAACAACACAACTTATTAATCAATTACTGCAGCATCTAAATTCTAATTTCAAATTTGAAATATAATCAAAATAATAATAGTGAAATTAGAGTTAACTGATGAATGATTAACGATTATCAACACGCATTTGAATCAACACCGCTGAATACACATCAATTTGCTTACAGATTCAATTGTTTTAACAACACAACTTATAAATCAACAAGTGCAGCATCTCATCAAATCTCAAATTTGAAATACAATCAAAATAATAACAGTAAAATTAGAGTTGACTTATGAATGATTATCAACTCGCAGTAGAATCTACAAAACAAATCCACATCGTATTCTATAAAACGCAATATTCAATAAAATAAACAGAAATTCGTTTCAGTTATAACGAACCGTTGAAAATTGCATACAGATCGAGACAACGATCTCTGAAGCTAAGCAAGTAGACGCAATTTGTTCTTTCTTCTTCAGATCGATAGATGCAACTTAGTTTAACCGCCTGACGAATTTCAGAAGCAGAAAACGGTGAAAACGTCGGTTTATTTTGAGGCTATTTGCAGCTTGAAACTTCAGGGAGATATGTGTCGGTGTGAGTTTGTGTGTGTGTGTGAAGTAGTTGAAGAACAGACAGTAGTCTGCAATGGCGATTTTTGCGTGTGAGAGTGTATGAAAGTGAGTGTCTGAAAGTGAGTAGAGATCAGAGAGGTCGCACGTGCGTCGCACGCCTGTTGTTGACGGAAGAAGAAGAAGAAGATGGGGGAAATTATTTCTAGCAATAGTTTAGTTTAGTTTACATTCAAAGGCCCTATAAGTTTTTCAAATGGTGTATATAATCCTTGTACTTTCATTTAAGCTAATACTCTAAACCTTTCTAGTTTAACACCGTCTTCTTGAGTCTTGTTTTAAAGAGAACTAGCGGGTTAGCACCCGCGCTCCGCAACGGGTTCTAAACGTAGACAAAAATAAGAGCTAAACATGTTATTATTAAAGTTGAGGGGCTAAACATGTTATTATTAAAGTTGAGGAGCTAAAGTTGTTTATTATTAAAGTTGAGGGGCTAAAGGTTGTTTTAATTAAAGGGCTAAACATGTCACTATTAAAGTTGAAGAGCTAAACATGTCATTAATGTTGAGGGCTGAAGTTGTTTGATGTAGTTAAGGGCCTAAACATGTAACTTATAAAGATGAGGGGCTAAATGTAACATTCGTAAAAAACGGATTTACCAAACCCGCTCCGTTTATCAACCGAACAGTCAGTTAAAATTTTCGTTGCGAATTAAATGCCCAAAATAATTTTAAACGATACGTAATCAATTATTATGCGGGGATATATATTTAGTTTTTGAAAAACTGATAAAAATCGCAAAATAAAAATGATTTGCTTCTGCCGGGTTTCGAACCCGGGTCTGTACCGACTCAACAATGACTTATCACCCAGCCAATCAACCGCTCCGCCACTTCGATTTTATGTTGTTAAAAGGAATCAATTAATTCAAATTATAATGTTCGGAAGTCAAAATTCAATCAATTTTCCGCCCAAATAGCAGTCGTCGGAAATCCCGACGACTTCGCCGTTATTATACGTTTCCGCTCAAATTAACCGAAGACTTAACTCCCACAACGGTTATAACCGACGTCTGAACCCGCGACATCAGCCATAACCGCCGGACAACGGCTGACTTCGAATTGAGACCGAATTCAGACCCCATACATCTCGATACTACCCTATAAATTCACCCACAACTCACCAGAAATCTTTCACACTCAAATCGCACCCTTTCTCGGCGAAAACTCACTCGCCGGAAATATTTTATACGTCGCCGGAAAACCGTGTCATTAATCTCTGAGCTTTACTGAACCCCCTAAACTTTTACCGAAGTCACCCACACCCTTTGTAAACTTTCTGAAGATTCTCTGATGCAAGACACTCGTCGCCGGAAGAGCTTGCTGTCGCCGGAGTTCTGCCGGAAAACAGAGGAGAACCAGTCGGTACTTTTCACGCCTAATTCCTTTCCTTTTTACTTTTATCTCATCTGTAATTAATCATACAACGCTAAAGAAACCTGAATCAATACTTCGAATCAGTCAGTCGACACTTCCGGTTAAAACCAGTGAAGAAAACGAAGTTTCGGTAATGGTTAAGTATAATTAAAATCCAGTTATTTACCGGGTTAGACACACAGTCCAGCGGTGGACTGTGTGCACATTGAACGCTAAGGTCTCGAGTTCGAGTATTGTTCCTCACACGTTGCCTTAATAAAAATTCATTTTTCCGCAAAACTGAACCGGATTGATTTAGGTATATGTTAAGTATATTGATAACCGAGTTTATAACCAAGTGAGACACACAGTCCAGCGGTGGACTGTGTGTACGCTAACCCACAGGTCCCGGGTTCGAGACCTGTGGAGCGCACCGGTTCGCTGGATTTAATTCGTTTTTAAAATAAAGGATTTCTGTTTAAAATCTAATTAAATATATATATAATTAAAATCGGATATATGACGGGTTAGACACGTAGCTCAGTTGGTAGAGCTGCGTGCACGCGTACGGGAGGTCTCGGGTTCGAGCCTCACCCAGCGCACAACAATATGCCTTCGAACCGGTCAACAGTCAGTCAAAGTCAACGGTCAAAGTCAACTGTAGCAAAAATCAAATATTTTTATTATTTTTATTTAATTATTTTAATTAAAAATACTTAAAAATAACATTTTTAAAGTTAGAAAATAGCCTCAAACTCACAAAAATACACCCAACAATCCTACTAAAATAGATTAATAAAATCCGTTTACTTACCAAACCATAATGCGATTTATCTAGGTTAATTTCACTCGTGGTTAAAAACCATTTCGCGTGCATTCAACCTCATCAACCGAATGCACCCAATGTGAGTGAATTCTTTCAAATTCCCCTTTTTATTCATGTTTTGGGGTGTATCATGTGTCGCTTAAACTAATTCTCTTATGCAAATTCGTGCTACACCATTATTGATTTAAACTATAATGTAAATATTGTTGGTTGTGATGTAGTACATAGTGTCAAGTTGTATGCAAATTATTTAGGCCCATCAGTTTCCTCGTGGGAGACGAGTTGAACAACACGTGCCTCAAAACTCATTCATTAGGCCCATCAGTTCGTTGAACAACGCGTGCCTCAAAACTCATTCATTAGGCCCATCAGTTCGTAGAACAACGCGTGCCTCAAAACTCATTCATTAGGCCCATCAGTTCGTAAGAACAACGCGTGCCTCAAAACTCATTCATTAGGCCCATCAGTTCGTAGGAACAACGCGTGCCTCAAAACAATCATTTGGTGTATGTATGTGCAATATTCAATATTGTTTGTTGTGTGAATAAATTTACATCTACATTTGCTCATATGTGGTTATGCACATTATTTATAATCAATTGGATAAACTTGTTCAAATGTTTTCCCATAGGATTCACTCGCCAACTTTATGTTGATCCAAAAACCTTTTTACACATGATACAGGTGAACAGGTTGAAGCAAGGAAAACATAGGAAATGCCTTAGAAGAGAACAAAGAAGCTTAGATTGATAGTTAGAACATGTTGAAACATTTATTGTAAATTTCCATTAAATTGTATTAATGAATATGAAACGTATAATAAATGTCATGAGCTTTGATGATAACCCAATCATGCCCCGATCACCTTTTCCGCTGCGGGTCGGGGTGTGACACTAAACATGTCACTATTAAAGCTGAGGGGCTAAATATGTCATTTAAAGATGAGGGGCTAAAGTTGTTTATTATTAAAGTTGAGGGGCTAAAGTTGTTCATTATTAAAATTGAGGGGCTAAAGTTGTTTATTACTAAAATTGAGGGGCTAACATTGTTTGATCTTGACAAAATAACATATTTATAGTATATAACTAGTATTTTAGCCGCCGCGCGTTGCGGCAGCGACTCCTAACGAGTCAAAACGTACACTATCCTGAAACAAAATTTACATCAAATATATAGTTGATGTAGTCGAAATAAAACTTACGTCGAAACATAGTCGCAACGTACACCATCGCCACCGCTGGCTTCATCCACTCCCCGGTAGCCGTTTACTAACGATGCCTATGCCGTTAACATCCAAGAGCTGGCTCATGCCATGGACCACTTCCTGCCGCCCTCCACCACCGTCAGCTATCGTCATTAGTCTAAAACATACGAAAATATTACGATAGACACTTTGAGAGCAACAATAGTTCTGTTTGAGCCTAGAGACCGAGTCTCTCTCTCTCTCCCTTCCCACCACCACCGCGGTCGCTCTCTTGTGGCTTCCTTCGTCTTCTTCGGAATCGACGGCCATTGTAACAACTCAAAATTTCGTTGTTATCTTTTCCTTTTGTTATCGATTGTATCTATCCTTTGTAAGTCTCGAGATTCATTTATAAGAAAAGTTTATGTTAATTAATTATGATTATGTAAGTTATATCACATCTAATCGCTAATTAAATCGCATCGCTAATCTCATCGCATCCCAAATCGTAGTTAATTATATGGTTTTATGTTATTTATGTGTTGTGTGTGTTTGTGGTTATGATTACAATCGCTATCGCATCACTCTCGCACGCTCAAATCGTTAAATCGCGCTATTATATCAAATATAACGCTTAATATATCGCTTAATCGCTTAACGTTACCTTATAACTTGAATACAACGTAAACAATCGATGAACGAGCGAAAAACAAAGAAAACCCAACAATTTGGGTCAAGTTCGCTCGAACTTGGTGTTACCAAGTTCGGCCGGACTTGGCTGATTAACTCAGAATCCTTCAGTTACCTCAAGTTCGCTCGAACTTGCCTTCAAGGGTCAAGTTCGGCCGAACTTGACTCATTCCCTTCCAAGATTTCACAAGTTCGCGCGAACTTGCATGATTCCATGCAAGTTCGGCCGAACTTGACTCCCACCAGCTCTCTTTTTGCCTTCACCTATAAATACTCAACTCCATTCTCTCATTTGAACTTGCTGCAACTTCGCTCTGAGCTCCCGAAACCCGAAACCCTCTGTTTTCTAAGTAAGAATCAACCCGATTTCGACTACAATGATGTTCAACAACGATTTACAACGTTTTACAATGATTTTGCACAAGGCATTGCCTTTGTTTTCATCAAATCTCTTTTGTTTACGAAAGTCTTCATCTTTTTCCATCAAAACTTCTGTTTTCACTCAGATCTATACTAGATCTGAGCAAAACCTTTTAAAATCCTTGATTTTTACACCATTTTCGGACTAATGACGTATGTTTCGTTCACTTTGAGTGGACAAGGCGTTGTCGAAGCTAGATCTCAGATCCGGAAGCACAAGGACGAAATTGTCACTTTACACAAGCTGGACTAACCTGTACGAACCTTCAAGTTCGCCTGGATTAGCCCGAGTTTCTGTAAAATGGCTAAGTTCGCTCCAAAAGACCTCTCCGGCCTAAGCTTTACTCAGTGGCTTAAGGTTGGAGGGATGAGCACTCGATTTCCTCAGTAAACGACATGAAAACGCAAGATTTTGGACCCGAAAACATCAAGTTCGCTCAAGAATCACCAGCTCTCAGGTCAAGTTCGACCGAACTTGTACCCATCTGGGTCAAGTTTGACCGAACTTGGGTCTTTCCCTTATAAAATCCTCACAAGTTCGCCCGAACTTGCCTACTTTCTTAAGAAACTATGCAAGTTCGCCCGAATTTGTCTTTCCAGTAAGATTTTCTCACAAGTTCGCCCGAACTTGACTCAAATCTCACCAAATCCTTACAAGTTCGCCCGAACTTGCCTACTGCCCAACCCAAACTTAATCGTTTCAGCTTTTCAGAGACAGATACACTTCCGTTCGCATATGCAGGCTAATCCGGCGCTCCTTTTCACCTCTCGGCAGTCGTCTACTCTCTCCTAAACGCACCCACAGTGAGTATATTTGACCCGTTTTCGCTTTAACGCACTTTTTGGGTGTTACATATGTTCCTCTATCAAAATCACTTCACAAATCAAACTGTTTATCATGCGCGAATAATCTGATTATGTATGCTCAATACGTGATACTATAAACATGTGACTAGGACTTATTTTCGTTAACTTGCCTCCTTAGCTAGTATGGTACTATAGTGTGGCTAACACCCGATGGAGTCTAGTTAGGATGGACGCGCAAGCCTTCTCACGGTAGTTAGCATGAGAAATAAGCCTATGTTTATCTGTGTGATGTGTTTTGGTGTATCATGATATGTAATTAGACTATTTCGCGAACACTTTCTCTATTATGCTAGTATTACTAAAATCTGTATGCTCACCTTTACTTAATTGTATTGACTTGTATTTTAACGTATGTAACAGGTTAAGGATTTTAGCTTGGAAGCTTTGGATGTAGCGTGCTTAGTTTAGTTTGCTTTTGTTTAGTTTCCAAATATAATAAATCTAGGGAAAATCAAACCTTATTGCTTTATGGGAAAAATCATGTATTTCGTGACATTATTGATGACGTATTGTTTAATAGCATTGGATATTAGACATTAATATATTGTTGATTGAATAGTGTTATTGAAAATTTCTCGTGAGACATTCTGGTCGCCTAGTGCCACTAACCCTGATGTTTTCGTCATCGGTTGGGATGTGACAACCATTAGTCGCCGCAACAGACTCACGGTCTTTAAGAACAACCGTCATGTTAGCGATGGCCAATGGTTTAATAGGCGGTGGTGTAGCGGTGTGGTGGAGAGTGTGTTGTGGTGGTGAAAGTACGTCGCATTTAAAAAAAACAAAAGAAAGGACCTATAACCATAAATTACAATTTAATTACAACAATCCAGTTTAGTTGATTACAAATTATCTTATTATTTGTCTTAGAAGCTGAAAACTGATAAGCATTTGATGGTATTTGTGTTATAGAAGCTGAAATTGATAAACAATTGATATTAAATTATTATTAAAAAAAAGTAAATAATGATTATATTGTTATAAATTATATTCTAGTATAATTGGTTAAAAATGATTCAGTATTGAAAAAAAGGAAAACCAAAGTTTTGTTCGCACAAATAAGTAAAGCCACCATCTTAGTATTTTGCCATTTGTATCATAGAGAAGAATAATCAAAGCATATGGGCAAAGTATAAAAAGCAAAGAATAGGAGGGGATAAAATGGAAATGTCATCGACATTTCCATTTAAGATATATAATAATGTAGTAAAATATGAAAACTGTTATGTTGTTGAGGTTCTATTAAGGGTATGGTGTGGTTACTTTCCGTTATTGATAGTCATGTACTGATGTCATCTTATACAGTATCATAACCGGACACCTTGGTTATTAGAAAATCAGAACCTATCGGTTATCAGGTTTTTTAAAGATTGGTTCGTCTTTAATATTAGACATTAAATATATTAGTGACGGAGTCGAGAGGCTAACAAATGTTGATTTGAATATTTAATTTCGTAAGTAGTGATGAATTAGAATATCAAATATAAATTATGATAAATAACATGAAACATAACTAATATTGATAAACTTATTAAATACAATAGAAAGTTTACATTCTACACTTCTTAACGGTTTCATAGCTCATAATAGAATATAATCAACATAAACACATTATCTTAGATTCTTAGTTATTAAGAAATAAATAACTAACAATACTTTACTTTAACAAAAAAGAACTATAATTTACTTAGCTATAATAAATTCATAATTAATATAACAGTTGTAAATATATAATTATATCTTACTTTTACTTTAATAATTCCTAGTAAAGAAAGTACGAATTTTCTATTGTATTAAATAATCATTTTCCTCAAAACTCTTAATGGTTCTTTGCTCTCTAGTAATTTCATCCATCCTCTTGGTAACAGGTTGAATCAAGTCCATGGGACACGTTCTAAGTTTCTAACACTTGAACAACCCAACAGCCTATTATGTAAAATTATTTATTTTCATTTTATTTACACCTAACTTTTTGCTATTTAAACCAAGTGATGTGAAATTAATAAATTTAAATTTGTGTTTTTCTTTAATTCTTTTATAACTTCTGATATATAATGTTTTATTAAAAAACGAATACGGTTTTGTGATGTGTTTATTTTTATCTACGTTTTGATATAAATTTTATAAAATATGAAATAATAAATTTTATAACGGCTTATAAAACGTTATATTTGATACTGCTCTGTTTTCATAAAATTTAGAGTAAACTTCCGTTTTGCTCCTTGTGGTTTGGTCGTTTTAACGGTTTTGCCCCAATTCTTTAAAAACAGCCATTTTGCTCCAATAGTTTGCTATGTTTTCTTCATTTTGCTCCCCGCCTCTAACTCCATTAGAAATATCTGTTAAATAGAAGGGTATTTTGGTAACTTGTCATATGAAAATAAGGATATTTTGGTAATTTAACTATAAAGATATTTTAATTTATAACTCTCATCTTCTCTCTTCTTAATCACCAGCCACCACCAACAACCACCATCCCCACCAAATCAACACCGCCAATAAGCACCACCACCACTGCCACTCCACCCCACATCGACCACCAACCACCATCCCTACCAACTCAACACCGCCAATAAGCACCACCACTACTGCAACAAACCCCCAACCTCACAACCGTCATCTCTACCCGCACCACCATCTGCATCTTCACCAAAAAAAAACCCTAACCTCCGTCGCAAATCATCACACATCCCTTTTTTATTGCCATCATCTGCACCCATAGCCCACCATTCCCGCAACACCATAACCCCAAAATCCAAAAAGTCTCCCAATTAGCAGAAAATCTACTTCCAGATTTCAAATCATCAAGCAAAATATATACAATCAAGCAAACATACATGCCCTATATACAGTTAATCAGTTAATCTGAAAATATCGCATGACTTTACATAAGGAGGGAGAATTAAAGAAACCTTTTGCCGGTAAGTTGTCTATGGTGGCCGGCTGAATTTGTTTTTTTAGATTTCTGTTTTGTTGAGAGGTATAATACGATGGAAATAGGAATACTAAAGACATATATTGTTTCTGCTCTTAATTTTTTCTTTGTTTGGAGTCATGTTGTAACGCCTCGCTTTTTAGTTTTTCTTTAATAATAATAATAATAATAATAATAATAATAATATTCTTATGCATTTCACGATGATGAGTTCAAAGACGGGTTTAAGAAACGTAAACATGGCCGCTCAAAACTCTAAATGCTAGTTAACAGGCCTCGGGCCCAATACGCAAGCCCACTTGAAACCCTAAATCCTATAACTACACCCAAACCCTCATCTCTCTCATTTAGTCAAAACCCTAACTCACACAAACTCCTGGCCGCCTCCCTCCTCCCCTGCGTTTTCCGACGACCGGAGCCGGGTTTCCGACCGGCCTCCGGCGCTGACCTTTCTCTCCGGCGGACACTCCTTCTCTAGCTACGCACCACCTATCTCCCTCCTTCTCCTTCCTCCCGTAGACCCCACACACCCGAAACCCCCAACAACACCCCCTCTCCCTCTCCTGCCTAACGAAGACGACGGCGCCGCCGCTCCGGCCAGCCGCCGTGCTGTGTCTCTCGCCTCTCCGTTTTCGCTCTCCTCTCCCTCTCTCTACGGGTGTCGCCGGCCACCATTCGGGTGGCGCTCGACAGGATTGGCGACAGCAGCAACAGCAGGGACGGCAATAACAGTGGTGAAATTGGTCTAATGGCGGTTCAGCCGCGTTCTCAGTCTCGGTTCAGGTTAGTTTCGGTTCGGTTCGCATGATTCACCTCTTTGTTTCAGTTTCGGTTTCGGGTGTTATCTTGATAGGTTTCAATTCAAGATTGGATTGTCTTGTTGTTTCAGATCCGTTTCCGGGTCAGGGTTCAGTCAGAACAGCCGATCGACTCAGTTTTGGTCACCTAGTCAACTACTAGTCAACTGTCGGGTCAACTGCTCCGTCGCGAGATTTGGTATATTATTGACGCGTATATTGACATCATTGTTTCATATTTAAACATTGTATTAATCCCGCAACCGAATCCTATGTAAATTGTAACAAATATATATATATATATATATATATATAGTATTGTTTATTGTTGCGTTTTGAAAACATTTAATCGACACTTTGGTGTTGTCGGGATCGTCCTAAAACAGGGGAAACTCTGCCCGTTTTTTCGTCAAAACAAATATATATAATTATCTTTTTCGCTTCCGTCTAAATATATAAATTACTTTTCATGCTTTTCGTCCAAAAACGTAGACCTATATATTCATCCACTACGCCCTTTGTCAATATATATATATATATATATCTAGCTATTACTTTTTGACGGAATATATATATTTAGCTAGTACCCTCTCGACAAAATGTAAATTTCTATTATTCTTTTCGTCAAAATATATATTTATGCTTATTAGTCAAAAACCAAAGGTAACGTACCAAATTCAAATAATTTTTATAACAATAATTATAACGGTAAATATGCTTATTTATCCTTTTTGACAAAACTCCTATAACACTTTCTACGAATTTAAATTTAGAATTGTTACGTAAACCATGTTATATAAATAAGTACAAACATCCAAACTCCAATTCAATTCCTCCGTTGTATTTTCGATTATTCATGCACATTCGTTTTCCATTTTTAAGGTGACCTCGGTGTCCCCTTTCTCCCACTCATCAACTCGTCGTGGAATTTCCAAAGAAGACTTAGCAATTCTATGAGTACACTCGACCCACTTTTGTTTATATCACTTTTTGGGTGTAACATGTTTCCATATACAAAAATCACAAACACTTAAATTTTATAAAGCGCACAAACAATCCTATACACATAACTACTTGAATCGTATACTTGTTGCTTGTCTGGGATATTCGTTATGCTATGCTTTAGTCATTAACTATTTTTAGCCTTCGTTTGACATGCTTAGCGCTATAGGAATTCACGCATCCACCTCCATCGTGTTATTCGTGAGGTCATGTTAAAACATCGTGATTGCGTTAAGGGTTTGATTATTAGTATTGCATGCCTTGATATGGCTCTTGTATAGATTTGGTTGCCATGAGGTTTTTAAAACTTTATTCGTATACGTATGTTATGCTTAAACTTGTGTACTCGCCTTTGCTTTTGCATTGACTTTATTTTAAAACATGTTACAGGTTGAAGGAGATAATGCTATGAAATCAAAATAGCAAGGACTTAGATACACACATTTTAGACGTTAGATTTATAAATGTTGTACCAAATTTTGTTATGTTTTATGAACTTATTGTATTGCTTCATGTTGTATTTGACAATGTTGTGAAATGAAATTTGGATTTAATTAAATATTGTCATTTATTAGCGTTGTGAGAAATGAGCAATCTCGTTTTCGTCTCATCCCGATGTTTCCGCCATCGGTTGGGGTGTGACAGATTGGTATCAGAGCCAATAATTATAGGGAATTAGGTAGAATTGCCATGCTTTTGACCTAGTCTATAGTTTAGCACCACATTCGACCATACGTGATTCGCATGCTAATTTCTTGAAACGTCTCTTATGTGTTAAATTCATGAAATGCTTTACGTGTTCATACTCGTTACATTATTTCAATCCTACGCCTTCCCTAATGCATTTTACTCGATTATACTAAACTCGAAAACACTCGTATTACACAAGTGATACGACTTCACCAAAATAGGCGTGATATCCACAATTTGGTGAACGACCCTCATTACGCTTATTCTTTATTTTTCACGAAGTTACACCATCAAGTTAGGAGTGACATCCACACCTTGATGGAAAACTTCTCATTCAAACTCTAGTGGACTCTCGTCAAAGTGTCGAAATTAATTGTGACCCAAAGAGTGCCAACCACACTTAGGGTACGAAATCGTCAAGTTAGGGGTGAAACCCGCACCTTGACGATTAAGTTCCATTCCCCGATTTTCAATCTCGCCAAAGTTTCGATTTTTCAATCGATTAGAGACGTGTAGTAACTGGAAGGGTAAAATGTCGTTAATCGCTTCTCGACGAGAGCGTTTTACCTATAGGCCAAAGCACGTTTCTCTAATTCGAAAGGATCTTTGATTCACTTTGGAATAGTCGACGTTTCTCTACCCGAAACAGTCAGATGTTTTCTGAGACTCTCTTTTATACCATTTCAATTTATACATGACTTTTTATATACTTTTTACCATTCCTTTCAAATTTCCAATTTATTTTAAGGTTTTACGCAATTCATATTAAACCTTTTCATCCACTTATACATTATTTGCATACATGATTTCAAAACGTCATCAACTAGATTTATATTGCTCGAAAAGTCCGAAATGGAGACCGTCGTCGAGATAGGAGTGAATTCCTTACCTAGACGATCAAACTCCGTTTCCTTCCTTCCTTAAAACGACCTCACCAACGGATTAGGGGTGATTCCCATACCTCGGTGATCGTTACCAACCCTCCTTCTTGGAGACTTTATTACACAAACCACATGTTTAAATTGTATACCTAAATCTTTTATCATATTGTCAAAATTCTTACTTAGACGAATTTCAAAACGTACTATTTTATCAAACGTATTTCCCATCCTGTAATCTATTTCATATAAATCACATACGCATACACTTGGTCACCACATGAAACGTTTTGTTTCACGATTTTCAAAGCTCGACAGAATGCTACCTACCAACTTAATCGGTCCAAGGAATAACTTTCCCACAAATCTTATGTTTAACATAATCACTAAAACATGCTCACCCGATAACTTCACTTAAGAGCTTTCATTTGTAAACAAAAGCCAAACCAATATCTTATAGACATTATGGGATCGTTTTACTAAGGGTATGTTGGGATTGTTATTTTTTATTTATCTATTTATTTAATTTATTTATTATTTATTTTTTTTTACCAAATTCCTTTGATTATTGTGTTTTTTTAAGCGCAAAAAAAATTATTTTAGTGTTTGGTAAGTATAATAATAAAAAAAACTGATTTCTTTCGTTTTGTAGAGATCGAAGCTTATTTATTTATTATTTTATATATATATATATGTATATATATATATATATTTATCAAACACTCAAATAGTTGATTATCTGGTTATTGGGATATCAAACAACATAATCAAATCCAAACGCTATCTTTCTGCAGCACGTTTTGTTACAGCTAATTATCTGATTCTGATTATTCAAAATGCATAAACTATTTTCAAAACTCAACCCAAACACCCTCTAAACCTCTTATCGCGATTAAGAAAACATTTTGCTAAACACCTTTCAACGATAATTAAATCCATTATCCCAGATTTCCTCTCAAGGGTCAGCGTTTCACAAGAACCACTGAATTTCAAATTTCTTATCTTGATGTAATATCCTTTGAAAAAATGCGAACCTTCTAATTTAAGACCTTGTCATACACCACCCAAAATGTCACCTCAATTTCAAAACACGTGGGCAAGAAAACATTACAAGGACCAACCACTTTCGACTTACTTAAATTCCCCTAAAACAGTGGTAGCACTCCCGTCCGTTACAAAATACGTAACGCATAATCAATAAGTACCTTATATTCTTTTATATTCACAAACTAGATCCTACATTCTAAGTCAAACTGAACCTATTTTAGAAACGATAACCTCAAAGTTTTGCTAAAAAAAATATACATGCATATCCTCATACATGGTTTTGTCAACTGTTGCATGACATTTTAATCGTATCATTCGTTTTACATACCCTGATTTCTCGACTATTTTATGTAAATAAATTCGTTGCATACAATTCATATCTTACGCACAATCATCGTCTTTTACACTTGTTGACGTTCATAATTATACACATATTCATGTTCATGAAAATACGTGTCATCATTCATGCTTATACTTATCATCACATTCATGCATATACGTCTTATATCCATGCTTATACTTATTTCCATACTTATGCTTGTACTCATACACATACCTATACTTGTACTCGTATTCATATTCGTGCCTATGCGCGAGCGAAACCCGAGGGATTCGCTTACGTGGGCCACAAGCTATTTGCACGCAAACATGACTACGCACTACATTCTTACACACACGCAAACTTATTTTCAGAGTTTATGTACACCTTTATTCATGCGCTGCTAGTACAAGCTATGCGGATCATGTGATGATCGGTATAATCGCGGGTGCACACGGGATTATAGCGATAAGCGCATGAGAACCATAGAGTGTACTACCGCGTATGGTAACACACGGAACGTAACATTTCATCGAGTAACGAAACGGTCGCAACGTGGTCAAAACATGGTGGATACGCCGCTGGTACTTCCTATACATAAGTGTTTTCACCATGCTGCCAAACTTTCGTAATACGTGCCATGAGAAATTCGATGATTTACAGACCATAATATGACCTAACACGCCAGCTTTAAACAACTCACAACTGCATTGCTAAGTGCGCGCTACCCGATTATCCACGACGAGTCTTAATCCCTAACGTAACGTTTCGTTTGTTCATATACATATGCCATCCTTACACGAGTATTCGTTTATCGAATCAATCGTCCGCTCTTATGCCTCCGTTACCCCTGTTAACCTTGTCTTTTTATACAACCTCGTTTACAATCAATCGTGTAAGCATTCAAACCCTAAATGCTTTCTTACTCTAAAGTTATCTCCCATTCTCGTTGAGGGCAACACACTTGATTGGCCGCTACCTCGATAACTAGCTTATTTTAAATACCTAACCTTCTCGTTTTCCATCATTAAGCAACTCTCTACAAAACCGAGATTTATTAACGCTCTTCAAAGTCGATAGAACTTTCTAACAACCTACGGTTCGACCACACTCACCATTAAACTGCATACCACTTCTTACGAGAGCTTTTCTGCTTAGATGACATATCATTTGAGTTATTCAATCTCGTTTAAACCACTCTCCTATACGCATACTTACATGTTTTACTTATGCCTGATGCCTCAATTCATTCTAGTCAAGCAACTTCTTGTTGCAACCCTAACTCCTCGTTGCTCTAAACTTCATGCTTTCTCTCACGTATCCAGAACTCCAAGTCTTGATCGTTAACCCTCATTCTTTAGCCAATTCCTTTCAAGTCTTTATCTGAAATAAATTTCGGGATGAAATTTCCTAAAGGAGGGGAGACTGTAACGCCTCGCTTTTTAGCTTTTCTTTAATAATAATAATAATAATAATAATAATAATAATAATAATAATAATAATAATAATAATACTAATACTAATAATAATAATAATAATAATACTAATACTAATACTAATACTAATAATAATAATAATAATAATAATAATAATAATAATCTTATGCATTTCGCGATGATGAGTTCAAAGACGGGTTTAAGAAACGTAAACCTGGCCGCTCAAAACTCTAAATGCTAGTTAACAGGCCCGGGCCCAATACGCAAGCCCACTTGAAACCCTAAATCCTATAACTACACCCAAACCCTCATCTCTTTCGTTTAGTCAAAACCCTAACTCACACAAACTCCTGGCCGCCTCCCTCCTCCCCTGCTTCCGGCGACCGGAGCCGGGTTTCCAACCGGCCTCTGGCGCTGACCTTTCTCTCCGGCGGACACTCCTTCTCTAGCTACGCACCACCTATCTCCCTCCTTCTCCTTCCTCCCGTAGACCCCACACATCCGAAACCCCCAACAACACCCCCTCTCCCTCTCCTGCCCAACGAAGACGACGGCGCCACCGCTCCGGCCGGCCGCTGTGCTGTGTCTCTCGCCTCTCCGTTTTCGCTCTCCTCTCCCTCTCTCTACGGGGTGTCGCCGGCCACCATTCGGGTGGCGCTCGACAGGATTGGCGACAGCAGCAACAGCAGGGACGGCAATAACAGCGGTGAAATTAGTTTAATGGCGGTTCAGTCGCGTTCTCAGTCTCGGTTCAGGTTAGGTTCGGTTCGGTTCGCATGATTCACCTCTTTGTTTCAGTTTCGGTTTCGGGTGTTATCTTGATAGGTTTCAATTCAAGATTGGATTGTCTTGTTGTTTCAGATCCGTTTCCGGGTCAGGGTTCAGTCAGAACAGCCGATCGACTCAGTTTTGGTCACCTGGTCAACTCAGTCAACTACTAGTCAACTGTCGGGTTAACTGCTCCGTCGCGAGATTTGGTATATTATTGACGCGTATATTGACATCATTGTTTCGTATTTCAACATTGTATTAATCTCGCAACCGAATCCTATGTAACTTGTAACAAATATATATATATATATATATATATATATATATATAGTATTGTTTATTGTTGCGTTTTGAAAACATTTAATCGACACTTTGGTGTTGTCGGGATCGTCCTAAAACAAGGGAAACTCTGCCCGTTTTTTCGTCAAAACAAATATATATAATTATCTTTTTCGCTTCCGTCTAAATATATAAATTACTTATCATGCTTTTCGTCCAAAAACGTATACCTGTATATTCATCCACTACGCCCTTTGTCAATATATATATATATATATATATATATATATATATATATATCTAGCTATTACTTTTTGACGGAATATATATATTTAGCTAGTACCCTCTCGACATATATATATATATATATCTAGCTATTACTTTTTGACGGAATATATATATTTAGCTAGTACCCTCTCGACAAAATGTAAATTTCTATTATTCTTTTCGTCAAAATATATATTTATGCTTATTAGTCAAAAACCAAAGGTAACGTATCAAATTCAAATAATTTTTATAACAATAATTATAACGGTAATTATGCTTATTTATCCTTTTCGACAAAACTCCTATAACACTTTCTACGAATTTAAATTTAGAATTGTTACGTAAACCATGTTATATAAATAAGTACGAACATCCAAACTCCAATTCAATTCCTCTGTTGTATTTTCGATTATTCATGCACATTCGTTTTCCATTTTTAAGGTGACCTCGGTGTCCCCTTTCTCCCACTCATCAACTCATCATGGAATTTCTAAAGAAGAATTAGCAATTCTGTGAGTACACTCGACCCACTTTTGTTTATATCACTTTTTGGGTGTAACATGTTTCCATATACAAAAATCACAAACACTTAAATTTTATAAAACGCACAAACAATCCTATACACATGGCTACTTGAATCGTATACTTGTTGCTTGTCTGGGATATTCGTTATGCTATGCTTTAGTCATTAACTATTTTTAGCCTTCGTTTGACATGCTTAGCGCTATAGGAATTCACGCATCCACCTCCATCGTGTTATTCGTGAGGTCATGTTAAAACATCGTGATTGCGTTAAGGGTTTGATTATTAGTATTGCATGCCTTGATATTGCTCTTGTATAGATTTGGTTGCCATGAGGATTGTTAAAACTTTATTCGTATACGTATGCTATGCTTAAACTTGTGTACTCGCCTTTGCTTTTGCATTGACTTTATTTTAAAACATGTTACAGGTTGAAGGAGATAATGCTATGAAATCAAAATAGCAAGGACTTAGATTCACACATTTTAGACGTTAGATTTATAAATGTTGTACCAAATTTTGTTATGTTTTATGAACTTATTGTATTACTTCATGTTGTATTTGACAATATTGTGAAATGAAATTTGGATTTAATTAAATATTGTCATTTATTAGCGTTGTTAGCAATGAGCAATCTCGTTTTCGTCTCATCCCGACATTTCCGCCATCGGTTGGGGTGTGACACATGTATCTTAGTACAACTTCATAATCACACCACATAATTAAACAAATGTTTGGTCCTTTTGTTTTCTTTTGTGAAAGGGTTTTCTTTCATTAGTTTTTAGCACTTTTAGTTTTGTATCTGTGATGAATTGCTTAATTACATAAAACTGAAAAGGAAGCAAGAGAACGGGTAGGGAGGGAATAGAGAGAGATAAGTAAAAAAGCACGATTTTAATAAATTAATAATTATATTTACAAAATTACTGAAATGCCCTTTTAGTTAAAAAAAACAATTTGGATGGAGTTAGAGGTGGAGAACATAATGAAGAAAACATAGCAAACTATTGAAGCAAAATTGTTATTTTTAAAGGATTTGGGCAAAACCGTTAAAACGACCAAACCACCGGGAGCAAAACAGAACTTTACTATAAAATTTATATCAAAACGTAGATAAAAATAAGCATATCACAAAACCATATTTGTTTTTAATAAAACATCATATAAGAAAAAACATAAATTTAAATTTATTAATGTCACATCACTTGATGAAAATATGAAAAAGTTAGATGTAAATAATAAAACCCTTTTCCAACATGTTTTGTTTTACAAATTAAAGATGTTTAAAGCAAAATCAAGAATTTGGGGGACCAATAGTGAATGTTGATACTTGACACATTAACACAAGACGACGAAAATGGCTACATAAACAATCTCGAAAGTTGTACCTCTTAACTAAGCATCTCTGTATTTTTGTAAATTTTAAATGTTAACTTAGTAAAAGTAAGTCAAATTTGTTATTAATGCAGTGTTTATTTTATTTGCTTCTGTTTTTCTGTAATTTCTTTAATGAAATATATATTTTTTTAATGACTTAACTACATCAAGTTTGTGTTCGGCTGGGTTTGAATCTTTAACCTTAAAAGTAGCAACATTTTAACTGCAATGACTTTGTCAATTAGACCTAACCCCCACTCAAATATACATCTTTCGGCGTACTTTTTTAACCATTGTGTCGTATATATGGATGCAGAATATAGAACTAATAATAAGTCGTTGAGAATTAAAGAAAAACTATGACATCTAACATCTTTATCTTGTACATTTTGTTTTTAAAAGCGTTACATAAAATGTATTATCGGTTGGTTCATTTAATCAACTAAACAATTTATACAAATATTTTATATGGTTTTTGTTGTCGTCTACTTAAAAATAATTTTAAATTAAAGGTGTCCGAAAACGATGTTCATTGTTTTACTAGGTTTGATCAAACCTTTCATTTAATATCCATTTGCCTCAATTTCTCTAAGGATATAATAAAAAATAAAACTTATGGTATTGATGATAGTTTTAGTGTTATCAATTATTTACAAGATATCAAAGAGGCTTATATGAAACTCTAATACGAGTTAAGATATATGGAAGACGAACGGGTATAAATTAATACAATTCAGACTTAACGAGTAACATGACTCAAATGGTTTGGTTAAGTCATCTTTTGTATAAACCGAACATATGTTCACCGGTTTAGATGTTTGTTAGCTCAAGAGATTGTGAGCTTAAGTCAATTTCACTAAGGTGTCTTTAAGGATCAGATCAATCAATCATTTACGTATGATAAACAAGCAATGATCAAACATTGATGCTTAAAGCTTATGGCACTTCAATTATATTTTTTCATGACTTTTGTGCATGACTAACTAATTTCAACCGAAATGAAAGCACACCAATATTTTTATGATAAGACAACATAACCACCTTTTATGCAAAGATGGCAACATCTCATGAAAAGACATGTTTTATATTTTGATCACGATTTCATCGATCCAATTACATTCAGACACTTACAAATTTCCAGGGTTGTGTCGTATACACCCGGGGAGGTGAGCTTGCAGGACAGAGGAGCGGGGGAACATCACACCGCTTCCCCTTCCCTATGAAATGTCCGGCCCCGGGGTGAGCTCTCAACCTCCCCGTTCCATTTCTCCTCTCTCTCCTCTTTGTTTAATTTAAAATAGTATAAAAAGGATGCATATCAGAGATGCGTATAACGTAAGTTCAGGGACAGAGGTGAGAGATGGAGGAAATGGTGATGTGACGTTAAGACGACGATCAAGGAAGAATATAACGCATAGCCTAATAAATATTTCTTTTCAAAACTAAACTTTTTTTTAAATCAGATTTTGTGTAACTTGAGTCTTATGAAAAGTGTAATTAACACAATCAAAGTTTTATTTAAACTTTAATCAGTTATAAATAACAAAAACAACATTATGCTGTATTATTTATTTCAATATATGTATCGAGTCTAATTCAGACCGGCCCCCAACTTCAAGGTCCAACTCTTTAATTAGTTATGTAGTTATGTTCTATTTTATTAATTAGTTATTTAGTTATGTTCTATTTTATTAAATATTTATTTATCAGTAAAAAATATAATTATGAAAATATAATTTATTTATTTATCAGTAAAAAATATAATCATGAAAATACAATTTATTTATTTATTTTTGAACAGAAACACAATTTAATGGGTAAGAGCTACTTTCAATGTTGTATATGCAGCTCATAATTTATTTCATTGTATAGGGAAGAAAAAAAAGTTTTGCACTACACATTTTTCTCTATTATTCATGTCACATTTATTTATCTTTTATATGAGAAAATCAAGATAATATTAACAACCCAACCTCCAAATATTTTTTATATCTATAACTTGAAAAATTTCATTGGAGTTATTCACTATATATTTGTCCTTACATTTAATGTGGTAATAAATATATTTGATCGTATTAAATACAATAAAACCAAATTAGAAATACATAGTTTTCTTTTTCATTAACAACTCTATAAAAAGATGCGTGTTACATTTATGTTAGGACTATTTTTATATTTCAAGAATTACTTTGCAAAGGGATTTTAATACTAATTTGGTGATACTAGCATACTAACTACTAACCTGGTTAACGACATCTTAACCGTACGTCATTTAAAAAAAAGAACTACTTTGTAAGAAAAGTAATTTGGATATTTTCTAGGTAGTAGGTAAAGACTACTAGAAAATAGACTTTTACTAACAAATAATACAAAATCATAAATACAGAAAAAGAATTTTTTTTAGTCTACATAGTGACTATTATGTTGTTGATCCGTCAGTGACGCGTCATTAGTAATCCTTCAGTAAAACCCATCGGTGTTCCGTCAATGCCTATTATGTCGGTGATTTGTCAGTAAATTGATCTACGGTGATCAATTGTTGATCTACCAAAAGTGGTTACAGTTTACACATGTCCGATTTTCTCATATAGCATCCACAACATCATATTTTGTACACAATCAATTTAATGCTTTCGTATTAATATATCATATGCTACATTAAACGATTCCTATATTAATAGGTGGAATTAAACCTAATTGACAAAATTAAGGAACCATACTTCCATTCTATACAAGAGTAGAAAGATTGAGAACTGGAACAAAAGTTTGAGAATGAAAATGGATGGCAAGAAGAAGATGACGATGATGTTCTTGATCATGATGATGGTCATGGGGATGGTGGTAGGGCAGGGTGGTACCGGTACTGGTAGGGCGGCGTACTGGTACGGGTGGTACTGGCGGTGCTGGTACCGTTCCCAATCCTATTCCTTTCACTACTTGCTATACTAGGTGCATGTTTTTTTGTATGATTGAACCCCAAAATGCTTGCTCATGTACCTCCACATGCCTCAAAAAATGTCTTGACACACCACCAACAACAATGGCTATGGATATGGATGAACATGGGCAAAATCTTGGCTATTGCAAACTTGGTTGTGCTACTTCTTTGTGTTCTAACATTGGCAAGCAACATGATCCGGGTATGTACTCGTTCTTGTGTTTGTTTGTGACTTAATAACGTATGATCTTTGAAAAAGATGAAATTGGGATTTAAAATTTACTATGGTTCTTTTTTCCGTTTAATGTGGTGATGCAGGGATGTAAATGTTACATAAGAGGATCAACTAAACAAATGAAAATGTTTATATTATTGTTGCTTTGTGTTCGTTTGTGAAAGGTGCATGAACACAAAGGCGACACATTTAAGAATTTATATTTGTTTTAATTTCTGAATTTTGTTTTATATGTTTTTTTTTTTCAGAGGGAGAAAGTATGGGGAAGTGTGTGGATTCTTGTTCTAACAAGTGCACCATGAGCTATTAATGGTCACCTCAATTTGAAGATCCTCATTTTCTATGAATAGATTGTGATGGTTAATTTTGAGCTTATTGACTATGTAATAAACCATTACTTATTACAATAGTTTTAATCAGGATGATAGTTTTGAGTTCGGGTTTTAGAGTCAGAAATTTAAGTGAAAATACATCTTTTTAATATTTAATGTTTTTATTATTATTCTGATGAGTTTGTAATCGACACATTTTTGTCACTTTAACAGATATTTGTGATAACAAAGTCGATAAAACTATAAAAAAATATCATATAACAATTGTATTTGTTAAGATTTAAAAAAAAAGTCAAATTAACATATATAATAATATATATAATAATTTATCCCACATCCTTATAAAATAAAGACAACCATCAATTGTGGTAAGCATCTTTCAATTTCTTTTTTACTCAAAAGAAAAACACATGAATTATATATTTCTTATATGGCTATAATAAGATTCTGCCTATTCAAGAAAACACTAAATTTATTCCAACTTTAAAAGTTGTCATAAATGTTAGTTGGACTTGGGTTTACCGAAAACTCGTATGAATTTGACTTTATTTATTATTCTTTTTAACGACAAATTTAGATCTTAACGGATTCACTGGGGTATCATCGTGTCATTAGCGGAACTACCCGATCATATCCATCTCCACTAGGCAATAATATCTATACACCAATTCAGAAGGAAATCCAATAAATTTGAATATACCCATATGAGAATTAAACCCAGAAACATAATGGTCCTTGATCCTTATCTCACCTCTAAAATGTCATTAAATATAATATCATAGCAATTGACTTTTTTATTAAATAATAAAAATTGCTTGTACTTTTAAACCATCACATATAACACAAAAACATTTCGCTTTGCCTTAAAGATATAACTAAGCATGGCTCTCAACATGTTTGTTAACTAGCTAATTGAAACTCAATCAAATAGGGTTCGCCCGAGTCCAAATACTGAAATACAAGTTAAAAGGTAGATTGACCATTAGTTCACTAGAATATAATACAATATAAAGTTGCTTGATCATATGATTTTGAGTTAAATACTTGGTTGGTCCCTGTGGTTTGCAAAAATTGCAGACTTGATCCTAAGGGTTCACTAATTACACACTTGGTCCCAGTGGTTGTTATTTTTGCACTCGGATGGTCCTTATCACTAACATCTGTTAAATTTTTAGTTAAGTCTATGTTAAATGACTAAAATACCCTTATCATAAAAAACAAAAATAAAAAGAATTTAATCAAAACAATATACCCTACCATCAGTCAAACTCCACCCCTCATCTTCTTCCTCCTTTCACCACCCACCACCATCACCTTCAACCACCAGCACCTTCATCATCACCTTCAACACACCGCCTCCATCGCCACCGTAAACCCACCATCACCACCGTCACCTTCAACCCACCACCTCCGCCGTCACCTTCAACCCACCGCCTCTACCGTAAACCCACCACCCACCACCCACCACTGTCAGAATTCGAATCTGGGTTTGATGGAATAGTGAAGCTGAGCTATGCTGGATTGGAATCGGAATCTGATTCCAGGCAGGTTTATGTTAGCGACGAGTTTTAAGGTGAAGATGGAATCATGAATTACCATCCGATTAGCTTTGTCGCTAAAGGGTTGAACATGAATTATCTTCTGCAGCCGTTGTATGGTTTGAGAGATGAACCCTATATTGTTTACACAAATGGCAGAATATGATGAGTTAAATGGCAGAATATTGGATTTTTGAATCAATTTGGCAGATTATGTAGATTAACCCTTTCATTCGTTTGATTAAGTTGGAAATTTGTGTGCGATTTGACTACATTAGGATTTTAATTCTGTTTATGCTTTAGGATTGGTTGGTTGAAGGTGGAGGAGATGGTGGGTTGGTGTTGGAGTTGGAGATGGAGATGGGTTAGAGAGAGAGGTGGGGGAAAAGAAGATGAGGGGTGGGTCATTCCTTTTTTTTTAAATTGTTCAGGGATAATATAGTCATTTCACAAAGGTTTAACTGAAAAATTTAATAAAGGTTAGTGATAAGGACCATCGAGTGCAAAAATAACAACCACGGTGACGGAGTGTGTAATTAGTGAACCCTTAGGACCAAGTCTACAATTTTTGCAAACCACAGGGACCAACCAAGCATTTAACTCTATGATTTTTCAAGCACATCTTTGATCTGTTATTTCCTTTCATTGTACATTTGTATATTGATCATCGTTTCTTATCTGTTATTTTGTTTGATATTCAATTATTTAAGATTATATCATCTAAAAACACAAGTCCCCTCGTCTGACAGGCACGCTTACCAGAGTCAGCTCGACTCGTATAGCTTTCAACCCCAATTGAAATTAATCTTGACATGTCTATGAACACAAAACAATCCTTCTGATGAACACTTGCACGATGATAAACGTACATAACAGATTTTTCACATACGTCTTTGTATAACATAATCTCTAAAGAGCTCGCCAATGCAATTTTCCAGACCAAGGGTGACACGATGATCTTTTTAAAGCTTCTCATTATGTATTAACTTTTGTAGTAGGCTTAAAAGCATAATACTAAAAGTTTGAAAGCATGCCAAACAGTAGCCCTATAACCATTATAAGATATTTCTACAACCACAATAACAAGTGAAATTCAAGAAAAAAAACAAAAAAAAATATGTAGGTAAAAACATCACTACAAAGTGAACTAAAAACTCAAGACTAATAATAAACTGAAACCAAGTTTATATTTAACCTCAACTACACCACCCTCAAATTAGATGGTTCACTTCCTACATTTTCCATCCAGTGCTACCTAAAAAAAAAAAAACCGTTTATAAGTATATTGGTCGAAATTGGCAAAAGACCATAAACAATGATCAGATAGATAATACCAACAACGAAATTAAGAGAATTCAATTATTTACTAGCATTAAGCTTAGAAATTTCACACGCGCACACCTAATTGCATTTAAGCGGACGGCTTATCTGCACTATCCGGGCCCCACTCTTCATCAGCCTCATGACCATTAACAAGTACAGCACCATCTGAAGAATCGTTATCCTTAGCAGCATCTACCTCTTTGACTTCTTGACTCACCTCTTCTTCACGGTCTTGACCATCAACAAATTCTTCCTCCTTTTCACTGTGTTCTGCATCCTGTGTCGATATATGAAATTGTAATTAGATAACATAAGAAAAACCTTATCTAGGTTAGCAAAACATTAAGAAAGAAATGTACCTCATGGTCCAATTCACCATTTTCATGTGGTTCCTCATCATCCAACTGCATGTTTTTGAAAGTTTCGACTAACGTGACATGCGATTTATCAACGTGGTTCACATACTCCGCTGCAGGAGGGTAATGGCCCCTACAGAAAAATTGGACGAATGCAATTTTAATTTTCATTTAATATTACATGTATTCATCAACCGCAGCAAAACATGAGAAACTTAAATATATTACGGTTCACGAACATACTACCAGAAGACAATAGTTAACTATAAGTACATAACAATTATAAGTAACCTTGTTTCTGCAGCATGGGCTTCAACTTCGATTGCAAGGTGCCAGTCCTCAAACATATTTGGGTACTCATCGGGATCTGCTAAAGACTCTGCAGCCTTCTGGTTAACCTGCAGTTTAATCATGTTACACATCTCGCACAAGATTATTTACTTTTATATACGGTAGAAGTGGAATATAGTGGGAATGAAAAATGAAAGATAACCTTGTTAAGGTCTTTTCTCCAAAGGCAACTATTTCCGAAACCTTGCTTGGAAGATAAGACCGCGCCATCAAAGCAGCCTCGGGAATCCTATTGCTGTAAACGAGTAATTTCAGAAATGCCATTAGGCTTGTAAATGAACCGAACGAACACGAACAGAGGCATGTTCATGTTTGTTCATTTAACTTTAACCGAACACAAACATATAATCGAACACATTTTTTGTTCATTTTTGTTTATTAAGAAAATGGGCATGTTCATGTTTGTTTAAAACCTAAACGAACAGTTCACGAATGTAGGCGGACATAAACACACAAACTTAACAACACAATTGAACAAACATAAATGAGCACAATGAACATAATTGACTAAACATCAACAAACATAAAGTAACCTTTTATATAAAATTATTAGTGATTAATTACGAAAAATTAACATGGAAAACCCATTTTTATT
The DNA here is from genome assembly GCA_947069175.1 of Scalesia atractyloides. Lineage (NCBI taxonomy): Eukaryota > Viridiplantae > Streptophyta > Magnoliopsida > Asterales > Asteraceae > Scalesia > Scalesia atractyloides. The sequence goes on from CAMTDV010000014.1 coordinate 3,599,706, forward strand.
ACTAGAAAGCTAACTAATAATTTATTATATTCATATTATTATATTTATATAAGTAGTTATAGAAAGTTCCTTTTATGTTTAATATCTATAAAAAAATAACTACTTATGTATTTAAACTGAATCGAACATAGATGAACGAACACAAACAAATGTAAATAAACATAAATGAACAAACATAGACGGATATTCACGAACATAAATGAACGAACAAAACATGTGTTAATGGTCGTTCTTTAATTAAATGAACAAAAATTTGTGTTCATGTTCGTTGAATATATATGTAAAAAACATCAGGACTCACCTGTCAACCAATAACTGTAGGCAGTCTTCTAATTTACCCAACATAAACAAACAAGCAAATGCGACATTATTCTTTCCATTCTCTTTTGCAAGAGCTGCAAGCGTCGAAATTCCTTCAGCATCTCCTAAAGAAGAATAGAGTAGTAACAAAACACTCAAATCATTTGCATGTTTCAAACAATCCTCAGCCATGTTCAACTGCAATACGAGAGTTCTTGTCATCATGAACCAAATTTATATGATCTAAATATTTAACATCTTGACCAGAAATATGTTTCATTCACAAATGTAAGTTCATTTTGTATTCCACAATAACAAAAAAAATATATATATATATATACCAGTCCACTGGACATAGCCAGTTCACCCAACTGCTTCCATTTTGACTCGCTTTGAGCTACCAGCGCAATATCCTGTACACAATAAAACAAAAGTTATCATCATGATTACAAATGAACGGTATTTTTTTCTCTAAGCTGTCTAAACTAGTATTTCTTGACCTTTGCGATCTCTAGTTTACCAAGCTGAATGGATAGCTCAAATCTATAGTCGGGATCTGTAGAAACTTCCAACGCCTCTTCAATCATCCCTCGTGATTCCAGAAAACGAGCAACGCTGTAAAAGGAGCCATGCATTTATTAAGATTCAAAAACTATACGTACAAATAAAAGATTAAAAGAACAAGATATTTGAAGTCTTACCTATTATGATGTTCCTTTGGAATTGATGGCAAAAGTTCACTAGCGCGTTCAAGTTCTCCACGCATCACAAGTGTTTTGTACTCAATCAAAGTGAGAAGCAAAGTGTATCCAATGACACTAAAATGTAAATAATAAGCAAAACAAGGTAAGATAAATGATGCTTAATTCATTATTCACTGTATCTGCAACAATAATACTCACTTAAATTCTTTGTCGATGAGATAAACCCTGCTTTGATTAGCTAAATATCCTAGAAGATACATTGGTCGATCCAAATGGAACATTGTGGTTACCTGAAAAAAATCACGCCGTTTGATGATACATAATATTAAACAAACACAAGTAAAAAAGATTTTTCATGACATGTAATAACGATGGGCCCTACCTCGCCACCAACACAATAATTAAGCCTCCATGAAGAATTATTGTAGATAAAACAGTCCCCAACCCACAATCCGGTTCTAACTCTTTCGTTTACTTCATAGAGAAGTTCAAACGAATCATCAATACCTTGCTCATCTACGGTTTTTCCACCATCTAGATGTGCAGACACTACATCACGCTGCAAAATGATTTAAATCTACTACATCACGCTGCAAATGATTAATTACTACATCACGCTGCAAAATGATTTAAATCTACTACATCACCTTGCTCATCTACGGTTTTTCAAAAGAGTAAAATGCTATTTTCGTCCCCGAGGTTTGGCCAGTTTTCCGAATTTCGTCCAAAGGTTTGTTTTTCCGCATTTAGATCCAAAAGGTTTAAAATCTGCCATTTTCATCCGGCTACGTTAACACCATCCGTTTTTTTTCGTTAAGTCAGGGGTATTTTCATCTTTTTTGTTAACTTAAAGAGCAATTCGGGCTTTTTACACTTAAGGACTCGCTTGTACATTATGCTAAATGCTTGTACATAAAGTGAAAAAGATCGAATTGCCCTTTAAGTTAAAAAAAAAAACGAAAATACCCTGACTTAACGGAGAAAATGGAATGGAATTAACGCGCCGGATGAAAATGGCAAGATTTCAAACCTTTTGGATTCAGATGGGGAAAAACAAGCCTTTGGACAAAAGTCGGAAAAATGGCCAAACCTCAGGGACGAAAATAGCATTTTACTCTTCAAAAAATATCTACGGATAAAGTATACAAAATAAGCTGATTTTTATCTTACGTTGTACTTTAATATATAGAATGACGAATCACTGGCGATTGCCACAAGGTCGCCACTATCAGCCCAGTAAAGATTCTGAAGAAAAAAAAAACGAAAATTATGAAGTAGATCATAAACTGAAGCTAGCATGGTATGAATAATGATAATGAAGACTGAGAACTATTGTTTACTTTAACGTTGACATCAATCCGTTGAATCAATCTACACTCAGCCCAGTCATAGAAACATATGAAATCATTCGAGCACATAGCTAGCAAAGATCCTCCAAATATTCGTTCAACTGAAAACGTTGGCCGGATACTCTTCTTTTCCTAGTTAAATACATCGGAAACACGATTGTGATCGAGATTTGTAAATTACAGTTGCACTTTGCAGGTAATGTCTAATTAGAGATATTGTACGGACCTGAAAAGATTTGTTGAATATTTTAATCTTGGATGTACTTTCCCTAGCAGCATATTCACCGTCGGATGACCAGACGATCTCTAATGCAGAGCCGAAGGATCTATTTCTCCATGCCAAAGCTGTATATATGATGTATTCACCGTCACCGCATACAACCACAAACCTCCCATTCGGGTTGTGCTTTAAGCTCTGCACAAACGATCACAAACATGAACGACATGGTGAAAATTAGTGAAACTCAATTGATATGTTCGAAACTTACTTGAGGGTAGAGATCACATGTTCCGAGCTCCTTAACAGCCAAAGGCAGCCTCTCTCCATCAGAAACCTGAAAAATTAAAGAATTAGAAAATGTGCAGAAACATAGGAAAGAAGAAACAACAATTTTATTTTATTTGATCTTCAACAAGACAAGATGCGTGTGGGCCCTAACCTCATAATCAGCTCCAACACTCTTAATGTTAACAATCTGAATTTCATTATGTTTAGCCCATATAATTTTTCCACTATTGTCCATGCTAGCAACAGGCTCTTCACGCCCAATTTTCACCATTATCGTCCCTTCATCATATCCCATAACAATCCTGTAAACAGAAGTAATCAAACACAAACACATTGATTCTGATAAATGAAGCATCAAAAATATTCCGAGACGAACTTACCGCCGTGAACCTTTCATGCATCCAATAGCCCATACCCTTTCAAGCCCATAGTTTAGCGTGTTCTCAAGTCTGCAAAAAAATGTAAAGGTAAATGTTAAAAAAACGAACATTTTGGTTTTTTAATACATCGTCAGATACGGGATGTACCTGTAAGTGGTTGAATGCCATATACGTACGGTACCATCTTCCGAACCCGTCATTATAATCGGGAGCTCGGGATGGAAACAAACAGCAGATACATTGTGTGTATGACCTTCTAGAGTTTGTACACAGTTTTTCGTTTGATAATCCCATACCTGTTTTCAATTATTTACAACATTAGGCATATAATGTGTATACAAAAATCTATAAACATAACTGACCTTAGCAGTGTGATCATCGGATCCAGTAATAAGATAAGGTTTATCTCCACCGGTAAAATAATCGACACAATTCACTCCTTTGAGATGGGCATCCAGCGTGAAGTTAGGATCAGGTGAACCAAGATTCCAAATCTAAAATATAAAAGAAAATAGATGTTAACTGTAAACTGATCAGTATCAGTTACTAGCAATAACTAATGAGTGATTCTATGATTGTGAGATAACCTTTATAGTGCGATCGAGTGATGCACTTGCAAAAGTATTGTGTCTTTAGGATTAAAGGTGACTTGCATGACATAGTGAGAATGACCCTCGAAGATTTGAGTACAGAACCAATTTTTCTCCCAATCCCAAAGCTTTATAAGCATGTCATCAGATGATGACAATACATACGGTAGTGTAGGGTGAACCGCCACACACCGGATGTAATCAGTATGTGCTTCGTACACTTTGACTTTATCCATTGTGTTGTAGTTGTATACTCGGATAAACATATCATCTGCACCAGCAACAACCCACTGCTTGCGTGCTATGAACTTTGCTGATCTGACTGCAACATAAAATTCGGTTTCCCATGAGGCTACCACCATACATAATAAAATAATAAATATTAAAGCCCGATAGTAGACCTGGTAGCTCGGTAACCTCGAATGATTTTACCATAACCTGCAATTAAAAATGACAATGTATCTGTCAGTCACAGAGTGAATACAAAAGTGTATAGGTAATGCCTAGTTGCCTACAGATGTAAGAGAGAAGATTACTAATAAGGGAATATGAATGCAGAAGATAAATGCGAGTGTGCTTCCATTTATTGCCATACAAATAATCATTCATGCTCTTACAAAGTTTTCCTTGTGTGGTTGACTGATTTCACCCATAGTTGTTAAAAGCCATCGCCTCTTGCGCCTTGGCCCAATTTCCTAGCGAGGCGAGGCAATTGCGCCTTAACAAGGCAATTGCACCTTAAGTCAAGGCAATTGCGCTTTAATTCTCCATATGATTGTTCATGCGCAGATTCCGACCAAATTCTCTAAATTCCAGCAAGATCACAGCTAGATTTCAACTTTTATCTAATAAAACTAGTTTTCTACACTAATAAACTAGCATTTTATAACTTTTGTTACTAAATAGACGATATCAAATGTTATATAATAGCTTTAATTTATTTTATTTGAAGAATAGTATTAATTTTCTATTATACAAATATTATTTTTTTTCCTGCCCACGCTTTTTTTGCGCCTTGCGCCTAGGCCCAGGTGAGGCCAATGCGCCTTGGGTGCACCTAACGCCTTTAGTAACTATGGTTTCACCTTTAAAGTATTTGATGTTATTTGCTTTATGATATGAAAGGAACACTGCAGGTAGACCTAATTTCCTTATGTACACTTTGTTCATAATGTCATATAACATGATTATCTATAAATCAATCAAGGAGGAGGTAAAAAGCTTAACATCTTAACCCTTATGCAATGTTTATTTCCTTCTGGAAAACTATTACTTCAATTTAAACTTGTAAGTTTTGGCCTTGCCTGACGTTGGATGACAATCATTCTTGGTTGTTAGTCTATCAAAAATGATTAGTGTGGCAATTCAAAACACAACCAAATTCATATCAATACTTGTATTTGTGCATTTGCTTTTTACTGCCAGCAATTTAACCGCATGCCTATAAAATGCCTAATGTGACCCCATTTCCTATGCAAGACGATGGAACTAACCCCCTTCACAACAGGAAAAGACTAGCATTCTAGAAAGATAAAAACACCCTAAATTTTATGCTTTTCTGCTAAATCATTGAGTACTCCATAAGAAGAAAAATGCACATATGTTTACTTCAAATGTGCCAACTGTGTCCCATAAATGAATATTTGCTAAGCTAGTCTCATACCTGTGTCTGGTAATCCCATATGCAGACTGTCCCCGAATACAAACTTGCTAGAATCCTGTAAAAAACAAAAGCACCATTACAATTAATACAAGTAAACACGTAATTACTAGCCAATTATCGTCCCTGCGCCTTAGGCGATTGCAACTATTAGTTAAAGAGCTACAGATCAATGTATATCTACTTCATAAAACAACACCAGTAACCTAGATAAATTCAGTTGCAATGAGTAAGAGTATAGTTACCATGGCTCCGTCGGATGCAGATCCACCGATTTTACTCTTTCGGATCTTTGAACAGTTTCCTCTGCCAAAACCACTCATAATTAGTATAACTAACTAATATAACTAAGTACTTAAATAATTAATAACAAAAACAACAATGAGTCAATTCAATTCAAACAACAACAGTACCTTGATCTCCAATCTGAGAGGCTGCCACACAACACAAAACAAACACAAAATGAAGTATCAGTAACCACACCAGATCCAAAATTTCATTACAAATCTCAGCAAAACAGATAACAATAATGTGAATAGGTGATTGAACGAGTGATCAATTAAACGGAAGATCAAGCGGATCCGAATTAATTAAAATAACACGCGAATCAAGTGGAATTATGGACTCACCATTGTTAAGGAAGCGGTTTAATGGAGAAACAGATTGTTGATGTGATAACCCTAGGGTTCGAATAGAGGATCCGATCGGACGTCCCGAATCCGATTAGAGAGATTTGTTGAGTGGAGAGAGATGAAAATGGAGATCAAATCGCGTAATAGCGAATAAGGGAGAGTGAAATAGGGTGGGGTGTTCGATACAAAAGGAAGAGTGTATTTTTCTATTTTTTCATGGTCTTTTCTTCTAACTTAGTTGATTTTCGCCCGCGGGCGGGCGGGATTCAAGTGTCTGCAAAACGTGTGCCAGCAACGACAAACAGATACTAAATATCAAAATATAGATAAAAATGACGTAGTACGTAGTCACTTCCGTCCTAGAAAATGATTTTAAATGATTTAATATATAATAGTAGGACCCACACGTCCGACATGTTGGAAATTCGGTTGTCTAACACGTTAAAATATGGATGAGCTCGGTATCAGTAATGGCACCGAAAGTACCGATCCCAAAATTCATCGAAATCAGGTACCGACACCGAAAATGCCCGGTACGATATGGTAGGGATGAGCATGGTACCCGTTCGGTACCGAACCGATACTTAAAACGGGAAAAGTGGTATCCGTACCGGTACCACCGGTACCGAATACACCGGTTAGGTACTGGTACGTACCAGTATTTTACCCATAAATACCGGTTCCGGTACCGAAAACGGGGAAAATGGGAACCGGTACCGGTTCGGTACCCGTATGTACCGGTATTTGAGGGTAAAAACCGGTACTGTACCGGTACCAAAAATGTCAAAAAAACAGTACCGAATCGGTACCTAAATGTACCCGGTTTGGTAAATTCGGTATCGGTACAACTTTAGTACGGCACCCGATGCCATTCGCTCATCCCTAGGTGATGTTATTGTTATAATATTAAAATAATAAAACGAAAGAAAAAAAACACTAAAGTAAAAATGTATAAAAGAAAAAAAAAAAAAATTAAGACTAAAATTACTAAAGTGTCATCCTACTATCATAAGGTTATGGTAAATTCGGTATCGTACAACTTTAGTACCGCACCCGATACCATTCGCTCATCCCTAGATGATGTTATTGTTATAATATTAAAATAATAAAACGAAAGAAAAAAAACACTAAAGTAAAAATTGTATAAAAGAAAAAAAGAAAAAAAATTAAGATAAAATTACTAAAGTGTCATCCTACTATTCATAAGTTTGATTTTTAATATATGGATAATTTTAATATATGGATAATGTTTTACCGTTTTGATTGTATTTTACCTTCTTTTACAGATTTAATTTCAAATTTGAAGTTTTTTTTTACATCAGCTTTTCATTAATACAAGCCTCGCAAACAAACAGCTAGCTTCTCAAGTTATTTTAGTTGAAAATCGTAGTTAAAATATTAGAGCAGTAGGTTAAAACCTAGTGTATTACACGGGTTGAATAAATATATAATTATATATTAAGTAAAAAAATATATTTTAAAAAACTCGTGTATAATATATTTCACTAATAATAGATATAATGTAATCATTTAACATATATAATATATTTACTTTGTTTTTTAATTTATCATTATTAAGCTAGTTAAGAAAATAAGACAAAAAAATCAAATACAAATATCTTTAACGTACAAAACGTATGAACCGAAGGTTTTCCTGAAAAAAACCGCGGTGACATTTTTCGTAATTATATACAAATATCTTTAACGTACAAAACGTACGAACTGAAGGTTTTCCTAAAAAAACACGATGGCATTTTCGTATATAATTTTGATCTTGTAGTGTAATTTTGTATAGTATTATAATTACTCTACAAATGATATTGTATGGGTAATTTTAAATTGTATGTTGTTTGATAAACTTGTAGAGTGATTTTGATAATTATTCTACAAGATCATTTTACAAAATTACCCTACAATATTAAAATTACCCTACAACAGAGTAATTCTAAAAATTGCCCTACGAGTAAAATAATTATGAAAATTTCACCGCTTTTTTTTTAATTTTTTATGACATTCGTACGTTTTTTACGTTTAGCGTATTTGTATGCGAACTTAACTCAAGAAAATAAATAAAAGATAAGTGTGAAATTTATGATTTAATGTTATTACTTAATAGTGTAGAGTGACGTAAAAATTGCTACCTTTTTCCTTAGGGTGTGGTATACACGGTTGAGAAGTATATCATCAATATACGGTGTGATATATATATATAAAATACCTTATTAAGAGAACTATGATTACTATTATTTTAGTAATTTTGCCATACATACAGATTTTAAAACAACACGTACAAGTACCTCAAGCCATTTGAGAGGGGTTGAATATGAAGTTTTATCAAATTTTTAAGACGCTACCAACCTAGGAATTTCACCCCCGCTCTTCCTTCATTTTCCATCATCAGTTGAAGGAAGACTTGAAGCCTAATCTCCTTGTCACAATTAATTCCATACGATTCATATTCATCTTCAAGCAAATCAAAACGATTCATATTCATCTTCAATCAAATCAAAACGTATTGACCCATATCTTCTTTATTCCCAAGCACACAGATGACGAGACAGGAGAAAAGAGAGGAACCAGTTGTGACTTCCAGCTACCCCTGTCCGATGACCCTTATCCTCTAGGTTTTCGAATTTATGCTTTATTTTTTAATTAATTTCGTATATGTACTCATATTACCCTCTGTTTGCTGCTCTCCGCCCTCTTGATATCAAATATTGTTTTTTTTTTACTGATTTTTATTGAATCAATGCTCCCATTTTGTTGTGTATGTTGTAGGTAACTTGTAATGTGGTTTAATATATCGGCAGAGGTATGTTTTGATATGGTTTAATTGAATTTTTCTAGAGAGTAATTACCCAATTTCCCAAGATGGTGTTGTATTTTCGTTTTTTTTTTTGTGTGGAATAGTGAAATTTAGTGATCGGTTGGTTCACGTGATGGTGTGTATAAGTTTGTTATACTTTATCTTCTTTACAAAACACACACAACCCTATATAGAGAGACAGACCGAGTGAAAAGGGGAGTCCACCAACAGTTTTCCGGCGAACCCCTACGGTTCCAACTACAGCGGTGATGAAGAACCAGGCTGTGGCGACGATTCATGGTTTAGTTCTGGCAACCAGCTTCATATCTGTAAGTAAAGTTTGTATTTTTTTTTTTAAGTTGGGTTTTTGGTTGTGGGTCTAATGATTGTTATTTTAAAGTTTTTGTTCAACTAATTTGATCCAAACCTACAGTTGTTTGGTTTGTCGGTATGTTTGATTTTCCTATGCTTTTACGTTGGCTTTTGTTTTGTTTTAATGTTTAATTTTGTACTTCAACCGTCGGACCGCTACGTCACAGGTACATCGTTTAATTAAGGCTTTCAATGTGTATGTGTGTGCCATTGTGGTATCTCACCTCTGTTTAACCTATAAGCAGGAACTAACGGAAACAACGATGCTGATTTAGCAAGAACCAAGAGGTTCAACAAGGGCCGTTATGGTAATTAATTTTGATATTTTTGTGTAGTTATCTTTTAGAACGATACTAGCTTTTTTTCTTCGTAGCTTTTTTTCCCGGCTGGGGTTAGTTGTCGCGGGGGCGAGGGCGGTGGCCGACGACCAAAATATTATCAAGTTTTGCTAACGAACTATTACAGGGATGGTGGTAATTCTTGTTTTAGTTGATTTGATTTTATCGTCTAGGGCTTCAGTTCGTAGTCGGATAATATGTAGTTGTATGTGTTAATCGTTTTTTTGTTGTTTGTTGCAAAAAAATGTTTTTGAGTTTGAATTTGCTTAAATTTAGCGTTTACCTTGCTTGGTTTATATTTCTAATGTTTTAATAAAACACACATGGCTTCGCTTTTTTTACTTTTGAGAGTTACGGTCTTTATGAAGTTGAACAAGGTGGCAAGATATACCTATTGATAGCTTTGTTGGTTACAATTATGATTTTGGTTATTAATAGTGAGTATGTAGCTGAACAAGGTGACACAATCTATATACATATAATAAAGTAAATCAATGTGTGACACGTGTCATTCATTGAAGGCGTCTACTATTCAGTTTTCCCGTCTTCGTTTCATACTTATCTTATAGAAATTAATATTAATCTTATCCTACTTTGAATTCGAATAAAATCTTTATATTTTTCTAATAAAATATTATTCTCAAATTTAAATAATTAGTATAAGATGTTTTTTGGATAAACCAACTTATTTATCATGAAAACCAAACTTTGTACTAGAATATTATTTATTTTTATTTTCATATCGATTTAAATAAAAAAGCCAATACGAAGGTTAATTACCTATTATCATTTTAGCTACTTGTGAATTTATATTATCTACAATTTTATCACTTCTTAAACTTAACAACGATCAATAATTTCAGACTTTCCATGCTTGGCATGTGATGTTGAGAAAACCATCCATTATAATTGCATAATGAATATTATTGTATGTGTATATAAATATAAATATATATATACATATATATATGTATATATATATGGAATGACGAATTTCTTTTAATCCTTATAGTTTGTAGAATTTGAACTCAAGACCCCTTTCCTAAACTTAGGCGTTTAAAAGTTTTACCTTTATCTATAGACCCCCCCCCCCCCCCTCATTGGTTATTGTATATATTTAGTAGTCCCATACAATACACAGGGTTTTTTAAAAAGAAATAACTTCTTTATTGTTTAGTATACAAAATTACGTTTATTCAATCGTGTAATACACGGTGTTTTAAAAGCTATAACTTTTTTTATTATTTGGTATAAAATTAGATTTATTCAACCCGTACAATATACGGGGTTCTTAAAGATATAGCTTTTCAATTATCTAATATATAAAATTACATTTATTCAAACGGTGTTATACATGAAGTTTTTAAAAACATAATATTTTTATTATTTGGTATATAACTTTATATTTATTCAACCCGTACAATACACGAGTTTCTTAAATATATAATGTTTTTATTACTCAATATATAAAATTACATTTATTCAACACGTGTGATAAGGTTTTAAAGATATATTATTTTATTATTTAGTATAAAAAATTAAATTTATTCAACTCGTGTAATACACGGGGTTCTAACCTAGTTTACTTAATATGATAGTTAATTAACATTTAAGTGCTCTTTATGTTCAGCAACTAAGAGTTGAACTTACTTGATCGTTTTACGCAACCGTATTGGTTGCACGGGCTTCCATGGTGCGTCAACTATTGCTCAAGCTGGTGCGTCAACTATTCTTATGAAGGTTTTGAGGTTGCTCAAGCCGGTGGTCTTGCATGCCTTTCTTGCATGTCAAATTTCGGTACAAATCCAAGTGGAACGGGTTATGTAAATTGCGTTGTTGCTTTGTTGGATTGTCGTGGCTGGGGCTTACTTCTAGACCGAGGCGAGATGTGAAGAAGGTCATGTGTGATGGTCAACCAATCAGGTCTTTTAGCTTTAAATAGTGTAATAGCCTTTAATTAAGTTGAGCTGGGGTCTCTTTGAAAGCAGTCTCTCTATCCCATGGATAGAGGTAAGACTTGCCGACATCCCACCCTCCCCAGACCCTACTAATAGCTTAGCTATTGGTGGGATTTTACTGGGTATGATTGATTGATTGATAGTGTATTAGCCTTTAATTGTTTTATCTAATATTTATTATATATTTTCATACTAACTAATACATTATGTTTGATAGGTTGCTATCATTGTTATCTTAAAACGGGTTATGATGATGATAGTTAATGGTGATGATGGGTGAAGAGAGATAGGAGAAAGAAAAGAGTTTTATGGATTATTGCGTATAAATTAAATAGATTGGAGGTAAAAAAACATAGATATGTGCAAGGCAAATGTCATACTTAATTAGACAAATTAAACCAGGTTAGAGCCAAAGGACGTATAGTGTAATGAGTATTTCAAATATAGGATTGTGATTGTAATTATTGAAGTTGAATGACATCCATTGTAATTTGATACAGACGAAAAATGTGATTTACCTAAAAAAGAAAAAAGTAAACAAAAAGAAAGTAAAAAGTGTTTGAGTAGGACCCGATTTCCCTACGAGATCGGGACATGTTTGGGAATAGGGGTATTCATCGAATCGAATATCGAATTTTCGAATTATTCGAATAATTTTTATTTTTTCTTGAATTCGTATTCAATTCAATTCGATTAAAATCTACACAATTCGATTCGTATTCGAATAAAAAACTCAGTTCGTATTCGATTAAAAATTCGAATCGGAATCGAATTCGAATAAATTCGATTTGATCCAGATTCTTTTAAAACATGTAAAAAAACTATCAAAATGTAACATCAATTTTAAAGCATCTAAAGTACCATAAGTCTAAAATTCAAAATAAGAAGTCGGGAATAACCATTTCACATTATAAGTTAATATTTTTAAGGTTAGAAATCTATTGATAGATTTATTACTTAGGTTTTAGTTATGAGTTGATGATCGGTAATTTTAATACATGGAATAATTTATGAAATAATTTAGATTATAGCCCAATAAAAGTTATATTTGTATTATATATAAAAATAATAAATAAAAAATATATTTTTATTCGAATTTCGAATCGAATCGAATTAGAAGTTATAAATTCATATTCGATTTACTTGACTCGAATTGAATCGACTTCGAAATTTATAATCGAAATGAATGCTTGATAATCGAATCGAATTTCGAATTTTTCGAATTCTAAAACACCCCTATTTGAGATTGAGTTTGAAAACACATATAAACAAGGTTTTCACAACCGGATCGGACCGGCCGGTCGAACCAGTTGGACCGGAGATCGGTAAGGTTGGCGGTCCGGTTAGGCATGTTCAGGCTGTTTTACGAAAATCCGGGCGGTTAGAGCAGTCGGACGAGCGGACCATTTGGCCGGTGACCGCGGTTTGGCCGGAAATTGTTGCTAATGTCTGAAAATCAGATATGAATGAGGGGAAGAAGATGGATCTTAACATGTAGAGCTTGCATTTGAGGCACGACAACTAATCTAACTCCGATTGTCGAGTGACGCCGGCAACGAATTTGCCGGAAGTGCTTTGATTCCGGTGGAAGCTTTATGCCTTTATGCTTGAAGATGCCATTGAGTGTGAATATGGTGAAAATATATTTAGTGGTTTAAGGGTTCAAAATATTGGGAAATGGAGAAAAAAAAAACTTAATTACTGTCATCTAATTAATATTTTATATAATATGATATGAATGAAAAGAAGAGACAATTGAATAGGTAAACTGTACAAGCTTGGAAAATAGTTAAACTTTTAGTATTTGATCTTTTAATTAAATGGTTTTTTTATGTTTTTCTAGCCTTTTGTTCAAGTGTCGTTCGTTTATTTAAATTATCTACCTTATAATTTATTTTTATATTATTTAAATAACTTCTTAATAATTATAACATGCTTCGGTTCGTAAATCCGGTTCGACCGGTTCAACCGGTCCGACCAGTGAACCAGTAAAGTGGCCGGTTTCATGTCCGGTCCGGTTCTGAAGACATTGTATATAAGTTTCTGGAAAAATCAATTATACTGCCAAACACCTTGTGAATTTTTGGAAAGTCAAATAAAAGCAATCCCAAACACCCCCTAAACTAAACTACTTCCTCATTGCACTCGCACACACAGAAACGCCAAACCACCGTCGATTGATTCGACCTCCTTCCTGTGGATTTTTGATGATTCAAAGTAACTTGATTTTTCAACGGGATTTGAGATTTTGTTAACAAACCATCGATTGATTTGATTATATGAACATGATTTGAAATTTCATCAATCAACAGGGCCTGAACATGTATGTTTCATTCACGAACCAGAATGCCTATTTGCCTCGTCAAGTTTTTTATATATATCACTCACGCCACACGAGCATATACAACTTTGAGAAGCAGATTGCTTTTACAACTTTGAAAGCAGATTGCTTTGAATGATTTCAGTTCATCTAAAAACCTAATAACTCAATTACCACTATTTTTTTCTAGGAATTGATCGATTCTTTGATAAAAATCATTAGCATAGATTTGGAACTGTAAATTGTTTGTATTGATGATTTATATTTACTCACAGTCAGGTTTGCATAAATAGTATATGATAGGTCAAAGTTTAACCAAGAAAGTTTGTTGCTTTTTCGTGAAATTGAACATTTTTTACTTGTCATTTTACTTTGTTGATTCAGGTTATGGAGTTTCCCTTTTAAAAAATCAATAGTTTAACTGTATTCCACTCTTTATAGATTGATTTATACTTGTCTCTACAATGTGTAGTTAGTAGGAGTCCCATGTGGTCCCCTGTTGCTCACATGAATATGGAAACCCTAGAAGAAGAGCATCGATTGGCCAACAAGAAGGTGGAATAGGTTACTCCCAAGTGAAATTATCGAATGGATCCTGTTAAATCCATACTCAGATTCACATCCGTGTCTAATCATTGGCTCTCCTACATCTCCGATCCATCATTCACCAAACTCCACCGCATAGCTTTTTTCATTTCCGCTTTCGATTCTTCCACTCGCGAAAACTACTTTTTCTCTGCCACTGATGACGGGGAGCCCCTCACTCTTCTCATGACCCTCGATGACGGTTACATCTCAGAAGCCCAACATTTGAACGGGCTTGTATGTTTTACCTTCATCTATTTCTCTCATTCTCGCTTTCAGGCTGACGCTTTCGTTCTTAACCCTAGCACGCATAAGTTTTTTAAACTCCCTTACCCATATAGTTTGATGAATTACGCTAAAGAAACCTGCTACTATTTTGGGTTCGATGAGTCTAGAAATGAGCATAAGATCTTGATGATCAGGATCAGAAACTTAAGGGCTCGAACAGCCGATAGTATGTCTGATTATTCATGGAAAATGATTTACGTGGAGCCTCCTGTTGGTTTTACTTGGGATCGCTTGGGCAATGGCACCGAAGCTAGTGTTTGTGTGAATAATGTGGTATATATTGGAGTTGACCGAGGCAGAAACTCGTTTGATATTTTGGGGTTTGATTTTAGAAGAGAGAAGTTTTCAATGATCAGCACCCCCGAAGGTGTTGTCGTGCGCGGTTTTTATAGGCCTCACATCATAGAAATCAATGGCAGTATAGGAGTTGCCTGTTATAATTATTTGAAGGAAAGCAACGAAATGAATTTCTGGATATTACAAAATGGTGTTTGGGTAAGAGAAATCATTACATTCCCTGAGTCTTGGATCGAATTAGCTGGCCCCACTCTAGGGCCATTAGACGTTAATATGGACAAGATCATCTTTTACAAGAGCAAGGTGTCCGGAAGTGTGATGAGTATGCCTATATATGACAAAAAGTTTAGATGTTTTAAGTCAATGCAATTCAATCTCGAACATCAATTTCCATGCTCAAAAACTGTTAGGTTGAAGCAAATCAAGTTTTATGTTGAAAGCATGGTGTCTGTTACGAACACAACTCACAGCAGCCCACAGCCCAACTGGTTACCTCCATCAGAACCAAGATAACTCCAGCCTTGGGGGCCAAATATCTTACTGAATCTACATTGAAGCGCAAGTGTGGAGGCTTTGGTGTCTCCACATACCCCTGGGAAAATAAAGGCTAATGATTTATCCATGAGAAGAACGCAACATGATCCAACTCTTAAGATATATAGAGAAAAAGAAGACAAGGGGTGGAGCATCTCCACCGTTCTCAAGTAGAAACCTATAGTAACTTATAAGCTGTTAATGAACCGGTTTTAAGGACTCCCTTTCATGCTCTCCTATGGATAATAATAAAGCATCCTAATATGACAAACTACCTCGCGGTGTGAAAGTTTAGGAAACTAGGGTTTCTGATCTAACTCGGCTAGCAAACCGAGACATGTAAACCAGGGCGAACTTCTCACTAAAAATCTAACCTAGCAATCTAATCACTCAAGACTATCTGACATCCTCTCACCTTACGGGTTTCAAGATTGGTAGAACACTTAATCTTATCTAACTCTTAATCACAGTTCCTATTGTTTTTAACAAGCTAATGGATGATCTCGTGGAGCATCTTAGACGACAAGATTTATCCCACCTTGATACGACCGACGACTGATGTTCTAAAAGCGGGTTATCAAAACTAACTAATTCTAACCCTAATTTAGACACTCTAAGTTATAAATTTATAACTAAGATTCTCTAAACCTAAACCACACAAACGACAAGTATACCGATCAATGCGGAACAGCTTAAGTAAGTCTGAGTATCGAGCCCACGAGACTTTATTGACTACGATTTACTAGACTCGATTACTTAACTAATACTGACACGGCTTAACTGTTTTTATATTATGTGGTTCTAACAAACCTACTGAACTATCTGAAATAGCTAACATTGTCGCTAATCTAGTATAATAACATAATATAAATGGCTCTTGATCGTGATACATACATATATATGGTTAACATTCATCGTCACTAGGTTGCGACTTCATCATGAAGCGTTTCGTGAGCCTTAAGGATTAGGAAGAGCAGGTTGTTGACATTTATATCGAAAAACTTGGGGCAAGAATGTTTCTCTTGAAGGATTTCGTGAGCCTTAAAGATTGTTTGAGGATGACCAAAGTGATGTTTTTTGACCCTGATCTCAAAATTTTAGGCTGAGATAGTTAATCTGTGGATGAGTTGGGCATAGGGTCCTGGGGCTTTTGCAAAAATTAGGATTAAGACATATGTTTTAACCAAAATTGAGAGTCATACCAAGTATGCGAACCTCAAAAGAAGTGATGGTTCCATTGCACCATAGCTTCCGGTTTTTATTGAAGGTTTTGTTGTTAACGCGTTGGGTTATGCTCGGAATCAGCCGAAGGAACCACCCTTCTTAAGGGTTGATACGTGCATAGCACATTCTTATCCCGTTCTAGGTCAACTGGATCTCCATCGGGGTTTTTAAAGATATAACTTTTTTATCATTATTTTGTATATAAAATTACATTTATTTAACCCGTAGAATTATGTGTTTCTTAAATATATAACATTTTTATTATTGAATGTATAAAATTACATTTATTCAACTTGTGTAATAAACAAGGTTTTTAAGGATATATTATTTTATTATTGAGCTGATATACACTAAATTATACATGTTTTAGTCCCCTAATTTACTCCCGTTTTATGCGTTTTTTGACTATAAATTAGATGTTTAGATACTTAATCGTATACTTTTGGGTTTTCATGTCTTAAACGGAATGCGAAAGACAAAGATTGGAGAAAACGAGAAGTTTCCGGGCATTTTTGATGAAAACTGCAAAATCTGCTGAAGAAACAAGCCATGCACGGCCGTGCATCTGAACTGCATCCCGTGCAGATCAACTTTCTCGACTGAACCAGCATTGCAATCAACTTCTCACTCACGCACACCCGTGCGTCTCATACCCATCTCCATGCACATCAAGTTTCTCGGAAGCATTGGCCGTGTGACCATGAGTGCACGTCTTTTCTCGGATCAACACGGTCATGCACTTGATCCGCATGGTCGTGCGCGCGTTCAGGCTTTCCCGCCCAGTCTCCCACTTGCTTAGCCATACCTGCAGCTGACGTCATGACAAGACATGAATAGTGCACGGGCGTGCACTTTATGCGCACGACTGTGCGCTTTGAAAACCTCTATAAAACAGAGCAGACACATTCTGCTCAGAAACTGGATATTTTTGCAACCTTCTGAGTGATTTTGGGGCTCCCGGAAACAAAGTTTGGGTCGAATTCAAGCCTCCTAGTTGCAAAGAAGCCTATCTATCATCCATTCCATCTAATCCTTTCTTGCTTGTGGTTTGAATCCTTGTTCTTTCCATGATTTTGGGTGTATTTTAAGCACTGTTTAGATGTATTATGTATTATTGTAGCCCTTGGCAAAAACACTAGTTTACTTGTCTTAGGTACAACCATTAGTATGTTGATTTTGTTTGTATGACACTTTGGCACATTTCATGTTTAAATCTTGATGATCATATGGCAAACATGTTTAAATCTTGGATGATTAATGAATGCTTAGTTGAGATATGTTGAAAAACCTCTGATTAAGCACTTGTTAGTAAGCTATTAACTTGTTAGTATGTTTACACCATGAAACTAGAAATGGGCTTTTACCGGTAAATCAGTGACAACGGTTTAGTATCTCTTTATCCGCTCGTGTCCATGGATCGACATAACTTGGGAGCACCTGCAGTAGCGGAAGAGAGGAGGAATATGGCACTTTATTTGTATTTTATTTTATTTATT
This sequence comes from Scalesia atractyloides, assembly GCA_947069175.1. NCBI lineage: Eukaryota > Viridiplantae > Streptophyta > Magnoliopsida > Asterales > Asteraceae > Scalesia > Scalesia atractyloides. The sequence goes on from CAMTDV010000014.1 coordinate 3,618,047, forward strand.
GATGTGCTAAAAAGTAGTTTAATAAAAGTAACTAAATTAACATAATTCTAGACTCTAAATAATACTCTAGACTCACTAAGACACACTAAACTACTAATTAGCAAGTGTATCGATCGACTCTAGTATAGTTAAAGTAAGTCCGGATATCGAATCCACAAGACTCTATCGAACTACGCTAATGACTCTATCTAGACTACCACTGACACGAACATAACTATTTTTTTATTTGATTGGGGGGGGGGGGGTTCTAAAAATCCTAAGAATGCAATTAAATTAAATTAACTAACTAGGTTAACTAACACGAATTACTTTGGATTTTACACAGATGGTGAAGACACTACCTAGACTGGAATCCTGATTTGCTTTTGGTAATGGATTTTATTAGGATATTGATTATTACGGAACCGGGACTTATAATTCCAAACCTTTCTAGTTACCAACTAAGACTCCTAACCCTTCTCAAGGGCACGTTAGGGCACCCTAGAGGCTGTTATGCACACCGTTAATTAGACTCTCTCACAGACCTCTAATGGATTTATGAAAGTACCCTACAAGACTCACTCCTCACAGGATCTAAATGAAGGGTAAATTGGGTTCTCGACTAGACTTGTTAGACAGCAACCACAGGTTTACTTCTTATGAAGCTCCCACCTTACGGTTTAATCACTTAGACCTAACAATAATCTCGCACCTCACAGCTATTGAGAATTAGTAGAACACTTAACTTACTTGATTACCGAATATTACTTCTAAGGTCTATTAGCTAATTCAAGCCTAAAGATTAAAGATTTCTTATGTGATATAGACACTCACTAAAATCTAAAACCTAGCACGACTCTATTATGTGATAAAGACCGTCACCAAGAATTGTGTAAAGCAATAAACAACTTTCAAACAATATTAAGCATGCATATACATCTAGTCAATAATCAAATCGCTACAATTCACAAATAATAAATATTAGCTATCCCTTCTAAAAATCCAAACTTTAGCAAATCATTCATCCAATCTAGGTAGTACAAAATTTAGCCAAGAACCATAGTCAAGAAAAAGAAACAAGTCTCAAACAAAAATAATCATAGTGATGAGCTCGAATAACATAAAGTTTATCAAACTAATGAATTAATTAATTGCAAACCCGGACTCGTATCTTGATCTCTAACTTGAATCTTGAACCAAAAATTGCTCCCGTCCTTCGTTCGTCCGTCCGTCTGATGTGCTAAGTCTACGCTGCTCCTCCCAGCCGTATGGCAGCCTCCACAGTTTTGTTTTATATCGTGCGGCCTCCTCTGACTTCTGATGTCAATCCCCTTCGTATGGTATCACATTCAAACTAAAATACACCTTCCCCCAAGATAGGCCTCCATTGGCGTATCATAAACAACAGGCCCAAAAGGGCTCATGAGTCTTTATCCGGCCCAAAACAAAAGAAAGGCAATGGTATTTTATGGTAGATTCATTGTATCATGTCATATGCCCACAATCACAAATTAAATGGCAGCCAACGTAAACATAATCTTGGTCGACCTACGTCCTTTTTGCAATTTTGTCATGACTTTCAACATTAATTCAACTTTCAACTTTTATTCACTTACGGTCCCTTGACTTTTATAAGCTATTTTTAATAACATTTCTTTTATTGCAATTCAGTCCTTCGAGCTTATAAAATAGAGATAGTGCGCCCCCTCAAGAAAAATAGCGGCAATTTTAATTCGGTCACTGACGCTCTACTCTGCCCAACTAGCTGATTATTTCCTTATTACTCGTTTTCACTTCATTTGCACCAGGACGCAAAAATAAAAAGAATATAAAACAACACTAAAAGCTAAAAAGAATAAACAAAAACTAATAAAAAACTATACAATTTACACGGAACAAATATATGTATTTACCCCACATCATTTATACACTTGATATTTTTCTAAGTAACTTTCTCAAGTCCGGGTCGCACCCGGGTGATATTCGAGATTAAGTTTATGATATTCATTATAGATTAATCATTAATAATATTAAGTAATATAAATAAGGAATCGATAAGTTTATAAGTCTACTACTCTGCTTACACGTTCATAGCCAAGGATTAAGTTTATAAAAAGTTTATAACTTTTCTTATAGCAAAGACATTTAATGTCATACTTTTTGTATGATTTTGTATGTATTAATCATAAATAACTTTATATGTCCCCCTCAAATAAGAGCTAAATGACTTTCTTAGTAGTATCAAATTTCTAGCGTGAACAAGTAATTAAGATTATTGAAATTAACTTTATTTATGTTTTATAAATTATTAGTTTAGATTATTTATGTTCTATGAACGGGTCATAAAGCAGTTGTTAATTTTGAGTCTCGATGGCAGTCATTTGGGGCTTGAAAAGTACGATTTTGTACTCGGGAATGTCATCAATGTTGTGGTTAGCCAAGTAATGTTTGGTTTAGAGATGGAGGCGTACAACTGATCCGTGATATCCTGGGTAACGTTAAAACGTTAACCGTGCTATGGTGATCAAACAAGATTTCCACAAGTTTTGACCAACTTTTTGCTGACTATACTAAAATAATGAACCTTGGAAATCCAACTAGGGCGACTATGTTGTTTTATGAAATAACCAAGTTTTGATTTTTTACAGGTGAGTTGAATTAACTGCTTTTTTGCAGCAGATAATAAGAAGGAATACTGCACTCAACATCACCCTGATAAGGCAACCCAACTTAGAAGGGTAATGCCCATATGTGATAAAAGTTGTATATGGTTTTCTAAAAATAAAATATACAAGCGTAAACCGGTTGATGTTTACAACTTTGATGGAGATTCAAGTATGTCTAATTCTACTACTCAGAGTAACGTCAAGGATGTGGAGGATGTTAGCAACAAAGAGATTAAGCTTCCTATCTCAAAGAATGGAAAATAGTTGATATGTATTTTTGTATCTTCAACTTCTTTTTTTTTTGGTTATTTATTTTTGTTGGTGTTATTGTTTAACGTTTTTCTTCTTTGGATATCGATGAATTAACTCTTTTTCAATACAAATTGTTTGTTTTCTTACATCAACTTTAACATTTAGGTTATCAAGCCATGTTGATGTTAATAAACTATGTTCAATATTTGTTTCTTACAAATTGGTTTATAGGTGCCCCTTACAAACCTCCATATACTCAACGTTTGTGAATAAAATTCGAATTAAAAACCTAATCCAAAATGAGATGTCATAAAAAGTCGTGAGTTATAGTTTCGTTATTATCGTCTTTCGTTGAAATTATCTCATCTACAAATGTCAAAATTCAAAAAATAACAAAAATCAATAAAACATTTATAAAAACATATTTTTATGTCATTTTGTGACATAAATCTATTAATTAACAACTTTTGTAGGGGTCAGTGGACCCCAAACGAATTTTTTCCAAATCATATGAAATCTTAAAGAACTTTCAAATTGAAGAGATATTATATGAAGCACCAATAACTGCATTTCGAATAGGTAACAAACATGACAGAACTTATTAAGTCGTATAATGCATTATGCATTATTTATTATGTAATCTGAATAGGAGTTCAAAGACAAGAACAAATGGGGACAATCTTGGTGGAAAATTTGAGATCTAAAGATAGCCAAGTTAATAGTATCTAGCAAAGATAATTATGGTGCTTAACAATCGTGTCCATCTTTTATCGAGAGTCCGATATAATATTTTATACGTATATGTATTTTTATTGTATTTTCACTTTGCTATGATGATATTTCTCTTCTGTAAGTATACATTTTAGTTTGGAATAACCATATGAAAACAATTATAAAACAAAATAAGGTTTCAAACCATGTCTTTTTATTATATTTAATGACAATTTGATTAATATAAAGTAATTTTTCTTGTCCGGGAAGTTCCCGGGTTATAACCTAGTATATGAGCAAAGGGAGTCTAGCATCTCATTTGTATGATAAGTGGTCATCCAACTTTCCAAGAGTTTGCAAGAAATACAACATAGAGCCCCGGGCTCCTGAATGTTATTTCTACCAGAAAATTAACTTCCTTAAAGATAAAAGCCTTGTGTTAAAAGTTCACTGCTCAACTTTCTTTCTGAATTTTATTTGAATTTAGGAAAATCCCCTTGTTTGGTCAAATGTCCAGGTTCAGTTCTAGTCCATTTGACTAACTCAGTGGTTGTTGTTGGGTTAATAGGATATTTTGAGCTCGTGGGGAGCCTTAACCATGGAGAGATAAGGACGGACTTGTTGATAATTGTTTTATTTTTTCTGAACTACCAATGCACAGGAAATCTCAGTTTCATTGAGTGCCATGAGTTTTGAGTCTATTTGGGTTTTGGGATACAAGGGTCGGGTTCTGGATGTTCGGTGGTGGGAAGTTTGGCTAAAAGGCTTTGTAATCTTGCTCTAATTAAAAGGACTGCTACACCCAAAATACTTAACGAAATTTAAAACTTGAATTTGGGTTATAATGAAAGTCTAATGAATATTTCTGCCTTCAAAGTAACAACTGGAGATGCAAAATGTTCAACTGTCTCTAACCCCGTAGTCGAAGGTAATTTCTAGGATGGGATGCCCAAATATCAGGCAGGGTCAACAACTCAGGTACACAATTTGTTCTATACTAATTACTTTGTCCCACTAACAGCAGTCATAGCTAATTATTACCTACCCAACTCAAAAATCACACTGGAGTATAGCAAACACTAGCTTTTGTGGAAACAAAATTACGAGAAACAATTAGCCGAGCTATTGAGCTTCTCCCGTTGAAGCTGGTAGCTATCAAGAAGTCGTTTCTACTTACCGACGTGCCCTGCTCACTCAATGGAACCTTGACAATGACAGTTGTGCATGAATCCAAAACAATTTTGTTGTGTTTTTGTTGTATAGCGGAGTCCAAGTGGGCCCACATGCTACCTCTAGACAAAATCCAAGGTACATACGTTCCAAAAAAACAGTTTGGAAGAAGCTATTCTTCTTATAATGATCTTATTCTTTCTTGGGAAGGCGAAATGGGACCCGGCTGTTGTAGAACACCTCACATTTGCTCTGTCTATTTGCAGCCAAACTTTTGTTTTAGCTAACCAACTTGAAGAGGCGATTTCTGGCATCATGTTGATCTTTGGAAAACTTCGGCGTCTTGTTGTAACATGATATCAAAGAAAAGCCGCACTTAATTTGTTGAAGAGAGCATTTCATAAACATGAAAAACCAGATGATCTAACGCCATTATTGTTAGCTGCTAGAATATGCAGTGAAGATGGGTTTCCTACTACACAAGGAATCGAGTATGCTCAAAGAGCGTTAGATAATTTTAAAAACAGAAACAAACATTTGAACATTCATGTCTTCAGTCAGAAGCATTGAAATCACTAGAAGAAGCCATTGAGCTAGAGCCTGAAAACTCGGAACTGGTATTTGGGCTTGCAATTCCATACGCGACGCATATGAATTTAAATAATTCTTTAAGTGGTGGATTGACTGGTGGATCCATGTTATGTGGTTGGAAACTGCTTGGTGTGATTTTATCTGCACAACAACAGTTTCAAGAGGCTGAGGTGGTTATCAATGCTGCTTTAGATAAAACTGCAAAGTGGGATCAAGGACCGCTTTTGAGATTAGAAGCAAAACTGAGAATTGCAGAGTTCAGTCATTTGGATGCAATTGAAACTCACTGACATTTACTTGCATTGATACAAGCACAAAAGAAATCTGTTGGGCCACTACAAACTACACACCAGGTTAGCTTTGGTCAGTTGGTCAAACAGATTAAAACATAGAATTGTGTTCTGCAATGATTTGATCCTGTATATTAATACACTAAACCAGTCGAGCTTAAGTTTAGAGAAAAAGTGGCTCATTTGCTTTATGAATATGTACATGCTCACTTGCTTTATGTGTTTAAATATGGTTTGAATTTTATACACAAAACTCGAAACAAGTCGAGCTTAAGTTTAGAGAAAAAGTGGCTCATAGATTACCCGTACAGTATTCGCACTCGTACTATATTGGCACTCGTACCGATTTTACCTATTTATTACCCGTACAAGTGCTCAAAAAATAATAATAAAGTGGACCAAGGATGGTACCGTACCAAAATACTAGTACCATTACCTGTACCCTTACCGGTACCATACCGATATATTAGGTACGGTTTTCAGTGTTCAGTTTTGTGCTGATTCGGTAATGATTTTCAGTATCGGTACGGGTACGAATACAGATACTGTACCGATCTGATCCCTAGTGGTGATGAGTGTGACAAGACATAAAGCTTACCATACGATTCATTATCTTAAAGAATTTACATTTTAAACGACTCCTAAAAAATTACTATTGTATCAAATGCATCTTTATATATATATAGAGTCACACCAACATCAATCGTTCCGTCAGTGGCGGATCTAGTAATTTATTCCGGTGTGTTCACTGTTTTTGGATGCTCCGAGTCCATAAAACCGGACATAAAATTTTCTGAGTCGGTTCGAGTTGGGTAAGGTCGCAAGATTGGTCACATAATAAAAATACGATACAATAACAATATGACACCATCATTAGAATTTTAAAACCACATAATATAAATACAATGGTCTATATAAATTAGAAAAAAACACCTATAGTTGTTCCCTACGAGTTTTCATCTTTTGATTTAGGCATTTAATCACAAAACTAAAAATTAATAACTTACAAACCTGAACCGGAGGTTGGTAATGTTATACTACTTTTTTTCATCTTCGTTACTTAAGGTGTCTATATGAATTAAAAAAAAAAACCTATAGTTGATCTCTACGAGTTTCATTTTTTGATTTAGGAATAAAATCACAAATTTACAAATTAATAACTTACAAACTTGATGATACGTACCATGCTTCAATAACCCGTGAAGACCAGTCAAGACCCCACGTTTATTTTATGCACATTTTATTAGATTATATAGTTTGCACTTTTGCATTAATATCTCTCCACGTAGCCATGTAAGTCTCATTCCATGAGACCCATGAACTCCATGTTCTCTGCATGTTTCTTATTTTAGATAGTTAAGTTTTCTTGTATTTAAGCATCGTTTGATAAATGAAAAGATAGGAGAAAATTATTAAATGAAACTTTAGTTTTATGTCTCTCTTCATCTCTAGTGTTCTTGGGAGTTTGTAGGTTTTCTCCTTAAACCTATCACCTGAAGTGGAGGTTGGGAATGTTATACTACTTTTTTTCATCTTCTTTACTTATGGTTCAATGAAGAAGCTTAGAGTTGACCTCACAAAATTTTCACTTTTTATGTGAGTTCTATCTACTAGTGTTTCCACTACATTGTTTACCACAAAGACTTATGATTCTTTGTAGTTTGGATATTACAATTTGGGAAGTGATTGGGGTTTGTTTTACCTTTAAGGAAGTGAGGGGCACACACTAGGGGAAGCTAAATCCATAAATATTTCATCAAGATCCTCCATAGTGGGGCGTTTACCCCTTAAAACGCGAGGGCACGCCCCAGGGTGTTTTCATGAGGATTTTGAAGTGTTTTAGAGTGTGTAAAGAGATTTGGGGAGTGTGGAGGCTAGATTATATAGTGATGGTGTTAGGGTTTAGTCATTAATGGCGTTAGGTGGTGGTTGGAGAAGAAAATGGAGCTAAAAAAATGATTATGCGGTTTAAAACAGGTTCTGCCGCTGGAAACACCCTTGCGCGATGCAAGGATATAATGTCTTCTCGGCACGTCACGCGACGAGGTTAGTTTTCCCATTTTGTCACTTTTAGTCCCGTTTTGGATGAAGTTGATGAGATAGTTAATTTATGTAGTAAATGCATTGTAAAGCCGTTTTGGATGTTTTAAGGTGTAAGCAAGTGTATAAATGTATAATGCATGTTGAATATCGAAAATCATTGATTAAATGTCTCGGTTTATATCGTATAAGCATGATTGCGATAAACGCGTATGCAGGAGATATGAGGTTTAACCAATTTGAACAGGCTATCCGTTTAAAATGGGGAAAACGTCTACATCTTAGTTCTTAACTTGAATTCTTCAAAGTTGTAAGGGTTTTTGACATTTTGTCAAGTATTTTGGGTGTATCTGTCCTTTTGATTAGATGACAAAATCTGTAAGACTATTTTTCTGGACTAGGGATGGTTATAGGACATGTATATTATCCAGATATGTGATCATAAAACTGTGCCTCATACGAGACCTTATATTTGTCGGGTTACCTATTAGTTTTGTTAAGAAAGAACCTTTAGATTTTCAAGGTTATTATTTTTCTTTACCATTCTACTTTATATATATTTTCATGTTTTTAACAAGTACAAGAAATTACAATATGATAAATTACATATATTGATATCATTATCATCATCAAATACATATCTCAAATAAAAAGTCTGTTTAATGTAGCTACAAGAATAAATGATTACCAGATGAAAGTTAAGGAAAAATAATATATGGTTTGGGGGTATAAAGTATCAACAAATAACATGACCAAGCCCGCAACTTTTTTTTCTCAATTCCATACCCGAATGTCTGTCTCATTACTTGTCGTTATTGCTTCAGTTCGAATTTTTATTTGGCATCCCTAACCGGACTCAGCCTTATCGTTATCGTTTCTATACCCTATTTGATTTTGAACGACTTATATAAGTTATGTGTTTTAAAATTTGTGTACCTTTTGTATTTATTAAGTTAATCATGAGATATAGTCTAGTCTATTTTTGTACCGGGTTCGATTACTCTTACTAATGAACCGCTATCGAAACCAGCTCGTTAATCGACCAAGTTTTTAAAACATTACTAATTTGATTATGCATAAGTTGTCATTATACAATTTTGACCGATTGAACAAAATTTAGATGGCCCTTGGTGGAACTTTTATATATTACTTAAAATGTCTATTTAGGTGTTCCATAGATTATTATGACACTTATGATGAACACCATTCTTCAAACCAGTGTGGCGATAATTATACACCACTTGTAATGGTGTTTATATTTCGATGGGTGTTACTATTTAAAAAAAAAAGTAAACATTTCTTTTTAGTACAAACAAATGCACGATGTCATAAAGTCAATATAAGAAACTTCAGTTGCAAATTTGATAACGTTGATTAATATACGTGCATTCATTTACTTACATATAGTCATCTATGTGTACAGATATACGTTGCGTAATGTAACATCTTCGGTAAATTTCACATGCTTCGAGAGATGGTGTATCCATAAAAAAACGTATGACCTCAAATATCATCAACCATCAACGTTTAATGTACGATTTGCTCATATACAATAGAAGAATTCCACGGTTACGCTAATTTTTGGGTGTGCAAGTATCATGATTGATGACCCCATGCGCCACTCGGGTAAAACATAAACAAAGTCATTACTCACTAGTTCATGGTTTGAAACACTGAACGATGAGTCACAAGAGATATGATTATAGCAGCTAAATCACACACCAACCATAAACTAAAGAATGATGTATCATAAGAAATGCATGGTCTAAAATATCAACATCACGTTTTGAACTCGTTGGTGGTGGACATGGTTGCAAAAGTCGCTAGGCGCTCCCTAGTCGATCGACCATGGGAGTTAAGAGTACTCGGCCTAGGTGGAGAGTACTCAGGGAGTACTCGGATATGTTAAATTATAAAGAAATCAATTTTTGGCAATTAAATATATGTCAAATGACATAAATTTACTAATATTTATAACAAAATACGTAAAAATGATATTCATTCTCTAATATGACAGACGTAGAAATTATTTTATTTTTTAAGTCAAACCCAGTCCGAGTTCGCCTAATTGGTCCGATCTTAGTCGAGGTTGACCACGTTTGATCGATTCTGAGTAACTAGACGGAGTTGAAGAAAGTCGTCCCGGCAGCCTACCTTGTAGCGACTACTCGAGAAGTACTCAGCCTTGAATACCTTGTTTTACAACCATGGTTGTGGATGTAATAATACTTTAGCGAATCTGTATGTGACTATTATCATAATACGTGACCACTTAAAAAGTTTCCACCTAAATTAAAAAATAAAAATAATAATGAAGTCAACTCATTAAAAAAAGATATAAATATATTCATCTTACAAACTGATTTACCAATGGTAGTATTGTAAAACAAAGACAAATAGCCTCTAATATTTGAACACGAGATATCGTGATTTGTATTAATATGACTTAATTGATATTTGTGGTGGGTATAAAGCAATAAAGCCTTTTTCCATTCCTTAAGACCATTCAATTAAGTTTGCTTTTGTGGATGGGTGGTCTTACATGCCAAACACGAAACGATTTAGCTTTGTGGTGAATGATGATTAGGTTTAAAAAAAATGTGTGGCTGTGTGACTTCAATAAAAAAAAAATGTGTGGCTTTGTTTTAAATTATGAAGTCTGATAAATTATTGGAAACATATGATCGATTGTTAGTCACCTTGATGGTGAGAGTTCAAGAGTGTAATGTTTTGGTCTTGATTTTTCAAGTATTTTAAAAATAATCTTATAAAATAAGCTACTTAAAAACAAGCAAAAGCGTGAGATTAAAGTTAACCCATGTATAAACAACGTTAATGCAATGTTTATATACATACCAATAAGGATTAAAGATGAGCTTGGTACCGTACCGGTACCAAAAGTATTGATCTGAAAATCATAAAAAATGAGTACTGGTACCAAAAGTGCTCGATACAGTACCGGTACCGATATGATATGGTGTTCAAAGGTAAAATGTGTGTAAAATATCGTACCGAACCGAACTAAGAGTACCGATCCCAAAAAATGCCAAAAATAGGTACTAGTACCGAAATTCAATTGGTTTTGTACCGGTAATTTTTAGTACATGGTGCCGATGACTCATCCCTAAATACCAAAACCTAGAGTAATAGAACACTTTTCACTTTTTCTAGTTCGAGCGGGCTTTGAACCGGTCTTTGACTTGATAATTTGACATTTGGCCATTTTTGTGTAATTTATATAACTTTTAATCATATATTAGTGATAATCCCCATTTAAGAGAACATTTCAAGTCACTTAAGTTATCATTTTGGTGTCCTTTATATTAACTATCATCTAAAACTTGTTTATAATCTTAAAATTCATTTTAATTGGTGTCTTAATGTTATAACTAATTAGATGTGCACTATCTAATAATTTTTAAGGGTACCAACAACGACAACCACATGGCCTTGTGGTAGGAGACTTGGGTTTTCTAATGGAAACTCAAGTTCAATTTCTATTTGTGTCATATTGAGGTGAATATAGGCAATAAAGGATTTGGACTAGGTCTTGTGTGAGATTGTCAGTTCGATTCCCGAGCCCAACTGGGTTTCGTCCCACCGTGTGTTACATCAGAGAGTTCTGCTCTTGTGGTGGTACAACGATTGTCAAGTGGCAGCCGGCAGTTTGGTTTCCTGGGGGAACACCCAAAAAAGCCAAACTTTGAAGGCAGCGTGAACCCGATTAAGACAACATAGACTGACCAACGTAGGGCACTACGAGGTTTTCCGATTTAAAGAGTGTGGTAATCCTATACATGAAGTTCACCGTTAAAAAAATACAACAACAACCGCAAGATTTGGTTTCAATTTAATAGAGAAGCATATTGATTAGCATTTCTATTTAGGACATCCTTTTAGCCTTTTGAATAATTGGATGAATTCGTATTTCCTACACACTGTTCCTTAATTTATTTAAAAATTATTCATAAAATTATTCATAATTATGATGCAATAATTTCTTTACCACGTTTAAAAATAATATCTCAGGTAGATGTTCACTAAAATTAAACACTTTAATCATTAACGGTTAATGTGGTGATATATACACCTTGATTCGATTGAGATGTACTAGGAATATTATTCGGATAGGGCCGACTTCCATTATCCAAAATTATGTTTCACGTTTCCACTTTCAACCCTACAAATTAATTATTTTATTTGATTCAATTTTAGAATTTGCTATAAAAGTACTAAAATAAAAGCTATATATTATTTATCAGATATATTAGCCACTTGGGTTGATGGTCCAGCGACAAGGTAAAGTCTTTTCACACTTAAGTGTGAGGTCTTGAGTTCAAATCTTACAAAGAGCAACAAATTTCCCTATTAAAAAAATCTATTATAATTATTGTATAGATAAAAATGTTACAATTAGCGTTATCATGGTTATAATTTAAACATCGAATAGTATCCAAGTATTTAGTTTACCTTTTCTCTTTTTCTCCCTCTTTCTTTAGGTTTCGCCACCTTTCTTCTCTTATAATTTAAATTGTGTGACAACCTTTCTATCCCTCTTAGTTCTTACCCCTCTCATAAGAGAAAAGCTTCTGTATCATACCCCTCTCGTACTGCTTCGGTGCAACCCCCCCCCCCCCACCCACACACACACATCGTCATGTAGCTTTCACCGTGGCTCTTGTCACCTCATCCTCGTCATCACTATGGCCATAAATATATTAGTTAATGTACACTGTATCACGATTTGATTATTTTGTTTATTATTGTCCGATATATACCTTGTAATTACAATTAGTGAACAATTGTGACACCATGATACAAACCAAAGTGGTTGTATTGTTATTTTCTGTAACTAATTATAGAGGACACTCACTGATAAATTGGCCCCACAAAACGATGTTTCTTAGAAGTGTTATAGGATAGGCATTCACCAACTTTCAATTTAGTACAACAAATGTGGTAGGCTTAATGGCCTAATGGATGGAGTAAATAAGTGGAGGTCAACTCTACACAAGGATTACACACACCACGTCAAAGGTCAACCTAAAGTTTCTAAATACTTGTTAATCATGCGTCACGATTATATATCTATTTTCAATGTTTTTAAAATAGGATTGTTGTGGAATTAGTCGCTCTGACGTCTTACTCAGTTACATGTCTGATCTTAAAATCAGTCAACAACTCGGGCAAACGATAGGAGGTATTATATATGGTTTTCACTTGGAGCAGGTTGGTTTTGTTTTTTCTAATGACCGTTGTTGTTGGTAGGGGCGGACCTAGTGCATGGTAAGGGGTAACACCCGCTACCGCTCGGTGGTAGTGTAAAATTAGTATAAATTTTGGAAAAATTTGACGTTTTTCGATTCCGTTACCGTTTTTTTATAAAACGTTACCGCTACGAACGAATCCTAGATCCGCCACTGGTTGCCGGGTAACGTGGTCACGATGGCTTGTTAGCATGCCAAGGGCTTTGTACACGCTCCAAGCCGCTCCAACACGATGCCTCGTCCCTATGTCGATCCAACCCGTTTCCGGTAACATGTCCAGGGCCGTCTCAAAAATATTTTAGGCCTAAAGCAGCTAATAAATTTGAGACACTTTTAGTAAAAAAAAAATATTGTTTTGGATCCTATGATTAGCATGTCATGTATGTGTATGCATACTTATTGATTATAAACTGCAATCTCAACAATCTCAAGGCTAAAATCAAATATATATAATATGTTTTTTTTAGAATTTGGGGCCTTAGGGAAATGGAGAACCAAAACACGTGCTTTATTTCACTCCCCCCTAAGCCGGCCATGAACATGTCTACAATGTCTTGTCTGCAAACTAGGCGCCTTGCCCGAAACTCAAACCGACATGGTCTGGTCGATCGGGCTTAGGGGCTCTTTTAAACTTTCTATTTGACACCGCATTTCCTTTCCTTAAAATATCCCCAATGAGAGAAGTCATGGTGGCAAAGCAAACACGTCCACATCGCCATCTCTCTTCAATCCCTAGGTTCTCCTCTCTGACTCTCCTCCCACTCTTACAATCTTGTCGTGGTCACATAGGGAAGCTCCACCGTTTGTATCCGAGAGCGAAGATAGTGTACAAGGAGTCTCCACTCTATCTACGTAGTGTAATTTTTTTTTTTTCGCTTTGTATCCTCTCGCTTTCACATTTGCGCCACATCTGTTACAAATGAACAAAAACTCCCCAACCAGGGATGATGCATTTAGCAATGTGGAATGTTAGATGAGGATATCTATTTTAAAAATATTTTATTTTACTTAAAAACATTTTATTTTACATCACTTTTTACTATTTTGTTAACCCGGGATGCCAAATATCTTTTTATTAAAGTTCCTCGACTGATCCAACTAGATATCCATCGTGTTCAAGTGTACCTAAATATTCTGATGTCATATCAATATTATTTCACTTTGAAAGAAAAAAAATGACAAATCCACTTTAATTTATTGTTCGCTGAGATCACTCCACCAGCCAGACACCCTTTTATCATTGAAAAGTGTTTTTCTTTAACCATCTAAATAATTATGTTTTCACTATAGAAAATCCAGATTAATGGTATTAACAGCATTTTAAGTTATTTCAATAAATTTAATGCTAAGTTTTTTTTTTCAATTTCAATATGTGTTGACGTAACATTTAATTAATAAAACAGAGACGTTTACAGACTAATGGCATGCATACGGGCAACAAGCTGCGCCGCTACCCTTTTTGAATAGCAAACCCTACCCTACTAAACCAAAATTATGCCCCTTAACATGTGTAGTGTTACTACTTACCACCTGCTGAACCCGCTTGAGTAACCGCACCGCGTCAGGGGCGAGAGCGCCAAAGGTATCAAATGCGAACGGGACGAACACAATCTGATTCTCGATGCAAGCTTTTTCGTGCTTAGCTACTTTGCCCGTCTCCGCCTTAATTATCGCCAAAGGTATCGAATGCTAAGTGACCTTCTCAGGTAGTTCAATCTGAAAAATTATAAAATTCAATTTAGTTCTTACATAATATTAGGGTAAGGTTAAAAAATGTTATAGGATGATTGCAATAAAATATCATCCCTTATATATACATGGATGAGTTTATAGCTTTTATATATTTAAGAGTAAACTACTAAAATAATCCTTGAGGTTTGGTCCTTTTTTTTTCTCTTCATTAAAAGAGAGAAAAAAGATTACAAGAAAAAAACTGGATGTTAACTGAAAAATCTGATTAGATTTTGATTTTGGATGAAAATGATAACAAAGTTGAAACCATAGGGACCCAAATTCAAAAGTTTTGAGTTTTTGACTAAAGTGACAAAAATGACCAAACCTCATGGACCATTTTGGTAGTTTACTATATAATTAAATAGAGAGAGGGTAAATGTATTCCTTATAGGGAGAGATGAGTACTTTAAGTAAATAAATTATAGATGACAGGGTACGTTTAGCACAACTTATTTAAATGTTGTCTCGTCATTGCAATTCCATGGCTCTTAGTAAACCACAAGTTTTTATATATTATGAAATGCACCGGAGTTAGATTTTTTTATCGAGGTAGTGACTTTTCAGTCTTCGTATAAGATTTTACCAGTTGGATTACCACATTTTTTTCGATGGATTGAGCCGGGTCATCAGCTATGTTTAGGTATTAGAGTTTGTAACATCCGTCAAAAACGGATTTACCAAACCCGCTCCGTTTATCAACCGAACAGTCAGTCAAATTTTTCGTTGCGAATTAAATGCCCAAAATAATTTTAAACGATCCGTAATCAATTATTATACGGGGATATATATTTAGTTTTTGAAAAACTGATAAAAATAACAAAATAAAAATGTTTTAATCATGCCGGGTTTCGAACTCGGGTCTGTACCGGTTCAAACCAAACACTTATCACTCAGCCGAATAACCGCTCCGCCGCTTTGATTTTCTGATAAATACAGGAAACATTTAATTCAAATATTAAAGTTCGGAAATCAATTTCAGTAAATTGCGCCCAAAATAGCAGTCGTCGGAAATCCCGACGACTTCGCCGTTTAATTAAGTTTCCGCTCAAATTAACCGTAGAATTAACTCTCACAACGGTTATAACCGACGTCTGAACCCGCGACATCAGCCATAACCGCCGGAGAACGGCTGACTTCGAATTAAGACCGAATTCAGACCCCATTCATCTCGTTACTACCCTATAAATACACCCACAACTCGCCAGAAACCTTTCACACTCAAATCGCACCTTTTCTCGGCGAAAACTCACTCGCCGGAAATATCTTATACTTCGCCGGACGTATCAGTAATCTCTGAGCTTTACTGAACCCCCTAAACCTTTACCGAAGTCACCCACACCCTTTGAAAGCTTTCGGAGGACTCTCTGCTGCAAGATACTGCCGCCGGAAAAAGATTGCTGTCGCCGGAGTTCTGCCGGAAAACAGAGTAAAACCAGCCGGTACTTTTCACGCCTAATTCCTTTCCTTTTTACTTTTATCTCGACTGTAATTGATCATAAAACGCTAAAGGAACTTGAATCAACATTTCGAACCAGTCAGTCGCCACTTCCGGTTAAACCAGTGAAGAAGACGACATTTCGGTAATGGTTAAGTATAATTAAAATCAAGTTATTTACCGGGTTAGACACACAGTCCAGCGGTGGACTGTGTGCACTTTTAACGCTAAGGTCACGAGTTCGAGTATTGTCCCTCATACGCTGCCTTAATAAAAATCCCTTTTTCCGCAAAACTGAACCGGATTGTTTTGGGTATATGTTAAGTATAATGATAACCGAGTTTTATAACGAAGTGAGACACACAGTCCAGCGGTGGACTGTGTGTACGCTAACCCACAGGTCCCGGGTTCGAGACCTGTGGAGCGCACCGGTTCGCTAGATTAATTCGTTTTTAAAATAAAGGAATTCTGTTTAATTTCTAATTAATGTATATATGTAATTAAAATCGGATATATGACGGGTTAGACACGTAGCTCAGTTGGTAGAGCTGCGTGCACGCGTACGGGAGGTCTCGGGTTCGAGCCTCACCCAGTGCACAATAATATGCCTTCGAACCGGTCAACGCCAGTCAAAGTCAACGGTCAAAGTCAACTGTAGCAAAAATAAAATATTTTTTTTATTATTTTTTTATTTAATTATTTTATTTAAAAATCAATTAAAAATACTTAAAAATATCATTTTTAAGGTTAGAAAATAGCCTCAAACTCACAAAAATACACCCGACAATCCTACTAAAATAGATTAATAAAACCCGTTTACTTACCAAACCGTAATGCGATTTATCTAGGTTTAATCTCACTCGTGGTTAAAACCACTTCGCGTGCATTCAACGTCATCAACCGAACGCACCCAATGTGAGTGAATTCTTACAAACTCCCCTTTTTATTCATGTTTTGGGGTGTATCATGTGTCGTTTAAACTAATTCTCTTATGCAAATTTGTGCTATACCATTATATGAACTAAACTAGAATGTAACTATTATTGGTTGTGATGTATTATTACATATTGTCAAAGTTGTATGCAAATTATTTAGGCCCATCAGTTCCTCGTGGGAGACGAGAACAACGCGTGCCTTAAAACTCATACATTAGGCCCATCAGTTCGTAAGAACAACGCGTGCCTCAAAACTCATTCATTAGGCCCATCAGTTCCTCGTGGGAGACGAGAAGAACGCGTGCCTCAAAACTCATACATTAGGCCCATCAGTTCGTAAGAACAACGCGTGCCTCAAAACTCATTCATTAGGCCCATCAGTTCCTCGTGGGAGACGAGAACAACGCGTGCCTCAAAACTCATACATTAGGCCCATCAGTTCGTAAGAACAACGCGTGCCTCAAAACTCATTCATTAGGCCCATCAGTTCCTCGTGGGAGACGAGTCGAACAACGCGTGCCTCAAAACAATCATTTGGTGTTTGTGTGTTCAATATTCAATATTATGTGTTGTGTGAATAAATTTACATCTACATTTACTCATATGTGGTGTGCACATTATTTATAATCAATTGGATAAACTTGTTCAAATGTTTTTCCATAGGATTCACTCGCCAACATTATGTTGATCCAAAAACCTTTTTACACATGATACAGGTGGACAGGTTGAAGCAAGGAAAACATAGGATATGCCTTAGAAGAGAACCAAGAAGCTTAGACTGATAGTTAGAACATGTTGTATCATTTATTGTAAATTTCCATTAAATTGTATTAACGAATATGAAACATATAATAAATGTCATGAGCTTTGATGATAACCCAATTATGCCCCGATCACCTTTTCCGCTGTGGGTCGGGGTGTGACAGAGTTTAGATCTATAAATTTTTTATTTGGTTCGTAACTCCATATGAGTTTATGAAGGCGATTTCAATTTAAACTTAGGTTTTGATCTATTTGTACATGTTAAATTTTCCGGTATATTAAGCCACAATGGTTGTATCATAACTTATACCCCTAACGTGGTTAGGAATTCCACAATGATTCTTGATGACGGGGGTCCACTAATACCTTAGTCAATGATGTTAGAATAAATGAAACACAAATAAACAATAACATGTGTAAACATATAAGAGCAGCCAGCTCCAGACCAGGAGCTGGGTTACCATAGGCTAACGACAGGGAGCTATTGTTACTGTACATCCTCGGGACTCGAGAGACAAAGGTCAAACTGACTTGACCTCTCACTAAAAGCACAAACAGTGTCCCTCGAGACACACAACCTGCAAACTTACCTCAAAAGGCAAGGTTCATCCTGGAAGCAAACAACAACAAAGGATAAGTCTACCCGATCAGGAAGGTACTGGCTGGCAAAGGGGCTCCCTCGGGCAGATCACTTGGCCTATAAAAGCGAGTGCCCTGAACCAGCCAAGGGGATTCACTTTCACTCACACACACACACACACACACACTCTCTCTCTAAAATCACATACTCTCTCTCAAGAACACAAGTCACTTGGCTAAGATGCTTTCCTCTGAGCTGCTAAGGTCACGAGCTCTTGAAGGATTACACCAGCAACTCCTAGCCTCGAGCTATGATACCTGGAATCACCATAGTTGCTAGCTAACCGCTGGGTTTCGACCACAAACTCTTTAAGCATTCTCTATCTCTCTTATACTTACTTTATGTTTATACATTTCTCTTGGATAGATTACTAATGTTGAGCGTCGGAGGGTGGTCCAGAGACCCCGGTCTCTGGCCCCTTCTAACGGGTTATTTCATGTTGTAGGTACAAGCTAGAAGGTGGCAAGGCTACTCCTAGGAACGTTCATACCTTCCTCTGACCTTATCCTTGTTGTTGCAACAATTCTTTTGTTTTTCTTATCACACAAGTTCTTTTAACGGACTAAGGTTATTGTTCAAAACTTACGTGTTCATTAAACTTCATGTATCACATCATATAAACCAGGTGTGTCTATAAGAATTCATGTATAGCTTGAAAAATGTGTCCTTCCATAATGTTTTTATTATTAATACTTTTTAAAATCAAATTAGTATTGGGCTCACTAAACATAATGCTGATGGGCTAACTTCTAAACCACAAAAAAACTATTTGTAAATGGGCCTATATTGGAAATTGTATGGGTATGTTTTTATTTTCTTTTAAATTAACATCTATATAGGATTTTTTCCTCTCCGTACACCATAAAGGTCGCCCATGATATATATAAAACTCTAGGCTTACTTAATCCGGTGGCATTAACCGATAACAATTAATCTAGTCTTTTTAATAACAAATATTTTATAAACAACTAGCAAGATGCTAGACACAGATTGCAAAAATCGCCGGTCATTCTTTAGTCAACATTGGGAGTTCATTAAGTTCAATTTAAACCAAGTTGTTCTCATATCCGTCAATATTGTTTGTAAGCATTAGTATATTCAGTGGCAGATCCAGAATTTTTATCCAATGGAGTCCAGTTTTTCGGTGTTAAGATTTTTCATGTTAGAATTTTTGGGTCGGACATCACTCGGGTCGGGTCAAGGCGAGAAACATAATACAACTATATGATATAAAAATACCATGTCATGTGAAATGAAAAAAAAATCTCAAAATCAAATTAAATCTAAAAATACGATGTCATGGTTCTCCGCAGCTATGCTCTCATTATCTCCGACCTTATATGACGAAAATCAACAAAATTATTAAATCTAACAGATTGATATATTCATCATAACATAAATGGTATGCGTATCAGAAACAACTAATAAACCAGATAAATAATGAAGCGAGGAAGGCAACAAGGGTGTTGTGTTTTGAACCTGATGAAGGAAACATGGGTGAAGGCTTGTTTTGTTTATATATAGAATTAACAACAAAACGCAAAAAGAAGCGATAGCGTGACTCGAAAGTTCGAAACTATGACCTTTCATATATCAGTAAAGAATTTTACCACCACACCAAGTTTAATCTTTGTTTTAATGGTTCATCTAAATATTTTTATGGAGTCTATGAAAAATTTAACATACCATCGTTACTACTTTTAAAAAATATTGTATAGAGACCCCGACCCTATAGTGTGGGTCCGCCACTCAGTATATTACCCACTACCAAAATAAAAAGAGCCTCCTATGGTTGAGTTTGAGTCGTTTGACCCTAGGTTGAAGGAACATGAAAAAAGGTTGACTAAATATAAAAAAGTCAAAATAGGTATGGTGAATGTTTCGAAAGGGCCGCCGCTGTATGAACTATGAAGCACGAGGGTATATTCTGGGAATATACTTCCACTCAAAAGCCCCACGTGGGTTCTTCCCAATTTCGTAATGGGCCTCATCAAGCACTTTAGGATATAGACGGACTTTTTAGACCAGGCCTAAAAGTCTCACAGGCCACATTCCACAACTAGAGATGGGCATAATCGATTCCTTTTTATACCTGAAATCGGTTTCTAACCGGACTCGGTTCCTGAATGTGTGTCAATGGAACCGGTTCTTATTGTAACCGGGTCCGGTTCCAATCCGGATTTTAACCATTAAAACTAGAACCGAGTGTACCCGGTTCGGGTCGGGTTGGAACCGGTTCCAGTTCCTTAGAAGAACCGGTTCCTAATGTTACAATTAAATGGAAAAGACTCCAAAGACTATTAAAACCTATTCATTCGGTCAATTCAATGAAAAAAGCTGCAAAACTATTAGAAACCGATTGTAAATTCCTTATCTTCTTGCCTCATTGCATCCCAATATCAATAACTTACACTTTCAAACTTCCACAATTAAAATGGCGTGCAACGACGAGGTTGTGATGGTTTATATCTGTAGGTGTAAGTTAACGGTAGAGATGGGCATATCGGGTTTTTTTGTCCTACCCGGAACCGGAACCGGGTACGAACCGATTTTATTAATAAAATGTGGAACCGCGTTGGAACCACCGGGTTTTTTGAACCCGGAACCGGTTCTACTATTAGCCGGGTAGGAACCGGAACCGATTCCAGTCGGTTCCACCAGGTCGAGTTTGGAACCGGTTATTATGCCCATCTCTATCCACAACCATCAAACACCACTCAAATCCTACTCGTTAAAGCATGTGTATGTTCAAACTTAGAAAGCCAATATTATAGACGATTATTACGATTATTTGTAAATTCTATATTAACATAACTAGGTTAGAACCCATGTATTACAATGGTTAAATAAATATATTTTTATATACAAAATCATAAAACGATATATCTTTGAAAACCTCATTTATGACACAGGTTGAATAATGTAATTTTATTTATTAAATAATAAAAAAGTTATATTTTTTAAAAACCCGTGTTAAATAAATGTAGTTTAAACATCAAATAATAAAAAAAAATTATATTTTAAAAATCTTATGTATTACACGGATTGAATATTCAAAAGTGTCTTCACATATATACTAAAGTATTCAAATAATGAATATATGTATACGGATACAATGGATGTGAAGTTGGTACAAGAACTGTTGTGACTAATGTTGCCTTTGATAGTTTTCTGGATGCCCAATTTGAATGATTTGATATTGTGATTTGAATTCGTAAAAAGATCAACTTTTTGTACTCGAGTCAAGTAAGTTGAGTTATTCAATGAGGTAATATAAAATCTTTTCCCCTTGAACTCCGCAAGGTCACTGCCCTGAACCTCGCCAAGGGGTGGTTTCTCTTGGAACTCTCATGGTACGAGGGGCTTAGTCCCATTGAACCCGGAGGTTCCCAGATGTTAGAAATCACAATAATCTCGAACAAACGTGCAATTAACTCCTTATATGTATCGACATTTATTATAATTTCATTTTGAATTTAAGCAAAAATCCAACTAATTGATAACACTAAAATCACAAATAATAATAATCTATTTTTATCTCTGTAATAGTGTTAACTTTCATATACATTGTATAACAATATTTAACTTTTTGTTTATTTTTTAATGTCTTTATTTCTTAGAAATAAAATATTAGTTAAAAACTCAGATGTTCGATTATAAAAACTTCAAACAATAGAAACATTTTCAGATTTTATATCTATTTAACATATGTTATATTTGTATATCCAATTTTAATTGATGATACACATGTGTTTCTTTGCTAGAAAAAGAAAGCATACACACATTGTAATCAACAATAAGAAAACAAGTAAAAATTGAATTTGGCATGTCATTGAACAAGTTGTGTGTTGTTTGTAATCAACGGCTAAAGAGGAAATAAAAGTTGAATATGGCATTTCATCAGACACAAAATTCTCTAATTGAGCATCAAATTGCGAAGTGGTGTTAGCATAATATTCAATCATTGTATCCCCCTTTTAGGTAATTGTAACTCAAAGTGTGATGTTGGGTATGGCTGTTCACGAGTCGAACCGAACCGATCAGACCTTTTGCTCGTGCTCGGTTCGTTTATAAACCAAACTGAACCGAACAGAGCGTTTATTCAACCGAGCCAAAGTCGAGCAAGCGTCATTCGATCCGAGCATTTTTCGAACGAGCGTCGCAGAACAAAAAAGGAAAGTGATGATGGGGGTGCCAATTATCAAAATAAAGTGTCGTTTTCGTCCAAGTAGAACACAAATAGAAAACTTAACAAATAATAAGGAATAAAAAAACACTCAACTAGTTCTATCGAGATTATATGGCGGGAAGATAAATCATCGTTCTATTGAAGCATACCCTTGTTCTATCATAAATTTGAAATTGAATGAATGGATTGAAGCATAAACCATGGCGAGTTGGCGTCTTGGCGAGTGACGATTGAGAAATCGAATATGATGGTCAATGGGGGGGGGGGGGGTTGATTAGGATCTTGTACTTCTGAATCGAATGTCGGGTTGAGACTTGATCAGCGCTTAACATTTCAGTATTTAAAATTTTGACTCAATTACTCAAATGAACATAAGTATTGGACAATGGACTACTGGCATTGAACTTAAATTCTAATACTTAAATGAGCTCTATTTGGATCTTAGACTAAACAATGTTAACGTATAGGCCTCTAGTAATTTCATTAAAAATGACACACACACATATACATATTAAAATGTAAATCAAGCCAACCAATTCGTACCGAACTGAGTGGACCTTTGCTCGTGCTCTGTTCGTCTACAAACTGAACCGATCTGAACTGAGCGTTTTTCAATCGCGCTGAATCGAACAAGCAAATTCCAAACATTTTTGAGCAAGCGTCTAGCTCCGAGCAATTTGAATAGCCCTAATGTTGGGACCTCATACGACGTGGATTAAGAAAACAAATGCCACACCCCGACCCGCAGCGGAATAAAAGTCGGGGCATAATTGGGTTATCACCAAAGCTCATGATGTTTACTAAGATGTTTCATATTTATTAAATTCAAATTACAAACTTAAATATCCAAAATAAAATTCATACAATTACAAGAAAATAAAACTACGTAATTATTCCAAAGCATAAACTTGTTTATTCTTCTAGGCCTTCCTAAGTGTTTCCTGTCTCAGCTGGATCACCTGTATCATGTGTAAAACGAGGGAGATTTTGGGTCAACAAAAGTTGGCGAGTGAACCTTGATAAAACATTTTTACTAATTTCTTGTTTTATTTAATAAAGAAAATTCGTGCAATAATCACATGTGAGCAAACATATATAGATAAACAATCACAAACCATTTTGGATGAGTATATGATATGAATGATGATGTATGTGAGATCAAGGCTCAATCAAACGGAGCCGATCTAATGAGGCTCCTGATGCTCAACCCATATCCCACGGGGAACTGATGGGCCTAATGAAATGCGTGCGCTGAAAATGATAAATCGAATCTACATATAATTCACACAACAATTGATACACATTTGATCACGGATATGATGTATGCACAAGTGTTTAAATAAAATAAAAGAATTGTACGACACATGATACACCCAAAAACATGATTAAAACGGGGAATTGATAGAGATTCACTCACCGTGGGAGCGTTCTTTGATGATGATGAATGCGCACGAGTTTATGATTCAACCGACGAGGGAAAAACTAACCTAAATAATAACGAAATGATTCGATAAATAAATAAATTTCATTTGAGATTAATGTTTTTAATTTGTGCTCTTAATGAGATTTTAGATTTATTTTTGTGAGTTTAAATGAAATTTTCTAACTTTAAAAACCTTATTTTTAAGTAGTTTAAATAAAATTTTCAATTAAATAAATAAATAAAAAGAAAACAGAAAATTAAAAATTTGGGTTGACTTGTCAGGGTTGACCGGGTCGGACCGGTCAGACTGTGTTTAATATATGCGGTGAGTGAGGTTCGAACTCGGGACCTCTCGTATACGTGCACGCAGCTCTACCAACTGAGCTACGTTTCTAACCCGAAATATTCTCTGTTTTAATTATATATATATACTAATTAATCTTTAACCTTATTTAGTTTTTATTAAAAATGATTTAATATGGCCGAACCGGTTGCAGAGACCCGGAGTCGAACTCGGAACCTTCGGTTCGAGTGCGCACAGCCCAACCAGTTGGGCTGTGTGTCTAATCTGCTTAACTACTGGATTATATTCCTCTTATGTATTTACTGTGACTTGATCTGATTAGGTTTCAAAATGTTGGTTTTATTTCTGAAAGTCGGTAACATGTGCGATTCGAACTCGGGACGTGTGTATTGTATTTGCACACAGTCCACCGCTGGACTGTGTGTCTAACCCGGTTAAATATCTGATTTTAATTATATTAATACGCATAATCAACTTCATCTTCTTCACTTACAGAAATTTCCGACAGTGATTCCGGCTGAACGAACTGAATTAACAGTTTCGACTATTGTGTTGAGCAATTAGATTACTAAGCAAGAGATAGCAAGAAGGTTTAGATGATTATACCGATCGGCAGTGAGGCTTCGGTTCTCCAGTGATATTCCGGCGAGTGCGAGAATTTCCGGCGACGTTGTTTATGACAGACTCTGGTTGACCGATTAAGGTTAATACATGCCGAATAATGGATTACCAAAAAAAAGAGTCGAGAATTATACCGATTAGGAGTAAAGCCTCAGTTTTCCGGTGAAATTCCGGCGAATGCGAAAATTTCCGGCGACGTATTTTGGAAGGAATAAAGCTTCGGAAGTGAGTGTGGTTCTGAGCGAAAGGTTTACATGAAGTTTGAGTGGGTATTTATAAGGGGGCAGGTCGGTTGGGTCTGAATTATGGGTCAACAATCGCGATCAATGATTTCATCGGTTTTTGACTGAAATTGAGTGCCGGCAACGGTTATAACTGATGTCGCGATCCATTTATGCGTTTCAGTCAAAGGAGAATAGCCAAAATCGCGGAGTTTCGGTTTTTCCGGTGATTGCGAGTTCTGGGCGCGCTGATTTACAGATTTGACTTTCGGTTTTTATTATAAGTGTTATTTGTTTCGGTATTAAACAGAAAAGAGGTGTGTGGCGGAGTGGTGTGTTGTGTGTGTGTTTGTCCGGGAGACCCGGGTTCGAAACCCGGCTGCCCCAATATTTATTTATTTTTTTATACTTATTATTGTTAGTTATAATTTTTGGTTTTTAAATTCTAAATATTTGTTAATTATGTATTATTTAAAAATAAACTGAACAATAAATACGCAACGAACATATAACTGAATATTTGATTAATAAACGAAGCGGGTTTTGAAACCCGTTTTTCGACGAATGTTACAACAAATACATTAAACTCATGCTGAAATAGCGAAGAAAGAAGAAAGTAGTATCATCGTAAAACAAACAACAGGAACGATGACGACTAGATCTCACTTCATATTATCGTAAAACAAACAGGTAGGGTGACACGTTATCGAGTCCATCTATTAAGCTTTAAACTTTTGTGAATTATTTTTGAAATTCAAACAATGCATATGGAAACCGATGCAACTAGATGTGAATTTGTTCAAGTATTGTTTGCGACTAATGTTGCACCGGGTATTATGGGCCATTTGGATGTGTATTTTGAAACCAAAGTTTATCCTAATGGTTCGGATAAAATTATGTGATAATAAGATATAATTAAAGATAAAGACGGTGAGCTAATAAAGAGAAGAAAAAAAATAAATAATGGATAATTGTATTGAGATAATTATTAGTTTGTAGTAATAGGTTTATCTAGTTGTTTTATTTATTGGTTAATTATGTATTAGAGTTTGTTTCGGTTTAGGATAGATTGTTTGGTAAGTAATTAGTTTAGTATAAATAGATGTGTTATGTTATATAATTGTTTGAAGGTTTTGCTTTGTGCTTCTCTATATATAAAAGAGTCATGAGGAGTTCTCTCTCACACAATCATTGTGTTATACACGAGTTATCGATTTTGGTTAAGGTTTTTCTTTTTTTCTTTTTGAATGACAAACTAACATACTTCTAAATATTCTTGTACCTTCAATTGTACAACTTGAACTAAGTGTTTGAACTAAGGGTCTGTTTGGTATGAGGTAATGGAATGAGCGAGGGATTGGAATGGATGATGTAATGGAATTGATCATTACAATTCCATGTCTTGTTTGGTTACCATGTGAGAATGGAATGGACCATTGCTTTTTGTTGTTTGGTATGCGTGAAAAGACGAATGAGTAAACTCGGATGGAGGTGGTTAATGATAGGCGGTAATGGTGGGTGGTGATAGATGGCAGTTGTAGCGGCATCGGTGGTGGTGGGCGGAGACAACGGTGAGTTGTGACAGCGGTGGTGGTGGTGGATGACGACGGAGGCAGGTGGCGGCGGTGGCAGGTGGTGGCGGTGGGTGGTGGGCGGTGGCGGGTGACGGCGGCGGCGGGTGACGGCGGCGGCGGGTGACGGCGGCGGCGGGTGACGGCGGCGGCGGGTGACGGCGGCGGCGGGTGACGGCGGCGGCGGGTGATGGCAACGGTAGTAGGTTGTTGTGTTGTTAATGAAGGTGGAGATGGAATGGAATGGCAAAAAAATAGGGGGGAGAGATGGAATGTTTTTAAGGGAATGGAATGCATTTTGGAATGAGCGATTCCATTCCATTGACCAACGAAACACTCTTTTCGTCATTCCCTCACAATGATTCATTCCATTCCTCCATACCAAACGCTACCTAAGGATAGCAATCAAACCTGGACCGGATGGGAAAACCCAAAACCCGAAACATTTGGGACAAATATGGGATAAGGTAATTGGGTATGGGACCAGATATGGGATTATTTTTTTATTTTTTATGCGGGTATGATATTTGATGATATAACCGTTTATCGACCCACCCGATAACGTATACCAGTTTACCCAATTGTATATCCAACATAATTAGCTTTATTTATTTATTTATTTTGATTTTGCTTCTGTCACTATATGATATATCTTTATGGACATAGTTTTCTTGTTCTTTTTATTATTGTATCAAATAGTCATTTAGTACCCCCACAATATCCCTACATCTTCTAAAGCATACCCTTAATATCTTCTAAAATTCTTACTATTGGTTTTCACGATTTGCTTAATTCCTTCTAAAATTCTTACGGTTGGTTTTCGCAATTTGCTGAAATTATATATTGGTCTTCAAGATTATCATACAATTTACTTGTAATCTTTTTGTAATATCCATATGGTTTTTGATCAGTAGTTCCCTATAGATACTTGACAGGTTTTGGATAGAGTATACCCAACGAGTATATTTTATAGACTTACTAGTACACCTGGATCTTGTCAGGTATGCATGATTTTGATGGGTAATTACTTGATAAAAACCCAACAATTTGAGACAAGCTTTTATAATTGGGTATGGGGTTGGGATAACCCAAATCTGCCTCATTGCCATTCGTTAATTTAAACCCCCACCTCTTGGATAGAGGAGATGCACCTTATCACCATATCCGTCCCTTGAGAAATAGTATAAAGGGTTTTTGATTTCGTTTCGCTATTGTGCGCAAGACTCTTTTCGTCTTATCCATTAGAGAGTTAAGTTTTTATCTTATCATTAAGTAGGGCATAACCCCATCAATATCCTTCAGACCAACAAACTGTCATAACATTCATTATTCACCCTGATTTAGAACACATTAGCAACGTAGGATATGGAATGCGCCCCAGTATTAACTCATGGCTCTCACGTTAATGCTCCATGATGATCACTATTGACGTGACTCGACATTTAGACGATATTGCTTTGCAGTTACACCATAAATGGCAATAACTCCACGCCACCCCAACAGTAAGTATATATCATTCGTTATTCTTGTTTAAAAAATGTTAACCGTCTTACTTGACACTTGCTTATTAACAAATCAAATATTTATTCTCATGTCGAAATTTGGTCGTTTCACGATATCAAGACCAACAATAGTTTTTATTTATATTTATTTATTTTGCAGAAATCAATGACGCGAGTGCTCTACCGGATATCCATGGATCAACAATCTGAAACCTTGATGTGACGGTTCTCGCTTCAACAATTATAAAGACTTCAACCAATAGAAGCACTTTTAGATTTTATATCTTTTAATATATTTCTTTAATTGATGTTTATTTAAATTTAAGCAATACAATGCAAAGGAAAAAAAGGTTAACCATGCTACTTAAGATTAGGCACATATGGATTTGTAACCAAGTTCCATTTTGTCAACAATTATACAGAATTTAAATCACACAACATCAAACTATCATTATACACTAAAAATTGGTATATAAATTTATTCAAAACGAGCCAACAAGTGAACTACCTTTATTTCAACTCGGCCACGTTGATAATGACATAACTAGTAATCTGATATCGCGTGTTACGTCGATAATTTGGTTGTATTGGTTCATTTTATTGCAATATCGGCACTTTGTATAACACTAAAAAGTGATAGCGTGACACGCGTAACTTTAAAAATTAAACTTAGACGTCGTTGATACTTTGTAGCTTAAAGTGTAGAGGGTGTAATTTTAAAGTTCAGAGGCTATAGTGTAAATCTGTTAAAAAACGAAAATATGATTTGATTAAAATTGAGGGATTTTATAATAAACTTATTAAAATTTAGACATTGTATATGAAATTAAGCAAAGTTGTACTTTATGCTTATTAAATTGTAATCACTATTGACAAAAGTATCATAAATGTATGTATGTTTGTTAATTACAAACGGGTTAGGAGCAAGTTAGTTGATAGCTTTATTTAAATTATGGACATGAATAAATTGTTATACTTTAACCATTTGTTATGACGGACATAAGTTTACATTTCAGTTATTTTTTTTAACGACCAACAATCAACCCTAGTACTTTCGGGGTACCCACTAGGACAAACGGAGTACTCCGAGAGTAATCCGAGTCGTTCACCACCACTTCCGGGGAAAACCCGGTAACCCACCCACCCGTAGGCACGATTGTGAAATTACTGTAAAACCCGTTTGGCTCAAGGATCGAACCCAGATTTCCCTGGGTCTCCTATCATTGTCCACTTGTGCCTCACTACTTTTTGCACAAATGGGAATTAAACTTGAGTCTTCATAGAAGAACTCAAGCTCTCCTACCACTTAAGTAGAAGTCATTGGCAGTTTACATTTCAGTTATGGTTAGAAACTTTTGAGAGTCCACTAAACATTTAATTCACATAATCTCATATCACTAGTAACAATTGGATTCTTGGCAAAATCATGCATTCATTATGTAATTTATAATCATATGTAATTTAAGATTTCATATCAAACAAACATAACATATTATTAAGATTTCATATCAAACAAACATAACATATTATATAGAATTACAATATCACCACTATTAATTATTTTTAAGTATATCCACTATGTCTCACAGATAGTTTAGTACACTCATTAAAACCATCGATAGACCCTCGTATATAAATTGACAACTGGTACAGACATCGCCTTGTCATGTATAAAACTCATAGGATGCACCTATTGTGTCGTATAAATGACCACTAGCAACTCTGGGCGGGTAATTTCTATGTGTCACATTTCATATTTATATTTTAGGTCTTAAAAATGTGTAATCCATCAAAGGTGGGAACAAAATAAACCAGAGTCTATATATAGAAAGTGTACTCATATCTACCAAATAAAACGATTGATCGGATCATCACTGTCTATCACTACGACCACTAATCGCCACATCCCTTAGTTGCCTTGCTAGATATCTAATCGACAAGAAGGAAATATATTCTTTTGATTTTGACAACAAATGGCTCCTCATGTTGTGTTGGAACAATACGAATCATCTATATTTTTTAACGTCTATAATAGGTTATTTGACTATCTTCTAGGAGTGATGTGATTCCCTCTCCACTTGCTATGATTGTCATTTACTTTTCTTGTCTTTTAAAGTTTTTAAAATTCATTTGCTTTAATGTAAGAACCAATCCACATAATTGTCATGGAGACAACAAAAGTTGGTCGGCTTTTGTTTTAGAAACTTAAAAAAAAAGCCATTTAGATATTTCGGGTATTATAATTGTATTTTTAGCGGTATCTCGAACTCTTTAATATCATTTGAAAACTATTAGTTACTTGAAATAAATTAGAACTGAGAGAATTTTATCAGAGCTCTAAGACATGAAAACTGTAACATCTTAATTTTAAAACTTAATAAAAAGTGAAAT
The DNA here is from genome assembly GCA_947069175.1 of Scalesia atractyloides. Lineage (NCBI taxonomy): Eukaryota > Viridiplantae > Streptophyta > Magnoliopsida > Asterales > Asteraceae > Scalesia > Scalesia atractyloides. The sequence continues at coordinate 3,648,741 of CAMTDV010000014.1, forward strand.
ATTGAAATTAAGTTACATTTTTTTCTTTCCACAAATGGTCATGTACGCTGTATGCATGTCATCATTTTCTTAATTCCATTAAGATCATATATTTTACGATATCTTACATTAACATCACAATGTTTCGCTAACTAATTACTAACATTTCGCGTGTCATACATTTCTTTCGACTTTTTAGACGATAAGTATACTTTTCATGCTAACTAATCATGCGAAAGCTATTAGACGAAATATGAGATGTACGTTTAAAAACACATTCCTAAAATGTTATACTCAGTTAGGTGAATTGTTGCATCAAGGTTCAACATAAACACCTTTTTTATATCCTGAGTCAAATAAACAACTAACAAGGGCATTTCGTCAAAAATCATCATCTATGCTCTTAAACCCATTTTTTTTTCTGATACCACTTATGAGACACCTTTACAAGTTTTAATCCACATTTTGGCTTATTAAAACATGTGTTACCAAAACCCCTCCAAATTTCACCAAGTTGGACCAATTTTTTCTAACACCCCACATAGTCATAACTCATTGTGATTTGAGTCATTGAACAAGATGATCACTCCAACTACTTTATATTCATCTAAAGAGATGTGTTAGACCATATTATAAGAAAATCTTCTATTATTTCTAGTATTTTGCAATATCTTATTATGTCACTCTATAATGCCTAATTATACATAAATGCAGATTTTGTGTTCCCTATCAAGTTTCAGTTTAACTACAATTCAAGAACCCTTAATTAACTCAAACTTGAGTTTTAGATTTGAAAGTCTTCCATACTTAAAAGATGGTTGCTTGATCTTCTAAACTTGATTTTAACTACATATTATGTGGATTTTAAGCCATTTTTATTAATTTATCAAATCACCATCGACTTCTCTCACAATTTCTTGATGTTTATAGACACCATATACATGGCTTCCCCCACTTATGCCATGTATTAACTGATGTTTGGCCATAGACCAATCCCTTAACTTTTAACTTAAGCAACCTTTGTCTAAAGGTTTGACAATTAACCACTTAGAGCATTCACATCTCTTTCACCTAAAATTCTCTGAGGATGATCTTTATATTATTAAAAAAAATAGTTGTAAGTGATAGTGACAACCACAGTTTTTCACAACTTTATGATATTTGATTAAACACAAGCTCACTTTGGTTGTTTGGAATGACAGTTAACATAGATTTTATGTAAACTTATAATTAAATTTAACTAGGGCCGTAATTACCTGCGCGCTTCGCAGGGACGTGCTTGGAATTCAGAACGTATAGCACACCATGACAACCGATAAATAAATTTGTAAAAATTAATTAATTATGGATTTTATTGTTAATGGATTATACTAGGTAAAACGATATAGTAAATAATAAAGATAAAAATAAGGTAAACGAAACGAAAACGATAGAACCTTGGTCGGTTTTCGCACGTTCGTTATAGCAAAGAAAAAAAATTAAAAATATGTTCAAAAGAGTATCGGCGTGTTCGTTAAAAAATATAAAACTAAAAAAAAAAACTTTTGCCACACTCGTTATAGCAAAGAAAAATAAAAAAAATGTCTAAAACAGTATTAACGTGTTCGTTAAAAAAATTATTTAGGGGTAGAAAAGTAATTTGGTTAAAGTAAAAAAATACAATATTTTAAAGTACATGGGTTGTAAATGAAAAATTACACTAGATGATGAAATAAATAAAAGACAAAAAATTGATGAACTTGTAAAACATGCATTAGAAGGTGTACAACACTATTCATCTTCTTTTCTTTAATAATATATAAATGGAGTTTTGTAATTATCAAAAATTTTATATAAATATATACGATTTTATATAAATATTTTAATAATTTATATTAATATTTATCATTTTGTAAGTTTTAACTATTATAGACAATTTTTATATGAATATTTAACAATTTATATTAATATTTATCATTTTGTAAGTTTTAACTATTATAGACAATTTTATATGAATATTTTAACAATTTACATTAATGTTTATCATTTTGTAAGTTTTAACAATTTACGTAAACTCAAAAGTATTAAATATAGTTTTCACAATTTAGGATACTTATCATCAACTAGTTTCTTCAAAATAAATATAATTGAATATCTTTAGGTGTTTTTCAACACTGAACCACCATGGTTCACCCTTGTCCCCACACCGTCCATTCTTATATATTTGTATATGTATAATGTTTTGTTTTCTAAAATTCAAAATTCAAAATTCAAAATTTACTTTATTTGCAAAGTATTATTGTAATGCTTAAAATTGAACTTTCAATACTAATAAGGGTTAATACCACTATAACCAATGTATTTTATTCCATTACATTAACATACATGTCCTTTAACTAAATTTTATTATATTAGTTACTTAACTTGTTTAAAATAGATGTATGTTCTTATGAGTTAGAAAGAGATCACTAACAAAATTATTAGCTATGTGAGGGCTATGTAGACGAGTTTGTGTAGATATGAATGTCCCATTTAGACTCTTTTGATGTTTTGGAATATCATTTCATCAATTTCTTTGGCTTAAAATACAAACATTATCAACTTATGTAATGAAAAAAATTTCAACCCCATCAACATTTATGAACTTTGGAACATGATTTTATCAAATTTTGACCCACTTAGAAGGTAGAGGGTTTAAAAATAACTTTACAACTAAATGTATTTTAGACAATTTTTGATAGTTAAATATAACAAGGATTGAGTTATTTTTACACACAATGTAATAAAGTAAATTGATTTTACGATATTAACATGTTTAAACACTTTTGTGTTGTAAGAAAGTATATTGATTTCATGATATTATAACATGTTAAAACACTTTTGTGTTGAGGAATTTATAATAGATACACTCGCGCTTTTCTTCTAGTTTTTCTAGTTGTGTGTGACATGTGAATATACTTTAATCTATTTATCGTATGACAATAAATAAGATTTGTTATTTTCCATTTAATACGTTTGGTTCTTTAGTCATGAAAGGTTCATCGGGTCATGTATAATATTTTTTTACCTTTAAGAACCCACATATTTGTCTTTACTAGAATCGATTTTGCCATTTAAAAGAGGGTTGCGGCGCAATTTGTTACTCGTTTACTTGTCACTTATTTGTAATTGGTTGTTTCTAATATATTACTAATCATTGAAAACAAGTAACCTCTTTTATTTATAGTCATTTTAAATATGATATTTAATAACAAGTGGTATTTAACCCTCGTGGTTGGGTGGTAAAATTATACTAAGTAGTAAACAAACAACGGAAAACGCATGCAAAGACAAAAACAAACTTATACCACACCCGTCTTAAAACGTAGACAAACTCGGGTAGGTGAAGCGATGTTTCTTTGAGTTTTTTTTTCGTTTTTAGAAAGTGAGGGCAAAGCCGTGTTGGGGGCAAGGGTGGTAAGTAAATGACGACCAAAACCAATAAAATCGTAAAACAAAAATTTGACGGAAACGAATCCGATAGGGAAAGAAAACTTGGCCGAAAAATTAATAGATTGCCAAAAAAAATAAAATTATGGACCATTAAGATTGTGACAGTGACGTATATGTTAGAACTACACACTCTTCCTAAAAGTCTACCACATTTGTTATTATATAGTAATTATGATGAATAAACTTTACAATAACTTCATATTTCGTATATACATAAAAGGCTGTACTTGGTGTTTGACTTAACTTCGTATTCGCAGCGGGTCTAAGGAGGGATCGATGTACATGATGTCGCAATTATCTACACTTTATGCAAGCGGTTGTTTCAACAACTAGAACCCATTACTCATGATCATAAAGTAGCAATCTTAACCGTTGGAAAAGTGATAATATAAAATATAATAAAGAGAGAATGTAACTAAAAATAAAAAATGAGAATATAAAACAACAGAAAACATTTATTCCAAAAAGTTGGATTCATTTAGTTTATTAAGTATTTTGTGCCTTGGAAAAATGAGAATATAATAAAACTCTTTATAACAATAACCTAAAATATGTCATGGTTGAAATGAGAATATAATAAAACTACTTATCTATCTATATCTATCTATACTATTAATAAAAGAAAACCAATGAAAGGACAGTTGTCATTATTCTAACCATTCTTAATTGTAAATAATTATTATTTATTTAAATTATTAAATATAGTACATATTAATATAAATCTTATCAACTCTAAATTATTGGCATAAATTTAATTTCAAATCGTAAAGTCTTATCTAAACTAAACATGCATATTATTTATTGTTGATAATCTCCCTGTTTGATTATAGATATCCTTAATTATAATAAATAAGTATATCATAAACTAAATAAATATATTTTGATTTTGATGAAGTCAGTTTATATGCCTATATGATATAACCTAATATATAAAATTGTACCCCAATATATAATTACAATTTCTATTATCATGATCATTATCACTAATTAACGGATGTCGTAATATAACTTTTTTTTATTTTTTAGTATATAATTTTTTTATTATTTAGTATACATATTTATATTTTTCACCCGTGAATACACATGGTTTTTTTTAAATTTAACTTCTTTTATTATTTACAATATAAAATTACATTTTTCCACCTGTTAATACACAGGGTTTTTTTAAATATAACATTTTTTTATTGTTTGATGTATAAAGTTACATTATTCAACCAACACAATTAAAATATAATTTTTTTTAGTGGACAATATTATATTTAATCAATACGTGTAATAAATGATGTTTTTATATATTATTTTTTTAATTTAATATATAAAATTACATTTACTTAACCCGTGTAATACACGGGTTCTAACCTAGTATCAAATAGATTTAAACCCTCGTTATCATTTCTAGAAGAGACACCAATGTAACATCTTCTATTATTTGGGTAATAACATGTTTAGAATATTATACTATACACAAAATTATCTCAAATTGATTGATAATATATTAATCACAATTATTTGGCTAATAACATGTTTAGAATATTATACTATACACAAAATTATCTCAAATTGATTGATAATATACTAATCACAAAAATACGTTTATCTAACACATGAAATTATATTTTGAATCTAATTATCTTTCCATACTAATAAATTAAAAAAAATTGGACACGTGTCATTTTCTCGTGCTTTCTCACCTTATTTTCCTATTTATCCCTCATATTAAAATAATAATAATAATAATTTTAAACAAAATATTAGATAAGAAAATATTTTTTATAAATAAGTTTAAACAAAAAATAAGATAAGGATAAACATTTATTTTTCTTATGATCATATTAAATAATAATAATTAAAAAAAATAGATAAGAATATAAACGTTTGTTTTTTTATTATTATCATATTAAATATAATAATAATAATAATAATAATAATAGTAATAATAATTTCTAACAAAAATAAGATAAGAATAAATGGTTGTTTTTCTATAAATAATTTTAAACAGATATTTAGATATCATGAGTTGACATATATACTTTGGAGTTCGGTGATTGAAATTATGGTAAAGTAGAAATCAAAAGTTCCCGTTTGATATATAATTAATAATGGTATTATTGTCTTTTTTTCACTAGAATTAAATAATCATTCTTGGCCGGACATATGCTTCTATCAGATTGTAAGTGTTTTTAGACGCATCGCTTGTAATAGTTTGGAATGTTCATTTTTAAAGATAAATCTTAACGACTGTTTGTGTTATCATAAGACATTATATTTTATTCAGCATGTGCAATTTATGAGTTTTTTTTTCAAGATATATCTTTTTTACTATTTATTATGTAAAATAACATTTATGCAACCCGTGTAATACACGGGGTTCTAACCTACTTATGTTACAAATGAAATTTTCTTTTTTTTCTGTACTTTTTTAATTCATAAAGCAGTTTTCGTTCATGTGGTTTTAATTATTTCTTTAATTTTGTGAAATATTTGGTTTGGTGCAAATAGCTTGATTCTATGCTACTTACCACAGGCACATTCTGTGCAAATTCGTGGCTTGCAAACTCAAATCATACACTACACAGCTACCTTTTTCAACATCGTGTTTCCTTTAATTTAAGTTGAATAACTTTAATAAAAATTAAAAGATATATAATATAATTCTCTCAACGATTTAGCAATACATTACGATTAGGTGTGATAATTTTGACTCATAACTCATTTGTCCAAAAAAGTTGAGTGTGTTAGTATATTTGTTTAACAAAACATGAAAATCATAACAAACAAATATTTTGATTTAAATCACTCAGACCGATTAAAAGTAGTTCATTGTTTAAAACAATTTGTTTTACTTAATGTTTATGATTATATTGTACCTTTTTTAACATCCATTTTGATACCTAAATATCATCTAGCATTGCACTTGCAAGGATTTGAACTCATGCAACTTTTGTGCGGGGCAAGCGCATAAACAATTCAAAATGGGTGAAGGCGATTCCTTTTTATGTAGGACAAATTCAAAAAATATATATGCCTCTTCATCATATTCCCGGCACCCATGAAGCTAAAAGCTATACTGTAACTTTATTTCAAAACGATTTAGAAATCATACAATACTTTAAAGCACTTTATCGAGTATGCACACCGCCCCAAAAAAAAGTCTCTAAAGAGGGGTCTAGAACTTACTTGCAAGAATAGCTATGAATAAAACTATGAACTTGATGTATAGTTAAGAGAAATATGAGTAAAGGTTCATACTTGAGAAGAAAACCATGCTGCCTTTTTCGATGCTCTACCCAAAACCGAGCTAAACCCTCAGTTTTCTCAATACTTAACGCCTCCAAACTCTCTTATCTGGTTCGGTATACAACCCCACAACGATCACGAGCTTCCTTTCGCAAAAACCAAGAACAAATCGGTGAATCTCAGCTTGGAATGACACTCTTTTAAGTTGCCACCAAAAGTGAAAAGGTGAAGAATTGGGGTTGCAACATTCCTTTACCATATTAGGTTGGTTATAGCTGATGCAGAAACTACAAGTGTAACCCATAAGGCCCCGGCCGCATAATTTTTCCGCTCACAGTGTTAAATTAAACGAAAATTTCAAAAAAAAAATGTAATGTAAAGTATTGGATTTTTAAGAGTAAGGCCTCCACCGATTTAGATTTTGAGAGTCAGGCCCTCACTGAGTTTTCATTCAAGCTCCGACACTGTCAGGAACTAGAAGATACTTCACAAAGTTCGACCCAAAACCTTATGAACTAATTCCTAAATTCAGTTAACAAAATTTGATCTCTTTTTAACTTTCCTCGTCACTAGGAGAGTGTACCAATATTTTAAATATGGCATTTATTTAATTTAATTTGATTTTTTTACTACATCACACTCCTTTAAGAAACCATGTTTTATATACTTGATACTTAATTAGTTTAACGAAATAAACTTCCTAACCTAAGTTACCACCAATGCATTCTACATCATCTGAATCAACCACTAAGGGTCATAATCGACTTCAAGTGGATTTTTAAAAGTTTTGTGTGCTTACCTAGTTGTAATGTCTATTGTCAACTAGTTGATCTAGATTACTAATACCTAGGTTATAGTTAGTTTTCTATTTATAACAAGATAACATTCTCTAGTTAAACTTGTTATATTAGTTTGTCAGCTTATGGGTTGTTTGTTTACCTCTTAACGAGGCTCTTAATAGTTCAGACCTCTTACTGGTTCAGATTGTTTGTTTCGTAAGCAGATGTCTGAATGGTTCAGATATTTGCCTCTGAATAGTTAAGATTTATACTGAATCTGAATGATTAAGACCTCTAATCTGATTGGTCAGACATTTGCTTCTGAACGGTTAAGGATTATGGGGGTGTTTGGTGTTGTGTTTTCAAAATAGATTATGCGTTTTGAAAAAGCATGTAGGTACATGCTTCTCCAAAACTGCGTTTTGGAGGCAGATAATCACTTTTTCAACCAAACACTTTTTTAGATTATTTATGTTTTACAAACGCAATAATCAAATAATCACTTCAAAACGCAATCCCAAACACCTTCTATACTGCCTCTTAATGATTCAGACCTCTTATTGGTTTATCACTTAATGATGCAGACCTCTTACTGATTCAACACTTAACCATTCAGAAGTTGTCAAACAACTCCTTAGTTTACCAAATATACGTGTAAATATTTGTTATTAAACCTTATAAATATTATAAAGTTTTTCACGTCACATATATAATAAGTCACTTAGTACCAACATTTACCATATATGTTAGTTGTTTTGACTTCAAAAGTTAATTAAATATAAAAACCAAGATTGGGATGAATTTACTTCTCTTTTTACATATTAATACATGACTACGACGTGACAAGAAGTCACCTCTACACTGATTTATGCTATCGACCGCTTAACTATTAGCAAAGGGCTTGTGCGATAGCAAAGATTCTAGTAAGGTACAAGTTGTGAGGTTCCACTTTTAGATATCGATGTAAAATCTCATGGCATTATAGCCTAATGACATCTTGAATAAAAAATAAGGCTTAGGTTCATTAGATCCTGGGTTTGATTTCTACAAGTAGGATTTTCCCGAGAATTATTATTGGATTTTCTCCTGAATTTGTGTATAAACATTATTGCCTAGTGGCATGTGGATATGATCGGGTGGTTCTACAGGTGGCATATGATACTAAGTGTTCCGTCAGCGATCCAAATTTACTGTTAAAAAAAAAAGAAATTGATTTAAAACAGTAAAAGTTAAAAGTAGATTTAATGAGTGTGTAAATTTTTATTCCAAAAAAAGAAATTATTAAATAAATAATATATCACGTTGACACAAGCTTTTGTCTTTATATATTTATTGGGTGGATGGGGCATCCACGGGTACCCTCCTTTGGCAAGTGGTTAGCCCAAGGATACACCACCGCCGCCACGACTTCGGGTAAGGCATGTGGGTTGAGTTTCGTGTATTTGTTACTGAATAGGGGAGAGAGAGAATAAAGGAGGTAGGGCCCATGGTTTAGGGTACTTTAAATGAGTGGCGCTAGTAGTCAGGCATTCCAAGGTGGGTAGTTAGTTAAGTGTTAAAATGAGGTGACAGTGCAGTATTGGTAGAATCTTAGGGTAGTGGAGAGTAGTCGAAAGAAACCCTCCATCCCACACCCACCCACACACACACACCCTTACCGAGAACACAGTTAAAGCTCACTTAAAGGCACCCTTACCTAACGGTAACTGCTACCATGGGTTGAGTATCAAGGTATTTGTTACTAAAGTGGGAAAAGGAGAGAGAAAGAGAGATGGACATATATAGTTGATAGAGATAGAGAAAAAGCAGTGGCACTAGTGATTAAAGTAGTTGAGGGTTAAAATGAGGTGGCAGTGCATAACTGGTGGAATCTTAGGGTTACGGAGAGTAGTTGAAAGGAAACCCCTCGCCCCCCAATAGTGATTAAGGTATTTTTGGGTAGTTGAGGGTTAAAATAAGGTGCGAGTGGAGGATTGGTGAATCATAGGGTAGTGAAAGGTAGTCGAATGGAGTGGACCCCCCTTCCACACACACCCTTACTGGAGACACGGCTAAGGCTCACTTGAAGGCACCCACAGGCAAAAGGCCACAAATGCCCGTGATCACAGATAGTGCAGGTGACCCAGTCCGTCATCTATTCCAAGGGATAGATGACGGACTGGGTCACCTGCATCAAATCCCACAAGCTCATCCTGCATCCATTCCAAGGGATGGTTTTGCTGAACTCATCCTATCACTTTTTGTTGGGGAGGCTGTTTCGGTTTTTTACAAAGGCCTTCGGAGAGCTATCGAGGATATCGTTGTCACACCCCGACCCGCAGCGGAAAAGGTGATCGGGGCATAATTGGGTTATCATCAAAGCTCATGACATTTATTATATGTTTCATATTCATTAATACAATTTAATGGAAATAAATGATACGACATGTTCTAACTATCAGTCTAAGCTTCTTGGTTCTCTTCTAAGGCATATCCTATGTTTTTCCTTGCTTCAACCTGTTCACCTGTATCATGTGTAAAAAGGTTTTTGGATCAACATAATGTTGGCGAGTGAATCCTATGGAAAAACATTTGAACAAGTTTATCCAATTGATTATAAATAATGTGCATACCACATATGAGTAAATGTAGATGTAAATTTATTCACACAACACATAATATTGAATATTGAACACACATACACCAAATGATTGTTTTGAGGCACGCGTTGTTCGACTCGTCTCCCACGAGGAACTGATGGGCCTAATGCATGAGTTTTGAGGCACGCGTTGTTCCACGAACTGATGGGCCTAATGAATGAGTTTTGAGGCACGCGTTGTTCTTACGAACTGATGGGCCTAATGTATGAGTTTTGAGGCACGCGTTGTTCTTACGAACTGATGGGCCTAATGTAGGAGTTTTGAGGCACGCGTTGTTCTTACAAACTGATGGGCCTAATGTATGAGTTTTGAGGCACGCGTTGTTCCACGAACTGATGGGCCTAATGAATGAGTTTTGAGGCACGCGTTGTTCAACTCGTCTCCCACGAGGAACTGATGGGCCTAAATAATTTGCATACAACTTTGACAATATGTAATACATCACAACCAACAATAGTTACATTCTAATTTAGTTCATATAATGGTATAGCACGAATTTGCATAAGAGAATTAGTTTAAGCGACACATGATACACCCCAAAACATGAATAAAAAGGGGAGTTTGTAAGAATTCACTCACATTGGGTGCGTTCGGTTGATGATGTTGAGTGCACGCGAAGTGGTTTTAACCACGAGTGAAATTAACCTAGATAAATAGCATTTTGGTTCGGTAAGTAAACGGATTTTATTAATCTATTTTAGTAGGATTGTTGGGTGTATTTTTGTGAGTTTGAGGCTATTTTCTAACCTTAAAAATGTTATTTTTAAGTATTTTTAATTGATTTTTAATTAAAATAATTAAATAAAAATAATAAAAAAATATTTTATTTTTGCTACAGTTGACTTTGACCGTTGACTTTGACTGACGTTGACCGGTTCGAAGCATATTGTTGTGCGCTGGGTGAGGCTCGAACCAACTGAGCTACGTATCTAACCCGTCATATATCCGATTTTAATTATATATATATATTAATTAGATTTTAAACAGAAATCCTTTATTTTAAAAATGAATTAAATCTGGCGAACCGGTGCGCTCCACAGGTCTCGAACCCGGGACCTGTGGGTTAGCGTACACACAGTCCACCGCTGGACTGTGTGTCTCACTTGGTTATAAACTCGGTTATCAATATACTTAACATATATCTAAATCAATCCGGTTCAGTTTTGCGGAAAAAGGAATTTTTATTGAGGCAGCGTGTGAGGAACAATACTCGAACTCGTGACCTTAGCGTTCAAAGTGCACACAGTCCACCGCTGGACTGTGTGTCTAACCCGGTAAATAACTTGATTTTAATTATACTTAACCATTACCGAAACGTCGTCTTCTTCACTGGTTTTCACCGGAAGTGACGACTGTCTGATTCGAAGTATTGATTCAGGTTCCTTTAGCGTTTTATGATCAATTACAGACGAGATAAAAGTAAAAAGGAAAGGAATTAGGCGTGAAAAGTACCGACTGGTTTTACTCTGTTTTCCGGCAGAACTCCGGCGACAGCAATCTTTTTCCGGCAACGAGTGTCTTGCAGCAGAGAGTCTTCCGAAAGCTTACAAAGGGTGTGGGTGACTTCGGTAAAAGTTTAGGGGGTTCAGTAAAGCTCAGAGATTAAAAACTCGGTTTTCCGGCGAAGTATAACATTTTTCCGGCGAGTGAGTTTTCGCCGAGAAAGGGTGCGATTTGAGTGTGAAATGTTTCTGGCGAGTTGTGGGTGAATTTATAGGGTAGTATCGAGATGTATGGGGTCTGAATTCGGTCTTAATTCGAAGTCAGCCGTTCTCCGGCGGTTACAGCTGATGTCGCGGGTTCAGACGTCGGTTATAACCGTTGTGAGAGTTAAGACTTCGGTTACTTTGAGCGGAAACGTAATTAAACGGCGAAGTCGTCGGGATTTCCGACGACTGCTAATTGGGCGCAATTACTGAATTTGACTTCCTAACTTTATTATTTAATTTAATTGATTCCTTTTATTAACAGAAAATCAAAGTGGCGGAGCGGTTGTTTGGCTGAGTGATAAGTTGTTGTTGAGCCGGTTACAGACCCGAGTTCGAAACCCGGCAGAAGCAAATCATTTTTATTTTGCGATTTTTATCAGTTTTTCAAAAACTAAATATATATCCCCGCATAATAATTGATTACGTATCGTTTAAAATTATTTTGGGCATTTAATTCGCAACGAAAATTTTAACTGACTGTACGGTTGATAAACGGAGCGGGTTTGGTAAATCCGTTTTTGACGGATGTTACAGTATCCCCTGCTTTTTTTAGAAATTTCGTCCCGAAATTTAAATAGGGATATAATTGACTAAAAGAATGATGGTGTTGAGTTTGACAGTTACACGCTTTAGAAGAAATAAGGGTTTAAGTTTTTGTTTGAGGCGGTAACGTTCCTTGTAAGGGTCTAGTACCCTATTACAGGAATCGCTTTTTGTTGCCTACTGTATAAGTATTGTTAAGCAGGAATGATTCGCTAAAATGATATCATGCATAAGAGTTTAGATATGATTGGAAAAGTAAGGTTATATCCTAAGGCAAAACTTTCAATACTACAATCTACACAAATAAACACAACAACTAATAATTGAATCCACATTCTGATAGTATATATGTTTGAATGGTGACAGTTCCTCTCTCGTTTGTTATGATGGAGAGGTTAGTCTATGTAGAAATGGATCACAATCCAATTTCTTTAAATAGTGAGATGATATAACTGTAACACAAATTTCAACCAAGGCAATACTAAATCCTACATGGAACTTCTCATAACCGCCTGATAACGCCTCTGATCCTTTGGCAAGAATACTTATATATAGGAAGTACCAGCGGCGTATCCACCATATTCTTGTCAAATTTTCATTGGTTTTATCAGTGAATTATGATTAGTCCTATAACTCTACAACCAATACAACAAACATAAAAATACTTTGAAATGAAATATATCTGTGCGATCAAGGCTCAATCAAACGGAGCCGATCGTATTGTATGTACTGAAATTGAAATGTCTGTGCGCTCAAGGCTCAATCAAACGGAGCCGAACGTATTGAATGTACTGAAAATGAAATTGTCTGTGTGCTCAAGGCTCAATCAAACGGAGCCGAGCTTATTGCATGTACTGAAAATGAATAACTTAATCACACAAACAACCTATGCATGGAACCTCTCATAACCGCCTGATAATGCCTCCGACCATTTGACAAGAATACTTATATATAGGAAGTATCAGCGGCGTATCCACCATATTCTTGTCAAATTCTCATTGACTTTATCCGCAAGTTATGATTAGTTCTATGCGACTCTACAACATAAACAAACACAACAACCAGCGCTTGAGTCTTAATTCTGATAGTATCCGTGTTTGACAATATCTCTCTCGTTTAATATGATGGAGAGGTTAGTCTAAGTAGAAGTGAGACACAACTCAACTTCTTTAAATGATGAAACTGAGATATGTCGTGAAGTATGATGATATGAATATTATATCAATGAGTATAAAACAAACTAGTAATTTGCATTAAAATTCTTGGATAAAATTCCAATTGAGATACGTGAAAATTGAGATAACATAAAGAAAAACATAAAAACTAAATGGTTGGAGTTGAATCTTGATTCTTGGTGAGAGAAGGCTAGTTAAGTGGTTGGTTTGGACCGTTAATATCTTCAACAGGATTGGCGTTGATGTTATAAACTCTTCCTCTTGCTGGCGGTGGAGCTGGGTTTGCTTGGTTTGCTTGGTTAACTGGGTTTGCTTGAGCTTGGGCGTTTATGATGTTAACCAAACGAGGGCACATGTTTCTAAAATGGGTAGGGTCGCCACAATTGAAACAAGCTCGAACATATGGGTACATGGGGTATTGAGGTTGTTGATATGTTTGGGCCATGGGTTGAGTAGGGGTTGAGGTTTGGTTTTGAGCGGTGCGGCAAACTTTGCTCAAATGACCGTAGCGTCCACAGTTCGCACATAGTCGACAGGGTAAAGTAGATGGATGGTGATAGAAACAGGTGTTGCATTGAGGGTGAGGTCCAATGTAAGGTTTCTTATTTGGGTAAGTTGAGTTGGGTGCTACTTGAGCGTTTGGGATAGTTTGAGGAGGTACAACTTGTGAAGCTGGTTGGTTGCGTTGGGTGACGGCGAAGACTTGCCCATCACGTTTTCTCTTAGAAGTAGGTGGTGTAAAGGATTCGGTTCGGGTGGGGTTTGAGGTTTCGGTTGATGCTTTATCCTTCTTCTTCTCCTCTTTGAAATCTTTGTTCCGGATTCGGTTCTCGGTGAGCGCGGTTGCTAGCTCCATTGCTGCTTCCAAAGTTGCAGGCGAGGTGCTTATTACAGGGTCTTGAATCTTTGATGGAAGACCACGAATGTAGTGCTCGATCAAACGGTAGAGGGGAGTGAACAAGTTGGGAACCATTTGATTTAACTCAAGGAATCTCTTGTTGTATGTGGTGTGGTCGCCTTCCTTTTGTTTCAAAGCATGGAACTCATCCTCCAATTTCTTGATTTCGCTTCTTGGGCAAAACCGTCTTGTCATGATTCCCTTCAATTCTTCCCAAGTCAAGGTCATAGTTTCTTCAACACCTCGTTTGGTCTTCTCTGTATTCCACCATGTGAGTGCTGTTCCAAGTAAACGACCGGTAGCATAACGCACTTTGCGATCATCGGGGCAATCGCAATTTAGAAAAGTGTTCTCCATTTCTTCGAACCAATGGAGGAGAGCGGTGACACCTTCAGTACCTTCGTATTTTGGAGGATCGCAGGATTTGAAATGTTTGTAGGTGCATTTAGTGACTGAAAGGTTGACAGTGTTTTGATCCTCTTGTTGGGTTGGGTTAACGGAATTAGTGGTAAGGGCTTGTTGAACTTGAACTACGATGTTGGGTATTACGGTCGCCATTTGCTGAGCGATTTGGGCAGCCATGCGTTCACGGGCTTTTTCTGCTCTCATCTTCCTACGGGCGAGGTTAGAAGACATCTACAAGGAATACATGTCAAGAGTATGAGTTGGATGCCTTTGGGATCGTGGGTCGTGTTTTGGATTGAACGTTCATAAAATAAATATAGAAAAATAAATCTACTACATCCATAGGATGTCTTGGGCTTTGCTCGAATTTGGGCCTTGCATGCCGCCATACTTCACCTTCGTAATCATGTGGGCCCCCATGATTACCGGGTTTTTCATATGGTTCGCATGTGTTAGCCTGGTTACGTACACAAAAACCCGGAGAAAATCGAGAAATATGTAACGTATGATATTCGGAATGTGCCCAGGCATGGACACGGTGACATCTCAAAGTGAGGTTAGTTCGAACGACGTTTGGTGTGGCATGCTTTGGCCTAATAGGTCCGTCGTACTCTCATCGTTAGTCCCCAGGTAGGCAAACTGGTCCGTTATTTTGGATTTATACGAATGCCAACCTAGACAGGACGTCCCGACTACCGGTACTTGTACCCTTCCGGTTACTACATGCCCGTCGCAGAACTTACTTTGATGAGATTTGAAAATTGCAACAAAATCCTTGAATAATGAGAGTATGAAAATGAATTGAATGTATGAACATTGATATATGTATAATGAATATGTATATAAGCATGTATGTTTGATTGTAATATAAACAAATATGAAACAAATAAATATCACAAGTTTGTATGTAACCACCTAATCAATTAAAATTTAGGCAGACTATAGTATAGGCTCTAAGGGTCTAATAACCTATCCTATATCCCTATAGTCATGGCTCTGATACCAATCTGTCACACCCCGACCCGCAGCGGAAAAGGTGATCGGGGCATAATTGGGTTATCATCAAAGCTCATGACATTTATTATATGTTTCATATTCATTAATACAATTTAATGGAAATAAATGATACGACATGTTCTAACTATCAGTCTAAGCTTCTTGGTTCTCTTCTAAGGCATATCCTATGTTTTCCTTGCTTCAACCTGTTCACCTGTATCATGTGTAAAAAGGTTTTTGGATCAACATAATGTTGGCGAGTGAATCCTATGGAAAAACATTTGAACAAGTTTATCCAATTGATTATAAATAATGTGCATACCACATATGAGTAAATGTAGATGTAAATTTATTCACACAACACATAATATTGAATATTGAACACACATACACCAAATGATTGTTTTGAGGCACGCGTTGTTCGACTCGTCTCCCACGAGGAACTGATGGGCCTAATGCATGAGTTTTGAGGCACGCGTTGTTCCACGAACTGATGGGCCTAATGAATGAGTTTTGAGGCACGCGTTGTTCTTACGAACTGATGGGCCTAATGTAGGAGTTTTGAGGCACGCGTTGTTCTTACAAACTGATGGGCCTAATGTATGAGTTTTGAGGCACGCGTTGTTCCACGAACTGATGGGCCTAATGAATGAGTTTTGAGGCACGCGTTGTTCAACTCGTCTCCCACGAGGAACTGATGGGCCTAAATAATTTGCATACAACTTTGACAATATGTAATACATCACAACCAACAATAGTTACATTCTAATTTAGTTCATATAATGGTATAGCACGAATTTGCATAAGAGAATTAGTTTAAGCGACACATGATACACCCCAAAACATGAATAAAAAGGGGAGTTTGTAAGAATTCACTCACATTGGGTGCGTTCGGTTGATGATGTTGAGTGCACGCGAAGTGGTTTTAACCACGAGTGAAATTAACCTAGATAAATAGCATTTTGGTTCGGTAAGTAAACGGATTTTATTAATCTATTTTAGTAGGATTGTTGGGTGTATTTTTGTGAGTTTGAGGCTATTTTCTAACCTTAAAAATGTTATTTTTAAGTATTTTTAATTGATTTTTAATTAAAATAATTAAATAAAAATAATAAAAAAATATTTTATTTTTGCTACAGTTGACTTTGACCGTTGACTTTGACTGACGTTGACCGGTTCGAAGCATATTGTTGTGCGCTGGGTGAGGCTCGAACCAACTGAGCTACGTGTCTAACCCGTCATATATCCGATTTTAATTATATATATATATTAATTAGATTTTAAACAGAAATCCTTTATTTTAAAAATGAATTAAATCTGGCGAACCGGTGCGCTCCACAGGTCTCGAACCCGGGACCTGTGGGTTAGCGTACACACAGTCCACCGCTGGACTGTGTGTCTCACTTGGTTATAAACTCGGTTATCAATATACTTAACATATATCTAAATCAATCCGGTTCAGTTTTGCGGAAAAAGGAATTTTTATTGAGGCAGCGTGTGAGGAACAATACTCGAACTCGTGACCTTAGCGTTCAAAGTGCACACAGTCCACCGCTGGACTGTGTGTCTAACCCGGTAAATAACTTGATTTTAATTATACTTAACCATTACCGAAACGTCGTCTTCTTCACTGGTTTTCACCGGAAGTGACGACTGTCTGATTCGAAGTATTGATTCAGGTTCCTTTAGCGTTTTATGATCAATTACAGACGAGATAAAAGTAAAAAGGAAAGGAATTAGGCGTGAAAAGTACCGACTGGTTTTACTCTGTTTTCCGGCAGAACTCCGGCGACAGCAATCTTTTTCCGGCAACGAGTGTCTTGCAGCAGAGAGTCTTCCGAAAGCTTACAAAGGGTGTGGGTGACTTCGGTAAAAGTTTAGGGGGTTCAGTAAAGCTCAGAGATTAAAAACTCGGTTTTCCGGCGAAGTATAACATTTTTCCGGCGAGTGAGTTTTCGCCGAGAAAGGGTGCGATTTGAGTGTGAAATGTTTCTGGCGAGTTGTGGGTGAATTTATAGGGTAGTATCGAGATGTATGGGGTCTGAATTCGGTCTTAATTCGAAGTCAGCCGTTCTCCGGCGGTTACAGCTGATGTCGCGGGTTCAGACGTCGGTTATAACCGTTGTGAGAGTTAAGACTTCGGTTACTTTGAGCGGAAACGTAATTAAACGGCGAAGTCGTCGGGATTTCCGACGACTGCTAATTGGGCGCAATTACTGAATTTGACTTCCTAACTTTATTATTTAATTTAATTGATTCCTTTTATTAACAGAAAATCAAAGTGGCGGAGCGGTTGTTTGGCTGAGTGATAAGTTGTTGTTGAGCCGGTTACAGACCCGAGTTCGAAACCCGGCAGAAGCAAATCATTTTTATTTTGCGATTTTTATCAGTTTTTCAAAAACTAAATATATATCCCCGCATAATAATTGATTACGTATCGTTTAAAATTATTTTGGGCATTTAATTCGCAACGAAAATTTTAACTGACTGTTCGGTTGATAAACGGAGCGGGTTTGGTAAATCCGTTTTTGACGGATGTTACAATCGTGATTTGCGGGGGTCCGTTTTTTGGGGAACTTCAATGGAGGCTTGCATCCCTCCCGACCCGTTTTGGGGGTTTGGGTTTATGTTCGGCTGAGGATGTATCTGTCACACCCCGACCCGCAGCGGATAAGAGTCAGGGCATAATTGGGTTATCACCAAAGCTCATGATGTTTACTAAAATGTTTCATATTTATTAAATTAAAATTACAACTTAAATGTTCAAATCAAATTCATACAATTACAAGGAAATGAAACTAAGTAAAACAATCCAAAGCTTAAAATGATTTATTCTTCTAGGCCTTCCTATGTGTTTCTTGCCTCAACTGGATCACCTGTATCATGTGTAAAACGGGGGATATTTTGGGTCAACAAAAGTTGGCGAGTGAACCTTGATAAAACATTGTTATTAATTTCTTGTTGTGTTTAATATTGAAAAGTTGTGCAATAATCACATGTGAGCAAACATATGTATATAACAAAACACAAACCACATTGGATGAGTAAATGACATAAATGATGATTGTATATGAGATCAAGGCTCAATCAAATGGAGCCGATCGAATGACATGAATGATGATGTATGTGAGATCAAGGCTCAATCAAACGGAGCCGATCGAAATGAGGCACCTGATACTCAACCCGTATCCCACGGGGAGCTGATGGGCCTAATGAAATGCTTGCACTGAAAATGATAAATCCAAACTAAACATAATTCACACAACAATTGATACACATTTGATACACATTTGATCACAAATATGATGTATGCACAAGTGTTTATATTTATATAATAACAGAATTGTACGACACATGATACACCCTAAAACGTGATTAAAATAGGGAATTGGTAGAGAATCACTCACATTGGGTGCGTTCTTTGATGACGTTGGATGCGCACGAGTTTTGAGATTTGATCGACGAGGAAAACTAACCTAAAATGATAACGAAATGGTTCGGTAAGTAATTGGATTTTATTTGAGATTAATACTTTTAATTCATAATCTTAATTGGATTTTTAGATTTATTTTTGTGAGTTTAAGGACATTTTCTAACTTTAAAAATATTATTTTTAAGTATTTTTAATTGATTTTTAAATTAAATAAATAAATAAAAAGAAATAAAAATTTTGACTTTTTGACCGTTGACCATTGACCGGTCGGACTAAGTTTATTCATGCGCTGAGTGATGTTCGAACCCGGGACCTCTCGTACGCGTGTACGCAGCTCTACCAACTGAGCTACGTGTCTAACCCGAAATATTATCTGTTTTAATTATATATATATACTAATTAATTGTTATTTTATTGGGTTTATATTAAAACGATTTAAAATGGCCGAAGCGGTTGCAGGGACTCGAAGTCGAACTCGGGTCCTTCAGTTCGTATGCGCACAGTCCAACCAGTTGGGCTGTGTGTCTAATCTGTTTAACTCACGGATTATATTACTCTTATAAACATACTGTGACTTGTTCTGATTCAGTTCTAAAAATATTGGTTTTATTTTTGAAAGTCGGTACGTTGTGTGATTCGAACTCGTGACGTGCGTTTTATGATTGCACACAGTCCACCGCTGGACTATGTGTCTAACCCGGTTAAATATTCAGTTTTAATTAAACTTATACTTATTTGCGACTTCATCTTCTTCGTTTAAGAACACAGAACAGTGAATTCCGACTGTTCTTGTTTAATCGTTCACGATTTAAACTTGATTGAAATGAACAGAGAAATTAAATGATATGGTGTACCAGAACATCGGGTTTGCTTCGGTTTCCGGCAAGTGTCGTCGGCTCCGATTTGCGATGTCCGGCTGTATAAACTGTTTAGCAGTTTTGATTATTGATTTGAACGATTTAGAACATAAATTAAGAGATAGCAGAGAGGTTTAGATAGATATATCGGTCGAGGAATGAATAGATCAAGGATTTTCGGCGATGTTCCGGCGAATTTGGAAATCTCCGGCGACGAGCTTCTGAGAGATTTCAACTACGAAAAAGTGTGCGGTTCTGAGCGAAAGGATTCCCGGAAGGTTGAGGGAGTATTTATAGGGTAGAACTGGATGAATTTTGTCCGAGTTTGAGTCTTGATTCGCGGTCAAAGTTTCTCCGGCGGTTATGACCGCAATTGACTGTTAGACGTCGGTTATAACCGAAGTCTAAGTCGGTTATAGTGTTTTAGTCAAAAGGAAAATGGCTAAACTCGCGGATCGCCGGATTTTCCGGTGATTGCGAGTTCTGGGCGCGCGGTGATTCTCCGGTTTTGAATTCGAGTTTTATTTTAAGTATTATTTGTTTCAGTATATTCACAAAGAAGACATGTGGCGGAACGGTGTGTTGTGCATTTGGGTTTGTGGGTGACCCGGGTTCGAAACCCGGCGTCCCCATTTTATTTTTTTCTCACTATTTACTATTATTTATAAATTATGGTTTTTAAATTCTAATATATTTATTAATTATGTATCGTTTAAAATTAATTTGAGCAATAAATACGCAACGAAAAATTATAACTGGATATTTGATTAATAAACGAAGCGGGTTTTGAAAACCCGATTTTCGACGAATGTCACAGTATCCCCTAATTTTATAAATTTCGTCCCGAAATTTAAGTAGTAGTGGTAACAGGAAAAAGATGCGGGTATTTCTCGCGCATTGAGTGTTCACGTTCCCAAGTAAACTCAGGTCCTCGTTTTGACTCCCAACGTACCCTGACAATTGGAATACGACTTCGTCTTAAACGCTTCTCTCCGAAGTACATGATTTCTACTGGTCTTTCAATGAAGTGCATAGATTCATCGATCTGAATGTCTTCTAGAGGAGTATGGAGGTTTTCATCGGCGAGGCACTTCTTCAAGTTTGATACGTGGAATGTGGGATGAATTCTGTTGAGCTCTTCTGGTAGGTCAAGCTTGTATGCTACAGGACCTACTCTTTCGAGTATCTTGAAAGGTCCTACGTAGCGTGGTGCTAGCTTGCCCTTCTGGCCAAACGAACCACTCCCTTCCACGATGATACTTTTAAAAGTACTTGATCCCCAATGTCAAACTCCAAGGGCTTTCGTCGTTTGTCTGCATAACTCTTTTGACGACTTTGAGCCGCTAGAAGATTGTTTCGAATTTGAATGACCTTGTCGGTTGTTTCTTGAATTAACTCTGGACCGGTGATTTGTGATTCCCCAATTTCGTGCCAACATACTGGAGATCGGCACTTACGACCATATAACGCTTCGAAAGGAGCCATGCCGATACTTGAATGATAGCTATTGTTGTACGAAAATTCAGCTAATGGTAGATGAGGACACATGCTCGAAGCATGTCTTCAAGAGTTTGGATGGTGCGTTCAGATTGTCCATCAGTTTGAGGATAAAAAGCGGTACTGAGATCTAATCGCGTACCCAATGCGGTTTGTACGGCTCGCCATGTTCGTGAAGTGTAACGACCATCACGGTCTGAAATGATGCTTAAAGGTACACCATGACGGCTTACGATCTCCCTGATGTAGATACGAGCTAACTTCTCGTTTTTTAAGTCCTCGCGAATCGGTATGAAGTGAGCTGATTTTGTAAGACGATCAATGATTACCCATATGGTGTCATACCCACTGGAGGTGCGAGGTAACCCGGTAATAAAATCCATGGTTATGTTTTTTCACTTCCATACAGGTATTTCGGGTTGGACTAGAAGTCCTGAAGGTCTTTGATGTTCAGCTTTTACTTTGGAACAGGTAAGGCACTTGGAAACAAAAACAACGATGTCCTTTTTCATGCCAGGCCACCAGTAGGTGTATCGTAGGTCTTGATACATCTTGTCGGCTCCTGGGTGTACAGAGTACCGTGTTTTGTGCGCCTCATTCATAAGGAAATCACGAAGGTTATCGCGATCGGGGATCCATATGCGATTTAAATAGTATAGAATACCGTCGGATTTGGTTTCGATTTTGAGTTCAGCTCCACTTGACAGCTTATCGCGTACGTCATTTTCTGTTACAGAAACATGTTGAGCTGCTCGGATTCTATCTTTGATGTCGGTTATGATTTGCGAACATAGAAGACGAATGGAGTTCACATAACCTTTTCGACTGAGCGCATCAGCCACCACGTTTGCCTTGCCAGGATGATACCGAATTTCACAGTCGTAGTCGCTAAGAAGTTCGACCCATCTTCGTTGCCTCATATTCAACTCCTTTTGGTTGAAGATATGTTGGAGACTTTTGTGGTCAGTGTATATTTCACACTTGGTACCGTAGAGGTAATGTCTCCATATCTTGAGAGCGAACACAACGGCTCCAAGTTCCAGGTCGTGGGTGGTGTAGTTCTTCTCATGAGTCTTGAGTTGTCTCGAAGCATAAGCTATAACCTTTCCTCTTTGCATTAGAACACAGCCTAGTCCTTGCCCTGACGCGTCGCAATAAACAACGAAGTCATCACAACCTTCAGGAAGAGTGAGGATTGGTGCATCACAGAGTTTTTGTTTAAGGGTTTTGAAGGCTTCTTCTTGTTTGGGTCCCCATATGAAGGGTTTTCCTTTATGAGTTAAACATAAAGCATATAAACGATTTGGGATCATTTGGTTCAGTTCGAGAAATCTTTTGTTTTAGGAAGTATGATCTCCTTCCTTTTGTTTTAGCGAGTGGAATTCATCTTCCAACTTTTTGATTTCGCTTCTTGGACAGAAACGTCTCGTCATGATTTCCCTTAACTCTTCCCATGTTAAGGCCATGGCATCTCCGACTCCTCTCTTACCCTTTTCTGTGTTCCACCAGGTAAGGGCTACCCCAAACAGTCTCCCAGTTGCGTAACGTACCTTGCGATCCTCGGGACAATCGCAATTGAGGAAGGTGTTCTCCATTTCTTCAAACCAGAAGAGGAGAGCAGTAACACTTTCGGTCCCTTCATACTTTGGGGGATCGCAAGATTTGAAGTGTTTGTATGAGCACTTTTTGGAGGGAGGGTTGTCGACGTTCTGGTCTTCTTGATTGGGAGGGTTGATGGGATTCGCGGTGAGAGCTTGTTGGACTTGAATTACGATGTCAGGAAGCACTGCGGCCATTTGTTTTGCAATTTGGGTGGCCAAGCGTTCGTTTGATCTTCCTGACTTTCTACCTCCACGTAGTTGCCTAGCCGACATCTACAGGAACATACATAGAAAAATTGTGAGTTTAAGAAGTTTTTTTTTTTTGGTGTCATGTGTCGTTAAAAGAATAAAAATAACATAATTATCAATAATGCAACTACATCCATAGGATGTCTTGGGTTTGCTCATGTTTGGGCCTCCAATGTCCCCCATACCATCGCCTGTATAGTCATGTGGGCCCCCATGACTATTGGCTTAGTAGGATTCACATTGGTGTTGGCGGTTTAACACTTGCATCACCCGAATGAAAACCATGAAATATGATTGCGAGATGTATGGTAGGAGGGTGTCCAGGTGTAGACACAATGACAACTCAAAGTGGGGTTAGCTCACACGACGTTTGGTATAGCATGCTTTGGCCTAATAGGTCCTCCGTACTCTCATCGTTAGTCCCCAGGTAGGCAAACTGGTCCTTTGTTTTGGATTTATACGAATGCCAAGCCTAGACAGGACGTTCCGACTACCGGTACTCGTACCCTTCCAGTTACTACATGCCCGTCATGAGAATTCACTTTGATGTGATTTGAAAAATACAAAAATCATTGCAAAAATCATGGGAATTGTGTGGTGTGTGCTCTCATGGATATGATATGTTATGAGGATATGATTCATGATGAGCATTGTATAATAATATGTAATTATGAACATGCTTGCATAACATTAAATGTAACAATAAACATAAAGCATATAAACATCATGAATTTTGTATGTAACGCATAAACAATTTAAAATTTCAATCAACTATAGTATAGGCTCTAAGGGTCTAATAACCTATCCTATATCCCTATAGTCATGGCTCTGATACCAATCTGTCACACCCCGACCCGCAACGGAATAAGAGTCGGGGCATAATTGGGTTATCACCAAAGCTCATGATGTTTACTAAAATGTTTCATATTTATTAAATTCAAATTACAACTTAAATGTTCAAATCAAATCCATACAATTACAAGGGAATGAAACTAAGTAAAACAATCCAAAGCTTAAACTGATTTATTCTTCTAGGCCTTCCTATGTGTTTCTTGGCTCAACTGGATCACCTGTATCATGTGTAAAACGGGGGATATTATAACATTTGTCAAAAACGGGTTTTCCAAACCCGCTTCGTTTGTAATCAAATACCAAGTTATAAATGTTTCGTTGCGTATTTATGTCAATTTTAGTTTCTAATGATGCATAATTAATAAACAAACTAGAATATAAAAGTTATAATTGATAAAAAGTAAAAATAAAATAATTAAAATAAAAATCAGGCTGCCGGGACTCGAACCCGGGTCAGCCAGGTAAGCATAAGACTTATCACACACACATATAACCACTCCGCCACTTGATGTTTTCTGTGAATTCTAGGAAACAATTAAATTTTATGATCAATCATGAATCGATCTGTTTACGCTAACTGTAACCGAAATCGGTCACCAAACGTCCAAAAACGTTTGATTGTTCGCGGTTTACCGATTATAACCGATACACCGACACCTTCATTCAATTTGATCTTGAATGGACTTGAATTCATAAGTTGATCGGTTTTAATAACCGAAAAATCTGCACTTCCTGATTTACTCCAACCTTAGTCCCCTCTCGCGACTCAAACTCATCTGCGGACCTTCAATTTCATTTTCGCACTACTTTCAGTTCGCCGGAGCAGCTTTTTGAACTCGCCGGACTTTCGCCGGAAAACCGTGTCTTCCATCAAATCAGTAAGTCTCTTAATTCTTTCATCGTCTATCAGTTGTTAAGCTATTGCTAACTCAAAACCTTCAATCGGAAACAGTTTCAGACGTCGATATCGAATAATTCACTCTCGCCGGAAAACTTCTGAAAATTCCTATTTTCCGCTGTAAAACGGTATAGTCATTCAAACCTGCTGATAACTCTTGTTTAGTACTTCAATTCCACAATTAGCTAATCAAAACTGTTAATTTGTTCGCTCAGTCGAAGTTCATAAAAACAGAGCCGACGACTTCGCTGGAGTTCTGAGAAAGATCATCATTCCGGTATGATCATTCCCGAAACTTTTCCTATCCGTTACATATAAATCATTTGTACGTCTGTTAATCGTTTTAAGCAAGAAATAGTTGATTAATCATTGTCTGTAAATTTAGCGAAGAAGATGATGTCTGTTATGATTATAAGATTAATTAAAATCGGTATTATAAACGGGTTAGACACACAGTCCAGCGGTGGACTGTGTGCAAACAATACGCATACGTCCCGAGTTTGATCCTTGACACACATACACTCTCTGTAATTAAAATGTTCTTTTTTTAAACTGAACCGGATCCTTTCGCAATTAGATGTTAAGAATAATAAAAATCAGTATATTAACCAAGTTAGACACACAGTCCAGCGGTGGACTGTGTGCAACATTAAATCACAGGTCCCGGGTTCGAGACCTGTTGACGGCACCGGTTTGATAATTAAAATCCTTTTTAAAAATAAATGAATTTAGAATAAAGTAAAACAGTATATAAATATAATTAAAAACAGAAATATTTCGGGTTAGACACGTAGCTCAGTTGGTAGAGCTGCGTGCACGCGTACGGGAGGTCTCGGGTTCGAGCCTCACCCAGCGCATACATGCACACAATAGAACCGGTCAAACAGTCAACAGTCACAGTCAAACAGTCAACGGTCAATGGTCAACGCAAAAGTCAACATTTTTTTATATTTTCATTTATTTAATTTAATTTCAAAATCAATTAAAAATACTTAAAAATAATGTTTTTAAAGATAGGAAATAGCCTTAAACTCACAAAAATATATCTAAAAATACTATTAAAATTATTAATAAAATCCACTCATTTACTATACCTTCCGTTATTATTTAGGTTAGTTAATCCTCGTTGTTCAATCCTTCAAACTCGTGCGCATCTCATCATCTCCAACCGAACGCACCCAATGTGAGTGAATCTCTACAAATTCCCCGTTTTAATCACGTTTTTGGGGTGTATCATCTGTCTTACCATTTATTATATTTAAATCATTGTGCATACATCATATCATGAACAAATGTGTATTCAGCTTGTATCAACTGTTTGTGTGGTTATTGTTTAGACTTAATTTATTATTTTCAGTACATGCAATTTCATAGGCCGCCGCTCCCCATTACATTATGAGCGTTGAGCAGTTCTCCATTACATTATGAGCGTGAACCGGGCGTTGCCAACATACGATCGGCTCCGTTTGATTGAGCCTTGATTGCACAGACATTCATCATAGGCTGTCCGTTCCCCATTACATTATGAGCGTGAACGTGACGTTGCCAACATATACCGTTTCGTTCATGTTATATATTCATGCAAGTTCATATGTTATTGTATGTTATTGTTTGAGGTTGTTATTGTTATGGTATGATTATTTACATTTGCTCACATATGACTATTGCACAATTTTTCCATGATAAAGCTAACAAGAAATCAATAATAAATGTTTATCTAACAAGATTCACTCGCCAACTTATGTTGACCCAAAAAACCCTATTTTTACACATGATACAGGTGATCCAGCCGCTGCAAGAAACACTTAGGATTGGCTTAGAAGAATAAACTGGTTAAGAGCTTGGATTGTTTAGTTGATTATTTTTCTTTGTATTTGTATGAACATGTTTGGATTATCGAGAATGTAATTTTGACTTTAATAAATATGAAACATATTAGTAAATATCATGAGCTTTGGTGATAACCCAATTATACCCGACTCTTATTCCGCTGCGGGTCGGGGTGTGACAGATATTTTGGGTCAACAAAAGTTGGCGAGTGAACCTTGATAAAACATTGTTATTAATTTCTTGTTGTGTTTAATATTGAAAAGTTGTGCAATAATCACATGTGAGCAAACATATGTATATAACAAAACATAAATCACATTGGATGAGTAAATGACATAAATGATGATTGTATATGAGATCAAGGCTCAATCAAACGGAGCCGATCGAATGACATGAATGATGATGTATGTGAGATCAAGGCTCAATCAAACGGAGCCGATCGAAATGAGGCACCTGATACTCAACCCGTATCTCACGGGGAGCTGATGGGCCTAATGAAATGCTTGCACTGAAAATGATAAATCCAAACTAAACATAATTCACACAACAATTGATACACATTTGATACACATTTGATCACAGATATGATGTATGCACAAGTGTTTATATTTATATAATAACAGAATTGTACGACACATGATACACCCCAAAACGTGATTAAAACGGGGAATTGGTAGAGAATCACTCACATTGGGTGCGTTCTTTGATGACGTTGGATGCGCACGAGTTTTGAGATTTGATCGACGAGGAAAAACTAACCTAAAATGATAAGTAATTGGATTTCATTTGAGATTAATACTTTTAATTCATAATCTTAATTGGATTTTTAGATTTATTTTTGTGAGTTTAAGAACATTTTCTAACTTTAAAAATATTATTTTTAAGTATTTTTAATTGATTTTTAAATTAAATAAATAAATAAAAAGAAATAAAAATTTTGACTTTTTGACCATTGACCGTTGACCATTGACCGGTCGGACTAAGTTTATTCATGCGCTGAGTGAGGTTCGAACCCGGGACCTCTCGTACGTGTGCACGCAGCTCTACCAACTGAGCTACGTGTCTAACCCGAAATATTCTCTGTTTTAATTATATATATATACTAATTAATTGTTATTTTATTGGGTTTATATTAAAACGATTTAAAATGGCCGCACCGGTTGCAGGGACTCGGAGTCGAACTCGGGTCCTTCAGTTCGTATGCGCACAGCCCAACCAGTTGGGCTGTGTGTCTAATCTGTTTAACTCACGGATTATATTACTCTTATAAACATACTGTGACTTGTTCTGATTCAGTTCTAAAAATATTGGTTTTATTTCTGAAAGTCGGTACGTTGTGTGATTCGAACTCGTGACGTGCGTTTTATGATTGCACACAGTCCACCGCTGGACTGTGTGTCTAACCTGGTTAAATATTCAGTTTTAATTAAACTTATACTTATTTGCGACTTCATCTTCTTCGTTTAAGAACACAGAACAGTGAATTCCGACTGTTCTTGTTTAATCGTTTACGATTTAAACTTGATTGAAATGAACAGAGAAATTAAATGATATGGTGTACCAGAACAGCGGTTTGCTTCGGTTTCCGGCAAGTGTCGTCGGCTCCGATTTGCGATGTCCGGCTGTATGAACTATTTAGCAGTTTTGATTATTGATTTGAATGATTTAGAACATAAATTAAGAGATAGCAGAGAGGTTTAGATAGATATACCGGTCGAGGAATGAATACGGTTTTCTGATCAAGGATTTCCGGCGATGTTCCGGTGAATTTGGAAATCTCCGGCGACGAGCTTCTGAGAGATTTCAACTACGAAGAAGTGTGCGGTTCTGAGCGAAAGGATTCCCGGAAGGTTGAGGGGGTATTTATAGGGTAGAACTGGATGAATTTTGTCTGAGTTTGAGTCTTGATTCGCGGTCAAAGTTTCTCCGGCGGTTATGACCGCAATTGATGTTAGACGTCGGTTATAATCGATGTCTAAGTCGGTTATAGTGTTTTAGTCAAAAGGAAAATGGCTAAACTCACGGATCACCGGATTTTCCGGTGATTGCAAGTTCTGGGCGCGCGGTGATTCTCTGGTTTTGAATTCGAGTTTTATTTAAGTATTATTTGTTTCAGTATATTCAAAAGAAGGCATGTGGCGGAACGGTGTGTTGTGCATTTGGGTTTATGGGTGACCCGGGTTCGAAACCCGGCGTCCCCATTTTATTTTTTTCTCACTATTTACTATTATTTATAAATCATGGTTTTTAAATTCTAATATATTTATTAATTATGTATCGTTTAAAATTAATTTGAGCAATAAATACGCAACAAAAAATTATAACTGGATATTTAATTAATAAACGAAGCGGGTTTTGAAAACCGTTTTTCGACGAATGTTACAGTATCCACGTATGCTTTTGTGGCCTCGAGGGCGCAATCTTGGAGTTTACAGGACCACATTCTTCGAGACTGTGGTATTGTTGGGTTAGATTCTGATTATGTGTGCGCGTTGGATTGCATGCACATGTCCCTTCCGGATTTTGATCTTGGTGGTTTCTCTAATAAGGACACCGTCCCCTAAAGCTAGAATGCTTTGGCGAGTGCCCTATTTAGTAGAACTGTCCTGTGTTTGGGAGAGAAGTTTAGTCTATCCCCTCGTCAGAAAGTTGTGTTTGATTGTCTCCGGGCACCTCATTCTCAGGATTTTCTGACAGTTATCCCATTGAAGGACTAGGCCAACACATGTCAGCAGTGGAATACCGGGCAATTCTTAAGTACCGGCTAATGATCCCTCTATTTCCGGTTGATGAGCCCTGCCCAGTTTGTCGCAAGGCTTGTTTAGATACTTTTGACGAACATGCGGTCCATTGTAAGGAGTTACCTGGTTTTAAATACCGACATGATTTGGTAAGGGATATTCTCTGTGATGTTCTAGAGCGAGCAGGGATTTCGGCAAAAAAGGAGGCTCCGGTGAACTTTCTGACGGATCCGCTCGATGGGAGGTCTACTCTTCGGCCAGCTGATATTCTTGTGTTTGGGTGGGCTAGGGGAAAACACGCTTGTGTGAACCTTACAGGAGTGTCCCCTCTTGTTAGACTCAGGGATAATGCGTTTGTTGCTGGCCAGGCAGCGTTAAAGGCGGAATCAGGCAAGGTCGCTAAACATTAGAAGGCTTGTTTAGAGAATCAACACGTGTTTATCCCATTCGCTTTTGATACATTTGGGTCCCTAGCCCCAGAGGCTGTGGAATTTCTAAACAGGGTCCAACAGGTTGTGAATAGTAATATTTCAACCTTTAAGAGCCGTTTCGTCTTTAGTAGAATTGTTTTTGCAATTCAAAAGGGGGTTGCGGCGCAACTTGTTGCCCGTTTACCTGCCACTTGTTTGTAATTTGTTACTTTGGTATTTTAATGAACAAATAAATTTTTCTAAAAGGGCTTTATATCGATTAACCTAATAAACTTGTAATACAATATCATTGCTAAGCTATTGGCTAATCAGTTGGTTGTAGTCCTTGACTCAGACGTTAATGTGGAACACTCGACATTTATTTTGGGTCGGACAATATCTAGATGGTCCTTTAATGATAAATGAAATAGTGGACTAGTACAATAAGCGAAAAAAAAGATGTTTTTTTTTTAAATTGACTTTGAGAAAGCATATGATTCTCTTAGCAATGAAGATTATGTCCTTAATGGGTTTTAGCAAGAAATGGATTCATTGGATCCAAGCTTGTTTGGGGTGGCTCGGTCTTCAGGCTTGGTAAATGGAAGTCTCACTCCGGAGTTTTAGATACGTAGAGGTTTGAGGCAGGGTCATCATCTTTCCCTTTTTATTTAATGTATTTTAGGTATGGAGGGTCTTCAGATAGCTATCGAGGATGCTATTTAATCTTGAGATGCAAAAGGATTGTCTTATTAAAGATCATTGGTTCAACGACATGGTGAATTGGTGTTGGTGTCGAGGTATAATGGGAGGGGTCGAAGATCATCAGATGCAAGTTTTATTGACCGAATGGCAAAACTTTTTCTAGTTAAGACATATTGACAAATGGATATTGGATTAAGATGTTGAGGAGGATTTCTCAGTGAGTAGGGTTAGAAATATATTGATGGGATTCTTCTTCCAGATGGTTAATGTCTACGGGGTAGAACCGTTTTGTGCCAAGAAAGGTTGATATAGTGGGGTGGCAAGTGCTTTCTGATCGCCTTCCCACCCGTTTAAACTTGGAGAATAAAGGTAAAGGTATTGATATTCCATCTATTTTAAGCCCGCTTTGTTCTAATAAGGTGGAAACAGTGATCCACTTGTCAGGGAAATGCGATATTGCTATAAGAACTTGGAATTCGGTTGCTCGATGGTTAGATATGGATTTCCCGGTTCCAAAGATCTCGAATGTGTTGATGGAGTGGGTGGATTCGCCTAGAAAGACTAATATGAAAAAAAATTGGTCGAAGTTATAGTACCAAGCAACTCATACTGTTTCGCTTCCAACTCTTTTCATCAATTGTTATCGGTCTACACCACCCAATGTTATCGCAACGCGGCCTTTATCCATTTTTTTCAATAAACCCATTACCCCCAACACACCACCAAATTCTCACAACAAGGAATACCCAATACGCTACCCGGCATCATTCAACCAACGCAACCGGTGCCCTCAAAACCAAAGAGAAAGCATAAAAAGGGTGTTGAAGCCGAACATGTGAAAAGAACTCTATTAAAAGGTGGACAGGGATTAAGGAACTAGCTTTGGCTCGTGGTTGGTGGACATCGTGGTTGACCCTTCTACAGGTAGTTATTTATAAAAAAAAAAACATTATATTGTGTTTTATTATTTTTTTTACGTTTTATAAGAATGTGTATTGTTTTCTTTTAAATGTGAGCTCATCAAAGAGGAACCGACTTTTGGAAACGTTGTGATGTCTTTCATGCTCACCCTGGAATGGGAACCATACCAAAATGAAGATCAAATATTCGGCAAATGGAGTGAAATGCGCAAAAAAAAGTCTCCATGTTTAACGCTGTCTTCAAGAAACGGTTCAGGATTAAGTGGGGCAAGTGATACAGACGTTTTAATTGAGGTAACGTAAAATATATAAACAAGGGTTTAAAAACCATGGCAAATATTAAGAAAATCACCAAGTGGTATCTCGTCTCAATTATGGATCCTTGGTCGTGGGCTAAAAGGTTGAAGCCCACATCGTCCAACGACTACACATCCTCTCAAGCAACTTTGGATGCGCGGTCGCAAATAAATATCAACGACACGACTTATGAGTATGATATCCAGGAAGAACCGACTCGTCCGGTCGGGAGAAAAAGAAGTAAATCAAAATATAAAGGTCTCTGTCATCTTCAAGTAACCCGAGATCCAGGCCGAAATTGATAGTCTTAACTCGAAAATCAACAAGTTGATACCCCTTAGCGAACGAAAAAACAACGGCTATTAATCTTCAAGTCATTCGGTTTAACACCGATTATTTTACAAGGGTGGACCTTCAATAGTCGGAAAAAAAGATGAAATTCGCAAAGAGTCATGGACGAGTAGTTCTTGCGTCGCATTAGCTTTCATTGTTTTTATTTTATTGTACTGTTTTTGTTTTTTCTTTTTTTTTAATGTACTTTTTTTAGTTAATTGTACTTCTATTTCAGTTGTCTAATTTAGCTTGATATTAAAAATAAAATTTATATGGTTAGCTAATGATTAAGAAATAATTGGAGTGCAAATGAAACCATTATAGAGTCTAATGAAAAAAAAAAGTGAGTGAAAGTCTATCAATAATGTGGCAGATGATGGACAGTCATTTTTTGATGTGATAGTGAAAATAAACAAAACAATAATTCATAGCTTAAAGAAGAAATACCTAATCTCTCATGTAATTCATCGTAATTAGATAATGAGCAACTATCAGGAAATAATTTGAAGTGTTTGACATGCTCATACCCCGAGAATCATTTTATTTAGAGTTTAAAAAATAATCATATTATTTAGAGTTTAACAAACATCTGTTATGTCAAAAGGGTTTCTTACTCTTAATTTGTTATGATTATTGAAAATATATGGTATTATAGTTACATTATTACAAGTATACACTCCACGTAAATCTCACATTCAGCTTACATGAATTATTTTGTGTCCGAGTCATAAATGTTTTTGACACGTTTATATGGATAAGTCGTCTTTGGGTTAAACAATTTGACCTGCCAATACAAATCTTGTCAACACGACAATATTGTCACCCTTAATTTTTCTATTACTATTACTATTACTATTACTGTTACTGATTTCTAAAAGTTCCGGTTATTACTAAATCGATGATGTATTGATCAACGACGACGACTATGATGGTGGAATGAAGAATGATTCTGCATGTCTTTAACTGTTTAACAACATTGTTGGATAACAATAATTTAATTTTGAGTTCAATAATATAACAAAACTTTGTGTTTAATTTTGAGTTCAATAATATAACAAAACTTTGTGTTTAATTTTGAGTTCAATAATATAACATAATAATCTCCCTTTTAGAAAACATAAGTATTTGTAGTCCGAGTAGAACTTAACTGATTGGGACAACTTCAAGCAGCTGCTATCGGTGACTGAGGAGACGAATTGAGATGTCATTGTTCAGTTCCCTACGTATCCTTACAATTTAAACAATTTAATACCAAAAGATATGATTTTAGTTTTCTCAAAATTCCTTTTTATCAAATAAAATAGGGTTCTACTATTTACGCCTAACCTTTTGATATTTACACCAATGTGTTCTTTGGTTTTTAAGAGGTAAAATGTTTGAAGTCTGTGACATCTGTAGTAGGAGAAGAGATGAACCAAATCTCTGTAGTCTGCAAGAAAAATGTTGTTTGTTTTTCAACGTATGTAGACTTCTAAAATAATCTGGTAGTAGTGTACGGACGGTAGTGGTGGATGGTGGTGGACGTGGAAGGTGGGTAGTGCTGGTGGAGGATGGTGGTTGTGGTAGACGATGGGTAGTGGTGGTGGTGGATGGTGGTTGTGGTAGACGGTGGTGGTGGTGCTTAACCCTCTGCAAACCTTAGAAGATTTTAGAAGTGAATGGGTCAAGTCTGCACCAAGAAGAGCTCGCACAAACGTTTTTTAACGTCTTCAAAAAAACAGACAGTCCGCATGCACTATGTCTGGGCGTGGTCCGTGCGGCGCAGATAGAAGAGGTTGCACATATTTTTTTTTAGAAAAATAAACACCACTCATCTGATGTGACATTAACAAATTCAAATTTGTGTTTTTTCTTTTATAACTTCTGAGATATAATGTTTATCGAAAAACGAATATGGTTTTGTGATGTGCTTATTTTATCTACGTTTTGATACAGATTTTATGAAAACGGTGTAGTATCAAATATAACGTTTTATAAGTCGTTATAAAATTTTATATTCCTCTTTTTCATAAAATTTATATCAAAACGTAGATAAAATTAAACACATCACAAAACCATATTCGTTTATCTAAAAAAAATTATATATCGGAAGTTATAAAAGAAAAACACGTATTTGAATTTATTAATGTCAAATCACTTGGTAGAATTGGAACAAGTTGGGTGTAAATAAAATCACACATTTATGATGTATCCATCACTTATGTCACTTTAGTGGATTATGCAATGATGGATAGAGCTTAGCTTTCTTGCAGAGGTGTAAGGTTCTATCTTAAGCCCACCAGAGGTTTTTCGTCCCACCATGTGTTATGCCAGAGAGTGTTCAGCTCTTGTAGTGCCACAACGTTTACAAGCGGCAGTCGACGGTATGATTTCCGAGAAAACGCTAACCCAAACTCTAAAGCCAATGTTTACTCGAGAGGCGAAATCTTTTGAGTATTTGACAAGTGTGTTTCTCCATTTTGCAACAGAACCAACGAGTGTAGTAAATACTAAACACCC
Source organism: Scalesia atractyloides (assembly GCA_947069175.1). Taxonomy (NCBI): domain Eukaryota; kingdom Viridiplantae; phylum Streptophyta; class Magnoliopsida; order Asterales; family Asteraceae; genus Scalesia; species Scalesia atractyloides. The sequence goes on from CAMTDV010000014.1 coordinate 3,683,691, forward strand.
TTATTCCCAAACTACCCTTCCTTACTTTCCAATATTCCAATTCTACCCCTGGTTTACTACACCCCAATTTAAACCCCAAACCCCCCCTCCCTTTCACGATTACCACCAACCGTTCATCTCTCTCTCTTCTTCTTCACCACCTCCATTCTTAACACATGGGCTTAAATTCACACAGCAACCGAGTCGATCCTTATTCCACTTCGGTGCATGCAAATCAACAACAAAACTTAACAACTGTTCCGATTTCTGTAACCGTTTCCGGCGAAACAATGGCGGTTCACGGTGTTTGTTTACCGCCTGAGAAAGGCACGTTGCAGAAACTTCAGCATCTGTTATCGGAAGTGTTCTTTCCTGATGATCCGCTTCATGGATTCAAGAACCAATCGCGTGTTAGGAAGTTGATTCTTGCTCTTCAATTCTTCTTTCGGATTTTTGAATGGGTGCCTAATTATAGTTTTACGCTTTTTCGATCCGACGTCGTTTCTGGTCTCACCATTGCCAGTTTAGCAATTCCACAGGTATAGATATAATTTTATATATATACGCATTTACAAAATTGTTATGTTTTTTTAATTGACAACCATCCGACGTCGTTTCTACTCTCCCGCACATTTACACACACTCAGATAAATCGGAATCGTGTTTTTTTTGTGTGAGTTGGTATATGCATGCGGGTTTGTACCTTGAGCTTTAAGGGTGGTGAGTTCGAACAATCGAGTTTGGTTTGAACTTTGAACATACATTTGGGTTTTTTTAGAGTTAAATACCATTTTAGTCCCGTGGTTTTAGTCATTTTTTTGTAGGTGGGTTCAAAAAAGGTTTGACTGTTGTCATTTTTGTCCACTGATTTAATTTCGTCCATTTTTTCTGTTTCAGTCATTTTATATAGCCGATATTCTTTCATGTTAACAGAATTACATATAAAATGACCGGATTACCTTTCTCGTTAACATAAAAATGGATGAAGTTAACACAGTGGACTAAATTGACAATTGTCAAATCTTTTTGGACCCATATACGAAAAACGAAACATTTGGACTAAATTGGTAAATTGACTCAAACTATAGGGATTAAAATGGCGTTTAACCTTTTTTAATATAGATTAATTAAGGGGCATGTCTATTCACACACCCACTTTGTCTATTCACACACTACCCAGTGTCGAGCTATGGCCAAATCGCGGCGTTTTGGTCCGGTCAACCAGACAAAAACTGACGGGTGTCTGACGGGTCTGTTGATCTGCCGCATTTTGGTCCTGTCAACCAAAGACTGAAGGGATGTGGATGACAGTGGGTAGATGATGTGTGTGAATAGACAAGTGGGTAGATGATAGTGTGTGAATAGCAAGACCCTTAATTAATTGTGTTTATCGATTTATTACATGTAAAACACGTAAGCATCTTTGGAAATGAAATGAACATCTAAGAAGAACGGAGGAATTTAATTCATGCAAACATTAATTAGTCATTAAGTTACTGATTTTTTTTGACGGTTTATTTATGATTATTTCTTTTTATAAGTTTTGTTATTTTATTAAAGTTGTTACAACTATTATGCGTTTTAAAATGCATTTAACTGAGAAATGATAATAACCGAATCAATAAAGAAAATTGGTTAAGTTATATTTTTTTTGTGTAAATAGCTAAACGTTCTATGCAGACAATTTTACTATTTATTATTTTTATATATATTTTTTTATTTTTATAAATTACTCGATCTTAATTATTTTTTTTTTAATTTTTTATAATTAATTTGTTGTGTGTTTAAATATCTATTAAACTATATATCATTTATAGATTTACTCATTCTCTTTGATAAATTAACATGCTTTTTGCTTTTTCATCTAGTATAAATTGTACTTTTTAACTTAAATTAGTTTGAATTTACCCACCTCACGAACCGCCAATGAAATAAACTATCATCATTCTAATAAACCAAAATACTCTAAATAACCAAAATAAGCAAACCGTTAACAAATGAGCCAACACTTAAAAAAATATAAAAGTATCATACGTCCATTATAAGTAAATTTTACCTTTATCATTAAATTAAAATGACTGATGTCCGTCAATGGTTTTATTGCCTAGTAACATTTTAGGGGATGGGATAAGACTTTGAGACCCGTTAAAAAAAATACTAATGCTCACCCTATATACAAAATAGGTTTCTTTTTTTAAAACATACCAAAATTAAAATGGTCAATTATGGTATGATGATGATGTACAACCTTTGCAAGATAAAGGATCACTATAGCGTTGTTGAATGAATGTGACTCATCTTAAAAAGTGATAAATATTCTTTTTTTTTCTTTAAACACTCACTTTCTTTTTTAGTGACTCAATGTCATACAACCTAAACGACAGCCTTAGCCAAGATCTGCCCAGTTATTAATTATTATCACTTGCTGATCATGTAGAATAAATGCCTTCATACTTACCAACAAGATTATCCTATCCTATCCTTTTCTCGCTTTTTCTAGTCCTCTTCTTTAAAATTAAGCAACAAGTTTGGTACACAAATTGTTATTCTATTCATTTGTTTTGCAATTTTGTGGTTCTAAATCAAACAAGATATTTGCAACTTCTTAATACTACTTCTTTGGAAATTTTTGGTATATATGGATATACCATATAAAGGACGGAATGGGGTTAAGGGGGTCCACTAACTCCTCAGTTAACCGAGTATGTCGGAAATTTTGTATAAAGTCTAAGTTTTTTAAAAAAAAAACATAAGATTGACATTTGATCAATGAGTTATAGACAGTAGAAGAAAAAACATGTGACACTTGGACCAAAAATTTACTCTTCTGAAGGGTGTTGGATTTCATCATGGATGATTGGATTCACAATATATTTATTGAGAAACAGAAGTTGTGTTGTATAAATAGACTTAAATAAGGTTCTTTTCACGATGAATGAATATGGGACCTACAACATAGATCAAGTCATTTATGTTCTTTATTACATTATTAATTGATATATATTTTTATATATTTTCAGGGAATTAGCTATGCAAAACTTGCAAACCTGCCTCCTATAATCGGGCTATGTGAGTCTCACCATCATCTTTAAATCATTTTCCAGAATAAAATTTTAATTTATTGTGGAATATTTCTACTTTCAATAATTATTTTTTAAAAAGTCTATTTCTGGGATTTATTGTATACGATTGTTGTTGTTAAAACTAATTTGACTCTTAAAATGACTTTAAAAAAAAATCTTGCACAGACTCGAGCTTTGTGCCACCACTGATCTACTCAGTGTTGGGGAGTTCAAAACATCTAGCAGTGGGCCCCGTGTCAATAGCCTCATTGATAATGGGAACTATGTTAAACAATGCGGTTCCATACAACAAAGATCCGGATCTCTACCTTAAGTTGGCTTTCACCGCAACTTTCTTTGCAGGCGTGTTTCAATCAACATTAGGATTTCTGAGGTACTTTTTTTAACGTGTTGGTTGTTAGAAAGTTGATTCATAGAACACTGAATTGATGTGTAATTTTTGTATATCTTCATTACACAGAAAGGTATACAATTTATAGCACAAAAAATGTAATCTAAATATAGTAGACAGCTTGGTTTACGGCTGGATTTACAGCTGATTACTAGCTGTCTTTGACCCTGCTATTCTTGGGAGATGATGCTTGACTGATCCCGCAATCTTTGATATCTTTTATTTTTTAACACTCCCCCTCAAGTTGAATAGTCGGATTTCCAAAATTCAACTTGCTCAAACAATCGCTGAAAATTTTCCCGTTAACTGCTTTTGTTAGAATGTCAGCAAGCTGATCCTTTGATCGAACGAATGGTAGTTCAATCGTACCATCTTCCAATTTTTCTTTGATGAAGTTCCTATCAACTTCCACGTGTTTAGTTCGATCATGTTGTACTGGGTTTTCTGAAATCTGAATTGCAGCTTTATTATCACACATAATCTTACTTGTTTCTTTTGACGGAAAACCAATCTCAGCTAAGAGTCTTCGTATCCACATGGCTTCTGTTAGACCTCGAGCTATACCTCTAAATTCAGCTTCTGCACTTGAAAGAGCAACCACCTTTTGTTTTTTACTTCTCCAAGTAACAAGATTCCCGCCGACTAAAGTGAAGTAGCCTGTTGTTGACCTCCGATTTCCCTTATCTCCTGCCCAGTCTGCATCGGTATAGATTTGAACATTTAGATGTCCATGTGATTGAAACAGGACTCCGTGACCTACTGTTCCTTTGAGATATCTAATAATTCTCCAAACTGCTTCCATATGTGACTGTTGAGGTTGGTGCATGAACTGACTTACTACCCCTACAGCATAGGCGATGTCTAGACGAATATGTGAGAGATATATTAGTTTTCCCACCAGCCGTTGGTATCTTTCTTTATTTGCTAATTTTGCTCCTTCTTCCATATAAAGCTTTTGGTTTACACTCATAGGAGTATCTGCTGGTTTGCAATCGATCATTCCTATTTCTGCCAACAGGTCTAAGACATACTTCTTCTGACTAATGAAAATTCCTTGTTTTGACCTTAGTACTTCAATTCCGAGGAAATACTTAAGCCTGCCCAAATCTTTCATTTCAAACTCAGCAAACAAGTTTTCTTTTAGTTTTGCCATTTCTTCTTTATCGTTCCTTGTAATGATCATATCATCTACATAGATAAATAGGCAGGTTACGAATTTTCCTCTTTTTTTGAGAAACAAAGTATGATCGGCATTACTCTGTTTATATCCAAACTTTTTCATAGCTATCGTAAATCTGCCAAACCAAGCCCGGGGAGATTGCTTCAAACCATAAAGGGATTTCTTCAGACGGCAAACTTCTCCAGTTTTGAAATCTTTTGTGAATCCTGGAGGAGCATCCATAAATACCTCTTCATCTAGGTCCCCATGTAAAAAGGCATTTTTTACATCAAACTGTTGAAGTGGCCACCCTTCATTTGCAGCTATCGAAAAAAGAACCCTAATTGTGTTCATTTTTGCAACCGGGGAGAATGTTTCAGCATAGTCAATCCCATGTGTCTGGGTATACCCTTTTGCTACCAGTCGGGCTTTATATCTTTCAATTGTACCATCTGGTTTATACTTAACCGTATAGACCCAACGACACCCCACGGATTTCTTTCCCAACGGGAGAGTACACTTTTCCCAAGTATTGTTCTTGGTTAGGGCTTCCATTTCTGTTTTCATTGCTTTCTTCCAATGTTTAGATTTTAAGGCTTGATCCACATTTGTAGGAGTTTCTTCGGAGTAAACGGATGAGATAAATGCTTTGGCTTCCTTAGTGAAATTTCCGTTAGCCATACTAGCTATAGGATAACTAGATCTTCTTGGTTCTTTTTCAGGAGAATACCGTTTCGGAGGAACCCCTCTGTTTGTTCTAGGGGGTAACACATATCTTGATGGTGGTTCTTCTTGTCTGGATTCATCTGCCTGCAAATTTTCAGTTTGTTCTGTGGCAGTTTCATGATTAGAAGTATTGGTATCCTCGGAGTCATTAGAAACTTCAAAAATACCACCAGACTGAATAGGTTGAGTATTACTTACCTCGGACACCAGGTTAGGAGGAACATTAGGACCGTCAGTGGCACTGAAATTGGACTCTGGTGACTCTGTAGTTGGTACATAGGGAACATATTTCAACCAACTTAGTGTGTCTAAGCATTCCTTCTCCCCCTGACCACTGAGTTGGGAATTGTAGTAATACTCGGTTTCAAGAAAGTCACAGTTTATTGTGGTGAACATATGACGTGTTTTTGGATTATAACATCTGTATCCTTTTTGATTCATTCCATACCCAACAAAGACACATTTTTCAGCACAAGGGTCAAGTTTGGTTCGATCTGATTTAGGTATGTGAACAAAGGCAGTACATCCAAAGATTCGTGGTTGAAGAGTAAGAACTGAGGGTAGTTTGAAGAATTTTGAAAGAGTGTGTAACGGAGTGTTAAGTTTTAGGATTTTTGTTGGGAGTCGGTTGAGAAGATAGGTAGCAGTAGCAAGGGCTTCAGGCCAAAAATATTTCGGGACCTGGGATTCAATTAGGAGAGCTCGTGTCATTTCCAGCAAAATGCGATTTTTCCTTTCGGCGACACCGTTTTGTTCTGGGGTGTTTGGGCATGTAGTTTGGTGGATTATTCCCTTGTCTTGGAAAAAGGATTTAAACGAGGTATTAACAAACTCACCGCCATTATCGGATCGGAATATTTGGATGTTTGTTTGAAATTGGGTTTGGATCATGGCGTAAAACATAGTGAACTTTTCAAAGACTTCGGATTTGTTTTTCAAAAAATAAACCCAGGTCATTCGGTTACAATCATCAACAAACATCACAAAGTAACGAAGGTTTTGCCCCCCAAGAACTGGGGCAGGACCCCATACGTCAGAATGGATTAATGAAAATGGCAAAGCAGCCTTAGTATTATTGGGTTTAAAAGTTTTTCTGTGGCTCTTTGCTAAAACGCATGTTTCACAATGTGACATAGAATTAACTGGAAATAGTTTTGGAAATAAAATATGCAAATAACTTGTAGAAGGATGACCTAATCTTCGGTGCCATAGCCAAGCTTCTCGTTCCGATGTCCCATGAGTCAACATCACAGCACCACTTTGAGTCACCTCATCCACATAGTACAACCCTTGACTTTCAGTGCCACGCCCAATGATCACTCCCGTCCTGATATCCTGTAAAATACAAAACGTAGGGTACATTAGGACAATACAGTTGAGTTCTTTTGTGACATGGCTGATGGAAAGCAGCTTATGTGATAACGAGGGAACATAAAGACAATTAGAGATTTTTATTGTGGGTGAAATCTCAATAGTCCCTCCCGATTTTACATCCATTATTCCTCCGTTTGCCGTTTGAATATGTGTTTTTTTTTTGTTTGGTTGTTGAAATAATATCCGATAGCTCATAAGTCATCGTATCGGTCGCGCCACAATAAAAAATCCATAGTTTTTGTTTTTGATGTTCGTGGGCCATATTGACATTTCCCTTATTTTCAGGGACTATATGTGCAATATTTGTCTCCTTATCACTTGTGTATAACCGAGGGTTTGAGGGTTGCGCCCCAAACCCTTTACCTGTTGCAGTATCTTCTTCTTCATCTGCTTTGGCCATTCCGCCGAAACCCGATCTGCTCCGGCTTTCATCTCTGGTGACATCTCGGTTGCCGGTGCTAGATGACTTCCCTTTTTCTGTAGTCTTTGTCCTTTCTTCTGACCATCAGACCACCATTCGGGATACCCGACGAGTTTGAAACATTGTTCCCGGGTATGTTTCGTCATGCCGCAATGATCACACTTGAGGTGAGTTTTGTCGTCTTTGTTACTTGTTCCGATTCTTTTTCCATCGGCCCGTCGGTAGCCCTTTGATGCAAGCCCTAATCCGTCAATTTCAGAGGCCATTAGACCCACTGTGATACCCTGTGTGTCATTGAGAGGTGTTCCCAGAATGTTCTGGTGAGCGGCTCCTTGCGGACAGTGGCGTATGCAGTTTCTACGGTTGGAAGGGGTTCTAACCCGAGTATTTCTTTCTTTATAGGGTCATATTTCCGGTTGAGAGCGTTTAGAAACTGAAACAGTTTCTGTTCCGTCCTGATTTTGTGATATACTTGGATATCGGTTGGGCAGGTCATAGGGTTTGGGTCAATCCGATCAATTTCTCCCCATACTCCTTGGAGTATAATCCACAATTCTTCTAGGGAGAGATTGTTCTGTTTGATTTCATTCGCCTTGACATGTAGGTTGAAGGTTTGGAGCTTGTCGCGCCCACTGCTATATGTTATAGCCAGGGCATCCCACAGCGATTTTGCTGTCGGAAATTCGGTTAGATTGCTGGCTAGGGTTGGTTCGATGTTTTGTACGAGCCATGAGAAGACGACTAGGTCGTCTTGTTCCCATTGTTCATATTCTTCGCTGGTTTGGTTTGGTGGATTGGTTGATAAATGGTTTAGAAAGGCTTTTGATTTACCGCCTATGGCTACCCTCATCATCCGGGTCCATAGAGCATAATTCTGGCTGTTGAGCTTGAGGTTTATTTGAAGGTTATCGGACAGTTTCGGGTTTCGGTTTTGTGGGTTGAGGCCATTCTTGAGCAGATTGGCGATTTGAATTGATAGATCTTCTCCCAAGTTACCGGCTTCGGCCATGGCAGCTTGGTTGAGAGGATGATTGGTTTGGGTGAGCAAGGTAAATGATGAACAGGTCAAGAACGACACTGCTCTGATACCATGTTAGAAAGTTGATTCATAGAACACTGAATTGATGTGTAATTTTTGTATATCTTCATTACACAGAAAGGTATAAAATTTATAGCACAAAAAATGTAATCTAAATATAGTAGACAGCTTGGTTTACGGCTGGATTTACAGCTGATTACTAGCTGTCTTTGACCCTGCTATTCTTGGGAGATGATGCTTGACTGATCCCGCAATCTTTGATATCTTTTATTTTTTAACATTGGTTACGTGTAAATTCTAACTTAACGTCACCATATATTACATCCGCCACTAATTATTATTATTATTATTATTATTATTATTATTATTATATTATATTTATGAGTTTATAAAAAAGGCACTATTTTCACAAAAAAATATAGTGGTGATGGAAAACATGATTCAAACTTTATGTAACGGGCACAAAACTTTAAAAGGGAATATACTTTGTGGCACCTGTATACAAAAAGTGTTTTTATACAATTGTTTTGTTAGTGTGCTTTATTGACTTTACTCTTTTAATACATTTTAAAAATTCACTACTAGTGGGAAATAATTCTAACAGTAAAACATTCCATTCATAATGTCTTATGGACCCATCATTCACCTTCTCATGATATTGAATACACAAGAAAGTGTATAAACAGTTAATATCAATTCTAATGGGCCCCGTGAGATTTTACTGGGTATGACTATATTTGTTGTATTTGTTTTATTATTAATTTATAACAGAAATGCAATAAATTAAGCTTATGTTTTACAGATTAGGGTTCGTGATAGATTTCTTATCAAAGGCGACCCTTCTTGGTTTCATGGGTGGGGCAGCGGTTATTGTATCGTTACAGCAACTAAAAGGGCTGCTTGGGATTACTCACTTCACAAATAAAATGCAAATATACCCCGTTTTAGCCTCTGCTATTCAGCACCAAAACGAGGTATGCGAGAAGTTTTTAACAATTTATATATACATATATGGGCGCGTTCAGAACCACTTGTGATTTTTGCTTAATGCGGTTATGTAACCGAATAACTGTCCCACTAAGTACAAGTTGTTTATATGTGCAGTGGTCTTGGCAGACATATGTGATGGGCTTTTGTTTTCTGGCCTTTTTACTGATCTCTAGACATATTGTAAGTAGATTTATCAAACTGTAATAACGGTCAATTTGTAAGGTACAAGTGTCTAATGCATAAAAGGTACAACTTATCAATGCAGGGCATGCGAAAGCCGAAGCTTTTCTGGGTATCTGCTGCAGCTCCTTTGACATCAGTCGTCCTCTCGACCCTTTTAGTCACTCTTTTCAGATCAAAGCTTCACAGCATTGCCACTGTAAGTTACAGTAACCCCCTGTAATCTTGTTTTTTACACTTTAGCCCCTCAAGTTTTAACTTTGTTTCAATATTAACAGATTGGTCACTTGGACAAGGGTTTGAATCCACCATCATCTAACATGCTCTTTTTTCACGGCCAGTATTTAGCGCTAGCTATCAAGACCGGCATCATTACCGGAATATTGTCTCTCACTGTAAGTTTCATAGTTCATACACTACTCGCTTGTACCGAACAACTATTGCATTAGAAACTGATCATACGGTTAACTAACAGGAAGGAATTGCAGTAGGAAGAACGTTTGCGGCTTTAAACGATTACCAAGTTGATGGCAACAAAGAAATGATTGCCATTGGCCTTATGAATATGGCTGGTTCTTGTTCCTCTTGCTATGTCACTACAGGTAACATTTTTTTTATATAAACTAGTAACTTTACCCACCGCGCTTTACAGCGGCATTGAAACGTACAGTAACTCGAGTTTATACCGTCGAATGAAAACATATTATATTTGACCAGACTCGTTTACGAACAAAATTTACGTCAAAACGTAGACCAACTGAAAACGTACATAAAAATACGCATGAAAACGTATTATATTTCACCTGACTCGTTTCCAAATAAAATCACTTACTTACATAAAAATAAGCATGAAAACATATTATATTTGACCCAACTCGTTATCGAAAAAAAAATTACGTGGAAACATAAACCAACTTGGATTTATACCAACACAAACATAAAAGTAAGTGCATAAGAAGATATTGTTTTTTAAGTTAAAGAATGAACGTATGGGGGGTCAATTGGTATATTACAAAGTTTTTAAAAAGTTGAGGGGTGTAAGTGTCGATGTTTAAAGTAAAGGAGAAAAATGTGAATACTATTCATCAAGCCACGCCTATTAGTATATATTAATGGGGGGACAATTGGTATATTACAAAGTTTTTAAAAAGTTGAGGGGTGTAAGTGTCGATGTTTAAAGTAAAGGAGAAAAATGTGAATACTATTCATCAAGCCACGCCTTTTAGTATATATTAATATTAATAAAGAAGGTGTTAATGCATTTAAAAACTTATTTAAATTGCTTTTTGCAGGCTCGTTTTCGCGGTCTGCTGTGAATGCCAATGCAGGGGCTAAAACTGTGGTGTCGAACATCGTAATGGCATCAACAGTGCTTGTAACACTGCTGTTCTTGATGCCGCTTTTTCACTACACACCAAATCTTATCTTGGCTGCTATAATCATAACTGCAGTGATCGGGCTAATTGATTATCAAAGTGCACTTCGACTTTGGAAAGTCGATAAACTTGATTTTGTAGCCTGTATATCTTCGTTTTTTGGTGTTCTCATGATTTCAGTCCCAATGGGTCTTGCAATTGCGGTAAATTTTCATACATAACCTTTTATTTAATTATTTATTTATTTTGAGGTAATAACTTTGTTTTTTGTTTGTTATAGGTTGGGTTTCGGTTTTTAAAATTTTGTTACATGTGACAAGACCAAACACGTGTGTTCTAGGAAACATTACAGGAACTCAAATATATCAAAATGTAAATAGATACAAAGAAGCAAAAAGAGTTCCGTATTTTGTAATACTTGGCATTGAGGCCCCTATCTACTTTGCGAACTCTACGTATATACAAGAAAGGTACGGTGTACAACTCGTTAATGCAAAAAGGTACAAATTGGAAATGCATCTCGGGTTGTTGAAGTTTCGGTTTCTTTTGCAGGATATTGAGATGGATTAGAGAAGAGGAAGAGTGGTTAGCAGCTAATAACGGCACATCTGTAAAATGTATAGTTATTGATATGACTGGTAAGTTATGAATTTGAAAGTAAAGTTTGACTAAAAGAGACCCCCTAAATATAAAATAGTGAACACCGAGAATCGCATAAACAATTGGACATGTTTTAACCGTATATATATGACGGTTATTTAACTGCGTAACCATCTTTAAGGCACCATGTAGAAGTACCTATGTTTTTCTCACGGTTCAATACTTAAAAATTCGTTTTGCAATGAGTGCGCCCTTATACTATAAAGTATGAAGTATGCTTTGGTCAGCACAATATGAATATTTTTTCTTTTTTTTTTGTTTGCAAAATTTGCAGCTGTGACTGGAATCGACACAAGTGGTCTTGCAATGGTGAGAGAGCTTAAAAAGATGCTCGAGAAACGCTCACTTCAGGTTAGCTTTCAACTTTATTACCGGCAAACAATTTTGACCCATTTACTTATGACGGAGTTTTGACCCTCAACCCATTCTGTAATGATAATATGATGGTTTGTATTGAAAATGCAGTTAGTGTTGGCAAACCCAGGGGGGAGTGTGATGGAAAAGCTACACCAATCTAACATATTGGAGTCACTCGGGTCGGAAGGCGTGTATTTGACAGTTAACGAAGCCGTTGCAGACATATCATCGGCATGGAAAGCTTAGACAATGTAGAAGAGGAGAATTAGCAGCACAACAAGTCTACAGTCCTCAGATCAGTTTCTTTTGTTTTAGTTTGAAGGGTAGGAAAATAGTCAAATCCTAGTTGATGTAAACTCAGTGAGTCAATGCTACATGAGCAAGTGGAATGTAAAACTCACATTTTTTTTTCTATAAAAGCAAGTTAAGATCTTACATGTTAACATCTTCTAATAGATGACAATTCCGTCCCATAAATAAATTGACGTGAGGTCACGTTCGATGTAGAGTTGATTAAACAAGTTACTTCTTACAGTCAGGTTACCTAAAGTCAGATTAAAAATATTGTAAAGTACTATTGTAGTAGACAACATCCATAGATGCTTCAAGCAAATTTAGTCCCTCAAAGATGGAGTCGCGGATTGGAATCCAGACATATTAGTCATCCTCGATGTAGCGTTATAAAAGATCAAATTTAGTGTTTCGGTGTTAAAAATCATCTTTCGTTGAGGCATCGACCAAAAGAAATTGTAGCCTACTGGTATCAAGGTATGACAAAAAGACATCCCTTCCCATGAGGTTAGGGGTTCAAGTCATGGGGTGGACATAAAAAATAAGCTTATTATAAGTATAGATATAGATAGATTATAAAAAAATAAACGAGCCGAACTTGAGCTCTCTATTATAGATCCCTATTAGTTTATCGAGAAAGGGGGTGTGTTACTAATAGTTTTTTGTTAAAGATTTTAACAATGAAAAAGAGTTTTGTCAGTCAACCCAACTGATGAAAAAATAATGTTTAACAAGTCAACCCCACCGGTTTCGACACAACAAAAAATACATGTTTGCCTGCATGTCTTGCCAAAAAGAGATTATAGTAAATTCCCCCAGACCCAAAGTAAAGAAAACGAAAGCTATTGAAATGGAAAAAACAAGCATCAAGAAACAGGAGTAAGAACATGTAAAACTTATAAACACACAAGACCCAAACTGAAAACCGGCATCAATTTATGAATGAACCATGTCTCTACCAAAACCACACCTATTTTGGTAGTTGCGGTATGCCAACTCACACTCAATTCTAACTCCTTAAGTCCCATTCTTTAGTGTCCATTCATCCCAGGGCCATGAAAATGGTATCACTGCTATTGTGAGCTTGTTTTCGTCTCTAAGAAATCCTATTCCATGCTATTGTGAGCTTGTTTCGTCAGTCAAACACCTGCATGACAACGCCCTCAAAACTAATTATACAAGTTGTATGTAACTGCAGTATATAAAATTAGCAGTATTTTACTAAAGGGTCAATACGGGCTTATTCTTAAAGTATTTTACCAAAAGTCGAAGACAGTAATTAAACATTGAATAAGCCCTCCATTGTGACAAGGACTTATTCTTAAAGTAAAGAATAAGCTTAGCATCTTTCTTGACCTAATTATGCTAATGGAATATATAACGAGTGATTATGAAAATATCTTTACGTTTATGGATTAATATAGCTTGCCTTTCATAGGGGCCAAACTAGTTTCCTTTGAATCTCACGACCAGTCACGTGTTCCACCAAACTAATTTAAAAACAGAAAATATATCCACCGTGCATTTATTTATTTCCACCTTAGCTTTTCTTTTCTAGGAAAAAGAATACTACACACTAAAACCAAATATAGAATGATTCGAGTTAAAGTCTAACCACAAATTCTTATCTATAATCATTACTTTCCAAATTATTAGAGTTTATGGTTATCTTTTATTCTAGAAAGTTAGCAGGCATTATTTTATGATTGAATTACTAGCATGAGATAATCTTAGATTCAAAATAATATTTTCCTATATTGTTAGAGAAGAATAATTGTGGATGATAAGTTGATAACTACTATGATGTAAGTGGCAATATATTCCATTTTGTGGTGTCTTATATCGGTTCCAGTACTTCCTTTTAGGCAAATTCCAAAGTATTCGTCCACTATCCTCTATCAATCCAATGAGGGTAAATTGTTAATTGATTCAATCCCCACTAGTTTACCCCTTTTAGTCATATTCTTGAAGAATACTTTAGCAACTTGACTAAAGCCAAGCATTTTTACTAACCGACATATCAAGTAAGTGTTCCGAATTCTAGGGAACAGGGCATTTTATATTACAAATCAACTTCTGCAACTATTGATTCGATCCACTAGATTACCCCTTTTAGTCATTTTGAAGATTGCGATCTATTGACGCATCGCCACACTAAACGCTATAGCGAGCGCAATGATCGCTATTAACAACACTGAGTGTGCCACAGATATTTTGTAATTATTTAAACCAAAGATATCGCCTGTATGAAGAATTTAAAGGTCTCATACCGGCACAAGGGCATCCCCTGAGAGCTTGTCTAAAAATTGGATAGTATAAAACTTAGAAATAATAATACATCAACTTAAAAAATGACACTTAGATGAAAGAACATGATGACTTTTGGTAGATCTAAGTTGGTCAATATATAAGAGGTTAAAAAAATATAACATGCGTAGTTTATAATTAATCCCACAGGAATGCAGATAAGCAAAGCAAGAGTAAGATGCAGTTCATGTTTATTAAAAAAAATGTATGAAGATGCCACCCAATCAAAATATATTGTAAGTTTGTAACTATTTCGCTGACCATCCATGTATCTGATTTCATGAATACAAATTCCAATAAAGAAAATGACAGATGACAATGATGACTGTTAATGATTTTAATATGTTGACAACTCTCAAGTCTGAACGGAACTTTTCTTTTTCAAATATATTAAGCATTTTACTAATTATCTTTTCATGGGATTATATATATATATATATATATTTGATCATATGCATCCTTACTATGGATGTATATGAAGCATATAACACTAGCAGCTGGCTTTGAGGGCTATTAGGAGACTCCGCTAAATGAGCCTAATGAGCGAGCCAACAGGCAGAGCTTACATTGGCTCGGGCTCGGCACAAACGAGCTGATTTCGACCGAGTGTTTTGAACAGCCCTATATACATTATCCCTAAAACGACATAGACTGCATGCAGGGATAGCATAAGCACACATTCAAGAAGAAAAAGAAGGGAATAACGAAACATACAAAGAACTATTCTTTTGCACATCAAATTGTAAATTAAGAAAATTTACGTACTTGATCTGAGTCTTGAAATTGGAATTTCTCGTAATTCACGTTTTATACACAAATATTCTCCTAATAAAGCCATTATTGCCAATCCAGTACCGTTGACAACCCACCATGTTATTGATGAAGGCCAGCCTCCATATAGAATGCATATGCATAAATGGATTATGTAAACTGTGGCTGAAAAATCTAGGCACTTTTTTGCTCTTTCAATCAAATAAAGCAAGAACCCAGCTCTGTAAAACATTTAAAAGAGATAATGGTTAAAATTTGCTTTCCAAAGATAAGTATTTGCACATTAGAATTTTAAAACAGTTTGGACACAAGTCAGCAATAGTAAGATTAAGTTAATAAGGAAACTGAAAATATAAATAACCTATTGAAGGAAAAAACAGAATTAGACAGTCATTCAAGTGACGTCATAAAAAATACTTATCTGCTATTTCACCTTTGCTAATCAGTACCAGAATTAATAACACCAAAAAAGCTAGCTAAAAATGTCTTTGAAAAGTTTATTAAACCATAGTCTAAAATGAGACTGACTGAAAACAAGAGGCCCTGGGGCCTGGGGAGAAAAGTAGAAAGCTTAAGACGCTAAAGACACATAGATGTACAAGTGCAATGAAGAAACAATGACATGTTACATGCCATGAAGACGTTATACGCAATAGTTGTTTATTGGATCGGAATTATGACGTTAGAGAATGAGCATCTTGCTAAACACAGAAACCATGCCAAATAAAGAAGCAAAACAGACCATGGCAAAATCATATGAAGACAAGCAGTTAAAATAACTAATCCAAAACACCCTTTTTATACAAGAAATAAACAGTTTCGAGTGTTTGGATAGAAGCAAATTGCTTATGGTTATCTATTTGCTTGAGTAAGCTAATTCTAAATAAGCAATATAGGAGTTGTTTACAAAGTTTCGAATTTTGAGCGTTAAGAATTAAGATAGAAGCAAAATCCTTTTCATCTGCTTATTTGAGGTTTGTCTTGCTAAACCTTTCACGGCGGCATGTCTTTCTGGTTAACAACTAATGTTACAACAAAAGAAGCAGACTCAAACACTATCTCATATTCTCATTCATTTCATGTTGTTCAAAAAGCATAAGCAGTTTTAATAAGCAATCCCAAACACCCCCTAATCTGTTCTATCAAATCCACAAAACAGCACATTGCACATCACACTAATCACTACATTGTAAAACAAACTCCCTTAAAATCAAAATTAAATAAATTAAACAATCAAATTAAGCACAATAATAATAATTAAAAAAAAGACCATAACTCTCACCCTGCAACAGAACTGAGAAGAAAAGAAGCAATGACACACCATCCAGTAACCGTAGAGATAGTAACGGCAGCATAATCAAAGAAGTAAACAAGACTCATTCTCGAAACCCTAGTTCCAACAAAAATCGCCATAAATACTCCAAGCGTCAGATAATACAAGCACTGAATGCACACAATTTGAGCCACAATTAGCCACGGATCCCACACCACTGAACCATAGAACATGACTACCAATTCCTCTCACCCCCAAATTTCACCAAAAAGTATAAAAAGTAAAAAATTCAAAGAAAAAAAAAGGATTTTTCGACTAATTTTCGCAACAAATGATGAGAGACTGGGATTAAAGCTCAATTTTGTGTGGGATTAACAGATGTGATCAACGAGGTTGATTCAGGAACCCTAAATTGAATGAAAAGGTAGGGTTTATAGGATGAACTGGAAGCGTATACGGCTGAAATGAAATGCGTTGATCTGTTGTGAAATTGTGGTGGATCTATGAATGAAGAATCGAATGTGAAGGAAAGTGTGATGAATTGTGATCGGAGGATCAAATAGCAAAGGAATCGGAAGAACCCTAGAACTTTAATTTGCAGCAATGGTATGATGTGGACAGATTAAGTCGTATGAGGATGTTTGTTTGTTTGTTACGTAACGAGAATTCATATATTAATATAAAAACTGGGACAAAGGCATGTTAATTATCAGCACAAGCTTTAGCATGTTTATTCACTTTTTTTGATTTCGCTTTCTTTATAGCTTGTCCCTGTGAGATCCACACAAGCATGTTTCCCTCCCGCCCAGCCAAAGACGAGCAGATCCGCTAATCTCAACGTAGATCTCCCTTCCATAGGATCTGTAATGAAATTCACATATGCCTCCTTGTTTGTTTTAATTAAACGTAAGACTATCCATTATGGTGACCATTTTCCCCAACCGTTTGCCACATAACACAAAAGACAAAACTCATTTGTAATTTAAAAATATATAATTTAATTTAATGTATCAACCAGTTTGGTAGAACAACCATAGGTTGCAACCGGTTGTTTAATATTATAATATTTTTTTTTGTCTTTTATATTATTGATATGTGTTCTTTTTGATAAAATAATAATAACTATTTAATAAAATATTGATGTAGGTTGGGTTGTGAATGGGAGTGAAAAGTTGAATTGGGTTGGGTTGTGTATGTGGAAGAGAGAGAAATTTGTTTTTAATGAAAGATTGGGTTGGGTTGGGTTGTGATGGTAGATAGTCTAAAACGCATTGAATACGAAATTTATTTTTAAAGTTTAGTCAAATTAATATCTTTTTTTTAACTATTATTACATGTCACCCTTTCTATAAATTGATGTAGTAAAAGTTTCGATTAACGTTATATCTTATATATTTCATGTTTGGCCTTATTGTTTGTCGAATCCCCAAACAATCTGGCTTGCGTTGATCAAAGAGGTTCGTCGAAAGGTCCTTGATCACCGGTATAGCTCTGCAAAACAAAACATTGTTAGCCTCGTCACGAAGGACCTTGAAGGGGGAATCCGTGACCAAGCTTTGACGTGAGAATAAGCATGTGTCGGGACATTGATTTATATTCCGACACAATAAATTGGTCGGAGTAAACAGTGCGAATTCCTTATCAATGTATTCAATGCAAGAAGAATGATTTTTTCTTGTGTTCTAGGTGAGAGCTTTTGTGTGCATACCTATTCTCGACCTTACTTATGAATGGAGAGATTGCTTATCAAGGTGGGTCCCTTTCCTACCATGGATCGTTGGACTTTCACCGGGCAAAGAGAATGTCCAGACTCCAACTTGTTCCCGTCCTTTTCGTAAGATCTTATCCCACTTTTCATTTAATGTTGGCTTCCTCTTCTAACAAACCTTGCTGCCTTCGCATCTCAAAGGCTCAACCATTAAATGCTGATGGCGAGTCATACTCTGCCGTCCTTGTCGGAATATTGTCAGGGAAACTAGGGTAAGGATTTGGCTTCTCTCCTTTATGGTCAGTTTTGACTCTTTTATCATAACAAGCTAGTCTTTTGCTTTGGGCCCAATACCCTATTCGACCATAATAGGCACAGTAAGAACAAGAGAGAATAAGCCCCGCCCCTCGTCGTCATTGTTAATCACATCTCTTTTATATCAGCATACTGCAGTATAATTCTTTTTCATTTTCTTTTGTGACACTTGAATTATTTTCTTTGGTTTGGTCCTTGATGTGATATGTAAAGGCAGTAAAGCACACCGAAATATATATATAATAAAATGCCAAAACAATAAACAAAAAGACCGCATAGCGCAGTGGATTAGCGCGTTTGACTTCGGATCAAAAGGTCGTGGGTTCGACTCCCACTGTGGTCGATTATTTTTTAAACTTCCTTTGATTTGTTTACAAAAAATATTATTTCACTAACTATTCACACAAGGACCGCATAGCGCAGTGGATTAGCGCGTTTGACTTCGGATCAAAAGGTCGTGGGTTCGACTCCCACTGTGGTCGATTACCTTTTTAAGCTTTCTTTGGAATTTTGTTTGACTTCGGATCAAAAGGTCGTTGTGATCGCCTATATTTTTAAGCTTTCTTTGCAATTTTCATTGAACAGCGATTTACATGATTTTAAGCACTGTGTACAATCTTTTTATAGGCACTGTGTACAATCTTTTTATAGTAGTGTATGAAAATAAATGTTGAACGAACATTACTTATTTTCAGCAAAACCTTAAAATACCCAATTTTTTAAGGTTGTGGAAATCACAAAGGATTAGATGAAGAATCCGAATACATAAAAAACCCCTACAATCTTTTATAGTACGGTATAAATATCAAATCTTGAGCGAACCAATCTTTACTCATTTTCAGCAAAACCTTAAAATACCCATTTTTTTAAGGGGAATTCATGAAGGATTGGATGAAGAAGCTAAATACATAAAAAAATAAATAAATAACCCCTACGTTTATATTGTCGTTATATTTTCCATCCTTATTTCTTCACCAAAAGCGGGTTGGATGTGTCTCAATCCAGCATGCTATAATTGCTATTATCGTACACAATGCTTAAAATCATGCAAATCACTTTACTTTTTAAATGTATAGTTAGTTAATAAAGTTAGTTAATAATTATATAAGATTTAACATCTTCAAGTGAAGGTTTTAGGTTTTTACCTTCTACCTTCCAACTTTCAAGCATGTAAAATTCGGCCCAACCGTTTAAATGGGTATCAAGTAAAACTCAACCTAAACCTTTAAAACTAACAAATCATGATAAACAATTAAAATTCAGCCTAAACCGTTAAAACTGTTAAACCATGATAAACATGTAAAATTCAGCCTAAACCGTTAAAACCATTAAATCATGATAATCAAGCAAAATTCATCCCAAACCATTGAACCCGGTTTTCAAACAAGTTAGGTACGATAACTCTAGGCCCGAAAGAAAATTAAATTTTATTTTTTATTTTTTTTTCATAACAAAAAGTTGTGCTGGGAGTTACAAACTCTACCTCTACAATCTACCCTCTAAAAAATCGAATGTTACAAACACCCCCCTCAACTTTAACACAATTCCCAAAAACCCACAATTCATCAAGATTCATTCTGTTGTGATACAACCCTTTTCCTCCTCCTAACTTTCTTCACAGTTACAGTTTCTTTCTCATCTTCACTTCCATTCTGGTTTACTTTTTCTGCATTTTCTTCACTTCCATTCTTGTTTTCCTTCTTCACAGTTTCCGAAGTGTTCTTTACGGTTCTTAACTGTAAAATATCGCCTTTTGCAACCGCTAATTCCTTCTCGAGCTTGCTAACGTTTTTCTCCAAACTCTCCTTTTCTTTTCCCAGTTTCACAATCGCGTTATGCGCATCCTCCATGTTTTCTCGGGCTACTTGAATCGCCTGTTTCTGTTCATCGACTGATTTGTACAGAACTTCTTTTTCGTCTTCTAGCACGGAAATCGTGTTTTTTGAAACCTCCAATTCCTGTGATAGAATCTTGGTGTTTTGGTTCGTTTCGTCGAGTGCTTTTGTTGCTTCTTCTAAATCGCTTTCTAATGACTTTCTTGACTCTTTCTCTTCCAAGATCTCGGCTTTTAATGAGTTGACTTCTTTGGTCAAAGATGCAGCGTTTTTCGCCTCTTGTTCAAGCTCGTGAGTTGCGTTTTCAAGCTTTTTATACGTCTCCAAGAGCTCTTTACTTAAATTATCACGGTTTTCTGATATTTCTTGAATTTCAACGGATAACGATTCAGTTCTTCCTTTGTTTTTTCATAATCGTCTTTAGTTGACCCGAGCTCGTTAGTCAACGTTTCAACCGTATTTTTCAATTCTTCAATGTTTTTCTGTAACTCGGTTTTAGATTCAGAATATTCGGTTAGAACTCCAGAAAGTTCTTCCTCGAGACTCTTGCATGCATTCTTAGAACGCTCAAGAAGTCCCGCTAGCTCAGCAGCCTCGTTTCTCGTGTCCTCTAATGTTTTCTGTACGGTCTGAAACTCGTTTTCAAGGCTTTTAACGTTTCCGACTTCAATATCCAGAGTCTTCCTTAAGCTGTCTCCTTCATTGGTCAACACATTGACTAATTCTTCGTTTTTCACCACTTCAGTCAACGTGAACTCGAGCTTTTCTTTAAGCTCGTCGATTTTCTTTCCACTTTCTTCCAAACGCTTAGCGTCCGATTCCGCTTGCTTTTCCGATGAAATCTTCAACTCGTTGTACTCGTTTTTAACAGATTCCAATTCCTTGAAAATAATGTCTTTTTCTTCACGTAAAGTACGAATTTCAACATTCAGATCATCAAGATTCGAACTTTTCAATTCTAACTCATTCTCAAGTTTCAAAACTTCTTGTTGTAGTCCTTCAATCCCTGACTTTGACCTGGTCAACTCTGCCCGTGTTCCTTCATAACTAGAATTTAGTTTCTCGAACTCAGATTCTTTAACAGCAAGTGCAGAACGGACATTTGCAAGTTCGTCTTTTTTATTTTGATCTCGGAGTTCAGCAAGTTTATCCGTTCTTGTAAACCTTCAATAGAAGAAAGCTTATCGTTTAACTGAATTTTCAAGGCTTCTTTATCATCTGAAGCTTTTTTTAAGTCAACCGTAAGACCGTCAATCTGATTTTGAAGATCTTGGATGATTTTTTTCTCTTTCTGAAGCTCCTGTCCTAACCCGTTAATCGTATCATTTGCTAAACTTATTGGCCCATTAATGATTGTTTTTCTTGATTTGAGTTTTTAATTTGCAAGTTTATTGCTTCCTTTTCTTTCTGTAGTTTTGTCTCGAAGCTTTTCTGCATTGAAACGATTGCAGCTTCCTTTTCCACCAGTTTTATTTTCATCTGTACAATTCAACGAGTACTTTAAATTAAAAATAAACGAGAGAGTTACATGCTTTCTGTAGTGAAAGATTACTTTTGTTGCATGAAATCTTACACAAAATCCCAATAAAATGATCTTCTAGTGTATTGTCAAAACTTATCAGAGAAATAATTCTCATAAATAAGACAATGAAACGATTATAGATACGTTCTCTAGTGATACTCTAAAGGATTATATTATATATATTTATAATAATTTTTATTGTTTTTTGTTTAAAGATAAAATTAAAATTAAAAAACAAAAGAATAAATGGGTAAATTGCCAAAATCGTCACTGTGGTTTGGGAATTGCCAAAATCGTCCCTGAGTTAACGATACATTTTAACTGAGTTAGTGATTTGGATGGAAATGGCATAAAAAATGAAACGTCAGTGGTCCAGTTACAAAAAGTTCTTACTTTGGATGTAACAGACAAAAGTGCCCAAACCTCATAAGACGATTTTGGCATTTTAATCTTTTCTAGATAAGACGACACGAGAATTTAAGGCTTACAGATTCTATTGTTGCAATGTCGGCTGATTTTTCTTTCTGAGCCAATGCATAAAAAGCACCAAGCACACCTGAAGCAAGTATTCCAAGTGACCCCGAAAGGGTAAGAACGGGATTTGATGATGCATCGCTTTGAGTTTGTACCTAATAGACAAAAATAGAAATCATCTGAAAGTATATAGAATGTTTGTAAATTTTAACTGATAAAGTACATTTATACAAAATTTAACATTAACTAACCTCTGCCATTTGATTAAGCTGTTGTGCCCTTACAGAATTTTCTGAAAGTAACATAATCAAGAAAGAATTAGTATGTGCTTTTCTAACCACATGCATTAGTAGCAAGAAAAATGACTTCATTCAATATTTATTGTTTTAGAAAGTTACTCTTAGGCCCTTAGTGATTAACTATGTTTTCTACAAAGAGTACGTTTTTTGCCAATCAGGTGGTGGTGGAGTGGTAAGGGAGAGACTTGGTGTTCTAAGCCCTCCCCAATATTTTCTACGGCACCTAGTGATGATGGGAGACTAGGCGAATAGGTGGAGATCGTTAGTTCGATCCTTGAACTGAGCGGGTTTTACCTTACTGCACTATCGTGCCTTCGGGCGAGTGTTCACGGGCTTCGGCCCTAGGTGAGGTTTTTCTCCCGGTTCGGAGGTGAGTGTATCCCGATGTGGTGAATTTCGCCAGTAGCCCATTTGAAGGATTCGTTGGCCGTTCATAATAAACAAAGAGTTACATTTGATGGGTTTAACTTAAATTTTGTCCCATAAGACGCACGCATTCGCCAAATTGAAAGAACACGAGACCTAGTCTTTCATGTTTAGGGGGACAATCTTCTTTATTTAACCCTATTACACTAAATCGAAAAAAAAAAACAATTATAGTATAATAGGATTCGGGCCGCGTTACATTATAAAACAGAAACAAGCAAACATATTTTTGGTCAAGATATGCATAGTCCTGGTTTAACAGCAATATAATGAAATTTTATAACTTTTAATTTCTGGGGAAAAGCTAAATTACATTCTTGACTTTTTTATGGATTATGTTGACTTGAGTTCCTCTTCTTGATTTAAGAAAGAAACTACAATGTCAGTCTTAAGGTTCACCCAAGTGAATGATACAAAGCCAATAGTTGAGATAAGATTTAGGGAATATTTCAGAGTTATTAAGAATCAATCATTACACCATAAATCTCAAGAAAATTACAAAGTCACTACTACTACTACTTATATCAAACATTCAATAACCCATTTACCAAATTTACAATATTTTTTATTTTCAAGAAAATGACAAAGTTACTACTACACTATGTGTTTATCCCATTCGCTTTTGATACATTTGGTTCCCTAGCCCAGAGTCCGTGGAATTCCTAAACAGGGTCCAACGGGTTGTGAATATTAATCTCTCAACTTTTAAGGGCCGTTTCGTTTTTAGTAGGATCGGTTTTGCAATCCAAAAAGGGTTGCTGCGCAACTTGTTACCCGTTTAACTGCCACTTGTTTGTAATTTGTTACTTCGGCATTTCAAATAAAAGACTTTTTTTCTTTAAAAAAAAATTCAAGAAAATCACAAAGTTACTACACAATCAAAGATTTAATAACCCACTTACCAAATTTACTAATTTTCCAAGATAATCACAAAGTTACACTACATAATCAAAGATTTAACAACCCATTCACCAAATGTACTTTTTTATTTCAAGATAATCACAAAGTTAATAACCCATTTACCAAAATTCACTAACCCATTTACCGAATTTTACTAATTATCTAAACTCAAGCTAAAAGATACAAACCCTAGATACATTTTCAACTAAATTAGGGAGAAAGTAAAAAAAATGACAAAAATAACTCAAAATCAAACATACCGAATTCATCAGGAGCAAGATTTTTAAAAGCTCTTGCCTTTAAACTCAAAAACGGAAGAACAGCAACACCCGTGAACAGAAACGCTCTTCTCTGGCAGAAAACGTCGTCGTTTGGGTCATGATGTTGCATAGAGGCGTAAATTCTTCTTCTTTTACCGAACTCATGTGGTTTTCTGTGGCGGGAATGGAAGAAATGGGGTTGTGAAGAAGATGAAAATGTAGAAATCCCCATTACAAACCCCATCTTTTATGAAGATTATGTTTGTGTTTTCTTCAGTTTGATTTTCAGTTGTGTATCACCCAGTGAGCCTTACCCTTTTACTGACCAAAATGCCCTCTGTTACTGGGAAAATTACCTGAATAGCTAAGACTTGAAATTGGCCTCTATTTGACTATCCGGGTTTTTACACAGGTTTTACATATAGTATTATTAATTTCCTTAAGGTTATGTGGTATAGAGTGTAGTACACTGGCGCCAACATCTAACTCATCACCAACGTGAAGTTCCTTTTCAAAAATTGGGATGACAAACACCAACACCTAAGTGTAATGGGGTGTTAAAGGGGCGTTATGGTGTAGAGGTGTATAAATCGGTTATTTTTTATAATCGATTCTACGGTTAATTTCATTTTTTGCTTTAACTTATCCGGTTAATCACTTTAACTAGTTTGGTTAATAACCGGTTATTTTCAGTTAATAATCGGCTTTTTTTGCCTATTTTGGAATTTCCCGAGGTATTTTTTTGTTAACGGGTTTATCGGTTAAAAACCCGGTTAAGAACCAGTTACTGTACGAAATATCTATAGCCGGTTACTAACAGATGTTAAAGTTAACCCACTAAACCGGTAATAATTAACCGTTCTTTTTGCTCATCCTCTACCATGGTGTTGATCATTAGCCCAGTAGCAAAAAAGACAGTTAAAATTAACTACTAACCACTTAATAACCGGTTCCGGTTAATTAAATGGTCTTTTTGCCCACCTCTACCATGTGTTGATCCTTAACCTATCAGCAAAAGAAGGGGCAAAAGAGTATATGTGAGGTGGGGGCTTCTCCTACGTGGCTCTGATGTGGTGGTGGGTAACGCCCGAGGTGTTTACCTACACCGAGTAGTCCAAGGGTATTATGATCGAAATGCCCTTTTTAGACAAAAAAATATAGACATAAAAATTTAGGTGTTCTAAAAAAATGCGGCCCGACACCCAAAAGTGGAGGCTGAGCCTCCAAAAGCATGGGGTTAATTGGCGCTTTCGCCAAAATCACGGACTCAATTATCTGAACAAAAGTGTATGGTTAAATTTTAGTTGTCTCAGCCAGCGGAGCTGATGCGACGGCTTCTGATTGGTGGAAATATGATTAAACTACTTTCATAAAGACTAAAATCTCATGTGTTTTGAAAAAAAAGATATGCTCAACATGATTATTTAAAGAGTTAAATGCCATTTTAGTCCCTGTGGTTGGCCGTTTTGCTAGTTTAGTTCAAATGTTTTATTTTTCGTCTGTAGGTCCAAAAAAATTTAATCGTTGCCATTTTAGTCAACTGTGTTAACTTAATCTATTTTTTCTGTTAATGTGAAGAGCAATTCGGTCATTTAATATGTAATTATGTTAACTAGAAAGGCAATTCAGCTATATAAAATGACCGAATTGTCTTTCTCGTTAACATAAATAATGGATGAAATTAACCCAGTGGACTAAAATGGCAACGAAAAACCTTTTTGGACCCACAAGTGAAAAATGAAACATTTGGACTAAACTGACAAAATGACACAAACCACAAGGACTAAAATGGCATTTAAAACTTATTTAAATATTTTTTCCTATATTATTCTTATAAATCTATCATTAGAGTTGAATTTGACGAATATTAAAATGGTTGTTATTATTTATTTTACATTATGGTAATCATATTGAACACGCTTTGTTTAACTAAAATTTTCATTTATCTTTGAGTAAAATTTCATATTCCTTTCTAAGATTAACATCCACCGGCAAAACGTAAGTTTTTAAACTAAAATTCATTTATTCTTCAGTAAAATGTTATTTTCATTTAAAAAGTTTGAAATCTTGTTATATTAATTTTTGATGGCCAAGTTTTAAAAGATGAAAATCGTAATAAATTATCAAACTTAAAGATAACTAAACCTCGGGAGAGAAATGATTTTGACAATTTACTCGTTTAGTTTTTTAGATTAGTTATGTTATTGGGTTACATTGTAATTGTAAATAGATTTTATAACTCAAGTGGTGTTCTCGTAATTTTATAATATGCTAGTGGCAAGTTGAATAAAGATCAAGCAAATAAAACGATTGTTTTATCCACATTGTGCGTTTCCTAGATTGCCATCTCATCACCACCATCACTTGTCCTTTTTCTCTCTACTATGTCTTATTCGGTTATTTTTTTACTTTTTTATATAAAAATGTTTTCATAGTTTTGTAAATTTAATGCCTTTTTTTGGTTAAGCACAAAAAGATATGGTCTAAATTTTATTATTGCTTTTGTAAGTTCAATATTTTGTGGTTAAGTACAAAAAGTTATGTATATGTATACTTTTTCTTTATAAAGCAAAAAGTTATGTATACTAAATTCATTTTTGCTTTTAAAATTGTTAAGTTTATGTTTCTATTAATATTTTCTCACATGTTGCTATTTATACTGTTATTTACTAATTCTACCATCTTACTAATCAAGATGACTAGCTACATTCTAACAAAATAAATGTTTTTACTTTTTATTAAAGTATATACCACAACCAAAGAAAAGGTGATTTTAAAACTATGGATTATTAAATTATAAATTGTTTAACTGAGTTTAAGTAATATTTTTCGAATACAAGTTTAATAAAAAAGATAACAAAAAAAGAGTTACAATAATGTCACATATAAATAGTTTTTTAATGAAAAAACAATAAAAAATATCAAAGTGAACCTTTGTGGCAAGTAATTGCCAATTTATTGTAAATAATTAAACTATACATGTATTGTGTATTTCGTATAAAACACTGGATTAGTTCGTGTTCAATAATGATAAGTTATGCCGAAACATGAATTTAATACTGATGATTACCGTTAAATCTCATAATTATAAAACAAAGTCACTCCAAAACAATTGCACGTGAACTGAGTCTTGTTGACTGGTTTTCACAAACCCATTAATATCACGACGCTGGTATTAAAAAAAATATTAACATCTAAAAAATGCATAATTAAAAGTTCAGACATACCATTGCATGACTCATAATTTTAACCGAAAATAAATATTTATTTGTGACTTCTCTAAGTTTCCTTAATCTCCATTTTTTCTAGGACTCATCATCGTCGAATTTCTTGTTACAGAAACTTCCATCCGTATTATTAAATAATAAATGTATGATTTTAACCGAAAATAAATATTTGTTTGTAACTTCTCTAAGTTTACTTAAGCTCCATTTTTATCATCGTCGAATTTCTTATTACAAAAACCTTCATCCGTATTATTAAACAATAAATGTATGGTGTACTTTGTATGAAACATGATTTGGTAATTAATTCATGTTAGTGATGACAAGTCAAAAACGAAAATGGCATTATTATTAATGACTATAGTTGATGTTCATAATTACCATAATAGGTCACATTGAAACAAGTTCATGTGAACTAAACCTCGGTTTTCATAAAGCATTACCACTTGAATTAAAAACATACTGAAATCTAAAAACGCATAACTAGAAGTTAAAACACATCATATCATGACTCGCAACTTCAACGAAAAACTTTTGTTCATGGCCATCAGCTCTAAGCTTCCTTGACGTCGATTTTTACACCCAAATCATCATTGTCGCGTTCTTGTTACATAAACCTTCATCCCTGTTTTTTAACATACATAACAGCGTATATAAATAATAAAAAATATCAGTTTATACCATGTAAATTTTTAACTAGCATAGTACATATTAGTGAAAACAAAAAAGAAGAATATACATATTTATTTATTTGTGTATGTATGATTTTTGATATTATAATAATAAAATAAAAAAATCTTACTTGTGCATGGGAGTGTCACTCATTTGCATCTTGCTTTCCATGTTGCATATGTAACAATGGTTGAGGAACTCCTCTGATCTGCGATCGTTGGAAGACTCCCCACGATACATCCGACGGTGGTTACCACCACCACGGTCCATTGCCACCATAGATTTAGGTATAGGGTGGCAATCAACAACATTGTTACCATAAAAGTGAGTCATTTTGGCATATCCATCTTTAGTTGACACAACACAAGTGTACTCCTCAGAGCGGGTTATATCATTAGTGCTAGTTGGGATCACAATCCCGTCACGAGCATTGATGGACTGAGTCATCGAAAAATCTTTTTGCTTCGGGTGTTTCCAGTTCCAAACCTCGCCTGGAGCGGAATACAAAATTTGAAGGGCAGTGAGTGGAGGAAACAGATGAAATTGGAACTGAAAGGAATTGGATCATGAATGATGATTGTGAGACCCTTTGGTGGTGAGTTTTTGGGGATGAAAATGGACTTTTGTTTGAAAAAAGTGATGAGGTGTTTGTTAAAGTGAGTAGGATAAGTAGAGTCCCAAACCTGATGAGGGTGAGTTGGCTCGGTGACTCGGTGAGTTACCCATTTCGCACGAGAGCCTGCATCAACCGATCTCAAATGTCAAGTATTTAACAATTTTGAAAGACTTCTATAAATAATATTTGCTTGTTGTATTTGTGATAAACTATATTTTGAAGTACTCTTGCTTGAAAACAAAATTAAAACATATTTAGCATAGGAAAATAAATAACTTATTTGGTGTCACACATATAAACAATTTTTTTCAGTTAAAGTATGTTTTTATATATAAAAAAATATAGTTTTTACTGAAAACGAATAATTTACAATTTTTTGGCATTATGTAATATGTAATAATAATATGACATGAGGCATGTGATGCTTGTGTTAACAAAAGTATCAGTTTCCATGATGTGAAGTGCTGCAAGGAATTCATTATTCCAAAGAGTACATCCTTCATGGTAAAACATAAAGTTATATATAAAAAATGCCAACAAATACTCAAAATCATAGTTTTTTTTCTTTCTATAGTTTGATGACACATTGTTTTTTTTAATATATTTTGATTTTGAATTTGCCCTTTTAACAATAAACAGGGTCCAACAGGTTGTGAATAGTAATCTTTCAACCTTTAAGGGCCGTTTCGTCTTTAGTATGATTGGTTTTGCATAAGGGGGTTGCGGCGCAGCTTGTTGCCCGTTTACCTGCCACTTGTTTGTAATTTGTTACTTTGGTATTTTAATTCCAAAGATAGTATATTCGTCTAAAAAAAACCATAAACTGAGGGGAAAAGACTAACACAAACTTATTTTGGCAATATAAAAGGTAAAAGCATGTTGCAATGGTTTGTGCTTACAAAAAAAATTATAAAATAACATGTTACCTTATGTGTATGATGTGAACTTGAATTAAAAAAAAGGTTCCCAAAAATTGAATTAAAAAAGGTTTTGTCACAAAATTGCCCTTAATTTTATAACTGTAACTGAAAAAAAAAACATGTAAGAAGTATTGGTTGTTGATATGAATTGCTATAAAAAAAAAAGAAAAAAAAACTCATCTCAAAAAGATTTTGTAGAATATAAGAATGAATAAAATGGGAGCTTGTAGATTTTGTACCTAGGCCCCTTACTGCTCTTGGTATGGAATCACCCCCAAAACCCAAGTGCTAACTTTTGTGCATAACATCATGTGTATATGTGTATGTATATATGTATATGTATAATTGTATGTGTGTGTTTACTCCTTGTAATTTTGTATAAAATTTTTCATGTTTTTTTTCCCAATGCATTTTATGCATTATCTTTCTTTTTCTTCACATTACACTTATATTATAAATAGTTACAAGACTGTATATATGCTAAAAATGCTTTTATACATGTTTAAATTAAAAATCCTATATTTAAATATTAAACGCATATTTATAATAAGGCAGTACGAAATAATTTTATGAACAATTACTAATCTTGAAAATATTTTAAAGGTGTTGATAAAAAAACAGAAATTTATAAAAGAGTATCCTCAAGATTAATAACTATAGGATTTTATAAATTTAACTATAAATTTGTGAATATGACATTACATTAAATTCGATTATATGCTCAATCAAATATAACATGATATTAAAATGTTTAGAAGTTTCTAGATTCTCACTAGTGAGCTTCAACAACTTCACAAGAAATGTGTGATTGCTCGTTGAATCATAAAATGGATTATTATTTTAAAAATAGTATAATGATGATGATGTGTTTACCAATTTGAGAAAAAAAAAAAGGTTTATTGGGATTTGCATGCTTCCGAACATACCCGTTTCGTCCTTGTCTGTCACATGAAAAACCCTATACTAAAAGTTTAGAAAAAAAAAGAATGTAAAATCAAGCCGATGACTAATTTTAAAAGTTTTATGATTTTGAACCAAAGCATAAATATGTCATGTGATGTTTAACCACTAATCGAACAAGATATAGGTCAGTCTAGTTAAGTGTGTGAAATAAGGTAGAAAATATTCAAATGTTAAGGGGTGATAGTTATGTGTTATTTTATAAACTAGTGTTATGTCATGTCAGTGTTGCAGGGCTAAGCTGAATGTTTCTTAGTTTCATAACATGTGCGTCTATATTCCGGTTAATTGTACATACTACTTATAACATAATTTCAATAAAAACTACATCAGGCCGACCAATTAAACCAAACACTACCATAGTTTTGCTATAAAAAAAAATTAAAACGATGGCAAGCTTGTAACTTAGAGCAGGGGGCAAAACAGGAATTTATCAGAACCGGTAAAATAAAACACCACCATAGCTTTGCAAAAAAAAAAAAAGATGGCATGACTGCAATTTTGAATTGGGGAGCAAAAATCGTATTTTTGAAATGGGGAAAATCATAATTTTGATCTGGGGCAAAATCGTGATTTTGAATTGAGGTTAAAATCGTAATTTTGATATGGGGCAAAATCGTAATTTTGAATTGAGGTTAAAATCATAATTTTGATTTTGGGGCGAAATCATATTTTTGAAGTATGTATAAAATAATAAATTGGCATGATCAATGGGGAAGTGCCACTTCCATAGTTTTGCATATAAATAAAAAAAACTAAAAGATGGTCAGACTACAATTTTGAATTGCGGGTGAAATCGTATTTTTGAATTGGGGCAAAATCAGTTTTGAACTGAAGGCGAAGTCGTAATTTTGAGCTGGGGGCAAAATCACAATTTTAAACTAGGGATAAAATTGTAAATTAGCAAGACCAATGAGGAAGTGCGAGGCGACATCGTAATTTTAACCTGAGAGTAGAAACGTAAGTTAACAGCTGTCTGTCACTATTCCCCATCTTCCTTTTGTATATGTTGTCTAACACTATTTCCCCCATCTTTCTTTGTATATATTACCTGATATTATTCCCCCTTCTTCCTTTTATATACATAGTAATAGTAATATTGCACTATTTCCCCAGTCTTTCTTTTATATATGACACTATTCTCTCATCTTTCTCTCATATATATATATATATATATATATATATTAATAGAAACTAACCTAATAATTATAATTAAGTTTCTCAAATGTTATATTAAATTCATTCAAAAAAAACTTCAAAAATCACTCAATTTTATTCTGTGTTTCAGTGAGAAATTTTTATAAATGTTTAAATTATTTAAACTTGAATGAAACATATATGAATCCCACTTATTATTTAGTGATTATTTTTTTCCAAACTAAATTGAATTAAGATGAAATAGTGAAGAAACTTTTTTACTAAATAATAACAAAGTTTCATACTTGTTTAATTCAAGTCAAATTAGAAAAAAAAAATCACCAAATAATAACCAATGTTTATATTGCAAATTACATCATAATTTAACTGGTTTCCTCCTGAATTGGTGTATCGACATCATGCCTAGTAGGGATGGATATGATCGGGTGGTTCCGTGGTGGCACGATGATACTCCAGTGGTCCGTCAGTGATCCAAATTTGCAGTTAAAAAAACATCATAATTTCAACGCATCGGTGACGGAGCAAGTAACTTGTATTTAAAGGCACATGGCTAGAAGACAGTTGCAAGGTGCTATGTTTTGCCTATTTAGGTCACCCGTAGTCATAAAGCTCCTTTGTGGGCGTTATGCGACACGTGTCGTGCCACGTCACATAGGGGCTTTATGGGGCGTTATATCAATAGAGCACGTAGTCATAACGCCCCTACCTCATCATTACCCAATTAATTAATAAACCCTTAAATTATACATATATATTATATCTATATCTATATCTATATATTTAATATCTATATCTATATATTTAATAAACGAAACATTAGGGGACACATTCACCCAATGGCTTCACCACATATACTTTAAAATCTCCTAAAACAACCACAAATGACTAACACGTGTACACAAAATTGATTAAGAAAATTGAGGGCCCGTTTTTTCCAATCTTTCCTAAATCAAAACCCTCAACTTCTCTCTCCATCTTCACACGCACACTTCAAAAAACCCTAAAATCAAAATCTTCTACCTCTTAATCTCTCTCAATACTCGGCGACTACCTTCAATCGATCTTCAAATCCGTATACCCTATCATTCACGGTAATGTCTGATGTCCTTGATGTTCTTATTGTTTGATTCAGTTTTAATCTTCATATGTATTTCTATTTCTTATATATTGACTGTTACTTGATGATCTATAGACTTATTTAGAATTAGTTCTTGAAGATTGTTGTTTTTTTATTTTTGTTGATTGATGATTATTAGATTTAGGGTTTTAATCGACCATATTCTAAAGAGTGACCTATGTTTAGATTAGTTAGTGTTTTATGCGATTTTGATTGTTATTTGATGATCCATAAGGTTATTTATTATTAGTGTTTGAAGATTTTGGGTTTTATTTGTATTGATGATTGATGATTTTTATAAGTAGGGTTTTAATCCACGATGTTTTCATCGATTTATGTATGATTAGATTAGTTACTGTTTTATGGCATTATTGATATAACCGTATGAAATGGTGTTTTCTTACAAACGATGATTTGATGGTTATATGTCTGATTTTAGTCAACACTCTTAAACGACAATTTTATGTTGTTTCTTTTTTTTCTATGTTTCGTAGGGTTTAGTGATGTCTGGATTAGTTTGTTCATCTATTGTTATGTGTTGATTATAATTAGCTATATTGTGTTATATTTGAACTGATAGAATTTTTTGATGTTTTTATATCTTGATTTCATTATTTACACATGAAGTTTTCCTAATAAAATTCCATATTTTTGGCATGTAAACGGTTTACCTTATAAGGCAAATGGTTTATGGATTTGCCGGACAAGTTTGGAACAACGAGAAGAAATCCATGGTGTGTATTGAATTTTAAACCATATCAAACCAAATTCTGATGTTGTAAGGTATTTTTTCTATGTTTGAATAATATAATAATAATAAATAATAATAATAATAATCTATAATATATAGTTTCCATTATCAGAAACTTCCGAGGAAATATGAGGAGTGGATTAAGACATTCAACTACCCTAAGAAGAATGTGCTTTTGCAGACAAGTTACCAAAGTCAAATCCATGATCTCATTATTTAGTTATATTTGATTATGTTATTTTGAGAAAGTTGTTTCCGATCAGAAAAAAGTCTTGTGTTTGCAGGTTGGTGGTAAGACATCTGAGAAATCTTGAAGTCTGGCTTCTGGAACTTTTTGAAGATGGTGTTAATATGCTTGTATATGCTGGAGAAGTTTTTTGTTTGCAATTGGCTTGGTAAGATTCTTTAATGCTGAATTTTATAATAAAATATTAATTTTTGTTTTCTCTATTGCAGGAAACGAACACTGGTTTAAATACACAGGGTATAGATGGGTCAAGGCCTTGAAATGGTCTGGTCATTGAAATTATTAAGCATTTATAGTTGTCAACTTGATTTAATTTTGTATTATTTTAGGATTAGGATGAAGCTCACTAAGTATTATTATATTAATTTCCAGGCTATGTGTTGTGGATCAAGTTTGGGTCGTGATAAGAGTGCCATGTTGACGGCAAGAGCGTTGCGGATGGGCGTGGGGCTGGTGAAGGATTTTTTTATTTAAATTTATGATAACTATATAGTATTCGTAGTAACATACTTTGTTGTACCATTCTAGGTGTTCCATGAAATGGTCAACTTTGGAGTGGAGCCTAAGCATTCACACATATAGTGCACTTTTTCATCTTATACAATCAAGGTACTTTAAAATGCCGGTATGTTTATTCATGCTTTATTGTACTTTTAGAGTTATTTATACATGAAATGCAGTAGAATGTGAAACCAGACCAATTTGTATTCAATGCGCTTATCAGGTGCATGTGGTGAATTAGTAGCCGTTGATCGAGCATTTTATGCATAGTTGTCAATAGCGAATAGCAGATGATGACGATAAGCTACGTATATGCTACGTAGCGATCACGATAAAATGGACTGGTGCTATTTCATGTTTAGCGATACACCAGAAGAAAATTTTAGAAATATTTTGGATGTATATTTTACCCAAAAATTAAAAAAATTACAAAAATCTCGCTATTTCTTGCTATTTGTCGCTACCAACTATATAACGACACGTGAGTGCTTCGCTACGCTATTCGCTATGGCGGGCACCATAAGTTAATGGCGAATAATGACAAATATCGATAAGGTACCTATATGTATATAGTGAATAACGATAAATAGCGGGCGGCTATTTTATAATAGAGCTACACTAGAACTTTTTATTTTTATTTTATATGTATATTATATCAAAATAGTCTGGTATATATGTTGTTTCACATGTATATTAACAAAAACCTAAAATTCCCGCTATTTTATAATATATTTAATTGCTATTTATATTTAAAAAAAACAAAATAAAAATAAGTGTCGCTATTCTCGCTATCCATCGCTACAACCTTAATAGCGATGCTAGACCTATATGATACGTAACGCGCTATAGTGATCGCTATTGATAATAAAACTACCCGTGTTTTCACAACGGGATTAATCGTAAGGCCAAATCTTATTGGAGTTTTCTCTTCTAAGTACAAGACTTCTGGTTCATCGGCTTGACAAAGTAATTGCAAGGTATATTCTTTTTAAAATGAGATTATTGAAATCTTAATTTTATTAGTGGTTAATTGAGATTATTGTTCTTTGTTTCATATTCTTTTAATACCTGTTGCAGTTTATTAAAATTTATTTCAAAAGCTGATTTGTTGAAATATGATATGTTTATATTATTCTACGTATAGGATTTATGGTTCATCGGCTTGACAGACATCTGAAGCAGTTGTTACAGACACGTTTGTTTTATTCTCGATACTGATTATGTTGTTAATAAGAATGACTATGTTAATATATTACTACAAGTATATCGTGCTCATTTGTCTTTATGGTGTCATTTGTTTTATCTAGTTGTATACGTATATGTATATGTGTGTTGGTTGTTAAAAATACATCACAAATTATATAAAAATTCCATATTGTATTATATAATACTTGCATTTTATAATTCTTTGTATAAAATATGTTTTAATTATATTGTTTTGTTTTCATGTTTTGGGCTGCTGGGCTTGCTAGATTGTTGAATGGGCTGGATTAAAGATGTCATGGGTTGCTGATAAAGGATTACAGAATGGATTGTACTAAGATGTCATGGGTTGCTGATAAATGACTAGAAAGCTGGGTTCTAAATTTGTCTTTAACACATTTAAGTTGGACTAAATAATCAACATCACTTGTGAGTTCACATGGTCAACTTTATGTTGCATTATCAAGAGTCAAAAGCAGAGCCGGTGTGAAGTTGCTTACATTAGATAAAGATGGGAATGTTACAAATAAAACAACTAATGTCGTGTAAAAGGAAGTTTTCTCTGGGATTTGAATAATTTTGTTCTTTTTGTTTTCCAATGTATGTCTTTTTACATAGTAATATACTTGAATCAAAATAATATGTTTTTGGTTGAAGCCGCGTTTAACGCGAACATTAACCTAGTGTATGTATATATGTGTGTGTGGGTGGAGGGAAAACATTACAAATCCAAAACGCCGCCATAATCATAACGCCTGGAAGATTCCCCTCCCCCCATAACGCCCCACGTAGTAGTGTTGGGGGCGCTATGGGGCGCCTTCGACCCCCTCCCCCACCACAAAACGCCCCACTACACATAATGTGTATGCAATACTATTTTTGATTTTTTTCCCAACTCTTTTAGCTTATGTCTTAAAAACTGTTTAGAAATTAACATTAAAATTAGATTAACAAGTTATACAATATTTACGAATTTTATGTATTGCATTACGGTTAATTCAAAACAGTAACACAATAAACATGTACAAAAATCGACCATGTTTACATATAAAAAAAGTGAAACTAAGAGTAAAACCTTACAAAAATCATTTTTCATAGCATAATATTCAAAACCACATGATCGCCTGTAACAACTCTCCAAAACACCCCGAAATTTACCAAAACGTAAAACCGGACACGCGAATCGAGATGCAGCACGCAAAACTAGACAGGTCCACCTGGACTGTCCAGGCGCCACGCGCCAGAGACACCAGTCTCTGTCGCGACGGGCGGGAGGTATCCAGGTGACGTGTCACCGTTTCGCGCCATCTGGCAACCCTACACTTGTGACCAGGCTGACCTAGCCTAGCTAGGCACCTCAGGCGCCATGCGAGAGGGAACCCAGATCCCCGCGCGACGCGCGGGGGAGGTCAAATTCGGGTATAAATAGAGCAGTCTGGGACGAAGTCCAGTGCTCAATTGCGATCGATAAAATCGAACGTATACTCTCTGAATCTCTGTTTCTTCGTGCAACACCCCCTAAAACCGTAAAACCCTAAACCCCTAAACCGGCGAAGCGCTGCCCGCTGTAAGTAACTTAACCCCCGATCACTAATTCACTATCCTACCCAATCGATCTAGAATCGCCAACGCATGTCTAGGCTTTGCCCGACTACGTTCGTTGGAGTTCTGTCGAGTGTTGTATGGACACCCTACCCAATCGATCTAGAATCGTCAACGCATGTCTAGGCTCTGCCCGACTACGTTCGTTGGAGTTATGTCAATTGTTGTATGGTTAAAGTGACTTGGGTTAGCTTACTAACACATGTGCATTCTATTTTTAATAGAAATCC
The DNA here is from genome assembly GCA_947069175.1 of Scalesia atractyloides. NCBI lineage: Eukaryota > Viridiplantae > Streptophyta > Magnoliopsida > Asterales > Asteraceae > Scalesia > Scalesia atractyloides. The sequence goes on from CAMTDV010000014.1 coordinate 3,721,008, forward strand.
CAGGAAGTAATCAAGAACTCTCACCAGGAACTCCGTAGAAATACTTAAAGTGTTCAAGGCGAGTACATTCTCTTTTTGTAAATCTTTTTGTGAGTCAAAACGTGTTACCCAAAACCTCAAATGTTTTAATTATGCTTAACAGTGATTGAGTATATGTATTCTACAATTACTACCGGTATGTTGGGGTTTTGTATACATTGCTAGTCCAAAGTCACGGTAATGTGACAGGAACCGTTACTGTTGGGCGACAGGGCCCAAAGTAATATGACCCACAAGTCATGATTGACAGTACTGATTGAGTAATTATGTAGATATAAACATTGTAAATGCAGATGCTCCTCAATAACTGTAAAGTATAATCACTTGCTTTGATAAAACTTAGATGGATTCGCCAGTATTTCTTGCTGATAAAATGTTTTTAAAACGCGTTTCGGGTAACTTAATGTGAAGCTAACAGAAGCCAGCTGGAGAGCACTGAAGGCTTAGAAAAGTGGCTATAAAAGTTACCTAAATAAAAAGGAGTTTCTGTTTTCCATAAATTAGGGTCTGTCCCTAAAAATATGTATTGTAATGGAAACATGGGTTTTACCCCGTTTGTTTAATATAAAAGTCTGGTGTTTTGAAACTCTGATATTTATTTTATAACTACGATCCTGATGACGTAATTTCGCTGCCGAATTAATAAACACCGATACCACCAGCTCTGTGTCCCGCGGCCCCCGCTCCCGGGGTGGGGTCGGGGCTGCGATATCGCATGTCTCTCATAAGTTTCGCAGCCTCATCAAACATGCCCGCGTGACTAAGACACCAAAGAAGAGTGTTATAAGTAACTGCATCCGGCTTAATTTGCGAATGCTTCATGTTTTCAAACATATCCATTGCCCGTTCAGGGCTACCACATTTAGCCAACCCATTTAAAATTATATCATGCGAGTTTATATCCGTCATACAACCGTTTTCTTCCATATCCCTCATTAAAAACCACCCCGTACCAGCGTAAACATCCGGAACCGACCCCATTTTCTTGATCTCGTTGAAAAGTTCCTTAGCGTCATCCAACCACCCATATTTTCCCATTTTTTCAATCATAACCGCGTAAACCCTAGAGCTAGATGAGCCACAATTTTCCTGTAATTCTTGCTTCGTATTGTTTCGTTTTTCCAAAAGTGTTAATCATGCTAAAGTAAGCGGGCTGGCAAGGAGGAAAGCCCTTTTCGTCCATTTCTTGTAGAAACAACGCTTTTTTCGACTTTATTAGTTTTACAACAACCGTCGATGAGAATCGCGTACGTAAAAGATCTCAGAACAATCCCATTCTCCTTCGTTTTCTCAAATACTAAAAACGGTTCGTACGATAAACTTTTAGAATAAAAAAGAGCCTTAATCATAATGTTGTACATCAGTACATTCGGTTCACAATTAACAACTTAATCTCCTTGAAAACCTTTTTAGCATCCGCTACAAGCCCGACCCCGCCATGTATCTTTATAACATTGTTTATGAGAACCACATCGGGCTTACAACCTTGTTTTAACAAGTTTACGTAAACCCCGTACGATTCTTTTACTTTTCCGAGCCCTTTTACCAACCCCAAATAAATTTCTATCTTTCATTTCCGTCACTAACACCATGTTCCCGAGTTTCATTTAACGAAGAAATAGAAAGGATTTAGAGAGATATTAAAAAAAGTCGTGGCTCAACGGTTTTTTTTAAGTAAGAAAATGGAAGGAAAACTTATGTTTACTTCCTTCATTTTAAACCCTTCCAAATTGAAGACATTCCGAAGGAAATATATTTTAACACATAGAATTTCACTTTTATTTTCATTTTCTTCGAACTCGAGAACACAACAGTTAATTAAATCTTTTCTTTCCACTCATTTTCTTTTCTCTCCTTAATTCCTTTTCTTCCGTTTATCCTACGGCTTTAAAACGTAGAGGCCGATTATTATACAATAGGGGTTAACGTACGACCGTACGCGACTGTTTTTCAACATGCGATGTGGTATACATCCAACATGCGAAATTGTATACATACCAACATGCGATTTTTCCGATTATACGTATGCGTCTTTTTCATATAGCATGCAATTTCAAATCTCATACCATCATACGATACGATAAGGCCTATTATACGTTACATTTTTCTTAAAATGTATTCCAGCTAACTTTGTGTAAAGTTTAGCATTGAGCATATTCTATTACCCGACCTGACCTGAGGAAAACCCGACCCGATAACCGAAGACTCCTGAAAACCGAACCGACCGTAAAACTTGAATTTATTAGTTATGAAGACCCGCATCCAGGATTAGGAAATCAGAGCCTGCAATTGTTGCGATCTGAATCCCTAAAATAGATCGTTCCCATTCATTGATTTGGATTTGAAAAATGGTGGTGGTGTCATCTGTAAGGGACTACATAAATCGTATGCTACAAGATATTTCTGGCATGAAAGTCCTCATACTTGACTCCCAAACGGTAATTATTTCTCTTACGGATCACCAATTCATGCTAGGGTTTACTTAATTATTGTCAGCTTTTATCTACAATATTTGGTTTCATAGTTACAGTGTATCCATCCCATCACTGCTAATTGTAGATTAAGACAACCTTTTACACTTCAAATTTCAGAAAATGATTCAGTTTATTGCCTATTAGTCGCCTATTAATCACTAATCGGAGGTTCACTGATTAATATCCGATTAATCACTAGGCGGACAATGGCGGTCCGATTCTGGCCAAATTTAGACCAAACCTTATAAATTCCCGTCAATTACTTAAAAACATGGGTCAATGAGGGTTAAAGCATGTCTACTTTAGAAAACGACATAAATGTGTGTGTATCTAAAAGTTACATATAAAAATCCTTATCCGATTAATTCCGACTAATCGCTAGTCAGTACCCTACTGTAGAGGTGTACAAATCGGTTTTTTTCAATAACCGGATTCGGTTTTTAACCAAACCGGTGTTTTCATCCAAATCAAAAACCGGTTTTTTTTTAATAACCGGTTTTTCAAACCCAAAACAGTAACTGGTGTAACCGGTTTATTCCAAAAAAAACGGTTTTTTACTGGTTAAAACCGGTTTTTTTATAAACGGTTTCGGTTTTAAAACCGGTTTGAAAGCTCAAGATCCCTAACCGGTCTACAACCGCCGGTTCGGTTCGGTTCGGTTCTAAAAACCGGTTTCGGTTTTTTTTTCCCGGTTCGGTTCTAAAACCGGTTTTTTGTACACATCTATCCTACTGGCCGACTAACGCCTAGCGATTCTTACAACATTGGTTGTGTTGCAGGTAAGTGTTGTGAGCGTGGTGTATTCTCAGTCAGAACTTTTGCAAAAACAAGTGTTTCTGGTAGAATTGGTTGATTCTATTTCCATGTCAAAGGAGTCCATGTCACATCTCAAAGCCGTTTACTTTCTGCGCCCAACTTCAGATAATATTCAGCATTTGAAACGCCAACTTGCTAAACCGAGATTTGGAGGATATAACCTTTGTAACTACTTTCTCTAAACCTCTATTTCATCTTTTAACAAAACCTCGTTTTCATTCGTATAATTTTTTTTATTGTAGTTTTTTCAAATATGTTGAATACTACTCAGCTCCATATCTTAGCGGATTCAGATGAACATGAAGTTGTTCAACAAGTGCAGGAGTTTTTTGCTGATTTTGTTGCAATTGACCCCTACCATTTTACTTTGAACACACCATCAAATCATATGTATATGCTTCCTGCTGTCGTAGACCCTCCAAATCTACAAAATTACTGTGATCGAATCGTAGATGGAATTGCAGCCATCTTTTTGGCTTTTAAAAGGAGGCCCGTTATTCGATATTCACGAACATCTGATATCGCTAAACGCATAGCACATGAAGCTTCTGTCAGTTCATCTTTCTATTTTAGTTTTCTTTTCTTTTGCATACCAGTAGTTCTATATTCAATTTTTTTCTTCTGTGGATGCAACAGAAGCTGATGTATCAGCAGGAAAGTGGCCTTTTCGATTTCAGACGCACCGAAATCTCTCCTTTGTTGCTTGTAATTGATAGGAGAGATGATCCTGTTACTCCTTTACTGAATCAATGGACTTATCAGGTGCCAATCTTTGTAGTTTTGGACCTTAAACTATTGGAAACAGTAATTTGATTTGTTAAGTTTTGTAGGCTATGGTGCATGAGTTGATAGGTATTAAAGACAATAAGGTAGATTTAGGAAATCTCGGAAAGGATCAGCAGGTCAGCTTGCACTTCTTTATATCCACATGTAATTAAATATATCTCCAAGAATACATTGTGATGGTTGTTATTTACGAAACAGGAGGTTGTATTGTCGGCTGAACAAGATGCCTTTTTCAAAGCCAATATGTATGAAAACTTTGGAGACATTGGAATGAGTATAAAGCGGATGGTGGATGATTTTCAGCAAGTGGCCAAAAGCAATCAGAACATTCAAACGATAGGTTTGTAGAAACATCTATCAATTTTTCTTGGTAAAACTGCAAAATTTATTTAGTAACTAACAATCTGACTGTACCACTTTTTTTTCTTCGAGTGCAGAAGATATGGCTAAATTTGTTGACAACTATCCAGAATATAGAAAAATGCAAGGAAATGTGTCTAAGCATGTAACCCTGGTGACAGAAATGAGCAAGATAGTTGAAGAGCGAAAACTTATGTTAGTGTCACAGACCGAACAAGAATTGGCTTGTAACGGTGGCCAAGGAGCTGCATTTGAGGTGCCTATAGGGATTTTGTTCTTTGCATTAGAAAGTAACAAATTCAGGTTTTCTTATTAGGATTAATTTCATATATACCCTTAAATACAAACTTGAAAATTTCTTATATACCCAACCAAAACTCAAAATATCATATATGCCCTTACAAAATAGTTAACATATTAAATATACCCAATTTATTAAAAACAATATATAATAAATAATCATTTTACCCTTATTTTTTTAACTTCTAAGTTTTCATATATGCTCGTCTGTTAACTTCATATTGTTATATAACACATTCTAAGCTTAAATTTATTTTTACCCATTTTTATTGTTTTATTTTTTCCTATAAACAATAGTATTCTCCATATATAATATTTAAGCTAGAAATGAGTAAATATAATATTTGAAACATGACCTCTATTTTTATTAGGCTGTGACAAATCTTTTGAATAACGAAAGTGTGTCGGACATGGATCGACTACGACTGGTAATGTTATATGCTTTACGTTATGAGAAAGAGAGCCCTGTTCAACTGATGCAGCTTTTTAATAAGTTGGCTTCTCGGTCTCCCAAGTATAAGCCCGGGCTTGTACAATTCCTTCTAAAGCAAGCAGGGGTTGATAGACGAACTGGAGATCTGTATGGTAACAGGGATATCTTGAATATTGCACGTAACATGGCTCGTGGACTAAAGGGGGTTGAGAACGTCTACACCCAGCATCAACCACTTTTATTCCAAACAATGGAGAGCATTACAAAGGGCAGGTTGAGAGATCTTGATTACCCTTTTGTTGGCAATCACTTTCAACAGGGCAGGTAATATTACCCTTTATCCGTTTTCATATGACCCGTCGTCTTCTTTTCAGTAACCTTTTCTATTTTACTCGTTAGAGATATGACATAACACAAACCAGCTCATTCATTCATAACTTGGCAGGCCACAAGAGGTGGTGATCTTTATTGTTGGTGGGACTACCTATGAGGAATCTCGTTCGGTTGCTCTACAGAATTCATTGAATTCTGGAATTCGTTTTATACTCGGAGGATCCTCTCTTCTAAATTCTAAAACGTTAGACCGCTAGCTACTATGTACACACACAGTCATGATGACTTGAAGTTCTGAGATATGAAGAAGATAAATAATCTATATTTGGTAAATGCAGGTTTCTCAAGGATCTTGAAGAAGCTCAAAGGATTGCTCGATCAAGCACCGGTGTTGTATAGATTTTAAGTATGAATTTCATATTTCTTTTTCTTGAAATTGCACTTGGGATATGTGTTTTGACTTTTGAGCACTGTAAAAATTTAACCGGAGATGGACCTGTCAATCGAGCTCTGGTCATTGTTCGAGACATGGACCATAGTATAGTGGCTTGTTTGATGTGGTTAATAATATCGTTACAGGGATATATGAATGCTAGCTGTATAATCTATATTTTTGTTAGTACTATAATGCTTATCATTATTGACATTTTAATTCTCTCTTTTTTTGGTCAGAACTAAAATGCGCCGGGTTGAATGGATTTGAAAATTAGCGAAGAAAATCGTGATTGTTTTTATCATATACTTTAAGGCTTGTGCAACAAATCTTGTATAACTAGGGCTGGCATATCTCGGATTTGACCGAAAAACCCCTAAAACCGAACCAGTCAAATCTGAGATAGTCATATAAAAATCGTGATTGTTTGCAGCACAAATCGGGTGGGTTTTTTTATATACCCAAATCCTGGTATGGAACTGGGTTCGGGTATGATTGAGGTATATGGAGAAACGAGTTGGGTTCAGGTATGGGAATGAGGAAAAAACTGAACCATGTGTACTCGGGTAGGATAGGATATAAAACCGGGTATTAATACCCTGCCTCGAGCTCAAAAACAAAATGAGCCTTTTTCAAACAAACTTTTTGCGAGCAAGCCTATGAGCCTTTTTCAAACAAACTTATTTCGAGCAAGCCTCGAGCGTCGAGATTTTTGAACACCCCTAGAAACGTGTGTGCCATTTTTTTTACCAACGCTGTTATTTGCCGATGATCAAGTAGCCGGTACCCACAATCAAGAAACGGTTGTGTCATCCTCCCTGCGACAGAGCTAGTTCCGGGGGATATTGTACAAGTTATTTTATATTCTCAAGGAGTCAAATGTACCTTTAAACCTTACATGTTACGCATTCCGGCATCACCCATTTTTGACCCACTGATTATGCGGTAAATTAGATTAACAAGTTATACAGTTACACGAATTTTATTTATTGCATAATTTGTAAATCGATGACAGTTAAGTTAATTCAAAACTGTAACACAATAAACATGTACAGATCCATCATGTTTACACGTACGGAAATAGGCCGGTAGACCAGTTGGATTACAGTAAACTGTGTGACTAAAGTCATTCAAGCATCTCTATTCACCACCAGGCCCCTCAAAACCAACCACTAGGGGTAAATTTGTCTTTTTGGTCCATTTCTGTCTCTAAACAAACCTGTAATCACCCAATTCAACGTTTTGTGTCTCGCTAGAGGATCAAGGTCACATCTTTGACCACAGAGTCTCTTTGAGAAATTGATTCAAATGAGCCGGTTTACACCTGGAAAAGATCGAAACCAAAATGAAACTAATAAGTTATATATTGATCATGTCAATAATCCAACTTTAAAAAATACATAACTTCAATAAAAAAAGTGAAATCAAATGATAAAAACTTACAAAATTCATTTTTATGTAGCTTGATGTGTAGGATCTTCGTCATCAATCTTGCCAACTGCATCAAGTATCGATGAATACGTAATAGCATCATATTCAAAACCACACGATCGCATCTCTCTCATAAGTTTCGCAGCCTCATCAAACATGCCCGCGTGACTAAGACACCCAAGAAGCGTGTTATAAGTAACCGCATCAGGCTTAATTTGCGAACGCTTCATTTTTTCAAACATAACCATTGCGCGTTGTGGGCCACCACATTTAGCCAATCCATTTAAAATTATATTATGCGAGTTTATATCCGCCACACAACCGTTTTCTTCCATATCCCTCATTAACGAATACGCTTCATCGATCAAACCGCCCCTTACCATACCGGACAAAAGCGCATTGTATGCATAAACATCCGGAACCGACCCCGCTTTCTTGATCTCGTTAAAAAGACCCTTCGCTTCATCCAACCGCCCACATTTTCCCAAGTTTTTATCATAACCGCGTAAACCCTAGAGCTAGACGACCCACAATTTCCCCGTAATTCTTGAAACAACTCGTTTGCAGCTTCATAACGTTTAGCTTTTCCAAGAGTGTTGATTATACTACAGTAAGCGGCTGGGCAAGGAGGAAAGCCCTTTTCGTCCATTTCTTCTAGAAGCAACAACGCTTTTTCGACTTTATTAGTTTTACAACAACCGTCGATGAGAATCGAGTATGTAAACGAGCTCGGAACAATCCCCTTCTCTTTCATTTTCTCGAATAACAAAAAAGCTTCATACGATGACGTCTTAGAATCGAAAAGAGTCTTAATCATAGTGTTGTACGTCACTACATTCGGTTCACAATCATACAATTTCATCTCCTCAAAAACCTTTTTAGCATCCGCAACAAGCCCGGCCCGGCCCAATATGTTTATAACATTGTTTATCAGAACCACATCGGGCTTACAGCCTTGTTTTAACATGTTTACGTAAACCCCGTACGCTTCTTTTACTTTCCCGGCCTTTCCAAGCCCTTTTATCAACTCGGTATACGTGTAAACAGTGGGCGCGCAATTTCTGTCTTTCATTTCCGTCACTAAATCTAGCGCCTTTTCTACCCTACCCGCTTTAAAATGTATTCCTAATAACATTGTGTAAATTTTAGCATTCGGATGAAACCCGTTTTCTTTCATTTCGTCAAACAATCTCATAGCGGGTTGATCATGGCCTAGTTTGGCAAAAGCCGACATCAACGCACTGTATGTTATCGTGTCTGGAAAGCAATTACCTTCATTACACATCTCACTGTAAAGATCGTACACTTTATCGGGATGATTCTCTTGCATTAGCATTAAAATAATGGAGTTATAAGTACTTGCAGTCGTTGGCATTTCCGACCTTTGACTTGATAAAACAATGAAAGTGCTTTGTTGACCATCTTTGACTTGCCTAGTAGTTTAACAATTTCCGATAAATCTTTCGGATCAATAACAACTGAATTTCGTATCATTTCTTGGATAATCTTCCACATATCCCCAAACATTCCAGAATCCGCCAAACAGTATATTAAAGCCATGTAAGTAGTTGAATCATGCTCAAAGTTTCGTCTTTTACCAGCCCATTTAAAAAAACGCATCTTGACATTAACGTCTACGTCTATATTCAAAACCTCATGAACTAACCGATGATCAACTCGTAACTTTAGTACCTCTAGAGCCTTTTCTGCATCAGGGCCCCACTTAAATATCTTTAGTATCCTAATGAATCTCTCATCCAATATCCTAGCAGAGTTCTTCTTTCTTGATGTTCTTTGATTGACAGGTAAATTTCTTGTATCTTCTCGTGGACCCGACGACAACCGGAACATTTGAACAATCTCATTTTCTGCCATGACAATTTCATCTTATGTTCAGACTTCATAAGATGACAATGATTCATACAAACTAATAATATTTGTGTTGAACATGAATTAGCAGCATAACCACATCAAATTAGCATTTCAAAAAGAAAAAAAAATACTTTTTATCAGAAACAAAAACAGTAGCATTGTTAAACTAATTGTGTAGATTCAAAGGTTCAAATGTATCGACTTTCTGCAACTAAAGATCATTATGTTTGACATATAATGGAAAAATAAAAAAAAGAATAAGAATGCACGCCACCTGTTTGTTTAATTCTGTCAGAGAGAAAAGGCATAGTAAAGATAGATCGTCGCAGTGGGGTTGACTGGAGCGTCATCTTTGGCATTATTGACAAGATACAGCTGAAATAACTGCCCTGAGTTTTAGGGTTCTTACACAGGCGACTGCAAAATTCTTACACCAAATCCGGAGTTTTCAATTGACTGTTGATGAAATGTTTTGTTTAGCTTTCAATAACCGAAGGAGATGGGGAGCAGGTGTGGAGGTTGTGGCGGCAATGGGGCGGACCGTGGTGGCGATAGGGCGGTGGGGGAGTGGTGTTATGGAAAAGGGGAAAAAAGTTACGGCGAGTTGGGGTTTTTTTTTTCTTAAAAAAATTTTACAACAAAGTTTATTTTTCCAATTTGGGTTACTGAGGGCTACTGGACCTTGTTCCAATGAGTGATCCACCATGAAATAGGTTGGGTTGGCTCATCAAATATGTCCACAAACAGCCCATTGAGCAATTGGCTCATATTTTGGGATCTTTATGTCGTATTAAGAGGGTGTTTGTGTTAGCTTATTTGGAAGAAGTTATAACTTATTGACTTATAAAAGTGAATAAGTTGTTTTTATAGTGTTTGGATTAGCTTATTTAAGTTGTTTAGTGTTTGGATTAGCTTATTTAAGTTGTTTTTAAGTGTTGAGAAGTTGTTTTTAATATTTGAATAACTTATCAACCGAAAGAGTTTTAGGGTTCTTACACCGGCGACTGCAAAATTCTTACACTGGCAATCGGAAACCAGGAGTTCTCAATTGACTGTTACTCGATGTAACGCCCCAAAACTCGAATTGTTTAATTCGCTAGTATGGGATCTTATAGTATGAAATAAAATAACTAGGCTATTTAACCTAGTTAAATGTATGGTAAAAACTAGTAAAGAAGGAAAGTTGTGTCAATCATGTTTTAGTAACAAACAAGAGGAACTAAACTTGGCAAATGGGGTTGAAGTTTAATAAATTAGCCTAAGTGTGTATAGTGTGTGTATGTGTCGTACATGGAAAGAAAGGAAGGAGAAAAACCCTTTCTTGAATGAAGATGCAATTCAACCCCAAATCAAGGTCCGAAACGAATGGAAAACGTTTGCATGAACAAAGATTTCTCCCCATCTAGCTTTAACAAACATGTGGTAAGTTGTAATTTTTTATTTGAAGATTTTGTATGAAGTGGGTTTATGATCAATCTATGAATTGTATGAAATTAGTATGAAGATGTGTTAGAATCATCAAATAGGAATTGGATTATGAATGATTTTTAAGTAATTTGATGATTGAAGTTGAAACCCACCATTGATGGTGAAGGTAGTAACAAGGGTGAATCATCCATGTCCAAATCATGTGCAAATTCGGTTGATTACGTTGAATATGATGAACTTTTGCAAGTTAGGCTGAATATTGTATGAAGTTAGTTTGATGTTTTGTTATTTTGATGATTAAAAGTAATAACTTGGAAGATTGTGCATGAATTAGTTGTACATTGTGCATTAAATGGTGCACGCACACCAAGTGTTTGATGAAATGCCTAGTATAAGCTAGTATGTGAAATTATATGTTAAACAATGGATGAACATGTGTAGAGTTTGATATGATATGATTGATGATAATTAAACATGAGAAGATTTATTGTATAAGGATTTCGTAAGAAGGTGTAGTTGATGGTATGATTGAGTAGAATTATGCATAAGGACTTGTACTCTATGCTTTAATGATGAAGTGCACACCATGTGTTGGACCAATTGCCTATTGGTAATTTAGATTTGAATGCGCGCTAAGTATATAACATATAAACTTGCAAGTAAAGAATGGTGTTGTGATTATGTTAAATAGACTAACCTTGTATGTGGTTGTCAAATGTGAGATAATGAAAGCATTAGCACATGAAAGTATGTGTATGTGAATGTGTTTATGTGACTAAGTGATCATGTAGATATAGGGGTCATACAACATGAGTATGAAATGCATATGATTTTATTACTACGGTCCGCCATATCATTATGAGTGTGTGTTCATAAGTTGAAAGTATAAAAGTAGGACAATTGACTTTCATAAAGTCAACAATGCATGAGAAGCATGGTTAGGCTCCCGGGCACAATTAAGAGTGGATAAGTCATATTTTATGCGTTAGATGATTTATCTGATGTGTGTGATGATAATTGAGTTACGTAATGTGAAACAAGGCGACCAATAGTGTATGTCATATGTATGCGGTAGTTGATTAATGCAAGACAAATAATGTATGTATGGAAATAAATGAATGTTTGCGTGTATGATCATATATGCTAACCATGATATGAATGTGGTGACATTAAAGGATAGGAACAATATTAGCACGGACTCAAGCGTGGAAAGCTAACGAGTCAAGAGGAAACAAGGAAGCAAGCCGAATGCGGACGCTCAAGGTTAGTTATTTCCGAACTAAATTTATTATTATATAATGAGTTTTGATTGCAAAAAGGATGGTAATCATGAAAGGATGAGTAAGTAATGGTAGAACGAAATTAAGTAAGGCCTATTGGGTAATATGTGGAGTATTTATGAATAAAAACTCTCGTTAAGTTCAAACGGGTCAAAATATATAAAGTATGTGTCGGATGTGGAATTTGGATGTTATGGTATGGGAACCATGTAAAAATGTTAAGGTAATCATAGTACTAAGGTAAGTATTGTTGTAGCGGGCCATAAGTAGTTAACTATGTCGGAAATAACCTGGTAAAAATCAAACAAGTCAAAATCAAGAATGTATGATAAAAGTATGGATTTGATTATGGAGATATGGGGTTAAGTGTTAGAATGATTTGGGGGTTGGAATAATGTTATTTTACGATTTGGGAACTTCGGGATGCGCGAACGGGGTCAAAACGTCAAAAATAACGAAATCCAGTGTCTGTTCTGCAGGGGCAGCGTCCCAGACGCTGGGCAGCAGTTGGCCGACGCCTGAACTTGCTGTCTACGCGCCAGCCGACGCAGTAGCCCCGTTTCTTCGTTTTTCTTCGATTCCGACCCCGTAAACCCATTCCCAAGCCCCGTTAAACTTCCATAATGTACCCCAACCTTAACAAATATTTTGTGAGGTACGGGTGATTATAGAACTCATTTTTAAGCTCCCGAAATGTACCCCAATCTCATTTAAGGGTGTTTATGAGGTATGGGTAAGAATAGGGCGTGCATGCAAGTATGTGTGGGAACGAAATCAATATGTAGGAATGTATGAATAGATTAATTGTATGTTAGTAGATGGAACCCACTAGTAAACAAGAACAAAAATGAGTATACGTGTAGATTGATATGCGTGAGACTTGTATGTATGTATGTATGGATGAATGTTATGTATGTATGTATGTATGCTGTAAATATACATGAGTATTAACGATGCTAATGTGGTTGCCTTTGAGAATGAAATGAAATGCAAGTACATTACTATTGATTCATTGAAGGTTAAACACCGAGATGAAATGCTTGAATTCATAAAGATAACAGAATGGAATGTATATGAGGATAGAACGGCGTGATCCTATAATTAAGAATCTTAGATTATATATAATGTTAACAGGTACTAATGATGTGAATGTATGTGGTGAATGCAGGTTGTACGAAATCATAAACCATCATCAGAGGAATAAGCGGTCGAAGATCGAGTCACAAGAAAGATTATACGGGAATGCGTGATTATATAATTTAGTAAACATAAGTTATGTTTTTATTTCATAAATGAGAACGAAGGATGTATTTATTGTAAAAGAGTTATTTTAAAATGGACTTTCAAGTAAGTCAAGACGTTTATAAAGAAAGAAATTTTAAGGCTCGTATTTTCGCTGCGTCTTTATGGTTAAAACGTGTTTGGGTCTTACACTTGATGAAATGTTTTGATTATGGAAAAGGTTGTGGCGACAGTGGGGGCGGACAGTGGTGGCGAAAGGGCGGAGGGGGAGTGGTGTTATGGAAGAAGAGGGGAAAAGTTACGGTGAGTTGGGTGGTTTTTTTTTTTTGAGCTAAATGCCATTTTAGTCCTTTGCGAGTTTAGTCCAAAGGTTTGAAACCTTGCAATTTTAGTCTAAATAGTTTCAAACTTGCCTTTTAGTCCACTGGGTTAACTTTATCTATTTTTTGTTAACGAGAAGGGCAATTCAATCATTTTATATGCCTAATTGCCCTTCTAGTTAACAAAATTACATATAAAATGACCGAATTGCCCTTATCGTTAACAAAAAAAATGGATGAAGTTAACCCAGTGGACTAAAATGGCAAGTTTGAAACTATTTGGACTAAAGAAATGTTCAAACTTGGACTAAATGCAAAATAACCTAAACCACATAGACTAAAATAGTATTTAACTCTTTTTTAAATTTACAATAAAGTTTTTTTTTTCTTCAATTTGGATCGAATATTACAGAGGGTTACTGGACCTTGTTCCAGTGAGTGATCCACCATGAAATAGACTGGCCAACAAATATGCCCACAACACTCAACAGCCCGTGGAGCAATTAGCTCATATTTTGGGATCTTTTTGTGGTTTTCTTTTTTGTATTAGTGCCAAGTTTAACACACTAATCCGCAAGCAAAATCCGTTTTAACATTCCTATCACTAAAAGATCTGGGATTAAGTGGTTAAGACCATTTCCAACAAGACGTTTGTGTTCGTGGGACGAGCAAGGGTTGAAGAAGGCACTTTCAAGCAAGGTGGGTGAGAGGAGCTTAAATCACCAAAAAACATGACACACCTTTAAGTATGTCTGAGTTAAAGTGATGATAAGTGATAACTTTACCACGATAAATCCATTGAATCTCAACCCATTCGAATAAACACGAGGTAGTGTTTGAGTTTATCTATTCAACCCATTAACCCCTAACACTAACATATTTTAACTTGTAAACCCAATTAAACTATTTATAGTAATATTCAAAATATATAATTTCTTGTAACTTGTAAGTAGGGATGAGTATAGAGGTGTACAAATCGTTTTTTTTTAATAACTGGTTTTGGTTTTTAACCTAACCAGTTTTTTACATCAAAAAACAAAAACCGGGTTTTTCTTATAACCGTTTTCGGTTACTAATCGGTTTTTTAAGTCAAAACAATAACCAGTCCAACCGGTTAGGATCGGTTTTTAACCGGTTTATTTAAAAAAACCGAATTTTTACCCGGTTTTAAACCGGTTTTGGTTTTAAAACCGGTTTCGAAGCTCAAGATCCCTAACCGGTCTACAATCGCCGGTTCGGTTCTAAAAAAACCGGTTTCGTTTTTTTTTTTCTGGTTTCAGTTCTAAAATCGGTTTTTTTAACCTCTGAGTATAATAACCCGTTCGGTACCGTAAAACGGAAAAATTGGTACCGATACCGTACCGACACCGATACAAAAGCAAAGAAAATAGATACCGGGGCATTTTTAAAGTTCCCTTTTGTCGTGAGAAGTACGGAACACATAAATGGCGGGAACATAATTAGAGTGAAGCTTCCCGTGAAAGATTTCTAGGGTTTGCGAACAGACACCGAGTCAGAGGGTCATTAACTCATTTCATCATCAATTTTCTCCATAGAATCAGTGAGAGATGCCGACCTACAAGATCAGAGGAATCAATGTGGAATTCCCCTTCGAAGCATACGATTGCCAGCTTGTTTATATGGAAAAAGTCATCCAATCTCTTCAAGATGTAAGTTTTCATTCTTCATATGATTTCCAATCGATTAAATCTCTCTGTACTCATTTAATACTGTACCTAATTGTTTATATGCTTATCGAAGCAAAATCACTAGGTTTTGGGTCTCATATCATCATTTACAGCTTGCTAATATCACGAACCCTAAACCTATTTGTGTGTAAAACAGTAAAAAGAGGTTTACTTGATAAATTGATATGTTGTTGACATCTTAATCAAGGCTAATTTGTATCATTGTACTAGATTAAAGCTATATCAAAGCATTGTTTGTAGGGCTGCAAACTAACCGGACGTTTAGCAAACAATTCGTTAATCATTCGATGGGAAGTTCGTTGTTTAGTTATATAAACGAACACGACCAGTGGCCGCGTTCTATCATTTATTTTCGTGAACGTTCACTAATGTGTTCTTTTGTGTTTAGTAGTTCATTAGTGTTTCTAAATTTTATAATTTCTTCAAATATTTTAAAATTTCTACTAATATATTTTTTTTAATAAATATTAGTGTATTGTATTTTACGTACTTTTTAACAACTCAGGGTTCACAACCTTCGCAAATCGTAGCTTTCAGAAAATTCTCATCGCCACCTACATTGTTGACATCGTCTTCTTGAGGACCACCGTCTTTGTGATGAAAGATGATGATTTTATCCGAAATTTAATATATGTTTGTTTGTGTTTGTTTCTTTTCATGAACGCTTGTTTGTGTTCGTTGGCGTTCGTTACCTAAAATTAACGCACGGACACAAACGAAAAAGTCTCTGACGGTAAGTGTTTATGAACAGTTCGTGAACACATTTATTTTCTAAACGAATCTTGTTCGTGTTCGTTCGATTCATCTGCAGCCCTAATTTTTTGTAGTTTAGTTGTGGCTAATGCCTTCAATTTTGGTGCCTGTATGTTTAATTATTCGTGTTCGTTCGATTCATCTGCAGCCCTAATTGTTTGTAGTTTAGTTGTGGCTAATGCCTTCAATTTTGGTGCCTGTATGTTTAATTATTCAATTACAATGCTTCTGACAATGCAGAAATCTAATGCACTGTTGGAGAGTCCTACTGGAACTGGCAAAACTTTGTGTCTTCTGTGTGCCACTTTGGCCTGGAGAAAAAGTTTGGGTAGTTTCTCAACTGGTAGGCGTGCAGGTGGCAAACTTTCAGAAGGTTCATTATCACAATCAGAATCACCGAGGCTGCCTACGATAGTATAACACTTCACGCACTCACAGTCAGATACGGCAAGTGGTTCAAGAACTGAAAAGAACTGTGTACAGGTCAGTGTTGAATTCTTCTGATTACAGTTGAATTCTACATTAGTTGGTTTGACTTTTTCAATGATGTTTTGTTTTCTGTCACAAACTTTGGATGTTTCTGCAACTACTATTCATTTATTATTTGCATTCAATTGATATTCACCCTTAACAATCGGCTGATTACTCTGATATGACGTTCTTATAAACATATAAATTTACTTATGCAGACCCAAAATGGTTGTGCTAGGATCTCGGGAGCAATTATGCATTCACCCTGATGTAAGTTTACTTCACGGGAAAACACAGACAAATGCATGCCATTTTTTATGTCAAAAACGCACAAAACGTTACTGTACTCATTATCCACGTGTTGTCACACCCCGACCCGCAGCGGAAAAGGTGATCGGGGCATGATTGGGTTATCATCAAAGCTCATGACATTTATTAAGCGTTTCATATTCATTAATACAAATTATGTGGAAATTTACAATGATTGCTACAACATGATCTAACTAACAATCTAAACTTCTTTGTTCTCTTCTAAGGCATATCCTATGTTTTCCTTGCTTCAACCTGTTCACCTGTATCATGTGTAAAAAGGTTTTTGGATCAACATAATGTTGGCGAGTGAATCCTATGGAAAACATTTGAACAATTTATTTAAATTGATTATGAAATATGTGCACAACCAAACATGAGTAAAATTAGATGTAACTTGATCAACAATCATAAGATATTAAACGAAACACTCATGAACAATAATGGAACAATTTAGAGGCACGCGATGTTCAACTCGTCTCTCACGAGGAACTGAGGGGCCTGATGAATGAATTGCATAAACATGATAATATGAATGACACAACTACAAACAATATAAACTCAATGAAACACACATGAACAATAATGAATTTGAATTGAAGCACGCGATGTTCTACTCGTCTCCCACGAGGAACTGATGGGCTTAATGTATGAGTTTCATATAATTTGACAAAAGGAATATAAGTAAATCACAACAATAAAAACAATCTAAGTTTAAGTCATGATGTGGTATGGCACAAGTTTAAATAAATAAATTAATTATTTTCATAACACATGACACACCCCAAAACGTGTAATTTAAAAGGGGGAATTGTAAGATTCACTCACAGTGGGTGCGTTCGGTTGATGACGTTGAATGCACGCGAAGTGGTTTTAACCACGAGTGAGATTTAACCTAGATAAATCGCATTATGGTTTGGTAAGTAAACGGGTTTTATTAATCTATTTTAGTAGGATTGTTGGGTGTATTTTTGTGAGTTTGAGGCTATTTTCTAACCTTAAAAATGTTATTTTTAAGTATTTATAATTGATTTTTAATTAAAATAATTAAATAAAAATAATAAAAAAATTTATTTTTTTCTGACCGTTGACCGGCCTGTTGACCTGACCGTTGACCGGTTCGATGGCATATTATTGTGCGCTGAGTGAGGCTCGAACCCGAGACCTCTCGTACGCGTGCACGCAGCTCTACCAACTGAGCTACGTGTCTAACCCGTTATATATCTGATTTTAATTATATATATATATTAATTAATTTAAACCGAAAATCATTTTATTTTAAAAACAGTTTTAAGCGTACCGGACTTGCACTCCACAGGTCTCGAACCCGGGACCTGTGGTTTAATCTAACACACAGTCCACCGCTGGACTGTGTGTTCAACATGTTATATAATTCGATTTTTATTATACTTAAATACTTATTAGTTATTTCCTTTTCTGCCTTATTTAAAAGAAGAGATAACTGTCCGAGTCGGTGCAGAAGACCGGACTCGAACTTGTGACCAGTGATATAAACAAACACACAGTCCACCGCTGGACTGTGTGTCTAACTTGGTTATTATTCCGGTTATCAATATACTTAACATATATCTGTGGCGACTCCGGTTCAGTTAAACAAAAAAAATGGTTTTTATTAAGGCAGCGTGTGTGAGACGGGAATCGAACTCGAGACCTTTGCATGTTTAACGTGCACACAGTCCACCGCTGGACTGTGTGTCTAACCCGAGAATTATCCTGATTTATATTATACTTATTTGATACAGAAATACATCGTCTTCTTCATCCAGTTAGAACCAGAAATCGGAAATCGACTGGTTCAAGATTTTTATCAGTTTAATAGTGTGTTTCAGTCCATTAAGGTAAGATAAAGGTGAAAAGATAAAGAAAAATAAGCGAAAGAGGTATACCGACTGGACCCTCTGTTTTCCGGCAGAACTCCGGCGACAGCAATCAACTCCGGCGTCAGGTGTCTTGTAGCAGTAAGTCTCCGGAAAGCTTGGAAAAAGTATGGGTGACTTCGGTATAAACTTAGGAGGTTCAGCAAGGCTCGGCAATGGGGAAATCGGTTTTCCGGCGACGAACAGAATAATTCCGGCGAGTGGAATTACGCCGAGAAAAGGTGTATTTTTGAGCGAAAAGGTTTGCAGACGGTTGTGGGTGAATTTATAAGGCAAATCGTCAATGCACTTGGTCTGATTTCCGACTGGATTCACTGATTTAAATTTCCCGGCGGTTATGGTTTGGTCGCGGACTTCAAACATCGGTTATAACCGATGTCTGGTTAATAGTTTACGTTATAACGTAAATTTTAGTTAAGACTCGCGAGATTTCCGGGATTCCGACGACTGAACTGTTTGGGCGCCGGTTTTGAATTCGTAACGTTACTTTATGATTTAAATGATTTCATTAATTAACAAACAAAGCAAGTGGCGCAGTGGTTTGTGTGTGTGAGATAAGTCAATTTGTTGATTCAGTACAGACCCGGGTTCGAAACCCGGCAGAGTACTTTCATTTTTATATTGCGATTTTCAACAGTTTTTCAAAAACTAAATATATTTTCCCGTATAATAATTGATTACGGATCGTTTAAAAATATTTTGGGCATTTAATTCGCAACGAAATTTTTGACTGACTGTTCGGTTGATAAACGGAGCGGGTTTGGTAAATCCGTTTTTGACGGATGTTACAGTATCCCCTGCTTTTTAGAAATTTCGTCCCGAAATTTAAATAATGATATATTTTGACTAAAAGGATGGTGATGTTTTGTTTGACAGTTGTATGCTCAGAAAAATGAGGGTTTAAGTTTTTTGTTCGAGGCGGTAACGTTCCTTGTAAGGGTTAAGTACCCTATTCAGGAATCGCTTTTTGTTGCCTACTGTATAAGTATTGATAAGCAGAAATGATTTGCTAAAAATGATATCATGCATAAGAGTTTAGATACGTTTGGGAAAGTATGGTTATATCCTAAGGCAAAACTTCTAACACTACAATCTTTTTGGAAACATAAATAAAACACAACAGCTGATATTTGAACGTAAATAAACACAACAGCTAATATTCAAACATGAATAAACGCATCAGCAAATATTTGAACATGAATAAACACAACAGCAAATATTTGAATCCACATTCTGATAGCATATATGTTTGAATGATGGAAGTTCCTCTCTCGTTTGTTATGACGGAGAGGTTAGTTTATGTAGAAATGGATCACAATCCAATCTCTTTAAATAACATGATGATATAAATGTAACACAAATTCCAACCAAGGCAATACTAAATCCTACATGGAACTTCTCATAACCGCCTGATAATGCCTCTGATCCTTTGACAAGAATACTTATATATAGGAAGTACCAGCGGCGTATCCACCATATTCTTGCCAAATTTTCATTAGTTTTATCCACAAGTTATGATTGGTTACCAAGAAACTAATAAATCCTACATAGAACTTCTCATAACCGTCCGATAATGCCTCTGATCCTTTGACAAGAATACTTATATATAGGAAGTACCAGCGGCGTATCCACCATATTCTTGTCAAATTTTCATTGGTTTTATCAGTGAATTATGATTAGTCCTATAACTCTACAACCAATACAACTAACATAAAATACTGAAATGAAACATATCTGGGCGATCAAGGCTCAATCGAACGGAGCCGATCATATTGCATGTACTTGAAAATGAAATGGATGTGCGCTCAAGGCTCAATCAAACGGAGCCGAGCGTATTGAATGTACTGAAATTGAAATTGTGTGCTCAAGGCTCAATCAAACGGAGCCGAGCGTATTGCATGTACTGAAAATGAATAACTTAACCACACAAACAGCCTATGCATGGAACCTCTCATAACCGCCTGATAATGCCTCCGATCATTTGACAAGAATACTTATATATAGGAAGTACCAGCGGCGTATCCACCATATCCTTGTCAAATTTTCATTGACTTTATCCGTAAGTTATGGTTAGTTCGATGCGACTCTACTATAAACACCACAACCACAAGATATTGATAATGAAATTGTCTGTGCGCTCAAGGCTCAATCAAACGGAGCCGAACGTATTGAATGAAATTGTATGTGCGCTCAAGGCTCAATCAAACGGAGCCGAACGTATTGAATGTACTGAAATTGAACAACTTAATCTAAACAATCATCACACAATCATCCTATGCATGGAACCTCTCATAACCGCCCGATAATGCCTCCGATCATTTGACAATAATACTTATATATAGGAAGTACCATCGGCGTATCCACCATATCCTTGTCAAATTTTCATTGACTTTATCCGCAAATTATGGTTGGTTCGATGCGACTCTACTACAAACACCACAACCACAAGATACTGATAATGAAATTGTCTGTGCGCTCAAGGCTCAATCAAACGGAGCCGAACGTATTGCATGAACTGGAAATGTAAATTGAAATGTGCGCTCAAGGCTCAATCAAACGGAGCCGAACGTATTGCATGTATTGAAATGTAAAATGAAATAACCGATCAAGGCTCAAACAAACGGAGCCGATCGTGCGGGCACGCCAAGATCAACCACATAATAAAATGGGGATCCAACTCAACCTCGATGGATGGGGAGCCACGGCCTCGGCAAAAGCATATACTGAAAGCAATATATAATATATAATATCCAATAATTACTCTAACAGTCTACACATGTGATAAAGAAAAACATAAAACTAAACGATAGGAGTTGAATCTGGATCTTCGGCGAAGAGGACTAGCTGAGTATCTTCATCTGGGCCGTCATTATCTTCGACAGGGTTGGCGTTGATATTGAAGACTCTTCCTCTTGCTGATGGCATAGTGGTTGGGTTCTCTTGGTTTACTTGGTTAACTGGGTTTGCTTGGGCTTGAGTGTTGATAACATTAACCAATTGGGGGCAGGTGTTTCTAAAGTGGGTAGGGTCGCCACAATTGAAACAAGCTCGAGCATATGGGAACATGGGGTATTGGGGTTGGTGATAAGTTTGGGCCATGTTTTGAGTAGGGGAAAAGGTTTGGTTTTGAAAGGTGCGACAAACATTGCTCACATGACCATAGCGTCCACAAGTTGCACATAGACGACAAGGTAGGGTATGGGGATGGTGATAAAAACAGTTGTTGCATCGAGGGTGAGGTCCAAAATATGGTTTCTTATCTGGGTAAGCTGAGTTGGGTGCCACTTGGGTGATTGGGATAGCTCAGATGGGTATGGCGTGTAAAACTGGTTGATTCCGTTGGGTCGCAGCGAAAAGTCGCCCGACTCTTCTTCTCTTAGGATTGGGTTGAGAAGGGGATTCAGTTTGAGTGGAGTCGGAGGTTTCAGTCGATTCTTTATCCTTCTTCTTCTCCTCCTTGAAGTCTTTGTTTCGGATTCGGTTCTCGGTGAGCTCTGTTGCTAGCTCCATTGCTGCTTCCAAAGTTGCAGGCTTGGTACTTATCACAGGGTCTTGAATCTTTGACGGAAGACCACGAATGTAGTGCTCGATCAAACGGTAGAGGGGAGTGAACATGTTGGGAACCATTTGATGTAACTCGAGAAATCTTTTGTTGTAGGTGATGTGGTCTCCTTCCACTTGCTTCAATGAGTAAAATTCATCCTCTAACTTCTTGATTTCGCTCCTTGGGCAAAATCGTCTGGTCATGATTTCCTTCAATTCGTTCCAAGTTAAGGACATAGCATCTTCCACACCTCGTTTTGCCTTCGGTATAAACTTAGGAGGTTCAGCAAGGCTCGGCAATGGGGAAATCGGTTTTCCGGCGACGAACAGAATAATTCCGGCGAGTGGAATTACGCCGAGAAAAGGTGTATTTTTGAGCGAAAAGGTTTGCAGACGGTTGTGGGTGAATTTATAAGGCAAATCGTCAATGCACTTGGTCTGATTTCCGACTGGATTCACTGATTTAAATTTCCCGGCGGTTATGGTTTGGTCGCGGACTTCAAACATCGGTTATAACCGATGTCTGGTTAATAGTTTACGTTATAACGTAAATTTTAGTTAAGACTCGCGAGATTTCCGGGATTCCGACGACTGAACTGTTTGGGCGCCGGTTTTGAATTCGTAACGTTACTTTATGATTTAAATGATTTCATTAATTAACAAACAAAGCAAGTGGCGCAGTGGTTTGTGTGTGTGAGATAAGTTAATTTGTTGATTCAGTACAGACCCGGGTTCGAAACCCGGCAGAGTACTTTCATTTTTATATTGCGATTTTCAACAGTTTTTCAAAAACTAAATATATTTTCCCGTATAATAATTGATTACGGATCGTTTAAAAATATTTTGGGCATTCAATTCGCAACGAAATTTTTGACTGACTGTTCGGTTGATAAACGGAGCGGGTTTGGTAAATCCGTTTTTGACGGATGTTACACGTGTCGCAGGTAATATATATCTATGCAACCCTCGGCAAAAAACTTGTTTTCTATCATTTCATTGATGACATACCAATATGTATCATTTTATCTATTCTTTTTTTTTTTTTGCAGAATTTGTGAAAAATAATCCGGGTCTTGGGGATGAACCTATCGACATAGAGGACTTGGTGAATATTGGGAAAAACAATGGACCGTAGGTTTTTCATCTTTTACTTAGACCTGTAAACGAACCGCACGTTCATGAACTTGTTCGGCGGGAAGCTTGTGTGTGTTCGTTTATTTAATAAACGAACGAACATGAACACAATTTTTTGTTCATATAATTAAACGAACGAACATGAACACACGTTTTGTTCTTTCATTTATGTTCATGAACGCCCGTTTATGTCCGTTCATTTATTTATGTATGTTTATTTACATTTGTTTATGTCGTTCGTTTATGTTTGTTCTAGTAACAAAAATGGGTTTTGCAATGAAATATATATAATTAATCATTAATTTATATAAAATTTACTTTATGTTTGTTTATGTTTAGACAATTATGTTCATTTGTTTTGATTAATTATGTTCTTTTGTGTTGTTTATTGATTGTTAAATTATGTTCGTTTAAGTTTGTTTATGTTCGTGAACTGTTTGTTTAGGTTTTAAACTAACAAACATAAACAAACACGAACATGCCCATTTTCTCAATAAATGAACATGAACAAAAAAATGTGTTCGATTATATGTTCACGTTCGTGTTCAGTTAAAGTTAAATGAACGAACACGAACATGGCTCTGTTAGTGTTCGTTCGGTTCATTTACATGCCTCCTTTTACTTATAACAAATGGGGAATCTTGTTTCCAAATACTAGCATTTCACTCTATCTTATTATATGTCATCAGATGCCCTTATTATACGTCACGGGAGCTCCACAAGGTTGTTGATATCTTATTTGCACCGTACAACTATCTTATTGATCCTGGCAACCGAAAATCTTTGACCATCGAGTGGGAAAACAGTATACTAATATTCGACGAAGCTCACAATTTGGTAAGCATTAATATACACGCACATGATTATGTAACGCACAATCGCACATGATAAATAAACTTTGCTGTTTTTTTATGAATATATAGGAGAGCATATGTGCAGATGCTGCTTCTTTTGACCTACCTTCTACGCTCTTAACCACATGCATTTCCGAAGCACAAACCTGTGTCGAGATTGCGGTCACCAGGAGAGATACATTAAATGACAAAACATATAATCCTGAAAATTTTGCAATTCTTAGAGGTGTTTATTTTATCTTTCATCTATGATAAAAGTAAATGAAGAATTACGCTTATAAATTGGTTTTCAGGACTTCTGTTGAAGCTTGAGAAGGCAATTGCTGCAATTTCTATTGATTCAAAAGAAATGGGTTTTACGCAACCTGGGGAGTACATCTATAAGTTGCTTAAAGAACTAGATATAACTCACAAAACAGCATCTGTGCTTATTGATACAGTTGATGATGCCATGACACTACTCGAGGAAGGTACAAAGTACACACCCACTATTATTGTTAGTGCATAAAGTGTCTGTAGCCTGTTTTGGCAGTGTCTAGATATATGTATAGGTCGTATTTATGTTAGAAGTTAAGTTAGACAGAGTTTTGTACTTGATGTATTCGATTGGAAGTTTAGTCGATTGATTTTTTAATCGTATGGCTCATAGGTTTGTAAATGGTTAGTCGAATAGCTCATCCGATTGAGTAGTCCAGTTGAATGAGTCATTCGACATGTGTCTATAAATAGACCAGCTTATGCGACTGAACATAACTCTGTCTTTCGTCTAGCTAGTCTGATCTTTCACGTGTAACAGAACTCTGTCCAAATTTTGTCAGATAACCGAAAAACGTTTATTTACTTGCTTGTGAACAATATCTAGCTTGTATGATGGATTCCGCACCTTGTACATGTCAAAAACATAGAATTAAAGGTGTTTAACGTGAAAACGTAGGAGTAGATCGATTAAGGGAATTTCAATTATGTCAATTATTGAACAATTGAAAAATACAATCTTTTGTATTTTGTTTTATCCAGCCTTTGAAATTGTGTAGCATGTTTTTAATGTGTCATTATTTCTTTTACAGATGCAAAGACGTCTGATTCTCAAAAGACAAAGGGAACGGTGTGTAGGTTGGAGACTATAGGGGACATTTTCAAAATCATCTTTAAAGAAGATGGAAATGCCCATGCTGAAAATTATCGTGTAAGTTTGAACCTCGAGTTTAACACTTTTAATGTTGGTTATGAACTTTGTTGATGCATGGTTTGTTTATAATTTTTAACACTGTATTTATTGTTAACTTCAGGTTCATGTTCAAGAAGTTGAAGTTAATTCACCTGACACCATTAAAGGTAAAGATGTATGCATTTATGTTCAGTTTTTCTAATCATAGTTATCCTAACTATTGTTGTATTGGGTGATGCAGCGAAGAAATCTAGAATTTTTAGCTGGTGGTGTTTTAACCCTGGGGTCGCTATGGAAGAATTTGCGAAAAAAGACGTTGGATCGATAATATTGACATCTGGCACGTTATCCCCAATGGACTCGTTTGCTGAGGAGTTGAAGCTTTAAGTTTAATATTCATATGTTTTTTCTCACCTCAATGCATATTCTATTTCCAAACAACTCACTTTGTTTTATTCTCACAATCTAGTAAATTTCCCGAACGTTTGGAGAACCCTCATGTTATATCGGATAATCAGTTGTGGGCTGGCATTGTCCCAGTGGGTCCCTCTGGTTATCCGTTTAACTCTTCTTATAAGACCCGTGATTCTGCTGAATACAAGCTAAATTTGGGCAATTCCATTGGTAAGTTTTCGGAAAGGGTAGTTGTTTGTACGGGTCAAACATGATGGTTTTAATATAATTACTTCTAGGCCTGTAAATGAACCGGAGAAACATGGACCGAGGTATGTTCGTGTTCGTTCATTTAACTTTAACCGAACACAAACACGAATACGAACATATAATCAAACACATTTTTTGTTCGTGTTTGTTTATTGAGAAAATGGGCATGTTCGTGTTCGTTTATGTTCGTTCGTTTAAAACGTAAACAAACAGTTCATGAACACAAACGAACATAAACATACAAGCTTAAAGTAACATAATTTAACAAACAATAAACAACACAAATGGACATAATTGAAGAAACATAAATGAACATAAAATAATTTTTAATATAAATAAGTGATAAATTACAATAAATTCCATTGGAAAAACCATTGTTATTAATAGAAAGCCAAATTACCAATTAATTATATTATATAAGTAGCTGGAAAGTTCCTTTTATGTTTAATTTATATAATAAATTTAACTATTTATGTAGTTAAATTGAAACACACATAAACAAATGTAAATAAACAAACATAAATAAACACAAATGAACGAAAATAAACGGACGTTCACGAACATAAATGAACGAACAGAACGTTTTTTCATGTTCATTCGTTTAATTAAATGAACAAACATTTGTGTTCATGTTTGTTCGTTTATTAGATAAACGAACTTCCCGCCAAAAAGTTCACGAACAGTTCATGAACGTTCAGTTTGTTTAGAGGCCTAATTACTTCGTCAACTTTGAATACAGAAGTTATAATATTTGATAATACTTAATTTTTATAATAAAATGTTTTAAGAGGTTTAATGCATGTAAAACACACCCCTTTGACCCATTTCCTTTTTTAAAGTTCTTGATGAATTTTTGAAACCTGTTTCCAGTGAATTTTGCTCGACTTGTACCAGATGGGCTGCTAGTATTTTTTCCATCTTACTACCTAATGAATCTATGCATTGAATACTGGAAAAATACGGTATGGTATCTACAAAAACTGCTGTTATTCAGTTATTTGACAAATACTTTCTGAAGCTTGCTTCATGTTTCGCAGAGTGGAGCTTCAACAAATACTAGTAGTTCTAGTACAATATGGGAAAGAATCTGTAAACATAAGCGACCTGTAGTGGAACCTAGACAATCTTCACTTTTTCCCGAGGCTATTGATGTAACTGCTTCAGTTTTTTTAATCAAAATTGTGTTTTTTCTTATTGTTATTGTTGTAAATGAATTTTAATTTTGAGCAGGATTATATGTCTAAGTTAAGAGATACTGCAAGTAATGGTGCAGTATTTTTTGCTGTATGTCGTGGAAAGGTACCATTCCACCCTGACAGCAATGTTGGATATATATATATATATATGTCTGTATGTATATTATAGATTGCTGATGACCTTTCAACTTGAATTTAATTTTGAACTATTGATTAGGTAAGTGAAGGACTAGATTTTGCTGACCAGGCTGGTAGAGCTGTAATCGTCACTGGCATTCCATTTGCTTTGTGGAATGATCCTAAGGTATTCTTATGTCGCTTTTGATGTGATCTGATTTGTTTACATTAATCTATGTTGTCATGCATTTAATGTAAATATTGTCCTTGAATTCCGCATTCTGATCGCTTTATGGCAGGTTCGGCTGAAGCGTGAGTTTTTGGATGAGCAGGCACGGTCGCAACGTACAGGATCCAAGGTAATTTTGATACACAGGAGCAAATCCACTTAAAATTATCTTAAATTACCATAATCGTATTTTTCTTTACTGAAAGTGTAGTTTTTTACATTTTCCTAGGTTTTGACTGGAGATGAGTGGTATAGTCAACAAGCATCCGGGCTGTAAACCAAGCAGTTGGACGGGTCATTCGTCATCGTCATGATCATGGGGCAATCATTTTTTGTGATGAAAGGTTTTATTTATTTATTTGTTTGTTAAACTATATTATTGTACTTCCAGAGTGGGATGTTCAAGAGTTCGATACATGCAGTCGACCATATTATTTTTTGTGAAATTTTTAGTAAGCTAAAGATTATATATATTTTGTTGGTACTTATTTTAATGTGTGATAAATAGGTTTGCAAAACCAAATCATCAGTCCCAGATATCACTCTGGATACAGCCTCACATCAAGGTGAACCATCTCGAAATTAATATTATAAACAGGTGGCAAATTTGATCCATTTATCTATGAATGGGTTAATTCAGGTTACGTTTTGTCTGTAACAGGTAAATTAGAAAAAAAAAGCTTAGAAGGAAAAAGGTTGAACGGATCTAGAGTCACCTAAAGTGCAGTTTAAGCAAAGGAAACCTCTTTAAAACCAATTATTATAAAAATAGATTTGTTATTAAAAGAGTAAAATGCCATTTTCGTCCCTGAGCTATGGCCACATTTGTGATTTTCGTCCAAAGGTTTGTTTTTTCACATCTGGATCCATAATGTTTGAAATCTTGCCATTTTCATCCGACTCGTGAACTACATCCATTTTTAACGTCAAGTCGGGTATTTTTGTCTTTTTAGACATTTTTTTGTCATGATTAAAGGGTTTGGATGGGGAGAAAGTCAACAGATGTGGATCTTTATTTCTTATAGTGTTTTTTATTTTAATAAAAAATGTCTTAAAGACGGAAATGTTTCTCATTTAACAGAGAAAAATGGATGGTGTTAAAGAGTCGTATGAAAATGGCAAGATTTCAAACCTTTTGGATCCAAATGCGAAAAAACAAACCTTTGGACAAAAGTCGCAAAAGTGGCCAAACCTCAACGAAAATGGCGTTTTACTCTTACTAAAGTTAACTCTTTTTGCTGCTTAGCATTTGATATGTTCTCTATACAGTGCTACTCAAAATTTGGAGATGTAGTTTTTACATTGACACGATTTTTTCGAGATGCTGCAATCAACTGTCCAACAAAGCCGAAGTTAACGCAGATTGAGGAATCAGGTTAATAATCTTTTATATATATATTTTGATATTAAGTTAACAACACTCTTTACATTCTGATCTTGATGGCCTCTGCGTGTGTTGACTTTTCAGGAGTAAAAAGTAGTCTGGTCAAACTTGACCCTGACATATTTCTTAAGCCCTTGGTACGGATTTGATCATTCTGATTGCATACTTTGTCTCGTCTATTATATGTTTCTACTTTCTTCGTTATTATACTTGATGGGTATTTCAGGCTGATAAATCACACTCTATTGAATCATCGTTTCCGACTGAAGTCAAACGAGGCAGCGTTTTCAGACAGCTTCACGAAATACTTCCTGCTAATCGCTCAAATCTTTCTTTTAATGACCAAAAACGGAGTTCAAGCTCGAAATTTACAAATAATAAGATTTTAGAAGAGAGAGTAATCATAAAAAAGGAAACAGTCGATTTGACTGAAGACTTAATATCAAACAAAGAAACGTGCAGTCAACTAACTGCACCCTATTTTGTAAAGAAACGTAAATTAGAAAACGCTAAAAATAACTCATTACAACGGTGTGACAAATCATGTGGCCCGCCTGTGCAAGAATGTTCATCGTTGCAAGTCAAAAGTGAGACGAGTTTACAAAAAAGAACGAGTCAACTTGTATCTTCGGATATCCGAAGTGGAGTTTCGAGTTCGACTTCTGGCGATGAAGAGCAAAAAGGAAAAATATTTATTAATCAGGTAAAAATATTTTGTCGAGGTGGTAATGTGGATTTTACTTATTAATGGGTTGATTTGGGCTGTGTTTTATCTCAAAAGAAAAAAATCTAGCTAAAAGGGGAACATTAGGGTTGTAAACGAGCCAGCCCGAGCTTGTCTAAGCTCGAGCTTCGCTTGTTTATCGATTTTCAAATAATTTATATACTTCTATAATGTTTTTAAATTTATTTATAATTAAAATTAAAATTAAAATTTGTATGTATAACAAAATAGAGTAAAGTACACTAAAGATCCCTGTGCTTAATAAAAAATTTGGATTTGGTCTCTAGCTTTTCAAAATTACACGGATGGTTTATGTGGTTTGCATTTTTAACGCATTTAGTCCTCAGCTAACAAATCTAAGGTTTTGGTTTTAGCTGGCCCAAGTTAGGGACTAAATGCGTTACAAAGTGCAAACCATAGGTACCATCATATACTTTTGGTAAAAGTTGGGGGACTAAATGCGTTACAAAGTACAAACCACAGGAACCATCCGTGTATTTTTGGAAAGCTAGGGATTAAATCCAAAATTTTGGTCAACCATAGGGACTTGTGTATACTTTACTCAACAAAATATCCCTTGTTTATCATTATTATATATAGTATAATATATTAAATGTGTATTATATAAATAATTCGCTCGTGTAGGCTCACGCTGGACTAACTATTTATATGAAATCCGCTTTGAAAATTTTCAGGTCAAAGAGAAGCTTAGCGACGGAGAATATAATGAATTTTTGGGATTTATGAAGGCACTTAAGTCTAAGGCGATGAAGATAGGTCATGTTCTTGAAAGTATAATTAAAATATTTTCTGCTCCAGATAGACTTTCTTTCGCCAAAGGTACATAAAATTTTTGACCAATGAGCTAAAAATATATACATATTTACTCTTCATCTTGCCATTTACAGATTTAAAGATTATATTCCTGCAAAGTATCATTCCTTGTATGAGCATTACATAGAGAAAACCAATGATCCAGCTGTAGATCTTTGACAAATGGTACTCTTTAAGTCTTATCTAATCCAGTATTTTACACATAAACAAAACAAATTTTAATTTTTTTTACTAATGTTGCTTGAACCTTTGCTGCTTCCAACTTATAAAGCAGCATTTTAAACAGTTAGCTGATGGCTTGATATATTGAAGGAAGCACATGTGTTTTTTGTTTTTTTTTTTGCCAAGATCCAGCAGTTAGATACAAGATTATGAAATTAATATATTGCAATCGTCATGTTTATTACTAAATGTGGCCAAGATCCAATTTGGAAGTATAAGTTGTATGTATTCCTTCATAAATTGCACCTTGATCAATGAGAAGTTATATTTATACCAAAGATTCTGAATTCACTTTTGTATTCAAGATTCCTTTTGGGTGCAAGTGCTTTCTTTTTTGTTCTAAATAAATCATAGAAAAGAGTAAAATGTTATTTTTCGTTCTTGAGGTTTGGCCATGTCCAAATGTTTGTTTTTCCGCATCTGGGTCAAAAGGTTGAAATCTTGCAATTTTTATCCATCTCGTTAACTCCATCTATTTTTCTTTGCTAAGTCAGGGATATTTCTGTCTTTTTTTTTGCTAACTTAAAGGACAATTTGGTCATTTTCACTTTATGTACAAGCATTTAGCATAATATAAAAGTATAAATAAAGTAAAACAAGTAGGTGAAAAAACGAAATACCCCTGACTTCACGAAGAAAAATTGATGGAGTTAATGAGTCGGATAAAAATGACAAGATGTTAAACCTTTTTGATACAGATGCAGAAAAACAAACTTTGAACGAAAGACGTAAAACTGGCCCAGAAATGAAAATGACATTTTACTCCATAAAAAATGATTTATCATGTTTTGATGTAGTAATAAGTTGTTGGCAGGGGGTGTTTAAGATTGGTTATCCAAACTACTTATCCGGAATAATAAGCAGGTAATTAGTTCAAATAAGAGTAGATGGGTATTAATTTATATATGCTGGCTGACCCAAATAAAGCATTCAAGTCCATTGGGTTGTGTAGTATTATGATGCTTAGTTATCCACATAGATAGCATACCAATGGGCGGTGCTAAATTTGTCTTGTTTCTTTTTCTCAATTTGATGATGGTCCTGCAAACGGACCCCCCAAATAGAGCGAGTTGCTAACTAGGAATGAACTATATCCACATAGATTTTACCTTTTTCTTATTACCTAAATTCATAAAAAATAAAAATTAAAAAATTTCTTACATAAGTATAAGTTATAACCACCCTCATCCCTTCAATGGTGAAAGCAATTATATTACTGATACCTTTGTTTATTTTCTAAATTGTCCATTTAACATGACCGGAACCGAATTAGTATTAGTATTATTATAAAATGACATATTTCGATTATGGTTTATAAAAATCTCGACTAGCCTTTGATTATTCGTCGATTAATAGCAAGTGAGAGGTTCATCGAGTAATTTTTATCTAATTGGCCAATTAACGAGTGACTGGTCAATAGTGGTCAAATCCAGTCCTAATTGGCCAAAAGTCGGTGGTAGTCTAGTGATTCTGGCTAGATTCTTGGCCAAAACTTGTAAATTTCGAATCCTATTTACTTGAAATAGGGTTATGTCTACTTAAATAAATGCATATAAAAATGTGTGTATATACATATAAAATCCCAATTCGATTAATCCCTGTTAATCCTGATTACTTCCCACCGGCCAGCTCGCGCCTAACGATTCTTACTAACACTAGTTTTGATCCAAAACCATTTTGGTCAGCAATTGTTCTGACTCAAACCCTAATTGAAAACTCGTTAACCCGAACCCGTTTTAACCAAACCCAATAGATTTTAGACTTATTATTACCAAAAAAACAAACCCCATGCGCTAAGAAAAGAAAGAAAGCGATGATAAAAAAAGCAAGAAGTCATTCTCAATGATTAGTATTAAATTCCAAATTCCAAATACCAAACCACAAAACAAACAGGTGGTTTGAACCTTTGGTTGGCGCGTCATCACTTTATAAGCCAAGTGTGGTTCCGTTACATAACACCCAAATTTAGAATCAATCCTCTTCTTCTTCCTTTTTTTTCCCTTCACTCAAAATAATATTATTGAATTATTCTATACCCATCAATCACCACAAATGTGTTATCCTACTTCTGGTGTACCCTCCATCAGTAGATATGAATTGGAGATCAGGATCAGGCGGTTCGCCGCTCTCGCCATGACGGTTAACCACGCGGTTGTGGCGGTGGCACGACACCAGGCTGGTGGTGAACAAGAAGTAAGGAGGGTCAAGAAACAGTGTCTGTGTTCACCGACGCATCACCCAGGTTCCTTTAGGTGCAGGCATCATCATTCGGAGTATGTGTGGGCTGCCCGACCTGCCCAGTAAGGAGATATATGGTTTAATTGTTTAATTTTATGCACTGTATAATATGGGTAATGAATGAACTGTTTTTTTTTTCATGTAATGATTCTATTCATCTGTCTGTTATTATATTTCATTTTTTTACATTAACTTTTTTTAATGATATCTTAAACAAGTATCATCATATCATACTCAGCAAATCCCACCATAGCAAAGCTAAGTAGGGTTTGAGGAGCGTAAGATTTAGACAAACTTACCTCTACCCCGTAAGAATAGAGAGACTGCTTCTAGTGAGATGAAACCCCCGGCTTGATAGTAGTTTTGCATCAAGCCTTGTACATAAGGCTCGTAACACTCAGCAATTGGGACAAGGCTGATTAGTGCATGTACCCCTTGTCTTTCGGTTATCAACGCCACCCGTCTCCCGCTTTTAATGTTATTTTTGCGAAATTAGTAAAATAACGTTAAAATTATTGTACTTTCACTTTTGCCTCCTAATGGCTCACACATATATACATTATATGCAGATACAACAAACAAGGCGTATATCTTAAACGAGTATAATGTTACGTCTTTTTTTAATACAAGATCAATTTTCAAGTAGATAACTAGTAAATCTAAACTATGTTGTATGTAGTTTTAGATAATCTTTGGTAGAGTTGGAAAAAAGAGTGATATAAGTTGTCTCTAGTAGTCTAGTAAATTAAAGTTAAAACCAATTTTTTTTTCTTTACATAAATTTCTATGTAAAATTAGTTATGTATTAAAAATGTTACTCTGTAGTTATAGACAACTTTATGGATCATGGTTACTTTTCTTAAAGAAGCAAATCTCTCTTACAGAGAATGAATGAAACTAGAGGCGTAAACGAGTTTAGTTGTGAGCTAGTCGAAATCTGACTTGTCAAAAGAGTCTAATCGACTCGAGCTTAGGTTAAAACCTAAACTCATTTAATAAAGTTCGAGCATGAGATTTATACGAGTTTGGTTAGGCTCAAGAACCTAAACGGAGTTGATAATTTACGTAATTATGATTAGTATAGCTATGTTTTAAGAAATGAAATATATATTATGTCATATATGATTGCAATTATACAAAATATTATAATGGATACGTAAAAATAAGAGCTAATTTCCTAGATGGTCCCTGTGGTTTTACGTTTTTCACGTTTAGTCCCTACCTTTCGGAAATTGCAGGTATGCTCCCTATGGTTTGTTATTTGTTACTCGGATAGTCCCCTGAGTAAATGTCAGTTAGTTCGAAAATAGCAGGTATGCTCCTATGGTTTGTTATTTTGTTACTCGAATAGTCCCCAGACATTTACTCAGGGGACTATCCGAGTAACAAAATAACAAACCATAGAGAGCATACCTGCTATTTCCGAAATGTGGGGACTAAACGTGAAAAAACGTGAAACCACAGGAACCATCCGGGCAATTAACTCTAAAGATAATTAACAAATAATAACCTAGTCAAAGCAGAACGGAACTGGTGCTTGTAAAATTGTTCATGAGTTGTGTACTTGTGTTTTGAGCCTTAGAGAGTTCGAGATAAAGTGGGAATCTAGATTTTTTTTTCTAAGCCCTATAGTTTCTTGATTTTCTTAACATTTGGAATTATTTCAATATGAGCAAACATGACAAAAAGTTAACCACTACACAATCACATGCATAATGAATACAAAATTAGGTCATGTATCACTTCAACTTTTGGATTAGAATCAGAGCACAAATTGAGTCACTTCATGCCATCAGCCAACGATCTATGAGCATAACTGAAGAAAAATAACGCTTTACGTAACGTCAATCGAGATTATTCAAGCATCAAGCACTCGTTACGTGCATACCTCAACCAAAAGCTTAAAGAAGAAGAATCAGATCTTGCCATGAATCTTGATATAAAACATATGACGAGTGAGACAAATCAGAGAATCAATGTTACAAGTGTCGGGATGGGTGTTTAGGAAAATGGGACCCGACCCAAACCGGATCAAAAAATTTAAAATCTAGCGGTAGGTATTGTGAAATTTCAACAACCATAAAAATAAAATTCCTGGTTCGGCAACTAAATGTGACCTAGCACTTGAGATAGCCATGATATTAAGCATTTTGAGGATTGAGGTGGTGTTGTTTTTCTAAAAAGGATTTGCGCAACCTCTTTTGTCTGCGCCACGCAGACGACGCTCATACATTGTTATATGCAGACTGTTTGTTTTTCGGGACGTTTCATTAAAAAAACATCTGCACGAACTTTTCTTGGTGCCGAAGATGTTTCATTAAAAGTATATATATAATAGCGTATGGGAGTTAAGAATATTGCCAAAAACGATATTTAAATAGCATTATTGACGAATCTTGCTTGATGGATGGTCTTTTTATAAAGTAAAGTTATATATCCTTATAACAAATCAATTAATTGTCTACCAATAATCAAAAGTTTGTCATTTTAGTTCAACAACTTTACTACTTCAGGGAGGTCTATCTAACTCAAAACCCAAAGGCAAACTGGTTCAAAACTAGGCTTGTCCTCAATGGGGCAATGAACTTGAACTTCACAAACATTGTTTCAACAAATATCAATACTTTGGTGACAAATATCATATCTTAAATAACTTAAAAGTTATACTATACAATTACTAAACAATTAAATTAAACAAATAACATCATTTTTTAATAGTTATAAACATGTATAAGAAATATTAGAATAACTAGAAAAAGATTAACGTTTCAAAAGAAAAACATTTAATACAAACTAAAAATAAACTATAAATATTAGATTAAAAAACCGTTTATCATACCAAAAAATACTTCATTTTGAAAACAGCCTGGTTTTCATTAAAATTTATATCGGAATGTTTAGAAGAAATAAATAAACAAGAACGCGTATTTAGTTTTTAGGAAAACTAACGAAGATAAGTTATTTGAGAGAAATCAAATTAAGTCTTAAATAAAAACCTGTAATATTATTTTTTTAGAAAAACAGATGTTTAGGTCGCATAGGTGATTGGCGATGTGAAGAATCGGTTTTGAACGAGATCATCAGTGAAGAAATTTTGGTAGCACAACCCATGGTATGGTGTTGAAATCGGTACTCACGTGCTAAGTAGAAAATTTTTTTTTCTCCGTACCAGAAATGAAATAGGAGCGATACCGTGTTCAACAACTATACGATGGGTTGTGGTACCGCAACCCAACTTTTTTACACTGCTGTTTGTATTTACATTAACTTATGTTCAACAACTAAAAAATTTTCATATGGTGGTATGGTACTAATGTATACTTGAAATAAAACTCTTTACAAACACCAATTCTATCAAAATATCAGAAAGATACTGATTAAGGTAAAAAATCTCCTACATGTTATACTACGACTCTACGATTTATGAACTCGCTCTAAAAGCTGCTAATCGCGCAACAAAATCATCATAATCCGGAAGTTTAGGATGCACATGACTTCTTGAATCCGGTTGATAAGTGGCAGCCCTTGATAGCACTTTTCTTTCATCTACCACTACACCAGCAGCCACCGGTTCAGATGGAAGTGAACCGCTTCGTTTTGGTGCAGGAACATGCGATGGTTTTCGGCTGTAGTGCGACAAAAGCTTGTCCATTTTCTTTTCTTCATCAACAAAGTTATTCTCACCATTTGAAATAGTAGCACTTGTTTTTTCGACACCATTATCCCCACGAGATGAACCCGCTGCTTGCTTTAACGGCCTTCGAATCCGCATTGATCTCGGTATCTGTTTACTAATATCATCTTCACTTTTTGCTTTAAGACTATTATCATTAACAGCTGTCTGTTTGCTTAAATCTGGTTTAATGTAAGGAGGACCCATTGACCTTAACCCATTTGTGTCTGTTGACTTTTTGGTTGACCTGAATTCATTGAATTTTCTTCCTTGTGGTATATCTTCAGAAGCGCTATCATCCGCACTAGTCGCACTCTCGCTGCTAGAGCTACCGTTGCTTGACCAACACGGGGATAACCGACCATGATCATGTTTTTCGTCCTTTTTGGTTTCGGTTTCTGCCCTTGATTTGTACGGCAGATTCTTTCCAATCATCGGTTTCTTGTAGTTTTCTTCCGCCGTTTCTTTTCTAATGTTGGTTTCCAGATCAGTTTGACAGCGGGCTTTAACTGATTCGTTTACAAATGGAGGCGGTTTGTACAGTTTCTGTTCCAAAGCCTTTGAATCCCAATTTAAGCCGTATTCCAATACGATCTCTTGCATCATTTGCAGCTTTGTATGCTTCGCAGGAGGGGCTGCCTTCAGGCTCGTGACAAACTAGAATAAAATCGTATCGCGTTTAGTTTTACATGATTAAAAACTACATGAAAATAAAAATCAGTTATAAAAAGATAAAAACAGGTCTAAGAAGTACCTGTTGGTTAACATAAGGTTCAAGATGATTCCCATATCGCTCAGCAAATAGCGTTCTTAATTCCCGCAATTCTGGCAAATCCGAAAATATTGCAGCAGCAAACATCAAAGTTGAGATAGCTTCTTTGCATTGCTCAGGACATTCCCTACATGTGACAGAAATATAATTTAAATCCAAATTTCACAAGAACATATGATTTAACAAATATTCACAAATATATGTATGAGATCTACCTTTGTTTATTCATAGCAGAGAGCTCAGTTAAAACGAGCAAGCAAGATTGTTCGACATATTCGTAACACCATGATAGATTCTGGTCTGCATATAACTGCTCAACCTGTTTTCATCAAATGACCAATCTTGAAATTATTAAAGTCAAAGAATCTTTAAAAAAATCAATCTCATTTATGCATAACATCAATGATCAATCAAACTAATAGCCTAATGAAGATTAGTCATTAATTAAACTGCCTAGGGGTATGCATAGGTTGGTTTGGGTCGGTTATGGCCAAAAACAATAATCATAACCATGATGTCGGTATGATTAATGGACAATCATAACCATAACCGATCGTTATAGCGGTTTTGGTTATTCGGTTTTGAAGGTTATAAAGGGTCGGTTATGGGCGGTTAACCATGAATTTACGTGTAGCTAAAAATAACTCAATTTTTTACCACGGAATAAATTGTTATTATACCTTTGTATATATTAATATATTACATAACATCATTGTTATTAAATAACATCATTTTTTAATAGTTATAAACATGTATAAGAAATATTAGAATAACTAGAAAAAGATTAACGTTTCAAAAAAAAAACATTTAATACAAACTAAAAATAAACTATAAATATTAGATTAAAAAACCGTTTATCAT
Source organism: Scalesia atractyloides (assembly GCA_947069175.1). Taxonomy (NCBI): domain Eukaryota; kingdom Viridiplantae; phylum Streptophyta; class Magnoliopsida; order Asterales; family Asteraceae; genus Scalesia; species Scalesia atractyloides. The sequence goes on from CAMTDV010000014.1 coordinate 3,759,307, forward strand.
ACCAAAAAATACTTCATTTTGAAAACAGCCTGGTTTTCATTAAAATTTATATCGGAATGTTTAGAAGAAATAAATAAACAAGAACGCGTATTTAGTTTTTAGGAAAACTAACGAAGATAAGTTATTTGAGAGAAATCAAATTAAGTCTTAAATAAAAACCTGTAATATTATTTTTTTAGAAAAACAGATGTTTAGGTCGCATAGGTGATTGGCGATGTGAAGAATCGGTTTTGAACGAGATCATCAGTGAAGAAATTTTGGTAGCACAACCCATGGTATGGTGTTGAAATCGGTACTCACGTGCTAAGTAGAAAATTTTTTTTTCTCCGTACCAGAAATGAAATAGGAGCGATACCGTGTTCAACAACTATACGATGGGTTGTGGTACCGCAACCCAACTTTTTTACACTGCTGTTTGTATTTACATTAACTTATGTTCAACAACTAAAAAATTTTCATATGGTGGTATGGTACTAATGTATACTTGAAATAAAACTCTTTACAAACACCAATTCTATCAAAATATCAGAAAGATACTGATTAAGGTAAAAAATCTCCTACATGTTATACTACGACTCTACGATTTATGAACTCGCTCTAAAAGCTGCTAATCGCGCAACAAAATCATCATAATCCGGAAGTTTAGGATGCACATGACTTCTTGAATCCGGTTGATAAGTGGCAGCCCTTGATAGCACTTTTCTTTCATCTACCACTACACCAGCAGCCACCGGTTCAGATGGAAGTGAACCGCTTCGTTTTGGTGCAGGAACATGCGATGGTTTTCGGCTGTAGTGCGACAAAAGCTTGTCCATTTTCTTTTCTTCATCAACAAAGTTATTCTCACCATTTGAAATAGTAGCACTTGTTTTTTCGACACATTATCCCCACGAGATGAACCCGCTGCTTGCTTTAACGGCCTTCGAATCCGCATTGATCTCGGTATCTGTTTACTAATATCATCTTCACTTTTTGCTTTAAGACTATTATCATTAACAGCTGTCTGTTTGCTTAAATCTGGTTTAATGTAAGGAGGACCCATTGACCTTAACCCATTTGTGTCTGTTGACTTTTTGGTTGACCTGAATTCATTGAATTTTCTTCCTTGTGGTATATCTTCAGAAGCGCTATCATCCGCACTAGTCGCACTCTCGCTGCTAGAGCTACCGTTGCTTGACCAACACGGGGATAACCGACCATGATCATGTTTTTCGTCCTTTTTGGTTTCGGTTTCTGCCCTTGATTTGTACGGCAGATTCTTTCCAATCATCGGTTTCTTGTAGTTTTCTTCCGCCGTTTCTTTTCTAATGTTGGTTTCCAGATCAGTTTGACAGCGGGCTTTAACTGATTCGTTTACAAATGGAGGCGGTTTGTACAGTTTCTGTTCCAAAGCCTTTGAATCCCAATTTAAGTCGTATTCCAATACGATCTCTTGCATCATTTGCAGCTTTGTATGCTTCGCAGGAGGGGCTGCCTTCAGGCTCGTGACAAACTAGAATAAAATCGTATCGCGTTTAGTTTTACATGATTAAAAACTACATGAAAATAAAAATCAGTTATAAAAAGATAAAAACAGGTCTAAGAAGTACCTGTTGGTTAACATAAGGTTCAAGATGATTCCCATATCGCTCAGCAAATAGCGTTCTTAATTCCCGCAATTCTGGCAAATCCGAAAATATTGCAGCAGCAAACATCAAAGTTGAGATAGCTTCTTTGCATTGCTCAGGACATTCCCTACATGTGACAGAAATATAATTTAAATCCAAATTTCACAAGAACATATGATTTAACAAATATTACAAATATATGTATGAGATCTACCTTTGTTTATTCATAGCAGAGAGCTCAGTTAAAACGAGCAAGCAAGATTGTTCGACATATTCGTAACACCATGATAGATTCTGGTCTGCATATAACTGCTCAACCTGTTTTCATCAAATGACCAATCTTGAAATTATTAAAGTCAAAGAATCTTTAAAAAAATCAATCTCATTTATGCATAACATCAATGATCAATCAAACTAATAGCCTAATGAAGATTAGTCATTAATTAAACTGCCTAGGGTATGCATGGGTTGGTTTGGGTCGGTTATGGCCAAAAACAATAATCATAACCATGATGTCGGTATGGTTAATGGACAATCATAACCATAACCGATCGTTATAGCGGTTTTGGTTATTCGGTTTTGAAGGTTATAAAGGGTCGGTTATGGGCGGTTAACCATGAATTTACGTGTAGCTAAAAATAACTCAATTTTTTACCACGGAATAAATTGTTATTATACCTTTGTATATATTAATATATTACATATTAAAAATATATATAATCTATAATATTAATACTAATTATTTATGATATTCAAACAAAACGATATGATATAATTCATGAATTCTAACAAATGCTTAACCAAAAAAATCAACTATTGAAAAATGGAAACATTGATAACCATAACCAACCCACTACTTTTGGTTTTCAAAAAAACAATTAACCGACCCACCGGTTTTTTATTTGGTTCGGTTTTTACGGTTTGATTTTTTCGGTTAATTCGGCTTTTTGATCATCAAGCCTGCAATTTTCATGGTACCAAAGGCACATTCATCATTAATCATAAAATCAAACAACTCTCCTGAATTCACGTGTAGAATCTATAAATATTAACTTTAAAGATTACACATAATATGAATGAAACTATTTATTGTCAAATACGGTCCGCCTATATTCCCAGCTACTTTCAACTACAATTTTTTAAAATCATACGCAATCGATAAAGTAATATCAATCAACGAATGTTAAATCTGTAACAAAACCTACACTTAAACATATTATTTTTAACTAGGTTGAGTTTAGAAGCATCAAAATAGTTTAAAGACTAATAAAACAGAGACGATTACAGAGTAACGGCAGGTAGACGGGCAACAAGCTGCGCCGCTACCCCTTTCTGAATAGCAAACCCTACCATGATAAACACAAAATTTTGCCCCTTAACATACGCGGTGTTAGAGGTATTGGTGGGATTTAATGAGTATGATGATGATGAACATGCGCGGTGTTACTAATTTTAACTATAATTTGTTAAATCATACGCAATCGATATATATGACAAGTAATATCAATCGATCATCATAAACAACAAACCCTACCCTGCTAAACACAAAATTCTGCCCCTTAACATGTGCGGTGTTACTACTTTTAGCTATAATTTGTTAAAGCATACGCAATCGATATATATCGATAAGTATATCAATCGACAATCAAACTTATCAAACAAGATTATTATAACATATAACATAAAACATTTACCCTATTAAACGCATTGGAATCAAGACCGGTTTTAATAAGATCAGCAACATCATTCCTCAAAAACTTCTGCATTGCGTTCCTCTTTCTCCGAATCATCTCGATTCGCTTCATCGTCAGCTTGATTTCCGATTGCTAACAACACAAAATCAGCCATATAAAAAACTTAATTTCACAAAAAAGAAAAAAAAAATACATAATTCATCAATTCCTCACCATCTGGAGTAAAACTTGCTCTTCAAGAATCCGTCAAACATGTTTACAATCAACAATTAATCAGAACGGAAAGAATACATATAGATATTGTATCTATAGGTGTTGTATAAACGCAGGGTATCTAACAGATTAAAGAAGGTGAAGATGTATCTATAGGTGTGTATGATGTATATAGGGGGAGAGTGAAATCTGGTGAGCTGTACAATTCAGTTATGTGTGTTGGTTTAAAAAAGTGGGCCCAGGTCAACAAGATGGAGACGATGTTTTGTGAGATCAACGGGGGATGAGTTTGGGAGAAAGTGGGGCACCGGTAATGTGGTGCGTGTATAACACGAGATGTTTGCTCCGCCGAATATACGAAAGGAGTGGGTTGACACGTTGGAATAACTTTTGTTGACATTGTTAAATGACGTTTTGCCCTTTGGGTTTGAGAACGGCTCGTGATTACCAGAAAACACCGGCGAACTAACCGTCACGGATCATTAACTATTATCATTATGTGTATTTGATAAGATTGGATGAATATAAAGTTTTTTTAAAAATTGTTTGATACTAAATCTTTTTTATCTTTTAAATTTATGAATATGATATTATGAAAGTTGTTAGGGTGTATATAAAATTACCCAATATTCATCCAATAATATTTAGCATAATTGTTATGAGTGTTATTTACAAAGACTTCTAAAAACAAAAACTGCACACAGACATAATAAATTGAATAAATATAACACAATGTCGAACAAAATATAATATAATGCCGAAAAATGTAACACAATGTAAAGAAAAAGATACAATTAGTCACAAAAAGACACAATGACGCAAATATAATAAAAATACAATGAGAAATAAAAAGACACAGTGATGTAAACAAAAAGTCTAAAATCTACAAGCTAAACATCGAAAAACAAAAACCTAAGATCTCACATCGTAGAGTTCAATGAGACGGTTCCAATGCCGCTTGAATGATGTTAATCGGAGTCCGTTTGATACCCTTTGTATGACTTCTTATTTTTAGAAGACTTTTTATTTGATCATAATCCTAAGTACATATGATTAAATATAACACGATTATATGTTGTTTTTGGAATGATGAATTTCTTATAACACAGTCATATATAATACGTATAAGTTAGTGGATTTCAACTCAATAAACTATAAATCACATGGATTTCCCTATTTTTCACACCTTTAAGTTAAAATATTGAAAGATACATGAATATATCCTGCTACTATTAATTAAATGATTTAGCTCATAATTGAAGGAAATGAGTTGAGAATTTGATGCTTTCTAAAGGCTTGCACGTATGATATTGTAACGAATATATACGTCCCTATTTATCCAAAAACTTTTTATGAAAAAAATGATAACTTTAAACAAATTTTTATTAGAAAAGGTTTGGAATTATATGCTAAATGTGTGGCTAAAAGAGAGCAAGTAAATGACCTTGCACTTTAGGATACTTGATAGTTTATTGAATTCCAATGAAATGCCATTTATGGCTTTATGCCCTTCTAAGACTAGTGGGTATGGGACACGGCCAAGGGCTGGCGAGGCACGGCGCCGCCCCGGCACACCGTCCCCTTAGCTCGTCCCCGTCCTCTTCGTCCATCCACTGCCACCCAAGCTGGGCCTCACCCCCTCACACACACCTATACATATATATATACACACACACATATATATAAAGGGGTTCATCCCCTACCCCTTAGGTCCATGCCCTTTAGGCCCATCCTCACACCCGCTTACGTGACGGTCTACGTGGCGGCCTATCCCCATGGGGATGACCCTCCCCATACCCACTAGCCTAATGTAATGTCAAAAGGTGGTTATGGGGAAGCATTCCAACACCACCAATAGGGTCAGCCCTCAGAATTCATGTACTCTATTCAAGCTCGAAAAAACATGCCCTTAGGCCTTAACGAAAGTGGGTATTGGGCTCACTAAAGGTCTAAACCTAATGTCAATGGGCTAGTAACTAATCTAAACCATAAAAATAGTTTTGTAAGTGGTCCTATGTTGGTGTTTGTATGGGTATACCCTATTAATTTATTTTTTTTACATATACATATGGAATTTTTAAAAAAATTACATATCCTTTGAAATATCGGACCCTGACTGGTGGTCCTCCCCGCCCACCCTCAGAGCCGGCCATGACCAAGTTGAATTGTTAATCTAATCCATGTTTTCAAATAGAAGATATTCATAGTGGCATCCAAATACATGACTTTTGATTATTAATAGTGATGAATGACTTCTTTTTGTTATATTATACGAATAAGTGTTTGACATTGTTATTATATGAATAAGTGTTTGACATTGTTTGTGTAGATACATAGTCTATTCGAGACAGATAATAGATATATAGACAACTAATAGATAAATACATATGTTTGTTACTCATAATTAGTGTTTTGAAATCGAGTCAACTGGTTGGTCTGACTAGCTAAATCAGGAAAATGTCGTTGGTTTGACAAGTTAACGGACTGGCCACAAATAAACCTTCTAGTTTTGAGTGAACCGTGCAAAACCAATTATAGGTATTTGTATCGGCCACCATAAAACATGTTAACTATTTATTATAAAACCTGTTAATATTAACCGATGGTAGGTTTTCTTAACGGCTATTTTTTTTAATTTTGTCGTAATGCTGTCTATGGGACTTAAACACAATACCCCCACCCTCTAAAACTCAGGTGTTTAAAGGCTTTGTCTTTGCCAATAGACCACCATCCCATTGGCAACCGATTATAAGTTAACCGGTCCTAACAACACCTAACTGGTTACATGGGTTATGATTTTTGACTCTTCGAACCGGTTATTAACCAAACTGGTTATTGGCTTAACGGGTGTTTTGACCAAGCCAACTAATAACCGGCAAGAAAAAGAAAACAATTAAGCGATTTGTGTGTCTCTAATTCAAGCTATTGATTTGGATCATGGTTCCATGTGTTTAAAAATGATATTTTATTTTCCATTCTATATAAAAATAATCATACAAAATGTCGTTATCATTACATAAATTTTATACTCATCTTCCCGAATTTATGTATTGGTTTATGATATTTTGTTTTACATTAGAAAATTCTAAACATAACTATCTATATAGAACTAAAGTCTCATCAGGCCATCTATAGTCATAAATCCTCTTTGTGGGCGTTATGCGACACGTGTCGTGCCACGTCACACATGGGTTTTATGGGGCGTTATACCAATAGAGCCCGTAGTCATAAAGCCTCTACCTCATCATTACCCAATTAATTAATAACCCCTTAAATTATACATATATATGTATGTATATATGTGTGTGTGAGTGGAGGGAATTCTTTGCAAATCCAAAACGCCGCTATGTATATAACGCCCACAAGATTTCACCCCCATAACGCCCCCCGTAATTATATTAGGGGCGCTATAAGACGCCTTAGACCTCCTTCCCCACCACAAAACGACCCACTACACACTGCCTAATTCATATAAGTATTTAATAGTTTTAATTGGTTTTGAATTTAGATACACATGAAATCAAGGGTCACACCTCTTACTCTTTAGTGGAGTGCATATGATTGTGGTCCCAGACACCCGATAACTACTCTCACCTCATTCCTGAGCCAGTTGTCATTGACTCATTGTAACATATCGCTTGGCCAACACTCAACCAGTTACTTGCGGGGCAAGGAGTTCACAGTACTTCAAACTAGTCTTTATAATTTTAGAAGTGAGTGTCTGTCGTGTTATAATCTAGTGATATCTAAGGGTAAGATAAGGTTTAGAGATCGGAAGATTTTGGGTTTGATTCTTATAAGAGGGGTTTTCTCCTGAATTTGTGTATAGGCATTATTGACTAGTGGTGATGGATATGATCGGGTAGTTCCGCTGATGGTAGGTGTACAAAAAAACCGGTTTTAGAACTAAAACCGAGAAAAAAAACCGAAACCGGTTTTTTTAACTGGTTTTTCTATAACCGGTTTTAGAACCGAACCGAACCGGCGGTTATAGACCGGTGAGTGATCTTCACCTTCGAAACCGGTTTTAAAACCGAAACCGGTTATAAAAAAACGGTTTAAACCAGTAAAAAACCGGTTTTTTTTGGATAAACCGGTTAAAAACCGGCCCTAACCGGTTGGACGGGTTATTGTTTTGAGTCAAAAAACTGGTTACTAACCGGGACCGGTTATACAAAAACCAGTTTTGATTTTGATGAGAAAAACCGGTTCGGTTAATAACCGGAACCGGTTTTTGAAAATAATTGATTTGTACACTTCTAGGCACGATGATACTCCAGTGGTCTGTCAATGATTCAAATTTGCCGTTCAAAAAGAATTTTAGAACTGTAGTTATTTTTTTTAATTTATTTAATGAGATTTAGGGTGGTTGTTTCAAGCTCAGTGTTAAATTTGATTAAGTAATGGTCATTTTGGTTCAGAATAATGAAACAATGGCTAGGTAATTCATGGGCTTCATGGGCTATCCCTCTCCCAGCCCAGTTGGTTCCCATGGGGTGGGTTGGGCCGGTTCCTTCTTTGGGAGGTCACCGGTTCGACACCTGGCTGTGGCATTATTGGGTTGGGGGGGGGGAGGGGAAGTCCCAATGATGGATCGCTTCCTACCGAGGCATGATTCGATCAGGAGGACAACCCGGTTTTACCTAGCTGTTGCTCCAGCGAGTCTCTCGTGTGGGGGCCGTATGATTTCCGGGCGAAGGGCAGTCTGCGCGGAGGTTGGGGCCCAATCGAACATCGCGTTCTCAAGGCGAGGCTGACGGAGGATTGTCTTTGACAAGAACCCGGTGACCAATAGGTCCTGTACATTGAAAGTCACCCTTAAAAAAAAAAAAGGTAATTCATGGGCTCGCAGTGGGTCAAAAGAAAGGGTTAACAAGTCCAATGTGCACTTGAGTCATGGGCCTAAATGTCATCTTAATATTTATTTTATATTTCTGGCGATTTTATAATAGGCTAATAAATAAGATTTGATTTATATTTTCTGGAAATTTTATAATAGGCTAATAAATAAGATTTGATTTATATTTTCTGGCGATTTTATAATAGGCTAATAAATAAGATTTGAGTAAATGTAATTTGACTCTTGTGGTTATATGATGGGAGGAAGATGCCTCCCTAAAGTTTTTTCTGGTCGTCTGCACCACTATGGTTTTCAAGTGTCACACTCTGCACCCTTCTGTTATACAAACGTTAATTTGACTGTTTGACTAAAGAGAATACTGTAATTTCACCATCTTTTCACAACCTTCTTCGCTAAAAACCCTTGCTTTATTCAACCACCACCACCCACTATCATCATCATCATCATCATCATCATCACCACCACCACCATCTCTTTCTTCCTCCTTTCCCCTCATCTCTCTCTACAACCACCTTTTTATATTATTGTATCTAACCCTAGTTTATTTTAAGTGATTACATTTTGACTTGCATATCTTCACTGTGAAGTTACAAAAACTATATGAACACCATCATTTTAACCTTGTTTCACGCCCAACTACACTGCCCTAAAGATTGTTAAAAATGACGTGAAGGTCCAAGGCGCGAAGACACTCATGCCCACAATCTATGCAGCATAACTTTGGCCACATGATTTAATTGCATCACCTAATTAAATAATTCCACATTACCCCTTTTACTACTTTTCTTTTTAAAGTTTTTTTCTTAATTTAAATAATCTACATATTATTTTAATAGGTTAGTGGATAGTAAAAAACTTGTGAAACCATAATAGAAAATGTGAAAAAGCGAGTAAAAACTTACGTGAAGTCGAAAATTGTAAAACCATAATGCATTAACACATAGCCTAATAAAACAATGATACTAATGGGCTCGCCTTGGCCATTGGGTCAAAAGAAAGAGGCTTAATAAGTCCAGAGTGTACTTGAGTCATGGGTCCAAATGTCCGTTATATATATATTGAGGAGATTTAATACACTAGTAAATAACATGATTTTATAAAGTTTAGATGAAAAATCAAATTACTTAAAATGAAAATTCCAGGATCTGATTTGAAAATCTTGAATAGAATCAATGACGAATTCATGATTTTTTTAAGTGTGTTTCGATATAGGTTTTCACTAAAAATATATAGATTTTTAAAAAATATAAATCCTATATAAGTTCTCACTAAAAATTCCAAACCGAGTGGTTTCACCTACACGTTGACGAAATTCTTCAAACAACGCTACACTAAATAGAACGCTTCATCGCATGTTATCGGTCATGTGCAACCAAGAGTTTACCAAGGCTACTTCTTCATCTACATTTCACGATTGTTTTGTCATTTTTTATAGTATTTGAGAGTGTATGTTTGGTTGGGTATTTTTCTTTTATAAAAATGGTTTGTATGTATTTATATTTTATAGTGGGGTGAAATTAAAAAATAATATAATATGCAAAATGACCGTTTAACGGTCAAATGCATTCAAATTCAAAACAAACAACAACATCGATCGATTCAATTTAACTCAACCCATACCCCCTACCCACATCACTGGCGGTTGTGTGTGGTAGCGGGTGGGGGTTACCGTTGTCCCTTAACCGGGTGCCTCGGTCCCCTTAAAACCCAAAAAAGCGATACAAACTCTTTTATTAAAAACCAAAAAACATAAATAAATATCTTCAATAAAATTTATATTACAAGGTTGAAATTTTTTTTAACATAGTTGCGGAGTTAATTAAAAAAAAAAAAGATTATGAATACAAGTTATTACAAAAAAATCAATTGTACGATATAGTCAAAGACCGCCCAATTGAAAATAAAATAATGTTTTAAAGCACAATTCTAAGACTCGAATAATTTCATTCCTTTCACTCGTTTAAAACAATGTCCCTCAAGGGCTAAAGATAAACGGTTCGAATCTCGTAATAAACACTTTCGTAGAATTGAAAGTGGATTAGATTGTTGTCATAAAAAAATAATAACGAACTACACAACATCCAGACGTCTAAAACATGTTGGAAAACTTACTAATTTGTTCGAACCGTGATTCTTCTCTGTTTGCGCAAACCACATAGAGATTGGAATCAAAACTTGGATTATACTTAGAATCGTGTTATCACTTTCAGATTAAACCTTTTGATTGTACTAATCAACGATTTAGTCGGATAAGTCTAAGTGTTCAAGAACGAATTTGATTTGTGTTGAGATGTAACCGTACGCTTCTTGTTCGACCAGTTTTCGAATATACGCATATCTTTTTTTTACACAACAGAATTCATGTGTAACTTCCCCCATCTAGTCTCATCTAGGCCCAAATAATCAAAACCCATTCAAATAAACATGGGTTTTTATTATTAAAACCAAAACATGAAATAGTTTTTCAAACATGCGAATAATATTTTGAATGATCATCAGATCATATAAACCACCACATACATATTGATCTCATTTAGTCTTGAGGCCCAATTGGTGTAGAGTCAAAATTGCCAATTCATTTGATTGATGAAAACCCAATTAAATAAGAGGCTAAAAATCAATTAATAAAACATGTCCAAAACTAGATGTAAATTATATATAAAACCGATAAACATATCTTATTAAATTAAAATGAGCATGCACTCCCGCATCTCCTAACTCGTTTAGATTTTAATAAGATTAAACTTGGTCGACAAGTTAATCCAATACCGCTAAAATATGTTGATAACACTAAAATTACCAACAAAACATGTTTCTCCCCAAAACTTTCTAACGGTTTGAGTCCCATGATAAACAGTGTCGTAGAATTAGAAGTAGATTAGATTGTTTAGACTCTTGTAATAAAAAAAAAACACTAATTACACACCTCAAAACAGCATATTTGGTAAACTAGCTACCAGAAGCATGTCATAATGCTGACAATAATTCTAAACAAAAAGTTATGACGATTAAGCAACTCATGACGGATCAATCTTCTTCTCTCTAAATCTACGGTGAGATCGCGCGGCAGGAGATGACTGAAGTGGAGTATGGTAGTCACGGTGGCCGCCGGGTGGATCGCCATTGCATTCACTTGTCTTGCTACTGACCCCAACAATAATACCCTCACACCCTGCATGTTACACATTCAGTAATTCGGTTACAACAGTAGAACAAGAGAATAATATATTAACTTACCATGGTGATTTCAAATTTTCAACAGGTACGACGTCGTTTTCTGTGTTGGTTGAAAGAGATGTTGACGGTATAAATGGTGTTGGAGACAATGGAGAATCCCAAGAGAGAAATTGATCAATTATATATACATACAAACCAAAACATTGGGCTCAAGTCTTTGGAGTTAACGAACACCAGACTCAGTTTTGACAATAACAATTTATATAAATGTGTAGATACTATTTATAATGGCCCGGATTGGTTAAAACAGAAACGGCGTCAAGACACAAGGTTGAGAGAACTCGACTCTTTTTGTTATAAACGAAAGTACACGAATTGTAATGACTGCAACCATCTATTTATACTAATAAAACATTTTAGAAAACAAGAAACCTAAATGCTTAAATAGGAAACTCAATAAAGACTCAATCTTGACCAAAAAATCTAAAAATATGACTCCATAAATAGAACTCTTACAATAAATAAACCCAACTCAAAAGACACTTATACGGCTATACCCTTGTCTCATTCGGTTATTATATATCTTTTTATTTATTTTGGCTAGTGTTTTAAATTCAACATGTGATAATGTTATAGGGAATGCATGTAAGTTTTGTTGAATTTGTTGCAAATATTCCATTTAATCAAAGGAAGACAATGTTGCTATGGAATGTTTTGAGGGTTAAAATTGTCTTTTCAAACAAGGAAAGTTTCTTTCTTGAAGACAGCTTTTGGAATACCTTGTGTTTCTAGTGTGGTGCTTGAGGTTGTTGAATAAATTTGAAAAGGCATTAACCAAGTTGATGGTTTTGAGGTAGAGGGTAAATCTTGTGGGCTCGTTAACCTCTAATTCCAAAGCAAATAACTTTTAAAAAAAATATATTTTTATGTATGTATATATGCATGTATTTATGTGTGTATGTTTGTATACATGAATGTATATATGTGTATCTACGTACGTATGCATTGCCGTATTCATGTATATGTGCATATGTGTATGCATGTGCGCATGAACGGATCCACTTATTTTTTTTTTCAGTAGTATTACTGTTTATCAGGTTGCATATGTTCGTGTTTCTATAAAGGAGTTTAGTTTTATCGAGTTGGCTCACCACAAATATTTTTTGAATCAAAGGTTAATATGAATTCAAAAGAGTAAATTGCATTTTACGTCCTTAATGTTTGAACTAAATTTCAGACGGTGTCATTTAAATAACAAAATTACAATGAATGTCCTTCATTTTATTGTTTTTCATCAGGGGTGTTCTTTCACTCAAGCCCAGTTAAACTTTTTCATTAACTCCAAACATGTGCAAAGCATGTGAGGGTGATATTGTCTTTTAACTAATAAGTCAGACCAAAATTAAAAAAATTCGGACCCACTTTAAAAGCACGTGAGGTGTCGTTTATCAAGATTTAAAGCCGAAAAACGCAATGATTCAGGAAGTCGACCCCCTAATGCTTGTCGATTTTTATGAAGAAATGAAGGGTATCCTCGATCAAACCTTTCAAAAAGACATAACTGCAATGATGTAGGTTATTATTTCCCTCATGTGTTTGGCATGTGTTTGGAGTTAATGAAAATTTTAACTGGGTTCGGATGAAAGGACACCGCCTAATGAAAAACAATAACATAAAGGACATCAATTGTAATTTCGTTAGTTAAAGAACACCGCCTGAAATTTAGTTCGAACGTAAATTGCAATTCCCTCAATTTAAAATTAAACATTGTTTTGTTTCACTATCTTTTTATACCTAATAGCCCTACTTGTACTCGGTAGAAGCACATCAATGTGGAGCGTTAAGAATTGAAGGCCAATCAAGCTATTAAGTATTAATCTAGTGACAAGTAACTTTTACAAAAAGTAACTACACATTTTTGGAAATTCATACCAAAACTTTTATAAAAAGTAACTACACATTTTTAGAAATTCATACCAAAATCATTTATTTTCAAGTGATATTGTATTTAAATAACCTTAACTTTTACCAGTTGGCCGATAACACTTCCCAACTTTCGATTTGTACACCAGCACTCCCAACTTTCAACTTATTGGCCAAGAACACTCCCTAACTAACTGAACCCTAACCCAGTTAGTTTATGCTGATAGTGGCATCTGATGTGGCCCTTTTTTGCTAACGTGACATATGATGTGGCATTTTTGATGACGTGGCAGATGATGTGGCAGCTGGCATGTCATTTTTTGATTACGTGGCAGCAGATGTGGCAGCTGACATGGTATTTTTGATGACGTGGCATCTAACATCAACTAACTGGGCCAGAGTTCAGTCAGCTAGGGAGTGTTATCGACCAATATGTTGAAAGTTGGGAGTGCTGGTGTACAAATCGAATGTTGGGAGTGTTATTGGCCAATTAGTGAAAGGTGGGGTTATTTAAATCCAATATCCAAAGTATGTAATATTGTTTTGATATTTGAATGGCTTTAGTGAAAGTTGGGGGTATTTAAATGCAATATCCAAAGTAAATACTCATAATGAAACACAAGAGAGTTTTAGAAAGAGTTGGTTGCACAGATCGCTCAAGTCATTCGATCAGGATTCGGTCAATAAAACTGATATGACTAATCAATGCGGTAGTGACCATTGGTAAAGGCAAAGCCTTTAAACACTTGGGTTAGAAAGGGGGTCTTGGGTTCAAGTCCCACAGACAAAAGGGATTAAAAGAAATTAGTTGTCCGAAAAAAAAAAGGTTAAACGGCTCAGTACCACAATCAGCCCGCTACATCAACCCAAAAAAAGGCCCAACCTAGTGATCTGGTTCCATTTTCCAAGTGTTCTGCCTAAACGAATTAGCAAGGCCCACTAAAGTATAGAACCACCAACTTCCCATTGGGTTTTTTGTCATGCTAACGCGTTGCGTCATTCCCTCTTTGGATGTGTTTTTGGAAATACTCAAAGATTTGAAGTCTTTGGAGGTCTCTTGAGCCAAAATTTTGGAGTCTTGATCGGTTATAAGAGAAATTGTTTACAAAACTACCACCAAGCACCAAGTAAACAAAATCAGAAAAAGAACATAAGCTTTCACAAAAGAAGAGAAAAGCGCGATACCTAAGATGGCGGGGCGTATGAACACTTCTGTTAAAGTAAAGAAAGGAAAAAAAATTAATTCATTTCGTGTTCCCGAGTTCGAAGGAAAGAAAAAGAAAGTAAAGAATCTATGTGTTTCCGAGTTGAAAGTAAGAGAAAAGGAGGATATAGTTTTACAATAATACCCTTGTTGGATTTTATAATAAGTTAAGTGAGAAAATAACTGGTAAATGCTAAAACCTTATATTAGTTTTCCTTTTCTTCCAATTTAGAAGGAAAGTTTTAAGAAAGATTTTCTTTCCATCTCCTTTCCTTTCTTTCTCTATCGACCCATCCTTTCTTTAATAAAACTCTGAAATACAAATATTTTTTACTTTCTTTTCATTTTCTTTCCTTTCCTTCCGTCAGTAAACTCGGGAACACAGAAACACTGAATTTCACACTTCAATCTTTATTGTCATTCTCTATTTCTTGTAAGAGGGCCATTGAGTCAAAGTATTCATATGAAGTCATGGTCAAACAACTTGAATTGATGGAACTGAAAGATCACCATCCTGGATTGATAAGATCGTTTGAACTTAAAATAGACTCCTCTCAAAACATAATCCATTTCAGATAATTTTTACAAAACATATGTAAATTTTATAATTTTTTTGTGCTTACGCGCTAGTTTTTTTATTTCAGATTAAAATTTACCACTCGATTAAATAAAATTGTGACATCAATAGTTCTAAGGCCACCCGGGGTGGACAAGGCTTTGCACGTGATGGAAGACTACCACGCGTGAACTTTACCAAAACACCACCGCCACCCAAAAGTTTCATGGAAAAATTGTATAACGCGTGAAGGAATGGAAGGTTGTGAGGGGATGTAGGGGTTTATTGTTGGGTGTTGTGAGTGATGGACATTTCCACTAAAAAGGGTTGTGAGTGATGGAATAATGATTGATGACATGACGGAACTTATTTGAAAGTTGTGAATGAGTGATGAGTGATTAATGATGACTACCCCTACCTCCTAATTATTCTAGTTATGTAACACGTGTCATACGATGATGTCACATAAATCTAAGGTACTCCACTATAGATATCCTTATATCTCGATATGATGTTAATATATTATAGAATCCATTATTATATTTAAAAAGTTGTCATGGAAAACTTTAATTTGATTTATTAAAAGAAAATTGTCATGGAAAACTTTGATTTGATTTAGATAATTGGTTGGATGATGATAACGTGCAAATTAAGAATATTAAAATAAGAAACCTTGGAATCGAGTCATCAAACCACTTCCACCTTGCTTTAATCTTCATTATCTTAAAACCAAACCAAATACCTCGTAAAAAAAAAACATTCAAACTTTAAATTTGCAACATTCACAAAATACAGATGGAAAAAACTCCATTCATAAAATATATCTTATGGGATTAATGAAGTAATCATAATTTTTTCTTTAGATTTTCATCCATGTTTATTGAAGTCAAACTTCGAGAAAAAGCAATACTTACACCTTAAAACTATACGGTGTAACGCCCCTGAAGGTTAGGAGCGTTTTCTGACACGTGGCGTGTCACGTCAGCAGGGGGCATTTTTGGGCGTTTTGACATTAGATGCCGTAGTCATAACGCCCATACCTCATCATTACCCAATTAATTAATAACCCCTTAAATTATAGATATATATGTATGTATATATATGTGTGTGAGTGGAGGGAAAATACAACCAAATCACAAAACGCCGCTATGTACAAGGCGCCACTCAAATTTTTTAACCCAAAACGCCCCCCGTAGTGGTGTTGGGGGCGCTGTGGTGGCTCTCTCCCCCTTGCAAAACGCTCCACTAGACAAGGCCTAAGAAGGGGCATTCAATGTCATGTAGTAGACACGTGAGCAATGAGGCGTGATAAAAATACAGGATGGTGTTGGGCATGGCAAGGGCCCCACCTTTTGTTAAAAAAAAACTCATCAATCACAAACTTCCTACAATAAACCACCAATCAACTTGCGTCACATCACCAACAAAATTGTCCTCCACGCTGGTGGAGATCCTTAAGTCCCACCCACAACCACAACGCCGCCCTCCACACTATACATAGGGTGGTGTACCCAACGTAGAGGAGCTTCCACGCCACATTTTTACGCCCATAACATTTGTTGTAAAACGAAATTGTTCATAACTTTAGTTAATATTTATGACTTATATATTTTGTGGTATGGGATATCATAACTTTTTTCTTAAATTTAATCCATATATTTCAAGATAATGACCCACCTTGAAGCCAAACTTCGTCGTTTTTGCTTGTAATAGTTTTTATTTAGTAATGATAAGCCACGTCCAATAACCAACAAAAGTAACGTGTGTTGGTGCTTTCATCATCCCTTTTCCAAATCTCTTGGCTTTTGTAATATACAAGAAAAACATGCTTCTAAGTTCTAACTAACAAATAAACCCATAATTTCTTCTTTCTATTACTTCAGTCACATGAACTCTTGAAACTTATGTTATGTCCTTTTCATACCCTTTTTCAGTAATACAAACACATAAAGACATTAAATTCTGTTCTAATATGGATATCTTTTTTTAATGCATAATATATCTTTTTTATTGTTAGGTTTTGAGGCCTATCTGCATCTATTGTTAGGATCAGAATATCCCTGTAAACAAACCAATAAAAAAGGGTCGGATCTTGCATGATACCAAAAGGGTCTCTCTGATTTCATTCTTTCTATATTTAGACAAGATTTAAATGGATTTCTGGCCAGAGTTTCTTGCAAGCAGTTGGGGTAAGGAGTTTCTGGCGGGAGGGTGTGGTGGGATTGCCGGAATCATGGCCGGATACCCGCTTGATAGTATCCGAGTTCGGCAACAAAGCTTGCCTGCCTGTTCGGCTTTTAGCATCCTTAAGAATGTTGTAGCTAAAGAAGGACCTTTTGCTCTTTACAGAGGCATGGGTGCTCCTCTTGCATCTGTTACTTTCCAGGTTAATGTTCTTGTTTTCAGTTACATGTTAATTTAATTGAATTATCGTTTAATTGTCTTTTTTAAATGGCGAACCTAATGCACGAGGCTTTTACATGTGTGGGTCCTGACACTCTTAGGTGTCGGGCCGACTTATACCTGATGTACGCATCCTCAGTGGCGGACCCAGAAATTATTTGCTGGGGGTGCGGATGTGATGTTTAACCATATTTTCAAGGGGTACGGTCGAGTTTTTTACCTAAAATATACACTAACTTTTTTTTTCAAGGGGTGCGGCCGCCCACCCTGGCCAAGGGGTAAGTCCGCCCCTGCACATCCTTGTCATGCATTTATGCAAGAGGTTGTCAAAGGTTCGCCCCTTTGGAATAATAGAGTGAGGCTAAACGTATGCCTCCAATATTCTTAACATACCCCATACTAGAAAAGGTATCGGGATGATGTGACTTATTTCTATGCGGTTAATTCGGTGATATGTCGGTGATATGTCGGTTATTGGTGCCCATGTAAAATACCGGTGTCAAATATCGGTTAGAATAACGATACTGATATTATCGGCGATAGTGCCTGATATTTGACCGATATATCATCAATTTTCTCGATATGGCAATATCAGTACCTTTCTTCTTGGTTCTACTATTTGTCTATCTTCTTATTGCTGCTATTAGAGTTCTAAGTCTTAATTCTTAGTGTGAAATGTTAGCGTTTTAAGTCTTAATGAGTTCCTACTTGCTACAATCGTTAGTGTTTTGCAGGTTGCAAAAGGTTAATTTGTTGACGGGTGTTTTGCAGGTTGCAAAAGGTTAATTTGTTAATGGTAGGAGAGTATACTGAATTGTTAGTGTTAAATTGCTATATATATAAATTCTAAATGATATTAAAATTAACGACATCCCACCACAATAACCTGTATCTCAATATCGGTCTTTGACCGACATCCGATATTTTACCGCATTAACCGCTTAGACTTATTTAGTAGGAGGGGTACCCTTACTTAGCATAACCCTCTTAATAAATGACCTGATTATTGTGTTTCATACAACTAATCAGATTAACAGTAAACAGATTACCAGTTTTAATAAGCCACTTCTTAACAACTCTTTTGCTGCAGAATGCAATGGTTTTTCAAATCTATGCTATCTTGTCGCGATCATTTGACGGGTCTAATTGCGCAAACGAACCCCCGTCTTACAAAGGTGTTGCGCTAGGTGGAGTGGGTGCAGGGGCGTTACAAAGCCTAATGCTTTCGCCAATTGAACTAATCAAGATCCGGTTACAATTACAAACCCGAATCCAGCATAAACAAATGGAAAAAGGACCCTTAAGCGTTGCAAGAAGCATAATAACAACCGAGGGTTGGCGAGGAATGTACAGAGGATTAACAATCACTGCGTTACGCGATGCACCATCACACGGTTTCTATTTCTGGACGTACGAGTTCATGAGAGAAAAACTCCATCCGGGGTGTAGAAAAAGCGGTCAAGAAAGCTTTAACACGATGCTTGTTGCCGGTGGTCTTGCAGGTGTTGCTAGTTGGGTCTGTTGCTACCCATTAGACGTTGTTAAAACTAGAATTCAAGCGCAAACGCCTAGTTCTACAGTAAAGTATAACGGGATTATCGATTGTTTCAAGAAAAGCGTCACGAATGATGGATACGGCGTGCTGTTTAGAGGATTGGGAACTGCGGTTTGTAGAGCTTTTGTTGTTAACGGAGCTATTTTCACAGCTTATGAAACAGCGTTACGGGTGTTTTTCAACAAAAATGGCGATATGAACACACTTCAAACAGATACTCCTATATGAAAAGATACAAATTTATAGAAAAGACAGATCCATTATCATTGAAATCAAGATTGTACACATGAATTCAGCTTTTCAATATAACCTACTTTTGTTATATCATCATCAACAGAATGAATGGTAATATAAAGTTTTGATTTTTAAATGAGGCAGTCTATATGAACACTACTGACAGGTCATACGACCCGTATAACATTTTTTATATAGTATACTACCCGTGTAACATAATACCACTGACAGGTCATATGGCCCGTATAACATTTTTTATATAGCATACAGCCCGTATAACCTGATACAACATGCATAACTTAACTAAAGCTGACATACGTGACATAAAACTCGTCTGCAAAAAGTTATACGGGCCCGTATGGCAACACTCTAATTTCAGTAACTACCTTCCGCGCCTCTAAGGTTAAGCCCGGTCAACATATCAACATCATTATAATTCCTAACCGCTTGCACAATCGCTCGAATACGCTCATAAGCATCCGGACACTCAAAAACATCCGAATCGACAAACACGCCATCACACCCCAACTGCATCATCATAGCAGCATCCTCAACCGTAACGATCCCACCAGAAGCAAAATGCACAACAGGCAGCCTACTCAACTGCTTAACCTGCGCCACAACATCATAAGGCGCACAAATCTCTTTAGCAAAGCTAAACACCTCATCTTCATCCATATTACTCAAAACCCTAATTTTGTTCATGACATTTCTCACATTTCTCACGGTATTAACGAACATGTTTCCTTGAGTTCTAACCATTGCAGCACCTTCTCTCACTCTCATCAACCCATCACCCAGATTACTACACCCACACACAAACGGAACCCTAAAGTTATGTTTGTTTATATGATTACTGACGTCAGCGACTTCAAGAAGCTCATTTTCGTCAATGTAGTCAACACCTACTGCTTCGAGGATCTGGGCTTCAACGAAGTGACCCACTCGGGCTTTGGCCATCACGGGGATGGGGACAGAGGCTTGGATTTGTTTGATGAGGGATGGATCGGGCATTCGTGATGGGTCGGATACGGTTATGCAAGAAGCTCCGGCGGATTCGGCGATTTTGGCTTGGTCAACGGTGGTGACGTGGATGATGGCGCCGCCCGGTGAGTTGTTGGGCGAGTTTGACTTTGGTGGAGAAGGGGTTTGGGTCTGTTTTGGTGAGGTTGGAGACGGTGTAGAGGGTGAGTGTAGAGTTGGTGGACATTGTGTGGAAGGTGTTTGATGAAATGTCTGAAAGAAAATTGATGTTGTTTGTAAGGTGTTTGATGAAATGTCTGAAAGAAGAATTGGTGTTATTGAAGTTGGAGTTATGGGAATCTTTGTAGTTGTGGAGTCAGGGAAGGTGGAAACTTCCGCCAGTGTTCGTTGGTGGCATCTTATTGGGAATCTGCAGGTGCATGATTCCCATAATTGAGATAACTAATTTTTCTAAAATTAGTATTTTTTATAACTTAAATATTAGGCTATACTTAGGGGAGGTTAAAGTTAAACCCTTGCCATCTCACTAATTTCCGGCGCCAAACATGGTAACAAGGACGTTGATACTGGGCGTCAAGGGCTCTTTAACCAAGCCCTTAACGAGCGTTGTTACGAGCATGAGCTTCATGGGAGAGAGAATTTTTTTTCTCTATTCTTTTTAAGTCAGTCACCATAAACAAATCACCAACAGTTTTTAGTTACTTTTATTTATTTAGTTAATTTGGTTTTGTTAAACATTTACACTTCTGTGGAAGCGTAGTTTAGTTTAAGTGCTATGACATAATATTTGCACTTTTTAATTAACCTACTACACTTAGTCTCAGGTAAAATAAATACGACTTAAAATTACTACAAATGTTAATATTTTTTACTTTAATTTGTGTTATATTGTTGAGCTTCTCGTGAGTACTCTTGGTTGTGCTATATTAGTTGCTAAGTTTCATTATACACTCTTTACTTATAGATTTATTGTTTTCTTTTGTTAAGAGGGTGGACGATTTATATCAAAAGGTAAATATAAGTCTGTTTTATGAATTGTAAAGTGGATAATTTAGTTTATCACTTCACTTAATAATATTGTTATTCGCATTTATTTTATTTTTTTTTTTTTAACTTTGGACGTTTTCTATAGCCTTGTTGCAAATTATACCCATCACATATCATACAATACCTACACGTATAATATACTTCTTAATTTCTTAGGTAAAAAATGAGTAGGTTAAAATGAGTCGAAGTATAAATCAAGAATGTATGGTAGTGTGCACTTGCTTTACCACCAACCTAAAATGAGTCGAAGTATAAATAAAGAATGTATGGTAGTGTGCACTTGCTTTACCTCCAACCGTTTGTCATTAGGCTGCCACCCTTCCACCCCGCCATTATCACTTATAGAGATATAGGTCTCTAGTCGACGCCGCCACATTATTTGCCACCACAATCGTTCCCTCTGCCATCACCACCTACCAGTAAGATTGTCGCCACCACAGTCAACTTCATCTCCTTTTACCGCCATTGGTGCCACTAGTCGTCATAAAACAAATATAGTGGGTGATCTATGTTTTACCCAACATATTTTTATTCATACCCACACCCGGCCTATATACTTTTAAAGTTGTCTGTTTTGACTCGAACTTAATTTGACCCGGATCCATTCCAACTAGTTACACTACCTCACCATTTTGCTACTCATTTTCCAATAGAGTTCCGAAAGTTGAGTGTAGCTTACCTTCTATTGTGTATGCAATTATACATTGCATGTGCACAAGTACGGTACAAGTAGTTCAATGTCTACTTACTAATTTTAGAGGTGCATAAATCACTCACTTTAATAAAGATAGTATCCTATGGACAAAACATATGTAACATCTCATGAATGTACAAAAAGTAATAACTATGTTATACTCTATATAGAACCCATAATTATACATACTAAAAAAAATTAGACAAGTAGACCCATTATCATATAGAGAACAAAATATCAGTTTCATTATGATCTAACAAAACATAAAAAAAATAAAAATTAAAGTCACCTTCGATGAAAATTTTAGATAAACGCGGTAATTTATGTACCAAACCTTCATTGTATGTAAATATATAGCTACATAATCAATAAACATCACTCAATATTGATGTTAAAAAGTAATAAAGAAAACACACAAACACACACTCAAATGCACACACTTAAGAAGTCACCTTGTAGATTAAGGTAGGATGAGTGATCATCACCTATGGTCTAGATGTTCAAGGGGCCTAATCTTCTTATTGAGCTATTGAGACTATCACTTCTTACTGGTTGTTGAGGAACATTGAAATCAGAATACATATCTGTGAAAAACTTATCAACAAGACCTTGATAAATTGGACTTGTGAGTAGAGAATAATAGTGCAAAACCTCTTCTATATCCAACACATGCTCTTCATCCTTCACATCCATCATCTCCAATTCCTTCATTTTCTGTTCCAAAAGATTGCTTTGGTTAACGCCATCAACATTTTTAGAGCACCCGACGTCTTTCGGTTCTTTAAGGCGGTTACTTGATGTTGATCCTTGATCTTGTGAGTTGATCATGCTATTGTTTGATTCGACGTCGTGTTTTTCTGAAACTTTGATGTCTTGGTTGATGGTATTGTCGTCGGTGTCCCACTGCTCGCAGAATTCTTTGTAGAAGTTGTCTAGATGTCGCATCTTTCGGTTGCTGAGATTGTTGGTGGAGAATAGGGTCAAAGATGGGGCTTTGGTTAGCTTTTTGTACCCTCCAATGATGAAGGTTTTGAAGCTTTGGATGGTTTTGTTGAAAAACTTTTTGGTTTTGTGTATGGTTTTTCTGAGCAGCATTTGTATCTCTATTGTTTGTCGCTCCTCAAGAATTTGTTAACACCTCGAAACACACACAGTATCACACACACACACACACGAAAGAGAGAGAGAGAGAGATAGTAAGAGGGATAGAGAGAAGGAGAGGGGAGAGAGATGTAGGAAATGATATTTATGGTGACAACCCGCAAACAGAAAATTTCGTTAAAAGAAACGGGCCAGAATATCTACTTTGACCCGAAAACATTCTGACCCATTGCAAACCCGTCTATTTTGCGACTTCTAGTTCCAAACAAAGAGTATGTTGGTTTATAAATCCAAAAAACTAACAAGATGTTTTTGATATTAGATTTAAGATAACTATTATTTAAACTAAAAGATTGATGTCGAAATATGCAGCAGGCTTGAAATTTCAAAATAAAAACTGGAATCTTTTTTTTTTCTGGGACACTAAAGATATGAAATGGAATGTATTTTTGAAAAGCATAAGGAATGTGTAATGATGATGAACACTTTAATATTCGACCATATGTTGTCAAAAGTATATTGCCACTGATTAAGGAGCAAAGTTAAAGATGTAGGGTACCTGCTAAAATTCCTTCTGATGTTTTTGAGTTTCTATTATAGCCAAATTTAACTCCATGCTAGAGTTCAATAGTGATTATAAAACACATATCGAAGGGGAGGATCATTTAATACAGAACCAATTTTAAGTAGAGAATTGCGAGAACCGTATAAACACGTGTACTTATTGATTTAACTGTGACACATAAGACTCTTTGTTTATTTCCCACTTTATTTCACTAACACTATGTACAGGTGTTTATGCGGTTCTCGCTGTTAAAACGAGTTTTTTATTGAATGCGCCCCTATCTAGATATGATGGGTTGCTAAAACAAAACATTAATCTTGATACAAATGAAGAAAGGTACTTTCCACTCATTGTATTTATTAGGAGCTTAGCTGTATGGACCCTTAAACAATCTTCAAACAAAGTGGTACCAGTGTGTTGGTGAAAAGGGGGATAATTGAACAGAATGCATTGAAAGCAATGCAAATGGTATACAGGGGTTTGACATCAAGACAATAGTCATTTTCCACTGGTTTATGTGAGTCAGAAACATGCAACTTGATTAAAGAAGGTCAATAGCATAATGTCATTTACTTACAATATTTTTGTAAATCTATTTTTTATTATATGTAACATTACTCTTATTTTACCACCATTTTATACAAGTAACATTCTACAACAGTTTAAACGGTGACATGGCGCCAACTGTTTTGATGATATTGCGTTGTCATGTCACCATTCTACATGACAGCACAATAACGGTAAAAATGTTACAAAAACGTAATGTGTCACCAGTTTATTTGCTAACATGGCAGTGTAGTGCTGTCATACCACCGTTTTACCAGAGATAAAAAGTTGCATACAATGGCGAACGAGATTAATACTATTTCCTCGTATACAATTACAATAATGACAAAACAAAAAAATATTTTGGTGTGGGAGTCACACATGGAACAAGAGATGAAAGTCGACCCATATAAAAATGAGACAACTCGTATCATATATTTAAGCTATTAATTAGAACGCTCAACGTTGATTTCACCAACTAGACAAGAAAAAAAAAACAAAATTCTATGGACCCTTGGGGTCTGAAATCTAAATATCTACCGACTAAACCAACTTACTTTTGTGAAATTTGAAAAATTGATGAAGTAACCGGTGAACTTCTCCATAACTACTGGTTTTTGAAACGAGACGGTTTTTAATCCAATGTGGAAGCTTGTTTGTTGGGTGAGAGATATTCTCTTTTGACGAATCGAATGTGTAACGTGTGTCTACCAACAAAATCGCTGCATAATCATTAATATGCCTGATTGCTCTGCCTGATAAACAAAAAGTTCAACATAAAAACCAAAATATCAATGACAAACAAAATATGTACAATAACTGATAATAATAAAAATAAAACATTACGATTGACTGATTTACGGCTTTCATGCAAAGATTTTCATAATACTCCTTTCCTCTATGCTTGCAACTTCTTAAAACCTCAAATCCTGCTTGAGCATCTCCATTAAAGCATGTAACATTGGAATTTTTGTTCGGGTCCCCAATACGGTCAATATGTTTGACCCGTTCCATCAACTCAATATCAGATGGGCTTGGATACGGCAACCCAACCATGACAATACATCGGCCCAGCCCGTCACTAAAATTAATACCTTCTGAAATCTTTCCTCCAACTACAGCAAGAATCACAGCACCATTATTTGCATTGATTGATTCCTTGTATTCTTTTAGAATAATTTCGACTTCTGTATTTTTTCTTGGCTCTCTGAATACGCGTTTTTTCTTTGTAATTCTACCGAGAATTCCGGAAGCTTTCCATGCGTCGTAGACATGTTCTTCATAATCAAATGAAGAGAAGAAGACGATAATACCTTGTGGAATTACGGTTACTAGATTACACAGTAAAAGCCCTAACTCCCCAACCTACAAATTTATGCAAGTTAACATGCTTTAGTAATGTGATGCATACAAGTATACGCGACCTCCATAATGTTTATTCATATATTTGAATTATTATTGATGACAATATTGCTTCTATTATCAAAACTAGTAAATTTCTCCCGCACGTTGAGGCGGCGCCAAATGTAAACTAACGCGAAGTTATATTGCGTAATGAAAACGTATTATATTTAACCCGGCTCGTTTCTGAACAATATTTAACGTCAAAACTTAGACCAACTGAAAACATACATAATAATAAGCACGAAAACGTTTTATACTTGACTCGACTTGTTTTCTAAAAAAATTACGTCAAAACATAAGTAAAATAGTGTTTTTATTAAGTTTAAAAATGGTACTGGTTGCGGTGGCGTCGAAACGTAAAGTAACTCGAATTTATACCATCCAATGAAAACGTATTGTATTTGACCCAACTCGTTTCCAAATAACATTTACGTCAAAACGTAGACCAACTGACAACGTACATAAAAATATGCACGATAACGTACTATACTTGACCCGACAAATTTACATCGAAACGTAAACCAACTTGAACTTATACCAACACGCACATATATACAAATAAGCATTAAAGGTGAGATACTGACCATGGCTGACATACTTCTACAGCTATAGCTGAAGTCAAAGGGTTGACCCGTAGGCCCGGTTGAAACAGAAATAGGTAAAATATTGTCTGATGAGATTATATGACCACACGAGAAGAAATGCAGCTGATCTTGCGCTAACCATGGAAAGAGCCGCACCCGTGTTTCTTCAATCGGCTGGAGAGTCCCGCCAGCCAATACAACAGCATGTGCTTCATTAACAATCTATCAATAGTTTTCAATAGTTTGAAGTTAACTTTATCTGAAGTAAATTTTACAGCATATAAAATGACAATTTTAGCAATTTTAGCAAACCTCATGAAAGATCTTTTCCCCTGTGAGCATAACGTATTTCAGATATCTTCCTTGTTGTCCAGATTCTGTCGGTTTTTTTCTTAAGATTATTATCCTTCCGTCATATCCTGATTCGTTAGCGAGAGTAATATTCCAGCTAACGCACGGAAAGCTGATAAAACGCTCGTAGTATCATTTTGTAAGCTAATTATTTTATCTCCATACCCACTAACCTTGTGAATCATATTACTGTCTTTAATATATAGCAGCAACTTGACTAAATTTATGTTGTCAATGTTGAGAGAAAACACAAATTCATTAATGTACAAAGAGCACTCCGAGCCACTAGAATTTACGAAATTAGCATCATCCGTGTTGCATAAAGTTTGTATAAAAGCACGAGTGAGAACCATTAATGTTTGAATATGTCTTCTATTTCCTGATCCCAAGAGGTTCTGAAAACGTTGAAAGTAGCCCTCTAAACTTGAATTAACAAGTTCCAACCGTAATATAATTTCATTAAAACAAAGATGGTTATCTTATTATGCAATTAGCCGTTTTACAAAGTAGCTACTAAGAGTTACTCGTTTTACCTGGGACAAAGTAATTTTTGAGTCATACATGCTGATGAGTGAGTCAGCAAGGTTGTGAGCCTCATCTATGATAACAACGCTATTTTCAAGCTTAAACCGAGTGATTCCCGTGAAGACTTAGATAGAAGAGATTGATAAGGAAGAACCACAAGATCAGCTGCGGAAACCATGCTTCTAGAACCATAGTATGGACAATTTCCGAAATTGCTCCCGAGGCGAACAAGATCTTCGATATCAAGGGGGCCTTTCTCGGTCATTTCGGTTTTGAACTGCTTTTGTAGCTTACGTTTGCTAAGCATTGGGCATCCACTTGAAGCCTTTGTTTGGCGTTTTCTTCCATCAACACCCGAATTCTTATTCTTTTTTGAAACTTGGCTTTTCTTATTCTTTTGAAGATCCAAACACCGCTCGTTAATGAGAGTGGAGTTCCCAAGCTTCATTACCTCTGCAAAATTTCAACCTAAATAAATGAACCATCTATTTCTATTAAGAGCAACAAGCGAAAAAAATACAGTTTACCTTCGTTTATGCAGAAGTTCTTCCTAGAGCCCAAACAAGCAACCATTAGTTCATTACCAAAATCAGTTTTCCTCAACTCGTTTACAAACTGCGATAGCTGCGAATGAGTTCTACTACAGAAATAAATTTTGAAATCCGTTTCTTCTTCTGTGTCGTCAAACTCCTTATCTTCATCTTCACCGTCACTCGAAGACGAACCGCAACAAACACCACCCCCCCCCCTTTCTCTTACACAATCCATTCTTCTCATCTCCACTCTCGTATTCGTCTACCAAAAACTCCTTATCATCTAACCTCTCTCCGTCACCTCTCACCGCCCGATTACCATGTTCCAAATCAACTCAATTTCTCTCAACTGACTAAACAAATCCCTAAAACTCTCCTCAATTTCCGTTTCGTCGCTCTTTTTACTACTAAACCCTAACCTTTTCTTCACCTTAGCTTTCTTTTTAGGGCTTTCAACCTCTTTACTCCCAAAACTATTCCTCAACCAATCCGGTTCCTCATCCGATCCAACACAATCTCCATTCGTTCCGTTCGTTCCATCCGTTCCATTCGGATGCGTATCGACTAAACTATTATTACTCAAACCTTGCTTTCGATCAACAAGCCACTGCAGAGCACTACAGATTATACTTAGGGTTTTTCCTGTACCTATAAGCAATTAAATGTTTTCAATTTTAACAACTTTTTACTGTTCATTGACCTGAAATTCAACACATACTAACAGAAACAGAACTACAGATTATATGTTTTCATTTTTAACAACTTAGGGTTTACCTGTAGGGCTTTCGAGCATAGCGATTCCTCCTTTATCAAGAGAATCGTAGAGAGCGTTCATGAAATCGATCTGAATGGAGTAAGGTTTGTACGGAAAAAGCCCTAAATTTCTGCTTCATTTCTTCTTATTCCATTTCTCCGTTCATTGTCATCGACATTTTTCCCGCCGGATTTGTTACAGAAGAGTTCTTGTAGTTGAAATATGGGCTTTTTTTAGATTAATCAACTTGGGCCTTAAATTGACCCAGTATGATATGTGTCCTAAAATTAGTTGTGCACAAAAAACCCGAACCGGACTCTGATCCGAAAAAGAAACCTGGAACCGGGTATTATAAAACCCGGTTTTTATACCCGAACCTGACCCTACCCTTAGGGTAGGGACCGGGTGTGCTTAGCTAATCTAAAACCCAAAACCGGAACTGGGTTTTTTTATACCTGGTTATACCCGGTTTTTCAAAGTACCCGGTTTTATAATACCCTGAACAAGTTTTTATAAATACCCGAAACCGGGTTTTATAAAAACCTAGAACAATTACGTGGGGCCTGCACGTAGGATGTTTATATTACAGTTTTGAATCTAAGTTCAACAAATTTACCATGATTATGTTGAATACCCGGTCGGGGTTTTTTAATACCCGGTGCTGGTTTTTTCCCAACCCAATGCATACCCGAACCCAATAATAGGGTATTATAATACCTGGGTTTTAGAAAACCCGACTCGGACCCTACCCGAACCCGGGTATATAGGGTATACATTTTTGGTATAAAGCCCGGACCCGACCTAGTTTTTCAAAGAACCCGGTTTTTAAAAAACCCCGATTTGTGCACCACTACCTAAAATCCTAAATAAGATGTAAAAAAAAACGGTTTGGTGCGAACTAATCAAACCCGTAAAAAAAGTCGGCCTAAGCGAACAGTTTGCGCCTTGACCTGGCGCGATGGCTTGAGCCCAGTTCGAGGTTTCGTATGTATAAACTGGTTTGAATCTGAACTGTTTCGAGGAGCTCTGGAAAGCATTTAACTTGTTACCCAACATGTTTAAACTGCCCTTTTTGTCACCTAAACAGCAAAATATAAGAATCTTACATTATCCGGTATTGTCTGGGACTTGTAAAACAGAGGTAAAAGACCCTTTATAAGCCCCCAACTAAACTCCTAGAGAAAGAAATATAAAAAAAAAAGTTAGATTCATATGCATAGAAGTAACATTAAAAGATCAAAGTGATTAAATCGATACTTCTATTAGCGCTGGTGTCGGATCTGCCTCTAACAAATACTTGGCGCCAGTTTTGTAATCAAAAGCAGCTACCTATCAAACATATTAAAATCATAAATATCATCAGTAGTTAATGAACTAAGTTAGAGAAAAAATATGTACAATTGGTTTCAGATGAAACTAACAAGAGTGTCTTCTGAATCTTCAAGCCCGAATAAAGTTAGGAAAGGTTTTGCGAGATTGCCGTCTTTGATGTCAACAAATACAAACATTATCTGGATTGACAAAATGTAATTAAGAAATGTGATTATGATAAGTTGAGGTCTAAGATTAATCTACTTTATTCAATAATCATAAGTCGTCAACCGTTGATTTGAACTTCCTGGCAGCATCTTGAAACGGCTCTAGTAATTTCTTGAAATCATCCTCTTTTGCAAAGACATAAACCGGGAACACGCATACAGATTATTGGGCCCTTCAAAACGTCAAACAACGAACAACATAAAAACGTTTAATCATGGTTAAAAGTGGCAGAAACCTGAAGTTTATCGCTGGCATAAACTTTAACTGAATTCAATTCAGTTAGAAAAGTGACCAACGGAAACTTGTTATCGTTCAAAAATTGCAGAATCTTGTCTTTCTCAAAAGCATTTGCTGCAAAAAAACCCGAAGAGAATAGCATTCTTAAACAGATAAGAGAGCTAAAAGTTGCAGAAGCTGCCATTGTCAAGCTAAAAGGAAAGCGGGTCAAACGGGTCAAAAGTTGTCCAAAGTCTATTTTGATGCATACAATCTCCTACTTCGTTTTACTCAAAGACTATAACTGCAACAATACTGATTTTTAAATCATTAATGCATTAATGATTAACCAACCCCTCTGTATAAATAGAGGCTTGATTTGATAAGCTTTTGTGCTCTTACAAAAACAAAAAAACATAAGTTTTCTACCTGTTTCTATCGAAAAGCTATGACCCTCCCTCTTGCAATCCAAAATTACGATTCCGGTCGACTTTTTGAAATTGACAATCAACTTTTTCTTATTGACCTTGAAATACAAGGGTTAGAATCTGCCCTTAAAACTACTCAATTTTATTTAGAAAAAACTACTCAACTTTTGTTAGATTATTGCCAGAGGGGTCTTTCTTTCAACCTTGTTCAAGAAAAAATTGAAAAAGACAGAAAAAAAATCCAGCAACTTGAAGAGGAACTCTCCGGCTTCCGGAAGGAACAGCGGAAACTACAGCAGGAGCAGCGGGAACTTATCGCGAGGATAACCTGCCAATAAACCGGCGACTCTGACTCTTTTAGTTTTTTATTTGAAAAAGTTAGGGTTTAAATTTAATAAGTGTCTGTAGACGCAAAGTAGTTTGTTTTAATGTATGGTGGACAAAAAGTGTTGATGGTCAGCACATTCTGCTCAGGCCCGTTTCAACTAGTACTTGAAAATGACCCGTTTTCAACCCAACCCGTTTTGACCCACTCATCTTGTCACCTCTACAATTCAAGTACACGAGTACATCAAATTAATCAACTTTAAGACACCGAATCTTTAACTTACCATATAAAGTGTATCTTTCGGGTTCACTTTTCACAATACCAAGAAACGGGCTAGCAAAGGTACTAAACTTAACTTCTGGAAATAAAATATTCGCAATCTGCGAATTGCTCATCTCGACAAATTGAACCTCATTGTCGGTAGTTGCGGCTTTCACAAATTCCTCATAACTAGATCCCTACCAAAGTATAGGCATGTACAAGAATTCAACCGTTAGAAATTATTTTATTAAAAACACGGCATGAGTGATTAATTTTGTCATTTTGTGTACCAATATGTTTGCAAATAAGGTCTTCTTTCAGTAATCAAAAACAAGAACAAGAACAAGAACCTTAAAACACATACCTCAAATTTATCAAACAAACCGACTGCAAACACAGAATGTTTTTTAAGGAAATCGTTTGCTTCATCAATAGAGTTGATTCTGATAACGGGGTACCTGTCTTCTTCCTCACCCATATCACAATTTCTTCCCTAATTCACACAAACACCAACAAAATGAACAAACTTTTTACAAAAATTGATCAAAATTAAATAAGCATAAACACCCATGAGACTAATTATCATAAACTTGTTATTATCATCATCATCAAAACACAAAATGATCACATCCAAACACCCCTAAACTCATTAATAAACAATGGGATATTGGATTTAAACAACCCCAACTTTCAACAATTGGTCGTAGCAGCACTCCCAACTTTTGATTTGTACATCGGCAGTCCCAACTTTCAACGTATTGACCGATAACACTCCTTAACTGACTGAACCTAACTCAGTTAGCTGATGTCAGCTGCCACATCATCAAAACGCCATGTCAGCTGCCACGTCATCAAAAACGCCACATCAGCTGCCACGTCATCAAAAAATGCCACATCAACTGCCACGTCCATCAGATGTCACATCAGCAAAAACTAACTGGGTTAAGGTTCAGTCAGTTAGGGGGTGCTATCGGCCAATAAGTTGAAAGTTGGGAGTGGTGGTGTACAAATCGAAAGTTGGGGTATTTAAATCCAATATCCTATAAATAATATATACAGAGCTGAAAGAAATCTTACGATGAAAATCCACCAGTATAATGCTGAGAACTGCCATTAACAAACAGAAGCAAAGTAGGAAACCCTTTAATCCCAAGATTCAAAGCTACTTTTGGGTAGCTTTCAGCATCAATTTTAGCCATCAAAACATGACTGTTTAAGTTTAACTCACTCAAATAACCAGCAGCTTCAGCAAACCTAGGCATCAATTCAGCACTTCTAACATCCCATGGTGCATAACCCAGAACCAACACATACTCATTTCCACCAATAGCTGTTTGAATATTATCATTATTGAGTTCAACCACAATTCTTTGGGCTTTGCTCAACACTTGTGATTCAGATGATGGTTTAGAGGATGAATGGCTGTATTCTTCTTCTTCTTTTTCGTCTAATGCTATAAGATCGTCAATCTCGTCGGAATCTTCACTGGCGGTTGGATTGTTCAAGAAAGTGAGTGAATGTAGAAGGATTATTGTGAGATAGATCAGTTTTGAAATGGGTTTAAGAGGAAACATTATAAAGATTTGTGGGTTAATCAAGAATCAAGATTTATGTGTGGGAAATTCAAATAAAAGAGTGATGTTGAAAAAAAAAAACTGATTTTATCTCCTGTGCGACGTGCACTGATTAACGGGGTTTAGCCGTTTAGGTTATAATTTTTTTTTTGTTTGTGGTGTGTAAAGTATTTTTATAAGTAGGTTGACTTTTTTTTCAATAAATTATATTTTTCTTAGTAGGTTGACTTTGTTTTTTCAATAAATTTGTGTGATCGAAATCTTGTTACTAATAATATAAAGAAATTAAAGTGGGCCAAAAGAAGACATGGCTCAAAAGGGTAGGATAAAGTGGGTTATCGAAGGGGATGAAAATACTAGATATATTTTTTTTCTTTTTTTATGGGTTGTTAAAAAATCACTAAGCAAAAGAAAGGATCAGTGGCTTGATGTTGAATGGCGTATGGATCACAAACCCATAAAGGAGAACTAGCAAGGGAGCATTTTCGAAAGAAATTATGTGAACTAATTTGGCGCAGACTGAGGCTCTTGAGGTCAGGGTTCAGCTAATTGGAAAAGGGTTGATGCTGGTTTATTAATCGCGTCGTTCATAATGGAAGAATTTAAGGATGTTGTTTGGTGTTGTGGCGGCGGGGACAAATTCCCCGGATTAAATGGTTTTTTACATTCAAGTTCATCAAGCAATCTTTGGATGTATTAGATTTGGATATTTGGAGAATTATACAGGAATTTCATTCCACTAGGAAGATTAATAAAGGTGTGAAATCCTCATTTTGATAACCAGACCCTTTATCATTGGACGATTATCGGCTAATTAATTTAATTGGTATAATATACGAGGTAATATCTAAGACCCTTGCAAATAGGATGAAGAAGGTGATGGATTAGATTATTTATGAGGTTCGAACAACATTGGTTTCCGGAAGAAACTTCTAGATGGGCCCATGATTTTAGACGAGATGCATTCCTACCTAAAGGCATAAAAAAGAAATGCAATGTTCTATAAAGTTGATTTCGAGAAAGCCTAGTATATGACTAATTGGACTTTCTTATATGATGTTATGTTCTATAAAGTTGATTTCGAGAAAGCCTAGTATATGACTAATTGGACTTTCTTAGATGATGTTTTGTTCTATAAAGTTGATTTCGAGAAAGCCTAGCATATGATTAATTGGGCTTTCTTAGATGATGTTATGGTTCGTATGGGATTTCCGTATTTGTGGAGGAAATGGATTAGAGGATGCCTAGAATGGCTGGCAACAGGTAACCAGTATAAGACACGATTAGACTTGTTTACCGAAAAGTACATCATGTGACTTTTTATTTTTTTAAAATAATTAAATTTAGAAAGTTAAGATCCATCATTTATACTTCTTTGTGTGTAAAACTTAAGTAGTTAAACAAGTCATTATGTTGTGCGCGTCGTCAGATACCTGTAAACCCGTAAAGACACGATTTGTCAGCCCTAAATTAGAGCTATTCTTCAATAATTATATATGGTGCTCCCACGAGAGTGTTTAATGTTCAAAGAGAGGTGAGACGATGTGACCCATGTCTCCATTCTTATTTATACTTGGGATGGAAGCACTATATATGTGTGATGATATTGCTTGTGATCGGGGATATTCTAACGACGTTAAAGTGGCGGAGGATGGCATTAAAGAACCAATGAGAAATGAACAAAGATGGAACCATTCAGTATCAAAGGCGAGAATTGCAAAAAAAAAAAAAAAAGATATTTATAAACAGAAGCTAAACTGTTTTAATGGGACAAAAATTGTTTGAAAGAAACATAACTGATTGGACCCATCTTCACCCAATGTTTAAAATTAATAGAACTAGTTGACTGTTTTTGTGTTTGCCACTGTTTGGCATCTTCATCTATAATGGAAAGGTGATTAATGCATAATAAGTTGGATATATTTTTTATTTTCAATAACCACATATTTGATTTTGACATGTAGTTTAATAAAGTGGACTAATATACTTTATAACCAATTATTATTATTGTTGTTGAATTTATCTTTTATTGTAATTAATATTAATTTTGTTTACTGTTTAATGTAATTTACCTCCTCATGATCTTTATTCAATCATCTTTCTCCAGGAGAGCATATTCTTTGATGAGATCATTATCTCTGGTCTACTTAGTAAATTCAGAAACATAATTTATAATGCCACACTATTTACACATCTCTAAAATCTTATTTTCACACCCCTATATGTATACAGCCTGTATAAAGTTATACGGGCTATATAACTGATTGTTGCACAAAAAAATGTTAGAGAATGTTTTTTTATCTCCATGTATACCGGCCGTATAATATTATACGACCCGTATACAAAGTTATACGACCCATATAATGTTATACGACCCAAACCTCATATAATGTATATGACCCGTCTAAAATGTTAAACGACCTAATATTTTCTCCATCTATACGAGCCGTATAACATTATGCGGCCCAATATTTGTCATGTAAAATTATTCTATACGGATCGTATAACGTTATACGGCCCGTATACAAGGTGTGAAATTAAGATTTTGAGGTGTGTCTTTATTAGGACCCGATTTATAATGATATGTGAACATAAAGTTGATTAGTAGACTCAACACACATCTTAACTATAACATCATACTATAATTCATATATATATGAATGTTGTTCTTGATAAACTCATAGGACATTTTATTAACACATTAATCAAATAAAATGATATTGCAAGTCTTGACTATGTGAATTCATAAACATTTTGATCCATTTTCAATTAGGAAAAACATATGTGATCAAAACTAACTTCATTTTTACAAACAACTCTTTGAAATAGATCATTCATTTGTAGATGCAAGAACTCTTTCTAAACCTGATTGGTTTGATTGTGTTCGACGGCAATGTCATGTTGCAAGAAATTTGCCTCCGATGCTTTGTGGTCACCAGTTTACCAACAACTTCTCCTTTTGATCGAATCTCGAACTCTAACCTCAATGGAATTTCAAAAACTCCATTATCGGAGACAACTAGGGTAGAACCCGCACCATACAAGGGTATTTTTGATGCTTCGAAGTTCACAATGGCCGTCCTTCTACTCTTTCTTTGTTGGTAATACTTCTTTAACTGAAATCACATATGTGATAGCAAAATTAGTATGCGTGACATTATCATTTTTTATTTTTTGAAAGTATTGACTTGGATTGTGTTTTATCTCAAATGTGTCAGTAAAATAATTTAGCTAGAAGATAAACACGTTAGATAAGTTGACTAGTCAAGAATCATTTCGACAATTCATTGTTTTAATACATATAACCTCCTAAAACGTTTTCGTTAAAAAAAGTTAAGTAATGTTAAAATCATAATGCGTTTTTTAATCATAACACTCGTGCATTAGTTATTTATATCTTACTCAAAACGAACAAGTAAACTTTTGCGAATGAACCCAACCCAACACAAGTGAATAATTGCTCTAACCTGACCGGTTGCAATCACAATCTCTGAATAGACTAGGTTCACCGGGGTGGAGCTAACATGGATGCCAAAGAATGTAGCCGGGTTATGAACACCGAGGTGCAATGAACCATTGAGGGTAAGCAACTTGGTTATGACCCCAGAAGAGTCCGAACCCTGCCCGATGTAGAGGTTATTCACAGCCAAACTCTGCAACAAATGCATATCGATCGTTCATCACCAATTAGAAATAAAATTGAAACCCAATTCAATATTCCAAGATTCTTATAAATTCTGTTTTATATGATATAGAATAATCAATCTCTTAACTAGGGTTTGACTGCATTTAATTTCTTATTCTTTCATCACATATTAATCTCTCTAACTTTCACTTGTAACTTTGTGATTTTTTGTCTTTTAGAAACTGTATACAAGACATATGTGCCCCCACATTTTAGGACCCTATGCTAAAAATATTACTTTTTTACGAAAGGGCCCGAATTCATAATTCATATTAAGCCTCCAAAAAGATATTTGGTGCCAAGGTCTTAGTAAAGCAGTCTCCCTATCTTTTAGCATACTGTAAAATGTAAACGCTTGCCCTCATCCTACCCTGCCAAACCCTATAAACAACTTGCTACGACTAAAATTTAATAACTAGGTACGTTTTATTGTTCAGGCCTCCAAAAAGATTGAGTCAACCCTGATATTTAACACACTATCATGTTCATAAAAAACCTAATCCATGATTAATAAATAATAACATAACACTTGGAGTACAATTAAAGTAATTAAAATATAAGTGAATCCAACAAACCTTAACAGTGATCTCAGCTTTATAAGGTCTGGCAGCACCCCATATAATCAAGCACAAAATAGTGAACAACACAATAAAACTAAAAAGAGCCAATAAAACTTGCAATCTTCTAGTAAGCTTCTTTTCATCATCATACCCTTCATACTTTCCTTCTTCCACTATCACATTACACTCAGGCCAACCCTTATCATTCCTTTTCCGGTGCACTTTCCTACCCGAATGCGACCGAAAAATCCCAGAAAACCGACTGGATGATGAGTTCCTGGAGTGCCTACCCACAGAAGGGTGTGAAGGAGACTCCATAGGACTCCTGAAATTAGGTGTAGCTTGTATTGAACATGATTTATTATCACCATCTTGAGAGTCTCTTGATGGGCTTTGCACAAAGTAAACCAACCCTTTTTGTGATCTTGATGGTGAAGATGGGGCTAAACTGGTGATATCAGACTCTGATTTTGTGTGCAACATGTTTTTGTTTGTGGGGTTTAAAGTTCAAACTTCAAAGATAAAGTTCAAGCAAGAATATATTATATAGTTATATATACACAATATAATCTTGCAGACACAAAACACATAGTTAGTGTGTGTGTTTATCTTCTTTTTTGGGAGCTTTGTAATGGAGTGGTGAGTATGTTTTTGCAAGTGAAAACATGGTGAAGTGGGGTTGTGTTTGCAACATGCACGTGTAGACCAAATACCGAGCCTTAGTCCGAACTTACCTTTACCAAACAAATGTTTGCCGAACCTTGTTCTGAGCCTGCTTCCATGCCTACAAGGATTATTGCCAGTTGCCACCAAACAAACAATATACAGTGTCGGCAGCCAGCCTTTTCATTGATATTTTGGTGGAAAATAGATGTAATTCGTTTTTTAATCACTTTTAATTTTATAATTAATTAATAATTATGTTTGTGTAATAAATTTAAGACTTTTTTAATCAATTTAATCAATAAATATTTTTCTTAGTTATAAACCCAATAAATCGAAGGGTATGTTTAAATCATTAAGTGGAGTACGGACGCTAAGAAAATTTCAGGTCATGCCATAGTTTTTAACTTTGAGTTTTGTCGGGTTAGGTCATAGAAATTTTATTCTACCCGATTAACTTGGGTCGCAAAGATCTAATTTCGGGTTTGTTTTTCCCGATTGAATTGTTTTTTTTTCCCATTATTTTCTACTTAAAAACGGTTCCCGGGGGGAACGCCATAAATCCATAATCAAGTCTGACCAACCCTGTTACATACCAAAAGAGAGAACTCAACCCAAAAGACTAGCCTGATGGGTGAGGGAACCCATTTGGTATATAAACCTTACATTGATTGCCCATACAACCGATGTGGGACAAGTCCCATACCTTGCAATGGTTTCGGTCCATAACAATCGACCCTCCTTAAGGGCCAACGTCCTCGTTGGTCACGGCCACGTTGGTCACGGCTGGCTCTCTCCAGGCCACCACTCCGTGGGCTACCACTCCGAGTGTGGCTCTGATACCACTCTTACATACCAAACGAGAGAACTCAACCCAAAAGACTAGCCTGGTGGGTGAGGGAACCTATTTGGTATATAAACCCACATTGATTGCCCATACAACCGATGTGGGACAAGTCCTATACCTTGCAATGGTTTTGGTCCATAACAAACCCAGTGCGGGCCTGGTTAAGACAACGTAGTCTGGGCAGATCTTTGTTAGAGCCGCCGTTTAGGCTGTGTGACATTGTGTCACTCAAAAAGAAAGTCACCGTTCAAAAAAAGGGTAAACTAAAAGAAGTATAAAAATCTGAATTTTGTGGTTAAATTATAATAGTGTTAAATATTAATGATAAAATTTTATAAATACTAATCTTTTTAAAATATATTTTTGAGTAAAGTGCAATTTATGTCCCTATGGTATGTGTCAAAAATCAACTTGAGTCTATTTTTAAACACAACTATGCGTCAAAAATCAACTTGGGTCTATATTTTTAAAAGGAATATTAGACTTAAATAACCTCAACTTTCATCAGTTAGCCGATAACACTCCCAACTTTCGATTTGTACACCAGCATTCCCAACTTTCAACTTATTGGTCGATAAAACTCCCTAACTAACTTAACCCTAACCCAGATAGTTTTTGCTGATGTGACTCTTTTTGCTGACATGGCATATGACGTGGCAACTGATGTGGCAATTTTTATGACGTGACAACTGATGTGGCAGCTGACATGGCATTTTTATGATGTGGCAGTTGACATGACATTTTCGATGACGTGACAGCTAACGTCAGCTAACTGGGTTAGGGTTTAGTCAGTTAGAGAGCGTTATCGGCCAATAAGTTGAAAGTTGGGAGTGTTGGTGCATAATCGAAAGTTTGGAGTGTTAACGACCAACTGGTGAAAGTTGGATATTTGCATCCCTGTGATTTGAAAAGCGCTACACGCAAGGGAAAACACTTAACATACCACAAGAACGCAAGTTTAAAGAAATAGCCATTTTAGAAATATAGAGTGTGGCGCTTTTCAAACTAACGGTGTGTTAGCTTCAACGACTTAAAATGTAGCGTTTTTCAAACCACAAGAATGTAACTATCCATTTTCTAAAAATAGACTCAAATTGATCTTTGCCACATAGCAGAGAGACTCAATTGCACTTTACTCTATATTCTTACTACCGTATCAATCTTTTTAAAACCTTTTTCATACACTTCTTATAAAATTTCTTTTTTAGACTACAAGGTGTAGGGGTTTGGGTTGGAGGCTTTGCTCGACACGTGGCGTAGATGGGCTCCACCAGGCCACCCAAAAAAGAAGGGTTTCAATGGTTCTAGAAAGGCAGAGAAGATTTTTTCAAGAAATTTATACCATCCGAATATAACGAGTCAAGTGCACATGTGGGGCTTCATTGCGTAAAAAAACTCCAGTAGTTTTCCTGTCAAAAGCTGATCTAAGAGGCTCTAAAATCATGCCATCTCAGCCCAAATCATTTTATTTATTATATACAATAGATAATAGATTTATAAGTTTTATAACATTTAAATAAATTATAATAGATTCTTTTGATATATATTCTATTTACTTAAATAATACAAATTAATAAAAACTAGTATTGAGAAACCGCACGTTACGGTGGCCCTTAATCGTATACATGTTTAGATAAACCACATGGATTATTTGAATGTAACACATGTTTAAAAATCTGAAAAATTAATTTGCCTTTAGTTTAAATTTAGTATGCATTTTAAATTTGAATGTTAGAAAAAAAATTAGCATGCATATTAAATTTGTATGTTAGAAAAAAAATATGATCATCAAATAATTCCATGTTCTTTAGCTCCGTTTCCTTCCTTGTTAAACCCTCCAAAATAAAATTAACAACCACATCAATTAGGGTATCTATCTGGATTTCGTCTGAATCCCAAATGAGAATTCAAACCTCATTGTAGAATATCGAATTTTCATATTGATCTTGATCATTTGTGCCATAAATTTAAAATAAAATGTCACACAAATAATCACACTTGTGAGAACCTGGCCCAACATTGAAACAACTTCACTGATCCAAATCTTGCTTAAAAATTGGCGCACAAAATGTCCACATTTCTTGAAATAACTGCGGCCCAGTATCACTTTGACTATAGCCACAAATAAACTTTAAGTGTTGGCCCATAATATCATTTAATAACCATTCCAACTTTGACATGGCCATTTTTGCTGACATGGCATATGACGTGGCAGCTGATGTGATAATTTTACTGATGTGGCAACTGACGTGACATTGTTGATGACATGGAAACTGATGTGGCATTTGACATGGCATTTTTTTGATGATGTGGCAGCTGACATCAACTAAATGTGTTAGGGTTCGTTAGTTAGGGTGTGTTATTGGCCAATAAGTTGCAAGTTGGGAGTGTTGATGTACAAAGTGAAAGTTCGGAGTTTTATCAACCATTTGATGAAAGTTGGGTTATTTAAATCCAATATCTCATTTATGCAATGATATATTTCATTTGAAATGCAGCCATGGTTCACACGCGATGCATTTATGCAATATTAATGTATCAGACACCATATGATGTTCAATACTCCATCCGTTCCATTAGAAATGTCCTATT
This sequence comes from Scalesia atractyloides, assembly GCA_947069175.1. Taxonomy (NCBI): domain Eukaryota; kingdom Viridiplantae; phylum Streptophyta; class Magnoliopsida; order Asterales; family Asteraceae; genus Scalesia; species Scalesia atractyloides. The sequence goes on from CAMTDV010000014.1 coordinate 3,800,515, forward strand.
TAATTTTCAATCTTTATTTATAAACTTTAACTTTGATATATTTTTTTGAGTTTTATAAAACTTGATGAAAATTAACCAGATAAAAACACATGTAAAACACACTCAAATCATATAACTTTCATCAAGTATTAACTAACGCAAACAAAATTATTTAAGGTCAAAGTTTATAAATCAAGACTTTGAAAATTCAAAATAGGACACTTCTAATGGGACGAAGGAGTATTAAACAACTAGATCATGAATTTTCTCACTTCTGATTTCAGATGACTAACATCACTATGTTAGTTTGTGTCTAACAAGATGGTTCCAGGTGTTAGGACATGTTGTAGGATGTGTCCAAGTGTCTAAGGTCGTGGCAAGGTCTGCAAGAGTGGCAATTGCGAGCAAGGTGGCACAAAGGCAGAGTTCTTTGGCTCCCCAACACTGCCACTGGCAGTCCTTTACAGACCGTAAGGGTAATGGCTTACGGTCCGTAAGCAAAATTGGTGCCCACAGTTTTGAACCTATTACGGACCATAAGGACTATGCCTTGCAGTCCGTAACCGCCTCTCAGCCTCAAACATTTTCTCCTCTTACGGTCCTTAAGCACAATGGCTTATGGTCCGTAAAGATCACTCACAGGCCATAAAAATGGCATGTTGACATGTTTGATCCCCCAACTTTATAATTGCCGTTCAGAGGTTATAAAAATAACATAACGACGTTTTGGTTCCTCTCGGCCAACTCGTGGCATACAAGGATCACGGGACACGTGTCAGGATTTAATTGGACGGCTTTTACGATGTGTTACAGACATTGAAGTTACGGCGTGTTAATGCGAAGAAATTGGACCGTAATGTAAAACATAGAAAATAAGAACGAAGTCGAGTTAGTACCCGCGCGTCGCGACGAACCTGTCAAACGGGATAAAAATATACAACGTAAAAACATTGAACAACGCGTAAAACGAAACGTAAAAACGTTGAACCACACACGCACGTTGCGCCATGTAAACTTGCAAAACCTAGAACGGAACGTAAAACAAAAATTTTGCTAAATATGAAAAGTATAAGGGACTAAAGTTTAAGGTAAAAAGTTTGTGAGGTCAAACTGTAAAAGATGAAAACTTTTTGGTTAAAAGTGAAAAATCAAATAATTTTGGGTTAGTATTGTAATATAACCTATTTTTTTAAAACCACCCTATGCATTATATACAACTATCAATGCATAAGCATGTTAGAAAATTTATAATGTATAAATGGTTCTTTCAAGCTTCAATAATCTCCACATTGAATTTAGTTTAACTGCTATCTATTTGTCTTTTTTTTACTGGAGTTTCTTGTAGGTAAGGGATGTTGAAACGGTACAGGCCAAATAAAGATAAAAAAAGTTTTGGATCTTATCACCCCTAACTATTGGCTATTGGCCGTTGTCACCCCCAACTATCACTTTGACGGCCACCCCCAACTTAACACTTAGTGTATTCTGTCACCACATCGTTAACTGATCACTAACTTTTAATCATGTTATTATACTTTTGGGGTGTCCTAAGATCCCTTTGACACCCAAAAAAAATCTAGTAACAGGATCAAAAGTTAGTGATCAGATAACAATGTGGTGACAGAACACACTAAGTGTTAAGTTGGGGGTAACGGATGTCAAAGTGATAGTTAGGGGGTGGCAGCGGCCAGTAGCCAATAGTTGGGAATGATAAAATCCAATAACCCTATAAAAAGCCTTTTGATGATTTGTAGAATTATGAATTTTAAGCAGTTTCAAGTCAAGAGATTTTGACGATCCATGTCAATAGAGCAGGTCAAAGTCTTTAAGTGAAACCTTTAACGCTAGACGATCTAAAAAGTGACTTTAAGTCGACGCTCTTTGTAGGTCAACCGTTAACGCTCTTGATCGTCATCAATAAGATGATTGTTATCGCAGGCTTAAAAGCTCTGATGCAAATGTGCAAAAGTTGCTAAACATTTAAAAAAATGTTATTGAATGTGTAGAATAATAAGTGTCAAATTTTCCTAGGGTTGTGCCAATCAAGTGATTTACATTGTACAAGAAAAAAACTGATGTATAATGCCATTCATACCATGAAGAAATATTTGCTTCCATTTATCTTTTCATGCCCCGCTTGCGGTGTGCACATATAATGTATATATGTGTTGGCGTTCTGGGGGCAAAAGTGAAATGGTACTAACTTTAACGTTATTTACTAATTTCGTGAAAATAACGTTAAAAGAGGCGGATGGTTAATCATGCATCATGTGGTGACGTTGATAGCTGAAAGACACGGGAGTACATGCAGTACCAATCGGTCTTTGTCCCGATTGTTTGAGTGCCCAAAACTACAATCGAGCCGGGGGTCTCACTGGAAGTAGCCTCTCTATTCCTACGGGGTAGAGGTAAGGTTGTCTACATCTACCCTCCTCAGACACTACCTTAGCTTTGCTATTGGTGAGATATACTGAGTATGATGATTATGATTATTATTATCTGTTCCTAAACATAAACATGTCTGCATTTACATTTGCTTGATCTTGCAAATGTTACTTATTGCAAAAAAAAATGTGGCTCATTCCATTTTTTTTATTAATAATTAATTTTTGAACTTTGTACTAATGGAAACTTAGGTATATCGCAAGATGATGCCAATCAAGCAGATCAAACACAGAAGTTAGTTTCGGTTTATTAATTTCTACCAGATCAATCTGAAAGGTGAAGCACTAAAACTTGAAGAACAAGCTGATGCTGTTTTAGACCTCAAGAGGATTGATCTTTGATCAATGGAAGGAAATGGGGTGGCAAGTAGCTAATCCATCAACTGACTTTAGGTACAATGTACAGCATTTAATAAATGAATTCACCATAGCTTTTCTCTAAACAAATAATGTTTTTGTTTAGGACGCAAAGGAAAAATATGTACTTATGTCATTAATTATGACAATAAAAACCCGGTGGGACGGGTTACCACTATTTAATATATAGTTAATAGGATTTAATCATAAACGGAAGTTGAATATTAAAATTAATGGGCTGTTTGTTTACATCTTAATGAGGCTCTTAATAGTTCAGACTTCTTACTGGTTCAGACGGTTTGTTTCGTGAGCAAATGTCCGAATGGTTAAGACATTTGCATCTGAATGGTTAAGCATTATACTGAGTCTGAATGGTTAAGACCTCTCATCTAAATTGGTCAGACATTTGTCTCTAAAGGGTTAAGAATTATACTAGCTCTTAATGATTCAGAACTCTTAATGGTTCAGCACTAAATGATTTAGACCTCTTACTAGTTCATCACACTTAACCATTCAGAAGTTGACAAACCCCTAAATATAAAAATGATGATTTATATTGAAATATATAAATTATCATGAATGTTTGTAGAGTTAAATATATATATATATAAGAGAGAGAGAGAGAGAGAATTCGTTTCAAATGAGAACCACCACAAGTTGCGAGAACTGCGAGAACTAGGTCATCCAAAAGCTTTTTCCGTATTTTTTTTTCAAAAGTCGTAAAAACAATCACTTGTTTCGGCAAAAAAAAAATTTGAGAAAATGTCGCATACCCACATTTACATGAGGCGTAAAAAAATATTTATTTTCTTTCAAAATTTACGTCTGCCGTAAAAAAGAACTTGCATCAGTCAAAACTACCGACTCGGCAATTTTTTTTACCTTTTCTTTTTTATAGATGTGTTTATAAATTTTTTTATTTACGTTTGTAAAAAATTTTTTTGACCAAACTCGCGCTGGATCAAAAAAATTTCGCGGTTCTCGCAACTCAAGATGGTTCTCATTTTACCATTTCCACACACACACACACACACACACACATATATATATATATATGGGATGGATCATGAGAAAACTAGTTTAAATGAGAAAACCAAAAAACTAACTAAAAAAGCCAAAAAGACATATCAATTTTTTTTACTTTTTTAATTAAAATTCGCTATATATATTATATAAAAAAACTTTAAAAAAATAAAAAAAAGCATATAATGCACATGTGCAATATAAACATATAATGCACATCTGTAGTACACATATAGTGCACATGTGCAGTACAAGTTTTTTTTTTTAAATTTTTTTTTATACATAAAATTCAGCGATTTTTTATAAAAAAGTTGTAAAAAAATTGTATGTTTTTTATGCTTTTTTTTTACTTTTAAGTTAGTTTTCTAGTTTTCTCATGATATATATATATATATATATATATATATATATATATATATACTTTAATAAAATAAATTAAATCTGATATGACATCTCCTCTTGCATATTTACATGTGTTTGTAATGCTATGGGTTGAGTGGTTCACAATAGTCTTGTATAGTTGTATATATTATCTTATTATCTAGTAAAGTTACACACTTCCCATCGTATTGGAAGTCACCACATTCAATTAACTCTAAAGGGCCATGTTAAAGATTCAAGGACCATTTTGAGCTTGTCGTTAGTCGTATGACGTATGTTACCTCAGTTCAGTTCAGTTAATATTTAGCTAAACTCTCTTTTGTGCTCCTTTTCTTTTGGTTAACTTTTGATCTTATTGGTAAAATAATTTTACTTTTATTAATGTTAATTTGTTGAAATAAAAAGAAGTGTTAAGATTATAAAAGGTGGGTAAAAATCAGAAAGAAAATCAGCTATGACTAATGTCCACAGATAAAGAGATGAAAGTGTTACATGTCAAACAAGAGAACTCAACCCAAAAGACTAGTCTTTTGTCTTTTGGGTTGAGTTCTCTTGTTTGGTATGTAATATTGGTATCAGAGTCAGACTCGAAGTGATGGCCTGGAGAGAGCCAACCGTGACCAACAAGGACGGTGGCTCTTGACGATTGTGATATACTACAACCGTTGCAATGTATGGAACTTGTACTAAATGGGCTCTCTCACCCACCAGACTAGTCTTTTGGATTGAGTTCTCTTGTTTGATATGTAATAGATCGAGAGAGGGAGGCGATAGACAGGATGGAAAGAAAGGGTTCATCCGGGACGTCCATTTGGTTCGTCCAGGTTGCATGGACATGATATCATATGTGAAAAGCCCATTGGGATATTATGACGCCAATAATTGATCAAATGAATGTGACAATGAAATGGCAAGTACAAAGACTTTAGAAAAAAAATATGAAAGGAAGACTATTAATAAGTGGACTCAAGCACACTGAATTGATCATTTCATAAATAATACATATTACGGTGCACCCGCACACACATTATTCCAAATACATAGTAATGTTGACAATAATGAAACACACAGCCAATACAATACACACGATTATGAAACGCATAACCAATACAATAAACACAATATATATTGTGAAAAGAGAGAAATTAGATCAAACACCACAGTAGTGTTTGAGGGGGTTTCTCAGTTTTCTACTATTTTGGTAGGTATGGAAATCTATATACTTGTAATGCTCAAATGGCTTATACTGCACAGGGTGGTCTTCATCAACCAGTTCTTGAGGTGTCTGTATCTCGAGGCCCCGGATATATGACGACACCACCATCGAAAATCTATCTTTCTTCCCTTCCATCATCACCCTATGGATCGGTGCCTCCATTCGTCCATTTGTCCATGCCTAACAAGATTCAAAACACTTGTTATTTCACATGTGAATTTTATTACAGAACACTAAATTATTTGTGAAATTATTTATGTGCGTACCGTGCAAACATCCCCGGCCATGAACACAAAACCGGAGGGTGAAAGATCAACTTCAACCCATTTCTGGTCCTTCGTCTTTATCTCGAGACCCTTTCCTTGTTCTTTTTGATGGAGTATGGTTATGAAACTCTTATCCGAGTGAGGAAAGAGACCTAACCTCGGCTCGTCCCCCTTAGGGCTTTCGTATTTATTGAATTTAAGAATGTAGTCTGTCGATCCAAGAAACTGCTCGTAGTGTTGCTCAACTCCATAATGTTTCGCCACCATTTTCATTACTATCTCCTCTAGTTGTGCTACAGCATGTACGAACGACGATGCAGTTTCACTGAAACATAATGCAACAAAATGGAAATAGGCAAGTTGACCAAGAAAATTGTTACTATTTATTATGTATAGATCAATGTTGTCAAGTAAAACAAAACAAACCGAACCAAACAATATACCTGAATGTGTCATTTCCAGAGGGCCACATGAGTTTTGTAAATGCTTCAACTCCTTTGGTGGTTGCTTTTTCAATGGTTAATCTTTCAAAACCAGGATTCTTCGGTGAGTTTCCAAAATAACCATGACCGGCTCCATCAGATGTGTTTAGGATTTTGACCTCATAGGGAAGATCTAGTACTTGCTGAGATGCAGCGAATATTGCGTCATGAAGTTGTGAAGATACACCATCATATACGGCTATGAAACAACCGTATTCTTCAAGTGCACGCACAACTTCATCGCATGTTTTCGCCCATGAGCTCGAATCAGAGTTCATGTCTTTTACAGACACATTGATAACAGGAAGGGAAGCCATTTGGAACAAGATTTTTTTTTTAGTTTGTAACAAAGACTTGTTTGGAACAAGATTTAGTGATCATAACGCTGGGTTGGTGGTTATATTTATAGATGAATGCATAGAGTACATAGAAAACTTAAGGGAAAACTACCTTAATTTAGCCATTTGAATAGATTTTTTCTTTTCCAAAATTGAATGAAATTTTAACCTTCACAAAAAATTTAGCCTACACGTTTCTCGAACGGTTAATATGGTTAAGCTTTTGCCGGCTAGCGGCGGAGGAGCCTTGAATTTATTCCTATGGTGTCATTTTTCACGGTACTCAAATTTGTAACAGCACAACGTTAATATTTACAGGTCGGGTGGAGTTGAATCATATATTAAACCCAATATCATAAAATATTACTAAAATACAACATGGCGTTAGCTTAGCGTCCGCCACATGGGAGCTAGATTAACTTCTTTTTTTTTTTTCTTTTTTTTTAATAAATTTGTCGTCATTTTGACCCCCTCGAGTTTTAAGTGTTTATTTTGATATTAGTACGTGTCAATATAAATTTAAGTTGGTTTACGTTTCGACGTAAATTTTGTCGAGACAAACATAACATGTTTCGTGCATATTTTAATGTACGTTTTTAATTGGGCTATATTTTGACATAAATGCTATTCAAAAACGAGTCGGGTCAAATATAATACGTTTTCACTAGACGGTATATAATTCGAATTTATTTAAGTTTTGGCATTGCCGTAATGCAAGTCCATCCTTTAATAAAAGACACTATATTCTTATGTTTCGACGTAGTCTTTTTAGGAAATAAAGTCAGGTCGAATATAAAACGTTTTCATGATATAAAACATTTTCGCGCTTATTTTTATGTAGGTTTTCAATTGCTTTACGTTTTAACATAAATTTTGTTCGGAAACGTGTCTGATCAAATAATATGTTTTCTTTAGACAATATAAATTATGTTACTTTACGTTTCGACGATGTCGTATTCTCGAGAGAAATTTACTAGTTATAATAAAATACAATGTCCTTAGATAAAACAACACATAAGAATGCAAGTCATTAAAATATATTAAAAAATTACATTTTATAGTTGTTCCTTGCGGGTTTTTATGTTTTTATAACGATCCATAACAACTAAAATTAATAATCATGTATAGTTTCATTAAGGTCAGTAACAAAACCCTAAAAACAACCCTAATCAAGTTTAAAATCTAATTCAACTTCAAGTCTTCACTCTAGTAAAATTTATAAAATTATACAAACACACGTAATCAAGTATAAAATCACATTAACTAATAGACAAACCTTAATTTATGTTTTAAAGCTTATAGAACAATTTAAAATTTACATTTACTCATGATTAGAAATTCTGAATCGTTCTTCAATAATCATTCTTGGTAGTTGGTTCTTCAATATCGACTTTCGTAGTAGTCTCGATCTTGGTTCTTCCACTACGTACTCATCACTCTTATTATCATAACTCAGAAGCAATTCAACGAAAATTAGTCAGATGCGGAATTGAGAGATGGGCTTATTTACGAAATTGTAGAGAAAACTATTAGGTAAAATGTTTATCATTCTTTTTAATTTAGTAAAAACTATTAGGTTGTTTTCGTTCTCACAATAATTAGTGTTCTGTAATGATCTTTGTCCTCCGTTTTTAGGGTGGTTCGGCTTATAGCTCAAACTATTTGGGGATGGCAAAATTTCCATGTCTACATTGAAATTAATAAACTAGTCAACAAACTATTTTAGGTAATTTTTTAAATCTTAAAACTATAAATAGAGTATATAATTGTTTTCGTCCCTGTGATTTAATACAAATAGAGTATATAATTGTTTCCGTCCCTATAATTTAATCAAAATAATTATTCAGTTCAAAAGTTTAAATCTTACCAAAACAGTACCAGAACCTTTATTTTCGTTTCCATTAAACCTAGATAAGTAACATTGTTAAAATTATCTTGTTAATTGGTCATGAAAAAACAAAAATTACCCCCTTTCATTTTCCACCCAACCCACCCCCTTTCTATCGGCCAACACCACCGCCACTAGTTGCTTCTTGAATTTCCCTTTTAAAAATCAACGCTCCATCGTCATCGCTGCATTATTTATCTTTGTCGTCTCTTTCATTTATGTGACAAATACCCAAATTGAAATTGTCAAGATCCTTTAAAGTGCTAGATTTTGACCCCATAACCGTCGCGCCGCTTGTGGATTTTTACCAGATCATCGGAAAAGCAAAGATGCCCGATGATGAAGGTTTGAAGCTGTTGAAGTCGTGTGTGTTTTCAATTGCTTTACGTTTTAACATAAATTTTGTTCGGAAACGTGTCTGATCAAATATAATATGTTTTCTTTAGACAATATAAATTTGTGTTACTTTACGTTTCGACGATGTCGTATTCTCGAGAGAAATTTACTAGTTATAATAAAATACAATGTCCTTAGATAAAACAACACATAAGAATGCAAGTCATTAAAATATATTAAAAAATTACATTTTATAGTTGTTCCTTGCGGGTTTTTATGTTTTTATAACGATCCATAACAACTAAAATTAATAATCATGTATAGTTTCATTAAGGTCAGTAACAAAACCCTAAAAACAACCCTAATCAAGTTTAAAATCTAATTCAATTTCAAGTCTTCACTCTAGTAAAATTTATAAAATTATACAAACACACGTAATCAAGTATAAAATCACATTAACTAATAGACAAACCTAATTTATGTTTTATAGCTTTTAGAACAATTTAAAATTTACATTTACTCATGATTAGAAATTCTGAATCGTTCTTCAATAATCATTCTTGGTAGTTGGTTCTTCAATATCGACTCTCGTAGTGGTCTCGATCTTGGTTCTTCCATTACGTACTCATCACTCTTATTATCATAACTCAGAAGCAATTCAACGAAAATTAGTCAGATGCGGAATTGAGAGATGGGCTTATTTACTAAACTGTAGAGAAAACTATTAGGTAAAATGTTATCATTCTTTTTAATTTAGTAAAAACTATTAGGTTGTTTTCGTTCTCACAATAATTAGTGTTCTGTAATGATCTTTGTCCTCTGTTTTTAGGGTGGTTCGGCTTATAGCTCAAACTATTTGGGGATGGCAAAATTTCCATGTCTACATTGAAATTAATAAACTAGTCAACAAACTATTTTAGGTAATTTTTTAAATCTTAAAACTATAAATAGAGTATATAATTGTTTTCGTCCCTGTGATTTAATACAAATACAGTATATAATTGTTTCCGTCCCTATGATTTAATCAAAATAATTATTCCAGTTCAAAAGTTTAAATCTTACCAAAACAGTACCAGAACCTTTATTTTCGTTTCCATTAAACCTAGATAAGTAACATTGTTAAAATTATCTTGTTAATTGGTCATGAAAAAACAAAAATTACCCCCTTTCATTTTCTCACCCAACCCACCCCCTTTCTATCGGCCAACACCACCGCCACTAGTTGCTTCTTGAATTTCCCTTTCAAAAATCAACGCTCCATCGTCATCGCTGCATTATTTATCTTTGTCGTCTCTTTCATTTATGTGACAAATACCCAAATTGAAATTGTCAAGATCCTTTAAAGTGCTAGATTTTGACCCCATAACCGTCGCGCCGCTTGTGGATTTTTACCAGATCATCGGAAAAGCAAAGATGCCCGATGATGAAGGTTTGAAGCTGTTGAAGTCGTGTGTGTTTTCAATTGCTTTACGTTTTACATAAATTTTGTTCGGAAACGTGTCTGATCAAATATAATATGTTTTCTTTAGACAATATAAATTTGTGTTACTTTACGTTTCGACGATGTCGTATTCTCGAGAGAAATTTACTAGTTATAATAAAATACAATGTCCTTAGATAAAACAACACATAAGAATGCAAGTCATTAAAATATATTAAAAAAATTACATTTTATAGTTGTTCCTTGCGGGTTTTTATGTTTTTATAACGATCCATAACAACTAAAATTAATAATCATGTATAGTTTCATTAAGGTCAGTAACAAAACCCTAAAAACAACCCTAATCAAGTTTAAAATCTAATTCAATTTCAAGTCTTCACTCTAGTAAAATTTATAAAATTATACAAACACACGTAATCAAGTATAAAATCACATTAACTAATAGACAAACCTAATTTATGTTTTATAGCTTTTAGAACAATTTAAAATTTACATTTACTCATGATTAGAAATTCTGAATCGTTCTTCAATAATCATTCTTGGTAGTTGGTTCTTCAATATCGACTCTCGTAGTGGTCTCGATCTTGGTTCTTCCATTACGTACTCATCACTCTTATTATCATAACTCAGAAGCAATTCAACGAAAATTAGTCAGATGCGGAATTGAGAGATGGGCTTATTTACTAAACTGTAGAGAAAACTATTAGGTAAAATGTTATCATTCTTTTTAATTTAGTAAAAACTATTAGGTTGTTTTCGTTCTCACAATAATTAGTGTTCTGTAATGATCTTTGTCCTCTGTTTTTAGGGTGGTTCGGCTTATAGCTCAAACTATTTGGGGATGGCAAAATTTCCATGTCTACATTGAAATTAATAACTAGTCAACAAACTATTTTAGGTAATTTTTTAAATCTTAAAACTATAAATAGAGTATATAATTGTTTTCGTCCCTGTGATTTAATACAAATACAGTATATAATTGTTTCCGTCCCTATGATTTAATCAAAATAATTATTCCAGTTCAAAAGTTTAAATCTTACCAAAACAGTACCAGAACCTTTATTTTCGTTTCCATTAAACCTAGATAAGTAACATTGTTAAAATTATCTTGTTAATTGGTCATGAAAAAACAAAAATTACCCCCTTTCATTTTCTCACCCAACCCACCCCCTTTCTATCGGCCAACACCACCGCCACTAGTTGCTTCTTGAATTTCCCTTTCAAAAATCAACGCTCCATCGTCATCGCTGCATTATTTATCTTTGTCGTCTCTTTCATTTATGTGACAAATACCCAAATTGAAATTGTCAAGATCCTTTAAAGTGCTAGATTTTGACCCCATAACCGTCGCGCCGCTTGTGGATTTTTACCAGATCATCGGAAAAGCAAAGATGCCCGATGATGAAGGTTTGAAGCTGTTGAAGTCGTGTGTGTTTTCAATTGCTTTACGTTTTAACATAAATTTTGTTCGGAAACGTGTCTGATCAAATATAATATGTTTTCTTTAGACAATATAAATTTGTGTTACTTTACGTTTCGACGATGTCGTATTCTCGAGAGAAATTTACTAGTTATAATAAAATACAATGTCCTTAGATAAAACAACACATAAGAATGCAAGTCATTAAAATATATTAAAAAATTACATTTTATAGTTGTTCCTTGCGGGTTTTTATGTTTTTATAACGATCCATAACAACTAAAATTAATAATCATGTATAGTTTCATTAAGGTCAGTAACAAAACCCTAAAAAACAACCCTAATCAAGTTTAAAATCTAATTCAATTTCAAGTCTTCACTCTAGTAAAATTTATAAAATTATACAAACACACGTAATCAAGTATAAAATCACATTAACTAATAGACAAACCTAATTTATGTTTTATAGCTTTTAGAACAATTTAAAATTTACATTTACTCATGATTAGAAATTCTGAATCGTTCTTCAATAATCATTCTTGGTAGTTGGTTCTTCAATATCGACTCTCGTAGTGGTCTCGATCTTGGTTCTTCCATTACGTACTCATCACTCTTATTATCATAACTCAGAAGCAATTCAACGAAAATTAGTCAGATGCGGAATTGAGAGATGGGCTTATTTACTAAACTGTAGAGAAAACTATTAGGTAAAATGTTATCATTCTTTTTAATTTAGTAAAAACTATTAGGTTGTTTTCGTTCTCACAATAATTAGTGTTCTGTAATGATCTTTGTCCTCTGTTTTTAGGGTGGTTCGGCTTATAGCTCAAACTATTTGGGGATGGCAAAATTTCCATGTCTACATTGAAATTAATAAACTAGTCAACAAACTATTTTAGGTAATTTTTTAAATCTTAAAACTATAAATAGAGTATATAATTGTTTTCGTCCCTGTGATTTAATACAAATACAGTATATAATTGTTTCCGTCCCTATGATTTAATCAAAATAATTATTCCAGTTCAAAAGTTTAAATCTTACCAAAACAGTACCAGAACCTTTATTTTCGTTTCCATTAAACCTAGATAAGTAACATTGTTAAAATTATCTTGTTAATTGGTCATGAAAAAACAAAAATTACCCCCTTTCATTTTCTCACCCAACCCACCCCCTTTCTATCGGCCAACACCACCGCCACTAGTTGCTTCTTGAATTTCCCTTTCAAAAATCAACGCTCCATCGTCATCGCTGCATTATTTATCTTTGTCGTCTCTTTCATTTATGTGACAAATACCCAAATTGAAATTGTCAAGATCCTTTAAAGTGCTAGATTTTGACCCCATAACCGTCGCGCCGCTTGTGGATTTTTACCAGATCATTGGAAAAGCAAAGATGCCCGATGATGAAGGTTTGAAGCTGTTGAAGTCGTGTGTGTATTTATTATTTATTTATATCTATCAAAAGTTTTATTAGCAAGGACATTATGGTCATTTCATGCATAATTAGCATAATAAATGGATGAAGTTAATTATTAGGGGTCCATTTAGTTGAAACGAAGATGAAACTTCTGGATCTCTGGTATTGTTTTGGTAAGATTTGAACTATTAAGCTAAAATCGTTCTTTAAGCAAACCAAAATGACAAAAATAATAATTTACTGTTGCAAATATATTAAGGTGGACCATATGAAATATTAAAATATTAAATTGTAAGCAACACGTGATTAATTATGATGTAATATAAATAATAGAACATAGTTTTCAAAACCAGATTGAAAAGAACAATAGTGACCTCTTCACCCGTTCCATATGCATCTATTAGTTATTTGGAATATTTGGACATGAGAAGTAACTGCCTAGCAGATACAAGGGTTCACGTAATTCAATGAAATTGGAATTTTAATTCTGATTTTTTTTTAAAGTTTGGTTTGTATAATTTGTTTATATTGCAATATGTTTAATGTGTTTGGTTGATAAATTAATTAGATTAGATGGAAATCAAATTTCTCAAATTTGTTTTGTTTAATGTCGTGTTTCCAAGTTTCATTTAACGAAGGAAAAGAAAATATTTGGAAGGACGTAAAAAAATCGTGTTCCAAAGTTTTTTAAAGAAAGGAAATGAAGAGAAATGGAAGGAAAACTTCTCTTAATTTCCTTCAATTTAAATCCTTTCAAATTAGAGAAATTTTGAATAAAATGATTTTTAATACATAACATCTTACCTTTTATTTTCATTTCCTTCGAACTCGGAAACACGATAGTTAATTAAATATTTTCTTTCCACTCTATTTCTTTTATTTCCTTAATTCATTTTCTTTTTTTTTCTTTTGTTTATTAACTCGGGAACATAACGTAAGGGATTTTAACATTCCTTCCCAAGTTGTGAATAAATTCAATCAAAGGAATTATAATCTTCGACCGCCACCGTTGCATACGCCACCCCACCCTTGCCACCGCCCTGCTGCTACTCTCACGACCCCACCGACTTCGCAACCACCATCATCTCGCCTCCACCACCAACGTAGTTGTCCTGATCATACTTGCCTTCACCAACTGTCGCCGCCACTGTTGATGGTGGTGATGTAGAAGACGCCACCCTGACTGGGCGTTGATGCAAGTGTCGCAATGATTGTGATGGCAACCGATAAGCGGCAATGCTGAAGGTGGGATGGGCCTGATGACAACGGCGACTCGGCGAGTAGGTGGAGGAGGTGGTGATAAATTTCAATTCCTTTGTGATTTATCACCTAATGCATTACAAATTCAAATTCCAAATTTAATTCCTTTAAAATTATAAATCTTTTTGTTTGATCTAAATTTCAAATCCATTTCTATCAAATTTCAATTTCTTTAATTATATTCCGTAAAGCAAACGCATCCAGAGATGATGGGGCCATGAAACTTGGAAACGGTTAAGAGAGATATTTATATTTCAAATTTAATTATATCAAAATTTTAATTCCTCTAATAATATTCCGTACACTAAGAGGTGTGGGGGGCCATGCAACTTGGAAGCGTACGAGAGAGTGATAAAGAAGAAAATTGAATGGAAATGGGGCTTTTATTAATCTTAAAAGAAAGCATGAAATCTGCTTCAAAGCAATATTAATTTTACTGGTAATAGAAAAGAGTAACTTTACTACTTAATGATTATTCAACAATCTTTGCTACTTAATTTTAATATATGTATCTAATTCTATATTTTAAAGTTTTCAATTGATTATAAACTAGAATTAAGCACCTCGTTTGCGGCGAGGGCGTAAAAACATGTCAAATAGCACCAATTCTACACAACCGTCAGCGACTACCAATGCTGAAGTTGTGGCGTAACGTAGAACATTAAAAAAAATAACTAAGTCGATCTAGGACTCATGCGTTACGACAAACCTGTCAAATGAGAAAAAATAGACATAAAAACATTGAACAACACATGGATGTTGTGTTGTGTTAACTCGGAAAATTATGAACGAAAGGTAAAAACGTGGAATTACACACGCACGTTGCGCTGTGTTAATTCGCAAAATTTAGTACGAAACGTAAAACGAAAATTCAGGAATGGTGAAAAGTATAGTGGACCAAAGTTGAAAGTAATAAAGTTGTGAAGTTAAATTACAAAAGATAAAAAAAATTGGGTTAAAAGTAAAAAATAAGTCATTTTTGTGAGGTTAAAATTGTAAGAAACCGAAAGATAGAACGTATAAAAAATAACAAAGTCAATCAATGACTCACGCGTTGCAACAAACCTATGAAATGAAAAGCAATGGACGTAAAATCTTGAATTACACATGGACGTTACGTCGTATTAACTCGCAAAATTATGAACGAAACGTAAAAACGTTGAACCACACACACGTTGATTCGTGATAACTCACAAAATTTAGTACGAAACGTAAAACGAAAATCTGCGAAAGATGAAAAGTATAGAGTACGATAGTTAAATATATAAAAAATTGAGGTTAAATTGTAAAAGATAAAAAGTTTTGGCTTTCAAGTAAAAAAAAATCAATATTGTGAAGTTAAATTGCAAGAAATTCAAAGATTTAGGTTAAAAGTAAAATTTTAATGTTTTTTTTTTAAAACCACCAAAAACATAAGGTATAACACCTCATGCATACAAAACTTGCTAATTTATAGTATATAAATATTGGTCAAGTGTCGATGATAATATATATATTAAGCAATATGAGTTTAGAAAACTCAAGAAACTCAATGGATCGACCATATGTTGGCAAGTGTTACAGTATTTCAGAAATATGACATGTAACACTTTTGTCAGCAGAGAAAAAAAGCATATTTTTCATCCATTTACATATATAACACTACATAGATTTTCATGGCTTTCAATGTGCATTGCATGTAAAAATATGTTACATGTTTTTATAGATTTTTTTAAATATAACAAATAAACTTGTTACACCTTTTTATGTTAGACATAAAAGCAAAAGAAAAAATCGTTACATTTACTTTTGTTTGTCTCTAACATAATTATAAATTTGTTTTTTTTTTTGCATCCAATCTTAAGAATAGATTTTTTTATAGATGGTAGAGATTGAGTTTCTTGAACTCAAAGGGGTTGTCTCCATATCCCTCCTGTATGTATGTCACACCCCGACCCGCAGCGGAATAAAAGTCGGGGAATAATTGGGTTATCACCAAAGCTCATGATATTTACTAAATGTTTCATATTTATTAAATTCAAATTACAGCTTAAATATCCAAACAAAATTCATACGATTACAATAAAAGGAAACTACATAATTATTCCAAAGCATAAACTTTTTATTCTTCTAAGCCTTCCTATGTGTTTCTTGTCTCAAGTGGATCACCTGTATCATGTGTAAAACGGGGGAGATTTTGGGTCAACAAAAGTTGGCGAGTGAATCTTGATAAAACATTGTTAATAATTTCTTGATTTATTTAATAAGGAAAATTTGTGTAATAATCACATGTGAGCAAACATATAAATAAACAATCACAAACCACTTTGGATGAGTATATGACATGAATGATGATGTATGTGAGATCAAGGCTCAATCAAACGGAGCCGATCGAGTGACATGGATGATGATGTATGTGAGATCAAGGTTCAATTAAACGGAGCCGATCGAAATGAGGCACCTGATACTCAACCCGTATCCCACGGAGAGCTGATGGGTCTGATGAAATGCATGCACTGAAAATGATAATTCCAATCTAAACATAATTCACACAACAATTGATACACATTTGATCACGGATAGATGTAAGCACAAGTGTTTAAATAAAATATGAGAATTTATACGACACATGATACACCCCAAAACGTGATTAAAACGGGGAATTGATAGAGATTCACTCACAGTGGATGCGTTTCTTGATGATGATGATGCGCACGAATATTAGGACTCGACCGTCGAGGGAAAAACTAACCTAAATAATAACGAGACGATCCGGTAAATAAATAAATTTTATTTGGAATTAATGTTTTTAATTAGTGCTCTTAATGGAATTTTTAGATTTATTTTTGTGAGTTTAAGGACATTTTCTAAGTTTAAAAATATTATTTTTAAGTGTTTTTAATTGATTTTTAAATAAAATAAATAAATAAAAAGAAAATAAAAATTTGACTTTTTTGACCGTTGACCGTTGACCGGTCGGATGTGTTTAATTATGCGCTGAGTGAGGTTCGAACTCGGGACCTCTCGTATACGTGCACGCAGCTCTACCAACTGAGCTACGTGTCTAACCCGAAATATTCTCTGTTTTAATTATATATATATACTAATTAACTGTTATCTTATTTAATTTATTTCAAAAAGGATTTAATATGGCCGAACCGACTTAGTGACCCGGAGTCGAACTCGGGACGTTCGGTTCGAGTGGCACAGCTCAACCAGTTGGGCTGTGTGTCTAACCTTGTTTAATTACAGAATTATATTATATTTGTATACTTGTTGAAGGATGATCTGAATAGGTTTTAAAAATGATTGGTTTTATTTCTGAAAATCGGTAACATATGCGATTCGAACTCGGGAGGTGCGTTTTATGTTGCACACAGTCCACCGCTGGACTGTGTGTCTAACCCGGTTAAATATCCGGTTTTAATTAATCTTATATTCTAGTTCAACTTCGTCTTCTTCGCTTAACAATACAGAACAGTGAAATCTGACTGTTCTCTTTAATCGATTTTGACTTATACTTGATTGAAATGAAAAGAGGAATGAAATGACGTGGTATACCAGAACGGCGAGTTTGCTTCAGGTTTTCCGGCAGGGTCTCGTCGTCTCCGATCTGCGGATTCCGGCTGAGGGAAACTGTTTAACAGTTTTGATTACTGGATTGAGCAATTAGATTACTAATCGAGAGATAGCAAGAGAAAGGTTTAGATGATTGTACCGTCTGAAGACAACCCCGGTTTTCCGTTCAGCGATTCCGGCGAAATTGAAATTTCCGGCGACGTGCTCTGGAAGGATTTCAGCTTCGAAAGAGAGTGTGATTCTGAGCGAAAAGGTTACCAGAGGTTTGGGTGGGTATTTATAAGGATGAACAGGATGTAATGGGTCCGGATTATGGTCTTGATTCGCGGTCAAAGCTTTTCCGGCGGTTACGACTGGAATTGAGGGTTAGACATCGGTTATAACCGATGTCGAAATTAGTTCACGCGTTTCAGTCAAAGGAAACGGTCGTAATTCGCGAAATCTTCGGTTTTTCTGGCGACTGCGGATTTGGCGCGCTGATTACCGATTTTGAGTTTCGGGTTTACTTAAATGTTATTAGTTTCTGTGTTTGTTACAAATGAAATGTGTGGCGGAGTGGTGTGGTGTGTGTTTGTGTTCGTGGGCGACCCGGGTTCGAAACCCGGCAGCCCTATTTATTTATTTTTTTATTTATTTTTATTGTTTATTGTTTATGGTTTAAAATTCTAATAATGTTTATTAGTTATGTATTGTTTAAAATTAATATGAACATTAAATACGCGACGAAAGTAAATATTTGATTAATAAACGAAGCGGGTTTAGAAAACCCATTTTTCGACGAATGTTACAGTATCCCCTACTTTTAGGAATTTCGTCCTGAAATTTAAGCAGTAGTGGTAACTGGAAAAAGATGCGGGTATTTTTCGCGCATTGAGTCTTCTCGTTCCCAAGTAAACTCGGGTCCTCGTTTTGACTCCCAACGTACCCTGACAATTGGAATACGACTTCGTCTTAAACGTTTCTCTCCGAAATCCATAATTTCTACTGATCTTTGAACGAAATGCATAGATTCATCGACTTGAATGTCTTCTAGAGGAATATGGAGGTTTTCATCGGCGAGGCACTTTTTCAAGTTTGATACGTGGAATGTGGGATGAATTCAGTTGAACTCTTCTGGTAGGTCAAGCTTGTATGCTACAGGACCTACTCTTTCGAGTATCTTGAAAGGTCCTACGTAGCGTGGTGCTAGCTTGCCCTTCTGGCCAAAACGAACTACTCCCTTCCACGGTGATACTTTTAAAAGTACTTGATCACCAATGTCAAACTCCAAGGGCTTTCGTCGTTTGTCTGCATAACTCTTTTGACGACTTTGTGCCGCTAGAAGATTGTTTCGAATTTGATGGATCTTGTCGGTTGTTTCTTGAATTAATTCTGGACCGGTGATTTGTGCTTCTCCAATTTCGTGCCAACATACTGGAGATCGGCACTTACGACCATATAAAGCTTCGAAAGGAGCCATGCCGATACTTGAGTGATAGCTATTGCTGTACGAAAATTCAACCAATGGTAGGTGAGCGTCCCAGTTCCCTTTGAAGTCTATGACACATGCTCGCAGCATGTCTTCAAGGGTTTGGATGGTGCGTTCAGATTGTCCATCAGTTTGAGGATGAAAAGCGGTACTGAGGTCTAATCGTGTACCCAAGGCAGTTTGTACGGCTCGCCATGTTCGTGAAGTGAAACGACCATCACGGTCTGAAATGATGCTTAAAGGTACACCATGACGGCTTACGATCTCGCTGATGTAGATACGAGCTAACTTCTCGTTTTTTAAGTCCTCGCGAATTGGTATGAAGTGAGCTGATTTTGTAAGACGATCAATGATTACCCATATGGTGTCATACCCACTGGAGGTGCGAGGTAACCTGGTAATGAAGTCCATGGTTATGTTTTCCCACTTCCATACAGGTATTTCAGGCTGGACTAGAAGTCCTGAAGGTCTTTGATGTTCAGCTTTTACTTTGGAACAGGTAAGGCACTTGGAAACAAAAACAACAATATCCTTTTTCATGCCCGGCCACCAGTAGGTGTATCTTAGGTCTTGATACATCTTGTCGGCTCCTGGGTGTACAGAGTATCGTGTTTTGTGCGCCTCATTCATGAGGAAATCACGAAGGTTATCGCGATCAGGAATCCATATGCGATTTAAATAGTATAGAATACCGTCGGATTTGGTTTCGATTTTAAGTTCAGCTCCACATGACAGCTCATCGCGTACGTCATTTTCTGTTACAGAAACATGTTGAGCTGCTCGGATTCGATCTTTGATGTCGGTTATGATTTGCGAACATAGAAGACGAATGGAGTTTGCATAACCTTTTCGACTAAGTGCATCAGCCACCACGTTTGCCTTGCCAGGATGATACCGTATTTCACAGTCGTAGTCGTTGAGAAGTTCGACCCATCTTCGTTGCCTCATATTCAACTCCTTTTGATTGAAGATATGTTGGAGACTCTTGTGGTCAGTGTATATTTCACACTTGGTACCGTAGAGGTAATGTCTCCATATCTTGAGAGCGAACACAACGGCTACAAGTTCCAGGTCGTGGGTGGTGTAATTCTTTTCATGAACCTTGAGTTGCCTAGAAGCATAGGCTATCACTTTTCCTCTTTGCATCAGTACACAGCCTAGTCCTTGCCCTGACGCGTCGCAATAAACTACGAAGTCATCACAACCCACAGGGAGTGTGAGGATAGGTGCGTCACAAAGTTTTTGCTTTAAGGTTTGGAAAGCCTCCTCTTGTTTAGGTCCCCATATGAAGGGTTTTCCTTTATGAGTCAAGGCCGTGAGTGGTACAGCAATACGGGAAAAATTGGCGATAAGCGTCGATAGTAACCAGCCAAACCAAGAAATGACCTAACTTCGGTAGGGGTACGTGGCGCTTGCCATTCCTGCACTGCCTTGATTTTTGTAGGATCAACATGAATTCCCTTGTCATTGACGACATGTCCAAGGAATTGTACTTCTCCTAACCAGAATTCACATTTCGAGAACTTAGCGTAGAGCTTTTCAGTCCTTAAGAGTGTAAGGATAAGTCAAAGGTGTCGCTCATGATCGGATTTAGACTTGGAGTAGATAAGAATATCGTCAATCAAGACTATGACGAAACGGTCGAGGTAGGGTTTGCATACCCTATTCATTAGATCCATGAAGACAGCGGGGGCGTTGGTTAAACCGAACGACATGACCATGAATTCGTAATGACCATAACGAGTCCGGAAGGCGGTTTTTGGGATATCTTCTTTGTCACACCCGACCCGCAGCGGAATAAGAGTCGGGGCATAATTGGGTTATCACCAAAGCTCATGATGTTTACTAATATGTTTCATATTTATTAAATTCAAATTACATCTCAAATGTTCAAGTCAAGTTCATACAATACAAGGAAAGGAAAAATTAAATAAACAATCCAACATCTAAACTGATTTATTCTTCTAGGCCGTCCTATATGTTTCTTGCTTCAACTGGATCACCTGTATCATGTGTAAAAATGGGGGTTTTGGGGTCAACAAAAGTTGGCGAGTGAACCTTATTAGAAAACATTTATTATTGATTTCTTGTTGTAATTAATATGGAAAATTTGTGAAATAATCATATAGAGCAAACGTAAATAAACATACAATGACAAACCACCTTGCATGAGTATATGACATGAATGATAATGTATATGATGGCAACGTCTCGTTCACGCTCATAGGTTATGGGGAACGGACGGCCTATGATGATGTATGTGCGATCAAGGCTCAATCAAACGGAGCCGATCGTATGTTGGCAACGCCTCGTTCACGCTCATAGGTAATGGGGAACGGTTCCGCTCATAGGTAATGGGGAACAGACGGCCTATGATGATGTATGTACTGAAAATGATAAATTAAATCTAAACATTAACCACACAAACAATTGATACATATTGGATACACATTTGATCATGAATATGATGGATGCACAAGTGTTTAATTGAAATAAATAAATAGCGACACATGATACACCCCAAAATGTGATTAAAATGGGGAATTGGTAGAGATTCACTCACATTGGGTGCGTTCTCTTGATGATGTTGGATGCGCACGAGTTTAGAGAGTTGATCGACGAGGAATAACTACCCTAGATAATAGCGAAAAGGTACGGTAAATAAGTGGATTTTATTAACAATTTTAATTGGATTTTTAGGTTTATTTTTGTGAGTTTAAGGTCTCTTTCTAACTTTAAGAATGTTATTTTTAAGTATTTTTAATTGATTTTTAAATAAAACAAATAAATAAAAATATAAAAAAAATGTTGACTTTTTGAGTTGACCGTTGACTTTGACCTTTGACCGGTTTGGACTTGGTATATATGTGCGCCGGGTGAGGCTCGAACTCGTGACCTCCCGTACGCGTGCACGCAGCTCTACCAACTGAGCTACGTGTCTAACCCGAAATATTTCTGTTTTTAATTATATTTATATACTATTTACTTTAATCAGAAATCATATATTTTTAAAAAGGATTTTAATTAGGTCGGACCGGTGCACACAACAGGTCTCGAACCCGGGACCTGTTGTTCAGCGTTGCACACAGTCCACCGCTGGACTGTGTGTCTAACCTGATTAATATACTGATTTTTATTAATCTTAACATCTTACAGTGAGTTGATAGGGTTCAGTTTAAAAAGAGCATTTTTATTTCAGAGAGTGAGGTTGGGTCAGGGATTGAACTCGAGACGTTTGATGATTGTTTGCACACAGTCCACCGCTGGACTGTGTGTCTAACCCGGTTATAGAACTCGTTTTAATTATACTTATACATAAGTTCGACTTCATCTTCTTCGTTCAAAGACACAGACAACGATTATTCAACTGTTCTTATTTAAATTCGATTAACGAAATTTATAAGTGATTGAATTGTGATGGATAGAGAGAGTTTTGGAAATGAATGTACCGAAACAGATGTCTTTCTCAGAGCTCCGGCAAGGATCGTCGGCTCGGTTTTGTGAACTCCGTCTGACCGGAACAATTAACAGTTTTGATCGATTAGTTGTGAAATTGAGTTACTAAACAATGATTATCAGAAGGTTTGAATGATTATACCGATTCACCGCGTGATTTTGGAAATTCTAGAGGTTTTCCGGCGAGTGTAGAATATTCCGGCTACGTCGTCTGGGATTGATTCTGGTTGATGGATTGAAGTTAGTAATAGTCTAACAATAGCTTGAAATCGAAAGAGTCGAGGTATTTACCGTTTTGATGTGAGTCTCGGTTTTCCGGCGAAAGTCCGGCGGTTGCAGAAAATCTCCGGCGAGTGAAATTGATTCGAGAAATGGTGCGATTTTGAGCGAAATGATTTCCAGAGACTTGGGTGTGTATTTATAGGGAAGAATTGCGATGAAATGGGTCTGATTTCAGTCTTGATTCGTTGGTCAGCTTTTCTCCGGCGGTTATGACTGATGTCGCGGGTTTAACATCGGTTATAACCGACGTTGAGGTTAATACATTCGTTAAGTCAATAGAAACCGTCAATGATTGGCGAAGTCGTCGGGATTTCCGGCGAGAGTGATTTGGGCGCGCTGAGTGACTGAATTCAACTTCGAGGTTTATTATAAATGTTATTTGTTTCACTGGATAGCACAAGTGAGTCAAGTGGCGGAGTGGTTAAATGTTTGAGTGTTAAGACTTCCGGCTGACCCGGGTTCGAAACCCGGCAGCCGGTTTTCTTTTTTATTTATTTTATTTTCACTTTTTAATAATTATAGTTTTTGAATTCTAAATTGTTTATTAATTATGTATTGTTTAAAATTAAAATAACTCATAAATACGCAATGAAATTTCATAACTTGGTATTCGATTAATAAACGAAGCGGGTTTGAAACCCGTTTTTCGACGGATGTTACATTCTTCATGTACTCTGAGTTGATGATAACCCGAACGAAGGTCGATTTTTGAAAAACAGGTGGCGCCTTGAAGTTGGTCTAGGAGGTCATCAATGCGAGGTAATGGATAGCGATTCTTAAACGTTAACTTGTTGAGTTCTATATAGTCGATGCACATGCGAAACGTTCCATCTTTCTTCTTCACAAACAGAACAGGTGCACCCCAAGGCGATGAGCTAGGACGTATGAATCCTTTGTCAGTCAGATCTTGCAGTTGACTGGCCAGCTCTTGCATTTCGGATGGGGCTAACCTATAAGGAGATTTTGCGACTGGTGTAGCGCCAGGTATAAGATCGATGCGGAATTCGACTTCTCTCACGGGAGGAAGTCCTGAAATGTCGTCAGGAAAAACTTGTGGGAATTCTTTCACTACTGGGATGTCTTCGAGTTTCCTCTCCTTGGTTCCCTTTTTGACGACGTGAGTTAGGAATGCGATATATTTCTTACGGAGATATCTTCGGGCTTGAAGGCAGAACATTAATTTGAGTCCTTTCGAAGGGGTTTCCCCAAAAATACGTAGGGTCTGACCGTCTGCAAGAGGAATGCGAATGAACTTTTCGCGGCACACTATTTCCGCGTGATGCTGGCTGAGCCAGTCCATACCGATTATAACATCGAAACTTCCCAACTTCATAGGAATGAGGTCAACTGGAAAATCGTGATCGTTTAGAGTGAGAGTACAATTGCGTATAATAGAATCTAATGAGACGGGTTTTACGTCAGCAACTTCCACCGTCGGAGATTCGATGAGATTCACACGAGGTTGGTCGAGGATAGATTCAAATTCTAAGGACACAAAGCTCTTATCCGCACCAGTATCGAACAATATGGATGCATAACTACCATTGATGAGAAACGTACCGTTAACCACGTTGTTGTCAGCCCTGGCTTGGTTGGCATTGATATTGAAAGCTCTCCCTCTGGCAGGTGGTGAGCTTGGTTAGCTTGGTTTACCGGATTTGCTTGAGCTTGGGCATGGATGATGTTTACCAAGCGTGACAAGTGTTCCTGAAGTGGTTTGGGTCCCCACAGTTGTAACAAGCTCGCATGGGTTGCATCATGGGGTAGTTGGGTTGGTAGTAAGTGTAACATCCGTCAAAAAACGGATTTACCAAACCCGCTCTGTTTATTAACCGAACAATCAGCTAAAATTTCGTTGCGAATTTAATGCCCAAAATAATTTTAAACGATACATAATTAATTATTATATGGGAATATATAATTAGTTTTTGAAAAACTGTTAAAAACAAGAAAATAAAAATGAATTGTCACTGCCGGGTCTCGAACCCGGGTCAGTAATCGGTCCAGCAACAAACTTAACACACAACACTTGAACCACTGCGCCACTGATGCTACTTGTTAAATGTTGGAATCATTTAATTGATAACGTGTCTTTCCGAATTCAAAACCGGCGCCCAAAGTTGCAGTCGTCGAAAATCCCGGTAATCTCGCGAAACTTAACGATTCTTTCCGTTATAACGTAAACTTTAACTACACGTCGGTTATAACCGACGTCTGTGTCCACGACACAAACCATAACCGCCGCAGAAATTCAAACCAACGAATCAAGTCGGAAATCGGACCAAATACATCGACGACTTGCCCTATAAATACCCCCTCGAACCTCTGCAAACATTTTCGCTCAAAACCGCACCCTTTCTCGGCGAAAACTCACTCGCCGGAATTCTTCTGCTCATCGCCGGAAAATCGAGTCCTTAATTTCTGAGCCTTACTGAACCCCCTAAGCTTATACCGAAGTCACCCACATCCTTTGTAAGCTTTCTGGAGACTCGCTGCTGCAAGACACCCGACGCCGGAGCCTGTTGCTGTCGCCGGAGTTTTGCCGGAAAAACAGAGGAAGCCAGTCGGTATATTTCACGCCTAATTTCCTTTCTTTTTATTTATATCTCATCTGTAATTAATCATAAAACGCTTAAGAAACCTGAATAAACACTTCGAACCAGTCAGTCATCACTTCTGGTTATAACACAACAAAGAAGACGAAGTTACAGAACATATAAGTATAATTTAAATCAAGAAATTACTCGGGTTAGACACACAGTCCAGCGGTGGACTGTGTGCACAATAAACACACTAACGTCTCGAGTTCGAATCCTGTTCCACACACGCTGCCTTAATAAAAATGATTTTTTTTTGTTAACCGAACCGGAGTCACACTGTTATATGTTAAGTATATTAATAACCGGAAAAATAACCAAGTTAGACACACAGTCCAGTGGTGGACTGTGTGTATGTTTAATCAAAGCGCACGAGTTCGAGTCCGGTCTTCTGCATCGACCCGGACAATTATTTACCTTTTTAAATAAGTCAGAAATAAAAATAATTAGTTTGTGTTTAAGTATAATAAAAATTGGATTATATAACATGTTAAACACACAGTCCAGCGGTGGACTGTGTGTTAACGTAACCCACAGGTCCCGGGTTCGAGACCTGTGGAGCGCACTGGTCCGATTCAATTAAATCGTTTTTTAGAAAATAAAGGATTTTCTGTTTAACATAATTAATATATAAATATAATTAAAAACAGAAATATAACGGGTTAGACACGTAGCTCAGTTGGTAGAGCTGCGTGCACGCGTACGGGAGGTCTCGGGTTCGAGCCTCACTCAGCGCACAATTATACTAACGAACCGGTCAAAGTCAACAGTCAACGGTCAACTGTAGCAAAAAAATCAAATTTTTTTTATTATTTTTATTTATTTATTTTAATTAAAAATCAATTAAAAATATTTAAAAATAACATTTATAAGGTTAGAAAATAGCCTTAAACTCACAAAAATACACCCAACAATCCTACTAAAATGGATTAATAAAATCCGTTTACTTACCAAACCAAAATGCGATTTATCTAGGTTAATCTCACTCGTGGTTAAAACCACTTCGCGTGCATTAAACATCATCAACCGAACGCACCCACTGTGAGTGAATCTTACAACTCCCCTTTTTAATTACACGTTTTGGGGTGTGTCATGTGTCTCAAATAATTAACTAGTTTATTTAAATTTGTGCCATACCATATCGTGACCTAAACTTAGATTGTTTATATTGTTGTGATTACTTATTTCATTTTGTCAAATTATATGAAATTCATTCATTAAGCCCATCAGTTCCTCGTGGGAGACGAGTTGAACAACGCGTGCCTCAAAACCAATCCATTATTGTTCATGTGTGTATCATTGAGTTTATATTGTTTATAGTTATGCCTTTCATATTATCATGTTTATGCAATTCATTCATTAGGCCCATCAGTTCCTCATGAGAGACGAGTAGAGCAACGCGTGCCTCTAAATGTTCCATTATTGTTCATGTGTGCTTTATTTAATATCTAATGATTGTTGAATAAGTTTACATCTATTTTTACTCATGTTTGGTTGTGCACTTATTTCATAATCAATTAAATAAACTTGTTCAAATGTTTTCCATAGGATTCACTCGCCAACTTTATGTTGATCCAAAAACCCTTTTACACATGATACAGGTGAACAGGTTGAAGCAAGGAAAACATAGGAAATGCCTTAGAAGAGAATAAAGAAGCTTAGATTGATAGTTAGAACATGTTGTAATAATTATTGTAAATTTCCATTAAATTGTATTAAATGAATATGAAACGCATAATAAATGTCATGAGCTTTGATGATAACCCAATCATGCCCCGATCACCTTTTCCGCTGCGGGTCGGGGTGTGACAGATTGGTATCAGAGCCATGACTATAGGGATATAGGATATGTTATTAGACCCTTAGAGCCTATACTATAGTCTGCCTAAATTTTAATTGATTAGGTGGTTACATACAAACTTGTGGTATTTATTTGTTTCATATTTGTTTATATTTACAGTCGAACATACATGCTTATATACATATTCATTATACATATATCAATGTTCATATATTCAATTCATTTTCATACTTTCATTATTCAAAGATTTTGTTGCAATTTTCAAATCTCATCAAAGTAAGTTCTGCGACGGGCATGTAGTAACTGGAAGGGTACAAGTACCGGTAGTCGGAACGTCCTGTCTAGGTTGGCATTCATATAAATCCAATATAACGGACCAGTTTGCCTACCTGGGGACCAACGATGAGAGTACGAAGGACCTATTAGGCCAAAGCATGCCACACCAAACGTCGTTCGAACTAACCCCACTTTGAGGTGTCACCGTGTCTACACCTGGACACATTCCGAATATCACACGTTGTATACATATTTCTCGATTTTCTCCGGGTTTTAGTGTACGCAACCTGGCAAACCCGTGCGAACCATATGAAGAACCGGTATTCATGGGGGCCCACATGATTACAAAGGTGAAGTATAGCGGCATGTAGGGCCTAATGGCGAGCAAAGCCCAAGACATCCTATGGATGTAGTAGATTTATTTTTCTATAATTATTTTATGAATGTTCATTCCTGAATGCGACCCATGAACCCAAAAGCATCCAACTCATACTCTTGATATGTATTCCTTGTAGATGTCTTCTAACCTCGCCCGTAGGAAGATGAGAGCAGGAAAAGCCCGCGAGCGCATGGCTGCCTTAATCGCTCAACAAATGGCTGCCGTAATACCCAACATTGTAATCCAAGTACAACAAGCACTCACCGATAATCCTGTCAATCAAGAAAACCAAAACATTATCAACTCTTTCCCAAATACCACCAAATGCACCTACAAGCATTTCAAATCATGCGACCCTCCAAAATACAAAGGGACTGAAGGCGTCACCGCTCTCCTCCATTGGTTTGAAGAAATGGAGAACACTTTTCTAAATTGCGATTGCCCTGACAATCGCAAAGTGCGATATGCTACCGGTCGATTATATGGGATAGCACTTACTTGGTGGAATACAGAGAAGGCCAAACGAGGTGTTGAAGATGCTATGACCTTAACTTGGAACGAATTGAAGGAAATCATGACCAGACGATTTTGCCCAAGGAGCGAAATCAAGAAATTAGAAGATGAATTTTACTCATTGAAACAAAAGGAAGGAGACCACACCACATACAACAAAAGATTCCTCGAATTACATCAAATGGTTCCCAACATGTTCACTCCCCTCTATCGTTTGATCGAGCACTACATTCGTGGTCTTCCTTCAAAGATTCAAGACCCTGTAATAAGTACCGCGCCTGCAACTTTGGAAGCACCAATGGAGTTAGCAACAGAGCTCACCGAGAACCGAATCCGGAACAAAGACTTCAAGGAGGAGAAGAAGAAGGATAAAGAATCGACTGAAACCTCCGACTCCACCCAAACCGAATCCCCTTCTCAACCCAATTCTAAGAGAAAAAGAGACGGGCAACTTTTCGCTGCTATCCAACGAAATCAACCAATTTCACACGCCATACCCATCCAAGCTATCCAATCACCCAAGTGGCACCCAACTCAACCTACCCAAATAAGAAACCATATCTTGGACCTCACCCTCAATGCAACAACTGTTTTTATCACCATCCCCTTACCTTACCTTGTCGACTATGTACAACTTGTGGACGCTATGGTCATTTGAGCAAGGTTTGTCGCACCTTTCAAAACCAAACCTTTTCCCCTACTCAAAACATGGCCCAAATCTATCAACAACCCCATTACCCCGTGTTCCCATATGTTCGAGCTTGTTTCAATTGTGGCGACCCTACCCACTTTAGAAACACATGCCCTCAATTGGTTAACGTCATCAACACTCAAGCCCAATCAAACCCAGTTAATCAAGTAAACCAAGAAAACCCAACCGCTAGGCCACCAGCAAGAGGAAGAGTCTTCAATATCAACGCCAATCCTGTCGAAGATAATGACGGCCCAAACGAAGATACCCAACTAGTCCTCTTCACCGAAGATCCAGATTCAACTCCTATCGTTTAGTTTTATGTTTTTTTCTTTATCACATAGAACCAAACATAACTTAAGGATAAAGCCAATGAAACTTTGACGAGAATACGGTGGATACGCCGCTGGTACTTCCTATATATAAGTATTCTTGTCAAAGGATCAGAAGCATTATCTGGCGGTTATGAGAGGTTCCATGTGTAGACTGTTAGAGTAATTATTGTTTATTATTTTCAGTATATGCAATTGCCGAGGCCGCCGCTCCCCATTTATGAGGTTTGAGCTTGTTCCCCATTTTATTATGCGGTTGAACCTGGCGTGCCCGCATACGATCGGCTCCGTTTGATTGAGCCTTGATCGCACAGTTCATTTTACATTTTCATTACATGCAATACGCTCGGCTCCGTTTGATTGAGCCTTGAGCGCACAGACATTTTCATTTTCAGTACATGCAATATGATCGGCTCTATTTGATTGAGCCTTGATCGCACAGACATTTTCATTATCAGTATCTTGTGGTTGTGGTGTTTGTTGTAGAGTCGCGTAGAACTAATCATAACTTGCGGATAAAGTCAATGAGAATTTGACAAGAATATGGTGGATACGCCGCTGGTACTTCCTATATATAAGTATTCTTGTCAAAGGACCAGAGGCATTATCAGGCGGTTATGAGAGGTTCCATGCATAGGCTGTTTGTGTGATTGTTGTTTAGATTAAGTTATTCATTTTCAGTACATGCAATACCTCGGCTCCGTTTGATTGAGCCTTGAGTGCACAGACATTTTCATTTTCAATACGATCGGCTCCGTTTGATTGAGCCTTGATCGCACAGACATTTACATTATCAGTATCTTGTGGTTGTTGTGTTTGTTGTAGAGTCGCATATAACTAATCATAACTTGCGGATAAAGTCAATGAGAATTTGACAAGAATATGGTGGATACGCCGCTGGTACTTCCTATATATAAGTATTCTTGTCAAATGATCGGAGGCATTATCAGGCGGTTATGAGAGGTTCCATGCATAGGCTGTTTGTGTGATTGTTGTTTAGATTAAGTTATTCATTTTCAGTACATGCAAAACGCTCGGCTCCGTTTGATTGAGCCTTGAGCGCACAGACAATTTCATTTTCAGTACATGCAATACGATCGGCTACGTTTGATTGAGCCTTGATCGCACAGACATTTTTCATTTCAGTATTTTATGTTTGTTGTATTGGTTGTAGAGTTATATAGGACTAATCATAATTCACTGATAAAACCAATGAAAATTTGACAAGAATATGGTGGATACAGCGCTGGTACTTCCTATATATAAGTATTCTTGTCAAAGGATCAGAGGCATTGTTAGATGGTTATGAGAAGTTCTATGTAGGATTTAGTAGTTCCTTGGTAACTAACCATAACTTGTGGATAAAACCAATGAAAATTTGGCAAGAATATGGTGGATACGCCGCTGGTACTTCCTATATATAAGTGTTCTTGCCAAAGGATCAGAGGCATTATCAGGCGGTTATGAGAAGTTCCATGTAGGATTTAGTATTGCCTTGGTTGAAAATTGTGTTACAATTATATCATCTTCCTATTTAAAGAAATTGGATTGTGATCCATTTCTACATAAACTAACTCTCCATCATAACAAACGAGAGAGGAACTCCCACCATTCAAACATATATGCTATCAGAATGTGGATTCAAATGTTACCTGTTGTGTTTATTTATGTTCGATAGTCATAGAACCAATCATAACATACTGATATTAGCTGTTGTGTTTATTTATGTTCAAAAATTAGCTGTTGTGTTTATTTATGTTCCATGTAGGTTGTAGTATTAGAAGTTTTGCCTTAGGATATAACCACACCCTTCCAAACATATTCAAACTTTTTATGCATGATATCATAGTTAGCGAATAAATTCTGTTTATCAATACTTTTACAGTAGGCAACAAAAAAAAAACGATTCCTGTAATAGGGTACTTAACCCTAACAAGGAACGTTACCGCCTCGAACAAAAACTTAAACCCTTACTTCTTCTAAGCATGTAACTGTCAAACTAAACACCATCATTCTTTTAGTCAAATATATCACTATTTAAATTTCGGGACGAAATTTCTAAAAAGCAGGGGATACTGTAACATCCGTCAAAAAACGGATTTACCAAACCCGCTCCGTTTATTAACCGAACAATCAGTTAAAAATTTCGTTGCGAATTTAATGCCCAAAATAATTTTAAACGATACATAATTAATTATTATATGGGAATATATAATTAGTTTTTGAAAAAACTGTTAAAAACAAGAAAAAAAATGAATTGTCACTGCCGGGTCTCGAACCCGGGTCAGTAACCGGTCCAGCAACAAACTTAACACACAACACTTGAACCACTGCGCCACTGATGCTACTTGTTAAATGTTGGAATCATTTAATTGATAACATGTCTTTCCGAATTCAAAACCGGCGCCCAAAGTTGCAGTCGTCGGAAATCCCGGTAATCTCACGAAACTTAACGATTCTTTCGTTATAACGTAAACTTTAACTACACGTCGGTTATAACCGACGACTGTGTCCACGACACAAACATAACCGCCGAAGAAATTCAAACCAACGAATCAAGTCGGAAATCGGACCAAATACATCGACGACTTGCCCTATAAATACCCCCTCGAACCTATGCAAACATTTTCGCTCAAAACCGCACCTTTCTCGACGAAAACTCACTCACCGGAATTCTTCTGCTCATCGCCGGAAAACCGAGTCCTTAATTTCTGAGCCTTACTGAACCCCCTAAGCTTATACCGAAGTCACCCACATCCTTTGTAAGCTTTCTGGAGACTCGCTGCTGCAAGACACCCGACGCCGGAGCCTGTTGCTGTCGCCGGAGTTTTGCCGGAAAAACAGAGGAAGCCAGTCGGTATATTTCACGCCTAATTTCTTTTCTTTTTATTTATATCTCATCTGTAATTAATCATAAAACGCTTAAGAAACCTGAATAAACACTTCGAACCAGTCAGTCATCACTTCTGGTTATAGCACAACGAAGAAGACGAAGTTACAGAACATATAAGTATAATTTAAATTAAGAAATTACTCGGGTTAGACACACAGTCCAGCGGTGGACTGTGTGCACAATAAACACACTAACGTCTCGAGTTCGAATCCTGTTCCACACACGCTGCCTTAATAAAAATGATTTTTTTTGTTAACCGAACCGGAGTCACACTGTTATATGTTAAGTATATTAATAACCGGAAAAATAACCAAGTTAGACACACAGTCCAGTGGTGGACTGTGTGTATGTTTAATCAAAGCGCACGAGTTTGAGTCCGGTCTTCTGCATCGACCCGGACAATTATTTACCTTTTTGAATAAGTCAGAAATAAAAATAATTAGTTTGTGTTTAAGTATAATAAAAATTGGATTATATAACATGTTAAACACACAGTCCAGCGGTGGACTGTGTGTTAACGTAACCCACAGGTCCCGGGTTCGGGACCTGTGGAGCGCACTGGTCCGATTCAATTAAATCGTTTTTTAGAAAATAAAGGATTTTCTGTTTAACATAATTAATATATAAATATAATTAAAAACAGAAATATAACGGGTTAGACACGTAGCTCAGTTGGTAGAGCTGCGTGGACGCGTACGGGAGGTCTCGGGTTCTAGCCTCACTCAGCGCACAATTATACTAACGAACCGGTCAAAGTCAACAGTCAACGGTCAAGGTCAACGGTCAACTGTAGCAAAAAAATCAAATTTTTTTTTATTATTTTTATTTATTTATTTTAATTAAAAATCAATTAAAAATACTTAAAAATAACATTTGTAAGGTTAGAAAATAGCCTTAAACTCACAAAAATACACCCAACAATCCTACTAAAATGGATTAATAAAATCCGTTTACTTACCAAACCAAAATGCGATTTATCTAGGTTAATCTCACTCGTGGTTAAAACCACTTCGCGTGCATTCAACATCATCAACCGAACGCACCCACTGTGAGTGAATCTTACAACTCCCTTTTTATTTACACGTTTTGGGGTGTGTCATGTGTCTCAAATAATTAACTAGTTTATTTAAATTTGTGCCATACCATATCGTGACCTAAACTTAGATTGTTTATATTGTTGTGATTACTTATTTCATTTTGTCAAATTATATGAAATTCATTCATTAAGCCCATCAGTTCCTCGTGGGAGACGAGTTGAACAACGCGTGCCTCAAAACCAATCCATTATTGTTCATGTGTGTATCATTGAGTTTATATTGTTTATAGTTATGCCTTTCATATTATCATGTTTATGCAATTCATTCATTAGGCCCATCAGTTCCTCGTGAGAGACGAGTAGAGCAACGCGTGCCTCTAAATGTTCCATTATTGTTCATGTGTGCTTTATTTAATATCTAATGATTGTTGAATAAGTTTACATCTATTTTTACTCATGTTTGGTTGTGCACTTATTTCATAATCAATTAAATAAACTTGTTCAAATGTTTTCCATAGGATTCACTCGCCAACTTTATGTTGATCCAAAAACCCTTTTACACATGATACAGGTGAACAGGTTGAAGCAAGGAAAACATAGGAAATGCCTTAGAAGAGAATAAAGAAGCTTAGATTGATAGTTAGAACATGTTGTAATAATTATTGTAAATTTCCATTAAATTGTATTAAATGAATATGAAACGCATAATAAATGTCATGAGCTTTGATGATAACCCAATCATGCCCCGATCACCTTTTCCGCTGCGGGTCGGGGTGTGACAGTAAGGTTGAGCTATGTGTTGCGTGGGTGGTAGAAGTAAGGGTTGTTGGGCTTGACCCACTGTCTGATTTTGGGTTTGAGTTTGTGGTTGACTGCGGTTCATTCGTTGAAGGATACGGCAGGTTTGGATGGTGTGACCTGCACGGCCACAGCTTGTGCAATGTTGGCAGGGATTTTCGGGAAGGTGATGGTATTGAACAACGGTTGCATTTTGGGTATGGGCCGGTGTATGGCTTTTTGAATGGTGCAGCTGAGGGAGCAATTTGGGTAATTGGTGCGGCAGTGATAGGAGGGTTTGTTTGTGTGACAGCAAAATTTCTGTTGTTTCGTTTCCTCTTACCAGCAAACTTCGAAGAGGAGACGGAATGGTTTGGAGTTTGGGACTCAATGGGGGCTTTCTTTTTCTCATCCTTGAATTTGCCGTTTCGGATGCGATTCTCGGTGAGTTCTGTGGCTAATTCCATTGCGGCTTCAAGTGTTGCAGGCGAAGTGCTTAAAACCGAATCTTGGATTTTCGAGGGGAGGCCTCGAATGTAGTGTTCGACTAAGCGGTACAGTGAGGTGAACAAGTTGGGGATCATTTGGTTCAATTCGAGAAATCTCTTGTTGTAGGAAGTGTGATCTCCTTCCTTTTGTTTCAACGAGTGGAATTCATCTTCCAACTTTTTGATTCGCTTCTTGGACAGAAGCGCCTTGTCATGAGTTCCCTTAACTCTTCCCATGTTAAGGCCATGGCATCTTCGACTCCTCGCTTACCCTTTTCTGTGTTCCACCAGGTAAGGGCTACCCCAAACAGTCTCCCAGTTGCGTAACGTACCTTGCGATCCTCGGGATAATCGCAATTGAGGAAAGTGTTTTCCATTTCTTCAAACCAGTGAAGGAGGGCGGTAACACCTTCGGTCCCTTCATATTTCGGGGGATCGCAAGATTTGAAGTGTTTGTAGGAGCACTTTTTGGAAGGAGGGTTGACGACGTTCTGGTCTTCATGATTGGGAGGGTTGATGGGATTCGCGGTGAGAGCTTGTTGAACTTGAATTACAATGTCAGGAAGCACTGCGGCCATTTGTTTAGCAATTTGGGTGGCCAAGCGTTCATTTGATCTTCCTGACTTTCTACCTCCACGTAGTTTCCTAGCCGACATCTACAGGAACATACATAGGAAGATTGTGAGTTTAAGAATTTTCTAGGTGTTATGTGTCGTAAAAAGAATGAAAAACAACATAATTGGCAATAAATTAACTACATCCCTAGGATGTCTTGGGTTTGCTCATGTTTGGGCCTCCAATGTCCCCCATACCATCGCCTGTGTAGTCATGTGGGCCCCCATGACTATTGGGCTTGGTAGGATTCACATTGGTGTCAGCGGGTTAACACTCGCACCACCCGAATGAAAATCGGAAAACATAATTGCGAGATGTATGGTAGGAGGGTGTCCGGGTGTAGACACAATGACAACTCAAAGTGGGGTTAGCTCACATGACGTTTGGTATAGCATGCTTTGGCCTAATAGGTCCTTCGTACTCTCATCGTTAGTCCCCAGGTAGGCAAACTGGTCCTTTTTTTTGGATTTATACGAATGCCAAGCCTAGACAGGACGTTCCGACTACCGGTACTCGTACCCTTCCAGTTACTACATGCCCGTCATGAGAACTCACTTTGATGTGATTTTAAAAATACAAAAATCATTGCAAAAATCATGGGAATTATGAGGTGTGTGCTCTCATGGTATGATATGTTATGAGGATATAATTCATGATAAGCATTGTATAATAATATGTACTTATGAACATGCTTACATAACATTGAGTGTGAAAATAAACATGAAACATATAAACATCATGAATTTTGCATGTAACGCATAAACAATTAAAATCTAGTCAACTATAGTATAGGCTCTAAGGGTCTAATAACCTATCCTATATCCCTATAGTCACAAGCTCTGATACCAATCTGTCACACCCTGACCCGCAGCGGAATAAAAGTCGGGGCATAATTGGGTTATCACCAAAGCTCATGATATTTACTAAATGTTTCATATTTATTAAATTCAAATTACAGCTTAAATATCCAAACAAAATTCATACGATTACAATAAAAGGAAACTACATAATTATTCCAAAGCATAAACTTTTTATTCTTCTAAGCCTTCCTATGTGTTTCTTGTCT
Source organism: Scalesia atractyloides (assembly GCA_947069175.1). Lineage (NCBI taxonomy): Eukaryota > Viridiplantae > Streptophyta > Magnoliopsida > Asterales > Asteraceae > Scalesia > Scalesia atractyloides. Next base: position 3,836,990 of record CAMTDV010000014.1, read on the forward strand.
CAACTGGATCACCTGTATCATGTGTAAAACGGGGGAGATTTTGGGTCAACAAAAGTTGGCGAGTGAATCTTGATAAAACATTGTTAATAATTTCTTGATTTATTTAATAAGGAAAATTTGTGCAATAATCACATGTGAGCAAACATATATAAATAAACAATCACAAACCACTTTGGATGAGTATATGACATGAATGATGATGTATGTGAGATCAAGGCTCAACAAACGGAGCCGATCGAGTGACATGAATGATGATGTATGTGAGATCAAGGCTCAATCAAACGGAGCCGATCGAAATGAGGCACCTGATACTCAACCCGTATCCCACGGGGAGCTGATGGGTCTGATGAAATGCATGCACTGAAAATGATAATTCCAATCTAAACATAATTCAACACAACAATTGATACACATTTGATCACGGATATGATGTAAGCACAAGTGTTTAAATAAAATATGAGAATTTATACGACACATGATACACCCCAAAACGTGATTAAAACGGGGAATTGGTAGAGATTCACTCACAGTGGATGCGTTTCTTGATGATGATGATGCGCACGAATATTAGGACTCGACCGTCGAGGGAAAAACTAACCTAAATAATAACGAGATGATCCGGTAAATAAATAAATTTTATTTGGAATTAATGTTTTTAATTAGTGCTCTTAATGGAATTTTTAGATTTATTTTTGTGAGTTTAAGGACATTTTCTAACTTTAAAAATATTATTTTTAAGTGTTTTTAATTGATTTTTTAAATAAAATAAATAAATAAAAAGAAAATAAAATTTTGACTTTTTTGACCGTTGACCGTTGACGGTTGACCGGTCGGACTGTGTTTAATTATGCGCTGAGTGAGGTTCGAACTCGGGACCTCTCGTATACGTGCACGCAGCTCTACCAACTGAGCTACGTGTCTAACCCGAAATATTCTCTGTTTTAATTATATATATATATACTAATTAACTGTTATCTTATTTAGTTTATTTCAAAAATGATTTAATATGGCCGAACCGACTTCAGTGACCCGGAGTCGAACTCGGGACGTTCGGTTCGAGTGCGCACAGCCCAACCAGTTGGGCTGTGTGTCTAACCTTGTTTAATTACAGAATTATATTATATTTGTATACTTGTTGAAGGATGATCTGAATAGGTTTTAAAAACGATTGGTTTTATTTCTGAAAATCGGTAACATATGCGATTCGAACTCGGGAGGTGCGTTTTATGTTGCACACAGTCCACCGCTGGACTGTGTGTCTAACCCGGTTAAATATCCGGTGTTAATTAATCTTATATTCTAGTTCAACTTCGTCTTCTTCGCTTAACAATACAGAACAGTGAAATCCGACTGTTCTGTTTAATCGATTTTGACTTATACTTGATTGAAATGAAAAGAGGAATGAAATGACGTGGTATACCAGAACGGCGAGTTTGCTTCAGGTTTTTCGGCAGGGTCTCGTCGTCTCCGATCTGCGGATTCCGGCTGAGGGAAACTGTTTAACAGTTTTGATTACTGGATTGAGCAATTAGATTACTAATCGAGAGATAGCAAGAGAAAGGTTTAGATGATTGTACCGTCTGAAGACAACCCCGGTTTTCCGTTCAGCGATTCCGGCGAAATTGAAATTTCCGGCGACGTGCTCTGGAAGGATTTCAGCTTCGAATGAAAGTGTGATTCTGAGCGAAAAGGTTACCAGAGGTTTGGGTGGGTATTTATAAGGATGAACAGGATGTATTGGGTCCGGATTATGGTCTTGATTCGCGGTCAAAGCTTTTCCGGCGGTTACGACTGGAATTGAGGGTTAGACATCGGTTATAACCGATGTCGAAATTAGTTCACGCGTTTCAGTCAAAGGAAACGGTCGTAATTCGCGAAATCTTCGGTTTTTCCGGCGACTGCGGATTTGGGCGCGCTGATTACCGATTTTGAGTTTCGGGTTTACTTAAATGTTATTTGTTTCTGTGTTTGTTACAAATGAAATGTGTGGCGGAGTGGTGTGGTGTGTGTTTGTGTTCGTGGGCGACCCGGGTTCGAAACCCGGCAGCCCTATTTATTTATTTTATTTACTTATTTTTATTGTTTATTGTTTATGGTTTAAAATTATAATAATGTTTATTAGTTATGTATTGTTTAAAATTAATATGAACATTAAATATGCGACGAAACTAAATATTTGATTAATAAACGAAGCGGGTTTGGAAAACCCATTTTTCGACGAATGTTACAATGTATATATATATATGTGACGGATAGAAAGAAAACCCATTTGAGTTAAGAAACCCCAAGAAACCTTATGTAACATTTTTTTGTAAAAAAATTAGAGAATGTAAATTACATGTTATTGAACGTTTTGTAACAAAAAAAAAACAAAAAAAGCCGAGTGTATTTTTTTTATAAAAAATTTTAAATTCAGTTTTTAGCATATATATATAAAACAATCTGAATTTAAAAAAAATTATAAAAAAATCCCTTGACGCTTTTTTGTTTTTGTTTTACAAAACGTTCAATAACATGTAACCCACATTCCCTAATTTTTTTACAAAAAAAATTGTTCTATAAGTTTTCTTGAGTTTTTTTTAACTTAAGTTAGTTTTCTCTCTATAATTCCCCTATATATAGGGTTAGGTTAGTGAACAACCCCATTGATTGTGAAAAATGGTGAACTAATCCTAGCACTTGATTATCAATACACAAGTGTAAATCAATGACCTGGATTTGATGATGAAAATACACTAGTGTATTTTACGATTTGATGATGTAAATCAAGGGCCAGAATTGGTTCACCCAGTTTACAAATACACTAGTATTCACTCTAGAACCTCACCCTATATATATAGGATGAATTATATAAATAAATCCTATTCTATTTAAATAAGCTTAAGAAACCTATTTTTGTGGACAAAAACATGTCACGTATTACACTTTTTGGTAGTTGTCTTTTTATGATATAATATGTATTTAACCTAATAGTTTTATATGTCTCTTGTAACTTTCGTTCGGTAGTCTTTTTTATGAAAACTAAATAAGCGGTTGCGTTTATTATTATTATTATTATTATTTCTTTGACATTTTGATATGAATTTTATTCAAAAAGGAGTTGTATTTGAAATAAAAGTACGATGACGAACAAAAGCGGTACTGAATGAACAACATCGGTACCGGTATAAGTGTTGTCGGAACCGACATCGACTTTCGTTTTCGTCGTTTTCGATCGATATAAAAACATGTTGATACTTTTGGGCATATTGTGACTTTATTTTTCAGGTATTCTTTTTCGATTACCATAAGAAGGTGGGTACTATAATGAATCGAATCGATACCGACCAAATTCCTGCCGCGTAGCATAGGGAATCACACTAGTTTATTAAATTTGATACAAACATGGTTTTTTGGCTTCTTTATGTTTGTGTTGGATTATAATGGATGCTATTTAATTTCAGTAATTATAATCATACTCATTTATTTGTAAAACTCAATACATCTTACGTCCTTTAACACTAATAATGTTAAAATTTTCAGTTAAATATGACATATACCTCACACGTGAGGGTAAATTCTTTTTTTTACTATTTAAGGACTATTTGTGTAACTAAGGTAAACTTTTGAACTAAGATTAAAATAAATATACGTGAATAATTGAGGTGTCAGAAGTGATTTTGAAGGGGTACCCAATTTTGCATGATGAGCATTCAAACACACCTTTATTTTCATGTTTTATTAAATGAAAAATAAAAATTCATCCAATCACTCTTAGTGGGTGTTTGGGATTACGTTTTGAAGTGATTATTTGATTATTGCATTTGTAAAACATAAATAATCTAAAAGAGTGTTTGGATGAAAAAGTGATTATCTGCCTCCAAAACGCAGTTTTGAAAACGCTAAATCTATTTTGAAAACGTATAATCTATTTTGAAAACGCAACACCAAACACCCCTAAGTCATTTAAACTTATTTCAAGAGATTTCATCGCTAAGTTTTAATTTTATTCGAAATTTGTGAAAAATCAACGTGTAGCCCAAAAAACACCGGTTATCTATGTTGATAATAACGGTGATAACTAATTTTCTTTTGAACGGCAATCGGTGATAACTTATAAGCAGACTATTCAAAATGAATGTTTTCATGGTTTTATTTATGTGGTGATAAGGACTATTACTTTTATTTTTCGAATGAAATGAAATTTCCTTTTCCTTTCGAAAGAAAAACAAATGTGGTCCTAAACTTAACAGGTTGTTGTAGTAACTAGTACGTCGGTTATCTCTTTAAATTTACCAAGGATGAAGGGTGTGGAGCTCATAAAGCTCGGTAAACAAGTTTACCGATTTCCATATTCACCGCCAACAAGTTTATTGATTACAAGTTTACCGATTTCAACCAATTTTCGGTGAAGGTTCACCGATTCGGTGAGAGGGAGGGAAAGGGGAAGAGATGGATGTGTGGTGGGGTCCATGCCTTTTCAACAAATCACATATTTTTCCCTTTTAAAAAAAAGTTTACCAATTTATGAAGCGTCTAACCATTGCAAACACTTTTCAGCATAGTTTAAACTCTTAAGGTTAAATGACATGGCACACTCTCATTGGTTGATTTTAAAGTTTACCACTTTCAAATGTTTAACCACTCCGTTCACCCTAATATGTAAAGTTAATCATTATAACTATTTTAATCTTGTTCTCATAATAAAGTTTTCTAACACGGCTAGTTAACAATACTAGTCGTGTTAGTAACTAGTTGAGTCTAATTGGTAAAACCATTAGATTAAAGTGTTGTTACCGTTGAGGTCAAGGGTTTGAGTCCCGCAAAAGACGGATTTGGTGTAACTAGTGGGTTGGTTACACCAGCGCTCCGCGATGGGGTGACCCAATTTTTAATGGAAACGTAGACGCAATAGTAAAAATAACGTTAATGGCAGGAATTCGTCGATATTGGTTTGGTTCATTAAGATACCGACACTTACCGAAAAATAAACAAAAAAAGTCATGATACGACCAAAAAATACCGAGATGTGTTTACATCGATCGAAACAATAAAACGAATATCAATTCCGGTAATAACGTTGTTCAGTTAGTATTATACCGTTTGTTTTGTTACATGTACAACACCAAATTCGATTGAAACTTCAAAAAGAAAAAACTAAAAAATAGAAAAAAAATTCATAACAGACAAAAAGCACAAAAAACAAAATTTACTGTAGCAAAGAAGTTAATAAATTATATATATAATAATTTAAGCCGATAAAAAATTAGACTAGTTCACAATGCATGATTCGCAAGAAGTTTTATGTGTTAGTGTTTGTGTAAAGGGTAAATGTTCAGCTTGTAACGCTCGTTTTAGTAAAATACATTTTTGAAAACAAAATACGTTTAACTTGTTGTGATTGATAAGTTAACAGGTTAACACTACACATGTATAACAAGTTGATTAAAACGCATAGTTTTAAATTTATTAGATAATTAAATATATTATAACATGAATCACAAGTTTTGGTAACTTGTATTTTACCATGCTAATTATGTATTATTATATTTTAATTATGTTAAATGAATCGTCTCATCGTGTTAAACGTATTTAGTGTTTAGGATTTTTGACTTCACCGGGACACCTCGTCATATATGGCTATGAAACACCCGTATTCTTAAGGCGTATTCTTAAAGTGTACGCACAAGTTTACCACACCTTGTCTCCCAAGAGCTCGAACTAGAGTTCAAGTATTTTACAAACACGTTAATAACACGAAGGGAAGCTGAATGTTAACAACATTTTGTCTTTTATAAGAAAGATTTGTTAGGAACAAGATATAGTGATCATAACTATGGGTTCCTAACTTATCATAACGATGGGTTCCTAACTTATAGATGAATGGCCCGTGGCATTATAGTCTAGTGGTACTTTAGGGGTGAGATAAAGCTTATGGACTATTAGGTCTGGGGTTTGATCCCACAAAAAAGTTTTTCTCATATTTATTAAGTTTCCTCCTGAATTGGTATGCATTATAGCCTAGTAGAAAATGATATGATCAGATAGTTCTGCTAGTGACACAACAATACTTCTGTCAGTAATCCAAATTTGTCGTTAAAAAACTTATAGATAAATAAATAGAGCAGACAAAAAACTTTAAAATTATAAATATTTTTAAGAGGACCACATAAAATACACAAATAATAAAAATTTGTAAGAAGCAACACGTGATTGATTATGAAATATAATAATCAGAACATGGGTATAAGAGGAGAAGGGGCCTTGGAAGCGGAGAAGGAGACAAGAAGAAAATTGATTGAAACCAAAGGCTTATGAGATAAGCTCCAAAACTTATCAATTTTATCTACTACTTAATGTTACCTAGTACCTAGTACGGGTTACACTGACATTGAAACTTAAATTAATTCGAATTTATATTGTCAATTATTTGATCTGGTTTATTTCTTAACTAAATTTACGTCAAAAAGTATATCAATTTAAAATGGACATAACAAACACGAAAATCTATTATATTTTGTCTGACTTATTACCAAAATAGTTTACATGTAAACGTAAAACCAATCCACGTACTTAAAAAATAAACACGTAAGAAAATAGTGATTTTTAAAGTTAAAGAATAATAAACTTAAAACTTTATAAACTCAAGGGGGTTAATGACATTATACAAAGATTTTAGAAAGTTGAGTAAGTAAAATGAGCAAACTTTAAAAAACAGAGAATGTGTTAACATGGCTAGGAGTGTAGCATAATAACTACATACCTAAAATTTTTTTTGTTAATAATTTAATTCTTTAATACTTCAAATGGAAATTACATCAAAATAAAAGGTATACGGATAATAAGCTATGTCGCCACCTCTTTTTAAATAGTAAAATCAAGTCTTTTAAAAACTACATTTATAGATCTTAATCTTCTCTTTGTGAGATGTCAAAGTGATTTTCAAGGTAGATTATTGTGAAATAAGAATCAAATAATCAGTGGCGTCTCTGAGAATTTATATACCATGTTCGAGCTCGAAAATGTACCCTTATGCCTTAACGATTTGTAAATGAATCTTACTTGAAATTGATATGGGTTTACTATTTTAAAAAAAATTAACATATATATATATATATATATATATATATGTATATCGGATCTTTTTAAAAAACATATACTCCACGAAATTACGGACCCTGTGAGAAAGTCCTCCCCACACACCATCTAAGCCTCCCCTGCAAATAATCAGGTGCCCAAAACTTCATTAGAATCAAATTTTGCATCATGAGCATCCAAACACCCCTTTGTTTTCTTTTTTCTTTGCATGTGAAGTCAAAATTTGTCCAAACACTCCCTTATTCTTTCGATGTATTTCTTTAATAATGATTAAGTCATTTAAACTTATTTTAAAAGACTTAATCACAAGTTCTAATTTTATTACTAGGTTAGAAATTTTGTGAAAAATTAACGTGTAACCCAAAATCACCGGTTATATATGTTGTAATGTTGATAACGTGGACTTTTTTCAAGCTTTTAAATATGTGGTGATTAACTTAATCCGGTAGGTTGTAGTTTGTCGTTGTTTAATAATGGTTGTAGTTTGTCATTGTTTAATAATGGGTTTAGACAGTCGGGTGTCGGTTTATCTTTATTAAACTAATTATAACATGCAAAATATGTTAACTTATCATGGTTTATAGGTTAATAAGTAATGACTCGTTGATTAAAATAACATACTTTTATAAAGAATTAAATTTAATATATTGTAATTATACATGAATGCTAAGTTTTAGTAACTTTTTATTTTATTTTAATATATTGTAACTTTTTATTTTATTGTGCTAATTATGTCTTATTATTATTTTTAATCAAGTTAAGTGAATCATGTTAAACATGTCGTGTCATCCTTGTTACTCAACTACTTATATTTACTTGTGTTAATCGTGTAATGTCGTGTCATTCATGTTATTGAATGAGTTACCTTTAGTTGTGTCAAACGTAGAATATCATGTAACCCACTTATTAGACTACATGGAGTCATGAGGACAAGGGTAGAGCCCTACCCAACCACGTAAACCATGTGGTTGCCCTCCACATAAAAAACGGCATGGGGTATGTTTAGAGACATGAAGGGGCTTTGAAAAAAAATTCAAGTTCTAAGAGAAATCAAGGGGCAACGCCCGTGGACATCTCCACCTCAAAAGCTGCAACGCCTACGTAGAACAAGGGACGGTGTGGTGTTGGGGCGTGTAGGGGCCCCCACCTCCCCTCTCCACGCCACCACACCTTGTGGTCTTCAACATGTTGGTGTTACTTCTTAAGAAAATGATGCATTTAGTTTAGTTAAATTGTATTGTGTCTAGATTCATGTTAAATTGTTCAGTTTCACATGTTATTGGCCCGTACTTGTTTGTTTTGATTCGTCACCTCTCGCTTTCCTTATCGAAAATTGTATTCGTACATTTGTCTTATGAAGAGCCTTCACCATCGACAGAATAATCAATGTTGGACCACTTCATGGATTCATTGACACTTCATCAAGAAATATAGTTGGCACTTAAAGCCACGATAATTGAAGAAATTTAAGGGTCAATGATATGTGCTTTTAATACATAAAGTAAGTTAAATAATTATATATAATATATATATATATATAAATATTGGGGGAGGTTAACGTACATTACGGCTTAACGTACATCACGTACGCGACCAATTTACAACATGCGTTATTATTTCATATACATGCGTGATTTTTAAACTGGGAGGTAAAGTCATGCGTGATAACGTACGTGATTTATACTTCCTACATGCGTGATTAGGTTATTTTGAGTTTATAACATGCGTGATTTTGAAACGAATGTGCGTAATTTGGTCGCGTACGTGATGTACGTTAAGCTGTAATGTACGTTACACTTTCTCTCTCTCTCTCTCTCTATATATATATATATATATATAAACTTTTAAACTTCTTAGCTACACTGATTTTTTTTTCTTTTGTGAAAATTTTCGTTTTTTGTTTTTTTAGGTTTCAATCGAACCTGGTGTTATACATGTAACAAAAAGAACGGTCTAATACCGACCGAACAACGTTAGTACCGGAATTAATATTCATTTTTATTGTTCCGGTCGATGTAAACACATCTCTGTATATCTTTGGTCGTCTCATGAGTTTTTTTTATTTCTCCATCGGTAAGTGTCGGTATCTTAATGAACCGACCCAATATCAAATGAATTCATGTCATTAACGTTGTTTTTGTCGGAAAGAAGAGAATAAGTGAAGAATATTTTGAGGATTTCCAGCCCATAACAGCCTGTTTTACAGCCAAGACTCCAGCTCAGCCATTTATTGTCTTTCCTTATATTCTTATTTTAGTACTCTATAAATGGGGCATGTGTATGTGTAATCAAGGTGAGCTAAGTAATCAAAAACATCATTTTTATCTCTATTATTCTCTATACCTAATGATATGGTATCAGAGCAGTGTTTCTGATTCTTGAAAACACTTTGTTCATCGTCTACAATCTATCCCAGATCCAACCTCAAAACAGAAAAACCCAACAAACCAAAAATCAAACTCCAAAAAAATCAAACCTCATCAGCTTCAACAATTCCGACATACAACATTGTCAGAGTCACCATCAACTTCGCCGCAACCAACATCATCATCTGAACCAAAAACACAACGGGTGACTTCACACCCTGCAACCGAAAACAACAGTTTGCTCTCAGATTCGTCCGGTCAAATTTTTTCTCCAGTTCAGTAACTTCTGTTTCTGGTTCAGTCACCGTCTTCTCCGGTTCCGGCACCTCTTTCACCAGTACAATCCGATCAGAAGAAGCCGTTGCTGCGATTCAGGTTGCCGCCGGCCAGTTCAATCTGCCTCCTCCGGTCGCCATCCGCTAGCACTGCCACCGCTAGACACTCACCGGAATCACGAGTTTCATGCTGGTCACTTTTTTTCCCTTTTTTTCAAGCCCTAGTTTGTTAACAGAGACACCAGTGTCCTCTTATTTCTCTTGAGAAGATAAAGCCAATATTTTTTTATCAAAGCAAAAGTGGTATTTATCAAAAGTTAAAAGGCCATGTGGTTTTGAAAAGAAAAAAAGACTTTTCATTAGTCTTTTATTTTCACTTCGCTAGTCTTTTAGTCTCTTTTGTGTTCTCTTTTTAAGAGATAAGGTGACTTTATAGACAGCATATTAAAAAAAAAGAAAAACCTTTTTTTTGTGCAAATGATTAATCATAGGAACTATGAGTTGTTGAAAGACCATCCGTCAACAAGTGGGGAAGCCTATTTAACAACACAGAAGAGCAGTGATCAAGTCACTCCTTGAATTTTTGATTGTGGAGCCACTGATACGATGACGTACGAGCCATCGGACTTCGTCTCTACAAAGAAACCAAACAGAACCCACATCAAAACTGCAAATGGCGAAAATGCTTTAGTAAAGGGAGGAGGAACTGTCGAAACAATCTCCCAATCTGAGATTGTCAAATTGTTTATATGTTCCTTCGTTAACACACAAATTGTTATCAATAAGTCATGTTACAAAGGAACTCAATTGTACAGTCCTAACATCCTCATTTTTGTATCTTACAGGACATCAGAACTGGAAAGATAATTGAGCGTGGCACTGAACGACAGGGCTTATACTATGTGGATGAGGTGACTCGGTCAGGGACTGCGATGCTTGCTCACGGAACAAAGAGTAGATGTAACATTTGTAAAAATCGGGTCTCCAAAACCCGCTCCGTTTTGTAATCTTGTACCAAGTTATAAAAGTTGCGTTAATTATTTATGATTATTTTGAGTTAAAACGTTACATAATTAATAAATAAACTAAACTATAAAAATTATATTTGATAAAAAGTTAAAATAAAACAAATAAAAAATATTTGAAGCTGCCGGGACTCGAACCCGGGTCAGCCAAGTCTTTAAACAACTTAACCTTTATTCCCTAAACCACTCCGCCACAATGTGTTTTCTGTTAACACTAGGAAAACAAATGGAACTTATACACAAACTTAGATTAACCAATGGTGTCACCTGAAAAACGGTAATCGGCAAACCAATCGTCAAATCGATTGTTTACCTCACACAATCGGTTATAACCGATGCTCGACGGTTTCTAATCAATCGGAAATTGATTGAAATTAAAGACTCATCATTTTTTATTTTTAAAACCGAAAAAGAACTTCAAGTTCTGATTAACTCAAACACCAGACACTCTCGCGATTCAGAGATATCATACCAACACTTCAATTTCTTTTCGTCGCATTTTCAGACCATCTGAGCACCTAAAACAGTTCGCCGGAATTCTCTGCACAAGTCGCCGGAAAACCGTATTCAACACAAACCGGTAAAATACTTCTCCTTTACGATTTCAATCTATTGTTAGAACTTTACTAACATTAACCCATCACTCAAAATCCACCACAGACGACATTGCTGGACTTTCTGTGTTCGCCGGAAAATTTCTGGAATTGCCGGAAACTCGTTAGTTATCGGTATGCACATTCCAACGTACTGATAATCAATACTCACTAGTTCAATTTCATATCTAATCCCTTAAATCTGTTGATAGATCCTCTCAGCCGAAGGTTCAAAATCAGAGCCGACAAGTTTTCGCCGGACTCTCTGAAGAAGACAACCTGTTCGGTATCTTCATTCCCCAAACTGTTCGGTTTAATGCATTCAAACTAGTCATCATGTTTATTAACTAAATTAATCACGAATCGGATTGTTGATTGATATCTGCGTTTCGTAATGAAGAAGACGAGTTCAGTAACGAGTTAAGATTAATTAAAATCGGAAGTTTAAACAGGTTAGACACACAGTCCAGCGGTGGACTGTGTGCAAATTTCACACACACGTCCCGAGTTCGATCCTTGCTACACGCACGCCTTGTGTAATAACCTGCCTTTTTGATCAAGAACTAAACCGGGTTAAAACAGATAGTTGTTAAGTATAATAAAAACCAAGAATATAACCGGGTTAGACACACAGTCCAGCGGTGGACTGTGTGCAACATGAACTTCACGTCGCGCGTTCGAATCTTGTTATGAGCACCGGTCCAATTGAAATAAAACGTTTTTGCAAATAAAGGAATTTTCGGTTAATTCAAATAAGTGTATAAATATAATTAAAACCGAGTTTATAACGGGTTAGACACGTAGCTCAGTTGGTAGAGCTACGTGCACGCGAACGGAAGGTCGCCGGTTCGAATCCCACCCGGCGCAGAATTAACCGCTGACCGAACCGGTCAACGGTCAACGTTCAACACTAAAAAAATAATATTTTTTTATATTTTTATTTATTTAATTTAATTTAAAAATCAATTAAAAATACTTAAAAATAACATTTTTAAAGATAGAAAATAGCCATAAGCTCACGAAAATATATCTAAAAATTTCATTAAAATCCTAAATAACATCCATCCATTTATTATATTTTTCCATTATTATTTAGGTTAGTATTCCTCGTCGACTCGCTCATCTAAATCGTGCGCATCTCACCATCTCCAATTCAACGCACCCAATGTGAGTGAACCTTTCAAATTCCCCGTTTTAATCACGTTTTTGGGGTGTATCATGTGTCTTTGTTTATATACATATTATAACTAAACTATTGTGCATACATCATATCATGACATGTGTATTTAGTTTGATGCTGTTAAGTAGTTATTATTATTGGATGCAAATTATTATTTCAGTACATGCAATTGCCGAGGTCGCCGCTCCCCATTTATGAGGTTTGAGCCTGTTCCCCATTTTATTATGCGGTTGAACCTGGCGTGCCCGCAACGATCGGCTCCGTTTGATTGAGCCTTGATCGCACAGTTCATTTTACATTTCAATACATGCAATACGATCGGCTCCGTTTGATTGAGCCTTGATCGCACAGTTCATTTTACATTTCAGTACATGCAATACGATCGGCTCCGTTTGATTGAGCCTTGATCGCACAGTTCATTTTACATTTCAGTACATGCAATACGATCTGCTCCGTTTGATTGAGCCTTGATCGCACAGTTCATTTATGTTAGTTATCGTATGATATTGGTATGTTCATGTATGCTATCAAGTGTTATTGTATGTTATAATTGTAACTGCTATTTGCCAATGCTTGATTATTTACATTTGCTCTTTTATGATTATGCACAATATTTCATTGATAAACTAACCATAAAAATCATTATCAAATGTTTATCTAATAAGGTTCACTCGCCAACTTATGTTGACCCAAAAACTCCCATTTTACACATGATACAGGTGAACCAGCAGCAGCTAGGAACACATAGGACCTGGATTAGAAGAATAAAACGATTTAGTATTGGGATTGTTATGTTTGTTTATTTCCTTTGTATTGAATGAACATGTTTGGATGTTTGAAAATGTAACTTTGACTTTGTTAATTATGAAACATAATAGTAAATGTCATGTGCTTTGGTGATAACCCAATTATGCCCCGACTCTTATTTCCGCTGCGGGTCGGGGTGTGACAGTAGAGAAGCATGGCTTTGGCATAGGAGATTAGGGCATCCTTCTGCTGGGCATCTACATCTTTTACTTCCTGAATTCCCCGTCTAACAGTACACTAGACTGTGAAACATGCGCCTTAGCCAAAAGTCATAAAAAACCATTCAAACCAAGTAACACTAAAGTCAATGAACCTTTTTCACTAATACATTCAGATGTTTGGGGTCCAGCTGAAACTGATGGATGTCAAAATTTTCGTTTTTTTCTATTATTTGTCGATGACTGTACCCGGATGACATGGGTGTATTTTTTAAAACAGAAATCCAAAGTCTTTGACAAATTCATATTGTTTTACACCATGATCCAAACTCAATTCAAAACCAACATTCAGATCTTACGATCTGATAATGGAGGGGAGTACGTTAATAACTCCATGAAACAATTCATTCAAGATAGAGGAATGATTCACCAAACCACTTGCCCAAAACACTCAGAACAGAATGGTGTAGTTGAGCGGAAAAATGGTATTCTGGTAGAAATGGCCCGAGCCCTTATGCTTGAATCCAAAGTCCCTAAATCTTTTTGGCCCGAAGTTATAGCCACAATTGTGTATCTCCTTAACCGTTTATCAACCAAAGCCCTTGACTTAAAAACTCCCCTAGATACCTTATCCACATTTACCAAACTACCCCCATCTCTTACCTTACCACCTCGAGTCTTTGGGTGTACAGCTTTTCCCCATATACCTAAAACCGAACGATCCAAACTTGACCCATGTGCCGAGAAATGTGTCTTTGTTGGTTATGGGGTGAATCAGAAAGGATACTGATGTTATAACACATTACGACGTCGTGTGATTACCACTGTCCATTGCGACTTTCTTGAAACAGAATATTACTATCAGTCCCATCTCAGTGGTCAGGGGGAGATAGAGCATGAGGACTCACTGAGTTGGTTGAGTGGATTCCATCCGCAAGCGAAGACGAGTCATCTCATACATCTACACATACTAAGGAGTCACCAAAGCCTGTCGGAAGTCTCACCCAAGAATCATCCAGACTGGTGTTCGAGGTAAGTGACTCTCCAAACCTTAAAAATGTGTCCGAATCTGAACCAATTATCACTAACAACCGTGAAAGTTCCGAGACAATGGAACAGGTGGAGACTGCTGAGCAGAACAACGCAGTCCAAGGAGAGGTCGAATCAAATGAACAACATGAAGGAGGCTCTGGAACAACACCGGGAACATATGTTTTACCTCCTAGAGCTAATAGAGGGGTTCCTCCAAAACGGTACTCCCCAGAAAGGGAAACCAGAAATTCAAGGTATCATATAGCTAATATGGTTGACGGAAACCTATCTAGCAGTGCGAAAGCATTTGTTATCTCCTTATATTCCGAACAAATTCCAAGTTCTGTAAAGAAGCCCAGGGTAAGAAGAACTGGAGAGAAGCTATGGAAACGGAAATGCATGCTCTTATGAAAAAAAAAACACATGGGAGAAGTGCATTCTTCCTAAAGGAAAGAAACCAGTTGGATGTCAGTGGGTATTTTCAATCAAATATAAACCAGATGGTTCCATTGGAAGATACAAAGCTCGACTCGTAGCCAAGGGTTACACTCAGACATATGGGATCGATTACTTTGAGACTTTTTCTCCGGTTGCAAAAATGGACACCATCAGATTCCTATTCTCTGTGGCAGCCAATAAGGAGTGGCCTCTCCACGAGTTTGATGTTACAAACGCATTTCTCCATGGAGACCTAATGGAAGAAGTCTACATGGAAGCACCTCCAGGTTTTTCAGGAAGTTTTAAAGAAAGTGAAGTATGTTTGTTGAAAAAATCTTTATACGGGCTAAAACAATCTCCTCGGGCATGGTTTGGAAAGTTCACGTTGGCCATGAAAGAATATGAGTATCACCAAAGTAATGCTGATCATACTCTGTTCCTCAAGAGAAGAAATGGCCTTTTAACTTGCTTGATTATATATGTAGACGACATGATTATTACCGGAAATGATGTAGAAGAAATAGCACAGCTGAAAAAGAATCTGTTCTCAAAGTTTGAAATGAAAGACCTAGGGAATCTCAAGTATTTCCTCGGGATAGAAGTTCTCAGGTCTAAACGGGGAATCTTCACTGCCAAAAGAAGTATGTCCTTGATCTCCTAGCAGAAACCGGGTTGATTGATTGTAAACCAGCAGATACTCCAATGGTGGTGAACCACAACCTTCATGTGGAACTTAACGGAGAGCTTGAAGACAAAGAAATGTATCAACGGCTCGTGGGCAAGTTAATTTATCTCTCTCACACTCGCCATGATATAGCTTATGCTGTTGGATTGGTAAGTCAGTTCATGCACCAACCACAAGTTGCCCACATGGAAGCTGCACAGAGAATTTTAAGGTATCTTAAGGGGACCGTAGGCCATGGAGTGTTGTTCAAACCAAATGGACATTTAAATGTTGAACTCTACACTGATGCAGACTGGGCCGGAGATAAGGGAAACAGAAGGTCAACATCAGGATATTTTTCCTTGGTCGGTGGAAACCTTGTTACCTGGAAAAGTAAGAAACAGAAAGTGGTTGCTTTGTCAAGTGCAGAAGCGGAATTTAGAGGTATAGCTCGAGGGTTAAGCGAAGTTCTTTGGATCAGGAAGCTACTAGAAGACATTGGTTTTCCCAAAAGGAACCCAGTAAAGTTATGTGTGACAATACGGCTGCAATACAAATCTCAGAAAACCCAGTACAACATGATTGAACAAAACACGTGGAGGTAGACCGACATTTCATCAAAGAGAAACCGGAGGAAAGAATCATAGAGCTCCCATATGTATCATCAAAAGATCAACTTGCAGATATTCTCACAAAGGCCGTTAACGGAAACGCGTTCAGTAGCTGCTGGAGCAAGTTAAGTATTGGTGACCCCACTACTCAACTTGAGAGGGAGTGTCGGAAAGAAGAGAATAAGTGAAGAATATTTTGAGGATTTCCAGCCCATAACAACTTGTTTTATAGCCAAGACTCCAGCTCAGCCATTTATTGTCTTTCCTTATATTCTTGTTTTAGTACTCTATAAATGGGGCATGTGTATGTGTAATCAAGGTGAGCTAAGTAATAAAAAACATCATTTTTATCTCTATTATTCTCTATACCTAATGATAGTTTTTACTATTGCGTTTACGTTTCCATTAAAATTGGGTCGCACAGTCGCAAAGTACGGATGTAACCCACTAGTTGATTTAGAAGAACAAAATTGAACCGATTAATTTCACTGGAATTACGAAAGAGATGATTCAGAAAACCCATCTATGACTATTATTAAGAACCTGATTCCAATATCAACTGAAAATCATGAAAATTAAAAACTAAATGGAGAAGATATTTTATGGTTGAAAATGGAAGATAAAATAGGAGAAGAATCTAGAGAACAGAAGATGTTTTTAAAGTTGATATATGCTCTAATCAATGATTGTAACTTTTAATTAACCATATATAAATAAGCAACATGCTTAAGCTGCTTGTATATTTGGTTTTGAGAGAAATAAATTTAAAAATTTCATTTCTAACTTTAAAGTATACATATTTGGCAAATTAAGTTTGAAGTTTCAATCGTAAGTAAATTAACCCTTAGACTAATTTGATATTACACTTTTAATTCTAAAGTTTCATTTTTGCAATTAACCTCTTTGATTTTTTTGCTTTTAACACAAAGTTTTTCATCTTTAACAATTTAACCCCAACACTTTTTTACTTTCAATTTTGATCCCTTGGACTTTTCATCTTTCGTAGTTTAAGTTTCTTCTAAATTTTCCGAGTTGAAACGTCGCAATGTGCGTGTGGGGTTCAACGTTTTTTTCGTTTAGTTTTCCCGTTTGACAGGCCTATCGTAGCGCGTCTATTTTTCCTGTTTGATAGGTCTGTCGCAACGCGCGGGTCAGAGATCGACTTAGTTATTCTTTTCTATGTTTTACACACAGGCTCACGGTCATGTAAGAAACATTTACATTTTATCTAATACGATATATAACTAAAGAATCCCCGCCGCATCGCGGCGGGTGGTAATTCTAGTTGTAAGTTTAAACGGTATCAAGGTGTGTAGTAAATGTATTTATTTAAGGTTGATTGGTGTAGGCTAGCGTCCTATGTCAAATCAGCACCATGGCGCTTTTGGAAAATCAGGCCCTGATCGAACAAACAAACATGTAATATGCGCGAACTCTTTCGCCTCTTTTATTATTAAACCAAAGCACACCAATTATAATGGACCTAACCATCTATTATTGATTCATTTTAATCTTAACCCAACTGAAACTCTATTTATATAATTAATAAACTCCTAGACAAACCATGTTAATTAAAATTAACTATTATTTTTAAATGAAATATAAAAGACTCAATAAATAATTCATCAAGAATGATCTATAACTCGTTTTGATTTATATCTCTTTAATTCAAGGTTAACATCTTCATTCTCCCTCAACACCGTTGAGGGGAGGGGGATGGGGGGAGGGGCGTTATGAATGACACCGCAATGGTAAGCGCTAACTGATAGTTTGGTGGGGCCAACCATTCTAACATTGTCTAATTACTTTGAACCGCATCAACCCGGACACATACATACCAAACATACGTTGATTCGGAAACAGTGTTCACATGTACTATATATTACCAAACTAGGCACTGTTGACCAGTGTTTGTGAATCAATATATGTATGGTGTGTATGTGTCCAGGTTGAGTCTGTGACTTGGAGTTTTCTTAGACAGTGGTTAGGGGCTTTTTTAGAGTTAGCCGACGGCTAGAAGGCTTAGCTGAAGGCTTACTTGACTGCTTTGGAAAAGACAAAAAAAACATGTCTATTTTGACCGGAGTCAAAGTAAAATAAATGTCTATTTTGGTAATGTTATGATTTGCAAATAAAAAAATCGTTAGCCTAGATGAGGTGCTTTGTGACCAAGCTCATGCGTGTGAATAACTGTGTGTGTGATAGACGGTAATAATTGACTTCTTATTTAACTGATACATTGTTGAGCTTCTATTTATAATTGATCATGAGGCATACGTTGGAGCATTTATTGATGGGGTTGTTCACACCATGCCTAGAGCATATCGGACAGGATGAAAGCTATCACTAGGCATGGCGTGAACAACCTCTTCAATAAATGCTCCAATGTATGCCTCATGATCAACTATAGATAAAAGCTCAACTACTGGGTATCAATTCATTCAGAAGTCAATTATTATCGTCCATACCACACACATTTATTCTAACGCATTAGCTTGGTCACAGAAGCACCTCACCTCCTATGACGAGGCTAATGACTTTTTTTATTTGCAAATCATAAGTTCGAGGTTCATTCCTTTAATCTGTATCAAGTAGATCCAGATTACAAATCAGAGTTACTCGTTTCTACTTGATGCATGCGTTATTTTAGTACCTCAAAATAAATTAAAAAATCAAACCAATTGAGGGTATGTGAGTTAATGTTAAAAAGAATTAAAAAAAAGGTAATCAACTCTGAGCCTTTTAAGTAGAATGAAACATTACAACTAACTATCCTAATCAATATTTTCAAGTAATTTGTTATGTCGGTTATATGACGTTTTTCATTTATAGCTCTTCTAAGTACGAGCAATGTAAATCAACCCTTAGATTATATTTATATCCTAACAATCAACACCATCCACGTATAGAGGAGTCTATGTCAGAAAATGGCCCGCCTTCATAAACGCATCCAACCATAATTGAATCTTCACGTTTTAAATGCGTTGATATGAGCCTAAATGCACATCTTTTTATATCAAATTATAACCAATTTTTATTATGTTTTGTTAAAGAAATATTCAAAATAGGGCTAAACTGATTAATATTGGATTTTCCGGACAAAACTAACCCAAAAACAACAAAGGAAGCAAAACTGGGCAAAAAACGAAGTAAAATGGGAGAAAATGTCAAACGTGGCCCATGCCTCACCAGACACGCCCCATGTCTCGGATTCAGGAACCACCAGACACCTCCGGAAGACCACAACGCACATATCAATGGAGAAAAGCAAGGCACACCCCCATGCCTCGGCCAGAAAACGACAAAAAGATCTTTTGGAAGATCCTAGCGGACCCGCAAATTTGACCATGGCCTGTGTCTCTGAGACACACTCCATGCCTCGTGAACCGGTTACAGCAGGTCACATGGCCAGGCACGACCCATGCTTAACCCCATAGTAACCTATAAATAGAAGCCCGTTTCCACCATTTTCCTTGCTCATTCTCTCCCATCTTCTCCACTACACACTTCTCTTCTACCACACTCTCCCTAATCATTGTAATCATTATAAATAAAAAAAGATCATTAGTGTAATCAAGCTTTTTTATGATTAATATAATGTTTTCAAGTTTGGAAACATCTAGTTCCGTGGACAGTCTTGGCTAGATTCTTGAGGGTGTTTGGGAGAAACTTACCCCCTTGATGTTGAGTTAATTAAGGAAGATCATGGGCGAACAAGGTGTATGTGTGTTAATGGATTTAACTAATTAAATGGTTTATTGAAAGTGGGTGAAATAATAATGTCGCCATTAACTTGGGTCATTAGAGTTTCCGCCTAATTCTTAAAATCTATTTTTGAAATGTTGCTAATGTTACAACGACCATCCAACCTCACGTGTCGATAAGACATCCGAAGTCATTGAAAGATGGATAAACAGTTTCTTCGTCCAACCTAGGAACGTATTTCTTACTTGGGTCTATTTTAAACCCATCGGCCCAGCTAGGTACGACTTGTGTTGGACGGAGTAGTTTGTGACAGGAAGGTTTGTATTGCAGTTGGTTTGAGTCTCCCCAAGTTGTAGTCGGTCATATTGTAGTTAAGACATGGTGTAGTCATACACAAAGTTCAACTCCTGGTTTGTAAGAGGATTTGGATCATCACCTGCTTGAGGAAAAAAGGGTTTGCATAGTGTTTGAAGGTGGGGGATGGTAGACTGGTTGAGGAAAAGGGTTAAAGGTGTAGGACGGTAGACTGGTTAAGGGAAAGGGTTTGGAGGTGGAGGACTGTAAGGGTTTGCAGGTGGAGGATTTAAACTTCCACCAGATGATAGTCTAGGCCTTGAAAGTGGTGGGTTAGAAAGTGGAGGGTTTGCCGAAGCAGGGTTTGAACGTCGACGAGACAATTGTCTAAGGTTCGAAGGTCTTGCTGCTTCACCTGGATAACTGCCATCCATATCTTCAAATTAATATTGTTTTTGGAGTGAATTGTGAATTAAGAATTGCAAATGTGGGTTGGAAAACGAACTAGTTTTATAAGGCTTAGAAAAATAGTTGTTGGAAAAGAAGTCGTTTGAAAAAATAGCAGTTGAAAAGATTAAATATTATTTTATTCGTTTATTTTTTATTTAATATATTATTCTATTTTCAGTTTATTATAAAATTTTATTTAAAAATAAATAAAACAAAATATTAAAATTTATTTATGAAAAATATGTTTATTTTTTAATATGAAAGAAACACAATTATTAATTAAATAATTTTAATATATGAAATAAATTAGATATAGATAATAATAATAAAAGGAAAAGTGATTAAATGGAGGTTTGGAATGTTTTATTGTTGAAGAAAAAAGTGGTTTTAGAATAACGTGGCATGCTGATGTGATAAGTTTGGATTTCAAACTTAGGTGATTGTTGGAGATAAAGGTGCACAAGCCAGATTTTTTTTTAAAACCGGACCGGATTTTATTTCATCCGGATAAAGTCAAATGATGGTCAAAACCGGATTGTGAAAATCGACTCGGATTTATCCGGTTCGAAGGTTTATAAAACTCGATCCTATACTCCCAGATCGGATTACGGAAACTATATTTTATAAAAAGATATCCAGATTTCGGATTTTTTAATAGAAATTACATATAAAATGAATAAATTTATAATTGAAACTAAAAAATCATACATTATTTATTTTTAAACTTTTTTATTAGTTATATAACATAAATTCGTTATATATATATATATATATTCGTTATATATATATATATATATATATATATATATATATATATATATATATATATTAATAAATAAAATACACTCACGAAAGTTCATCTTTATAGGTTTTTACAAGTAATATAACATAGCTTTATAAAAAAAATACCAAGTAAGCTATACCTATATAAGATAAACTCAACAAAATTTAGATGAAAAATAAGAAATCGGATTTTTTAAATTCGAATCCAAAAAATCCAGATTGGATCCAATGCGAGAAGATCCAGAAAAATCCGGTGGGTTGAAAATTTTGAAATTTGGATTGAATCCGACGGATCCTACTAGATTGTATCCGATTTTATAAAATCCGCCTTCCCCATCGGATCAGTTTCAAATTATTTTTTGGATCGGTTTAGTTGGAGATGTTCTAATAGTAGTTATTATAACATTAAACTGATGATAAAAAAGTATTGTAGTGATACACGACCCGGGTAATTTTCCGGTAGCCTCGGTCAATAGAATGATTTATAAGCTAGTTCAGGTTGGAGAGCAAAACTGAACTACCTTCCCACAATGGACGAGTTTACAAAAGAAGGATCGTTGTCAACCCGAATTGTGGGCAGAGCCGGTGGAGCGCTTGTTCACTTCTTGTCGTGTGACAGCGTATATGTGCGTGGTGCAAAATTCAAAATATATTTGCCTTTGATCTGGATGATTTGTTAAATGTGCATAAGTACATACCTGGATCGGCCATTAAAAGGAAAGCGATCCAATCTATCATCCTTATTGTGTGTTGCAACATTTGGCGCGCTAGGATCAAGCTCATATTTTCAAGTGAACAGGCCAAGGTGGAGGACATTTTAGGTAAAATAATCTCTAATAGTTATTATTTGATTAAAAATAGAGCTAGGAATGTTTTGTAATCTGTTATGTTTCCTTGTTCTGTTTTAAAAGCACTAATAATAATAACTAAATAAATAAATAAATTCAACCCTTATGACTGTAAATTAACTATCCATAATCAAAGAGTTATTACATACATAACTTCATTATCATCTAGTCTCCAATAATTAGTATCTTAATTATCTTCACATATTTAAATCTAATCTTTCAAAACCCACCAAAATATTTACTTGCACCAAGACATTTTCACCTAATACCTGGAAAAAGTCTGATTTTATGGGTGTTCCTTAAAGCTAAAAAAATATTCATGTTGCACAAGTATATCTATATCTTGTAGCAGTAAAATCATTGATCTTCACATTGTAAACCTGTTTTAATATTGTGCAGGGTGCTTGAAATAAGTGTATTAACGGAATCCACGGATTCCATACTGAGTTTCGATATGGGTGAGTCATTTGTAAGGATCTGGAATCCAATGGTTAATAACGACCCGCATTCCCAACTTTGATCGTCTGCCTTTGATGTGATCACCAAAGGCCTTGTTTCAATCCCGTCAGGTAGAATTGAAAAACCAGAGGGCAATATGGCGATGTTGCTAGTCATAGCCAGCCATTATGGATTGCATGGTGGTCACAGCCACTGGTACACACACCACCATGGACTCGTATGCGTTCGTGCAGCTATCTTGGATCATCCACATGTTCTCCTTCCACTTCATTGTCTGCATGCAATATGCTACAATTGGTTGGTTGGTTAATATAATCCAGTTAGTTTTAAGTATGATTTCTATAAGTTAATGGATGTCCTTTGACCCTTAGCAAGTTAAAATATATTAAAACTAAAATTTACTAAAAAAACATAAATGTATATAATACATTAATTACAAAATCTTATGTCAAAAATCTTTTTTAAGTTATAATTATGGCATAAAATACCACCCCTAATTTATGACAAAAAACATATAGTAAAAAAATATGATTTTATTTAAATAGGTTAAACGGGTCAACCAGTCAACCCGCCCGGGTTGACACGAACCTGACCCATTTAACTAAACAGGTTCGCGGCTCAACCTGAAACTGACCCGAACCCATTTAGACTAAACCCAAACCTGCAAAGTTCATGTTAGGTTCACGTCGTGTCAGAAATTCACACCCCTAATCAAGTGATCAAATCTTACATGGATGGAGACGGTATTTCCTTGATCTTGTCCTTTCACCAAGTTGGCAATTGATTGAACAGGACCACCATTTGACATAATATCCCACTTGACAATTCAAACAAGAATGTAAACATTTCAAACTTCAAATCTTTAGGTAGACTTTGTTTAACATTTTACGTATTAAAAGACTGAAAAGGAATGTATGTATATTGTATACCTCATTTCTTCGAGGTTCATCTCTTAGGAAATCAAAAAGAAGAGTGTGAGAAACCGGCAACCATATAGATGAAACCGCACATAGTATCACACCTAAAGGTTCACCGGCATCATTTAGGTTCTTTCTAGAAGCCACCCTTATGTCATATCCCGTCTTACTTGGTATCTTTTTCCATGTATGATAGCTTGAGGCTCCTAGCGCTCTACTAAAACTCGACGTCATTCTCTGTGCCAGTTTTAAAATACTTTTCCACCCCGCTAGTGTACCGATACCTAATTCAATGCCCATGTCATATAAAAACAACATATGTAAGTACTAATTAGTAGAGTGAAAAACGCCGGAATTTTAAGGGTTATTACTTAATACCAATATAATATAACCAACACAATTATTCATTTGGCATGAAGAAATTTAATCCAAATTTTGACATATTAAAGTCCTTGAAACTTATAAATTTATATTAAAGTTCAAAATTTAAAGTCCTTGAGCTTGCTAATTTTCTCAAGCCCGAGCCCAGCTCGTTTATTATCTATTAATTAATATATTTAATAAAAATAATATAAATAATAGACTCGTTTAGGCTCGCGAGCTCGAAAAGTGAAGCTCGGGCTCGGCTCGTAAACAAGTTTAACTAAGCCCGGCTCGGCTCATCTACTAGACAACTTAAAATAAGGGGTAAATGTTATTAAATATTAATAAAAACTAATATTACACTAACGCTCGATAAGGCTCGACGAGCCTAACGAGCTTCACATGCCAGGCTCGAGCTCGGGCTAGATAAGGCTCGGCTCGTTGCCAGCTTTTTCTCGAGTCGATCTCAAGCACCTCGCAGCCGATCGGCTCGTTTGCACCCCTATCCATGACACCTAAGTATCCCAATATGGGACTTTAATATCAAATTTTGGTTGAGGACTTTTTCATGCAAAATGAGAAGGTATGTTGACTTGTTTATAGTATCAACTCAAATTTAAATACCACAAGAATCCTTAGTAGGAACATTTGTTGCAAGGAAGAACACAAGACGTTCGCATTGTTGTTGCAATGTGGCCATCCAATGCCTTGCTCCAAAAGCGAGACCGCTATTGATGATTGCACGAAACATAGAATGAGATACGCTTTTTTGGCATTCCCAATGCTCTATCCATGTCACCTAGCACACCACATTGGATATATATTCAGGGAAAAAAGGCATATGTTATTAATTTTTGAGTAAAGTGCCATTTTCGTCCCTGAGGTTTGACCAGTTTTGCGATTTTGGTCCAAAGGTTTGTTTTTTCGCGTCTGGATCCAAAAGGTTTGAAATCTTGCCATTTTCATCTGGCTCGTTAACTCCATCCATTTTTCTCCGTTAAGTCTCGGGTATTTCCGTCCTTTTTGTTAACTTAAAGGGCAATTTGGTCTTTTTCAGTGGTACTCGGTCTTTTTACATAAAGTGAAAAAGACCGAATTGCCTTTAAGTTAGAAAAAAAGACAAAAATACCCCTGACAACAGAGAAAACTGGATGGAGTTAACGAGCCAGATGAAAATAGCAAGATTTCAAACATTTTGGATCCAGATGCGGAAAAACAAACCTTTGGACGAAAATGGCAAAAATTACCAAACCTCAGGGACGAAAAATGGCATTTTAATCTTAATTTTTATTGTATAACCATTATTAGGTGTAGTATGACGCTTTACCTTACAGTGACCATTTGATTTGTCCTCGATGATGCAACCAGATGGACGTTTTCTACATCTCACTAAGGAGGCATCAATGTTCTTTTCACATTGTCAATAGAAACGTCAACAACTGCCCACTTTTCAGCAGTCAATTGCTTGGAATATCTCACGAAATAAACTTCTCTTGTGGCCACCAACGGAGATAGCATTTGCAGCTCAGCAAACATCTGCAACCAATGTGAAATATCAACAAACTTTAGGAACTAGATTGTTTGACTTAAGTGTGTTACTCACCAGTTGAACCGCACCCTTTCTGTTAGGACCTTCGCCGTTACAAATAACGTCAAGGGTAGCTGCTTTTGAGATCATGCATTGAAACATTTCCTCAAATTCTTTCTGCAATAACAGATATACGTAAGAAAATGACAAAAAAAAAAAGCGAAAATACCCTTGTCATAACGGAGAAAAATGGATGGAATTAACAAGCCGGATAAAAATGGCAAGATTTCAAACCTTTTGGATCCAGATGCGAAAAAAACAAACTTTTGGACGAAAATCGCAAAACTGGCCAAACCTCAGGGACAAAAAATGGCATTTTACTTCAAGAAAAATGAGTCTAACTAGTCAACCGGATTGGAAGTCGATCACCCAAAATCTATTTTAATTGTTTTATTGAAGATGTAGACGAGTACTTCAAATAGTTATATTTGGTAATCATAATTAAACCATTCACTATTAATAAAAACACTTCAAAAAAGGAACAAAAAGTGTCAACACATCACTTCAACCCAGTGTCTGGTTTGACTCATTTCGATCCCGTTACCGAAAATGCTCATATTGCCACCTCTAGATTTGACCCTGTTCTGTAGTTGGAAATTACGAATGCAATTAATCCATCTTAGGTAAGCATACCACATCCATGAAACTTCGAACTAGCCGTGGGAGATCCACAAAAACAACACCACTATCTCTAGATGCCTCAATGAATCTCAACCGTTGAACATTGCTTGCGTCCACGGTGGAGAACTTGCTCAAGTATTCATCGTAATTAAGTATTTCTCTCCCCGTCTCCACGCTCTTGACCCATAGCGGTTCACCAGCACTAGCCATTTGTACAAGCTCTTCCACAGCCAGATCAACAATCTCCATTACTCTAGTTTTTTCAAGCCCAAATACGCCACTACACAAATCTAATGAGCTTTTGTTTTCAGGGTCATTTCCTACCGAACATGAGTGCGTTGGTGATGCTCCCTGTGGATATTTCCCAACTGATGTCCTTAGCTTTTCGATCTACATACAACTCCAGTTTATTTATTAACGTTAGGTATTCTCAGTAAAAAAAAGGAAAAAAAAATGCAGGTGAGGAACTGATAACTAGGGCTGCAAATGAACCGAACGTTCAGTGAACAGTTTGTGAACCGTTTGGCGGGAAGTTTGTTTGTGTTCGTTCGTTTAATAAATGAATGAACACGAACAAGAAATTCCGTTCGTTTAGTTAAATGAATGAACATGAACAGACGCCAAGTTCGTTCATTTATGTTCGTAAACGTTCGGTAATGTGTTCGTTTTTGTTCGATAGTTCATTAGTGTTTTTACTTTTTATATTTTATTTAAATGCTTCAAAATTCTGACAATAAAATATTTAATAAATATCAATCTATTGTATATTCTATTAATGAACGCTTGTTGTTTCGTTTGTTTTCATTTGTGTTTATGAGTATAGTTCGTGTTCATGACGTTCGTCACCTAAAATTAACAAACGAACATGAACATGTTCGTTTCCTTAACAAACGAACACGGACATACAGTTTCGTTCGATAAGTGTTCACGAACAGTTCGTGAACACATATATTTCCTTAACAAACGAACACGAACAAGGTCTGTTCATGTTTGCTCGGTATGTTTGCAGCGCTACTGATAAATGTACAACCTCAGCTCTAAGTTTGGCATTTTCAGCCCGAAGCTGTTGTTCATCAACGTAAGTGGTGACATCCTTGCCAGAACTACCGAAACCACAGTTGGTACAGGTACCCTTCCTGATTGTCTCCCTTAATAATTTATTTTCTTCACCTAGTTTATCCAGTTCCGATTTTAGTAACGAATTTTCATGGCGTTCCTGTATAGTCTGCAACAGCAAACACAGTCTCTTATCACTTTTTAACATACCAATAACCAAAAATCTTATTTGGCATGACAGTAAATATGATCACCTTGATTTGAGTACGGCGATTTTGAAACCAGAACTTCACTTGTCTAGGATGAAGACCTAACCGCTTGCTTAACTGTTGTCGTTGCTTTTCGTCTGGGTGAGGTGACTCCTTAAATAGCCTGTAAAATGAAGTTCAGCCATTAATCAATAACAGAACCATGCATGATGTCATGCTGACCTCAAGAGTGTATATCATTCAAACCGATATAATCCAATATGCTAGTATGTCAAAAAAGTATGATTTAAACTAACAAAATGTTCATTAAGAATCATGTTGTATAACAAAATTTTTAATGCTTATAACCAAGATAGTCATATCAGTATACACAAACTCAAAGGACCAAAACTGTCATTTTACACAAGAACATTGAATATTTATATTGACTATATATACATGTGACAATACTGTGCTTTAAAATATGCGGCCACACATGCTGTGGTTAGTAGTTGCCTCTTTATTATTAAATTACACGAGAAAAGAAAGGGCATTATAGCATGATGACTTTTATTTATTTATATTAAATTAACAGTAGCTTTCCTTTTTCTTGTTGTTTCTTAAAGATGAATTAGTGATCCTATTCAATGTATCATCTTACCCAACCACCTCCATATTCTTGAAAGATTCTTTTATACACTATTTTGATTATGACTATCCACCCCACATTTTAACATATTCTTGATTAACATAGTTACAAACCACCAACCTCATTTCTAGTAAATCCACATGAACCACTGAACCATTGAAACTAGGTTTCCAGTCATATAAGAAATATATGTTGCAGTGTTGTAAAAATCTGTCTAGGCGGTCGAGTACTCAGTACTCTATAGGATGCCGAGACGATTTTCTTTAACTAGGTCAACATTACTCGAACTAGGTACAACTCGGTCAAGTCAGATTTTTCGTTGTTTTCACCGATTTTTATTGTTTTTCAGCGATTCTAAACTTAAAACCAGTGACAATTCATTCCTGATATTGGCAATCATTTTTTCGCTGTTTTTCACCAGTTCTAAACTTATAACCAGTGACAATTCATTCCGAATGTTAGTAATCGTCTTTTCGATGTTTTTCAGCGATTCTAAACTTGAAACCAGTGACAATTCATTCCAAATGTTGTCGTTTATTCGATGTTTTTCACCTATTCTAAACTTATAACCAGTGACAATTCATTCCTACTGTTAGCAATCATCTTTCTATAAGCATGCATCAAATTGCAGTACGGCTAATCTCAGCTAATCCGTTATGAATCCCTAAATAGTTTATGCAAAGTTGTTACGATGAAATTTAGGGCAAAATAACAACAATAATTTACAATAATAAAAATGAATGAGAATGAGAATGACGTACGCTTCCATCTCACGAATTTGATCAGCGGTGTGGCGGTGGTACTTTTTTCGCTTCTTATTACTTTTGTTATTCTTATTGCTAGCGTCGTCTCCGTCATCCACGTCAGGATCAACATCGAAATCGTCATCATCCGATCGTGATCTCACCGGTCCGGAAGTCTCGCTACTGATCTCCGTCACCGTCGTATTAGCAGCCTCCTCTTTTCGATCATCCACCGCCTCCTCTCCGTCACGAAACAGTCCCTATATGTGTGTATATATATCATCATCATCACATACAAATTTATACAAACTAAACCTAATTAATTACAGGAGAAGAAGAAGAAGAAGACTTACGAGAGTGAGCGAGAGAGAAGTAGACGGAAAAAGGTCTTTGGTAGAAGTCAGTGGATTGTTGATATTATTATTATTATTATTTTTATTATGAATATTGTTATCGTTGGAAGACGACATGACCGTAGTAGCAGAGTTTGTTACGGAATAGCCGTGGCTGTGATGGTGCGGGTGCTGGTTGTAGTAAATGGTGTGATTATTGTTATTGTGGTGCGGGACTGTGACCATGTGATGCTGAGAGGGAGAGAGAGAGAGAGAGAGAAGGAATGGAAAGATGTGTGTGTGTGGGGTGGGGAAGGGATGTAGTGGTGGAGAGAGGGAGTGGGGGCGGGTAGGGGTTGACCGGTAGATAGGTAGGGGTTAAGCTTCGAACTACACATCATACATGAGTGAGTGTTTTGAGTTAAGTTCACATTGATAAGGGTGAATAATGCCTTTATTTTTTAATATTTTTCGTTATATGACAGTACAGTCAGTAAGAGCATTATTCGGTGTTTTTCTAAAATAGATGTAATAGGGATCTGGATATTATGTTAAAAGGGTGCAAAAATTAAATAAAAATAAAAAAAACCCCAACAAAAGAGCTATTGGACTAAAAATGGAAGTATAATGTGATTAGCCAACAAATTGAAGTTGAAGCGTGGTTTAAACAACGCGGTGGCCTTTTTTTTTTTAACAAAAACGCCCAACAACGCCTAGGGAGTGGGCGTGTTTGGGGATGAAAACGCCAAAATTTACACGACTACGGGTGGTCTTATGATTTGAACTTTTGAAGGATTTTTATATGGAAAGTCGAACATAAGTGTTTGGTTGATAATCGGGGCATGAAAATAAGAATATGAAACTAATGAGATTGTGGTAGAGTGGTAAGAGAGAGATCTGGTTTTCTTAGTAACCTAGGTTTGATTTTTGTCCTCCCTATTTGTTTCTGTGGCACTTGCTGATGATGGGAGATTAGACGGAGATCGCTAGTTCGATCTTTAAACTGAGCAGATCTTACCTCACCGTATTGTCGAGCATTCAGGCAAGTGTTCATGGGTTTCGACTCTAGGTGAAGATTTTCTCCAGTATAAAAACGAGTGTTTCTCGTTGTGATGATTTGCTGATCGTTCAATAAAAAGGAAGAAAATAGGAATATGAAAGAAAACAATAACGGTGAATGAGATAGCACATACATGTATTTTAGTAATTGATTTGTAAAAATTGTATTATTTTAAAATATTGGATTTGTTCTGCCTTTGTGCATGTAAACTATGTATAGCATAACAAAGTGGTGGTCTTGGAATCTACATTTTCATACGTCGTTTACCCGTTCATGTATTGTAAATCACCAATGGCCGGCATGCGCTTTATAACCAAGATGACATGTTACGGCAAAAATATAATTTTGTGTACGAAAACCAAATGAGAAATGCTGGACCAGACATGTTGGTGGCCAATTTGAAACAAACATTCAGAAAATCCCTCGATAATTTTTGACGAAGCTATTTTTTTTGTAGATTCATATGATGTTTTTCTAAGTTTTAATATTGGGGTAAATATGCAACCTCGTTAATAAATCTTGTAGCCCATATGAAGCTAGAGACCAAAAACCGGTTGATTCTCATCAAGGTTTCTTTGCATATAGAGCCTCAAGTTATGTTATTAGAGACACCACTTGACTATAGGAGTCCCTAACAACATCTTATTCAAATACAATGGTTGGCTTCTCTTATATAACAAAGAACGAAAGTTGATAAATCGTGATCATATCTATCAGAGCTGTTTGACCACATGTTCATCACATGAGATAAGATGGTTACAAGAGAAGTGCTAAAACCAAGTCCAAAACAACATATCGACTCGAGACTTGGATTTTTAATTATTGTAACTAGTGGGATTTTTTTGCACCCTACGCAGTGGATTTGTCAATCCTTGCCAAAGACTATTGGGTTCGTAGGCCTTCTGGGCCCACGTGGGCTTAAATTGAGGAGCACGTTTGTTAAACCCTAATTACTCTCTATAAAGATAATATCTACTCGTAACTTGATTATCCCTCATTAAAGAATTAACTAGTTGACATGCATGAACGTAGATCAGTTTAGAGCGAATCACGTAAATCTCTATGTTTGTTTATTGTTTTTGAGTTGCATACTCGTATTCGTCTGCTTTCTATTTATTAATTAAACCATTAGCATTCCTTTTAATTTCAAATACTCCTCAATATGATCATTTTAGCCCCTTGATATCTCGGTTAAACTCCATGTATCATTTGGTTTGATATTACAACAATTCATTATATTATAATTGATGAATATAATATAACTAGTTGATGCCCCGCCCGCGTTGCGGGGCGATGGCCGAGTAATGAGCGAGTGTTAGGCAGCTCCTTGACACGGAAAACAATTAAATTGAGTCAACCAATTAAAACAAAACACTTTTATAGTTTTGCTAAAAAAACTAAAACAATGGCAATACTGTTATTTTTAACTAAGGGAAAATTATATTTTTTGACTGGGGTAAAATCGTAATTTGCTAAAAGCTAAAATGATGACAGTACTGTAAATTGAAATCAGGGGCAAAATTGTAAATTTGCGTAGGGGCAAATTCGTAATTTTGAACTTGGGGCAACACAGTAATATAAATTAGAACTAAAGGCACAATCGTAATTTTAGGCCGGAGGCGAAACCGTAATTTTATTTTGAACCGGGGACATAATCGTAATTTTGAGGTGGAGCCAAAAGCGTAATTTTATTTTGGACAGGGGCAAAAGCGTAACTTTTAACTGAGGGCGAAATCATATTTTTTTAAACGGTGAAAAATCTATTTTTGAAGAGATGACAAAATCGTAATTTTAAGGTGGGGGAAAAAACATTTTTTTTCTTTTGAATTGGGGCGAAAACGTAATTTTGAGCTGAGGGCCAAATCGTAATTTTGAGTCGATGGCAAAATCATAATTTTGAGCTGGGGACAAAAGCGTAATTTTATTTTGAGCAGGGGATAAGAACGTAATTTTAAACTGGTACAAAACCGTATTTTTAAAATGTAAAAAAATTTAAAAAACGGTTGGTCCAATAAGAGAGTGCCATGCCAGCTGCCTGGCAGTATTCCCCCATTTATGTTTTGTATATGTAGTAAATAAATAAAGTTATAATTTATAAAGATAACACATTAAAGAAACAAATCTTACTAAACTGACAATAGTTTGCCCAAAAACCAAAACTATACATCCCCGTATCTTTATAGGTTCAAAACCTATACAAATATATGTACGAAAGGCATGCAAATGAGTTAAAAATAAAAATTGATTATATAAGATTAGGATCAAGGGAAAACCCTTATGAGTTGTGAGGACTTAAAGAACTCGGCCTTCCCATGCGAGTTTCGACCCCATTTTTTCACACTCCTAAATTAAAATGTTAGAAAAGAACGCTGTAAAGAACA
This sequence comes from Scalesia atractyloides, assembly GCA_947069175.1. Lineage (NCBI taxonomy): Eukaryota > Viridiplantae > Streptophyta > Magnoliopsida > Asterales > Asteraceae > Scalesia > Scalesia atractyloides. The sequence continues at coordinate 3,869,653 of CAMTDV010000014.1, forward strand.
TAATTTTTTTTCGAAGTGATGTTTTTCGGCCTCTTTCAGTAACTGTAAAAAGATTAGGACATAAGCATGACATCACTTTTTACAGCAGTTACGGCTCTCGTAACTGAAAAAAAAAACATTTTTTTTAAAAGTTGATTTTTTAGGATTTTTGGTAAAAAGTTAAAAAAAAAACATTTCGTAAGGCCGAGTTCTCTAAGTTCTCACAACTCGTATGAGTTTTCATTTTACTCTAACTCATATTATATAAACCTCAAAGTATCTTTATAACCTATGCAAATATAAGTAAGAAATGCATCCAAATTAGTTAAAAATAACAGTTGATGATATAAGGTGTTAATATTCACACACACCTCCTCTCTATCTCCCTCTATATGCATGCAATAAGGGTCTCTCTCCATATATATATATATAGAAGAAGGATCCGTTAGGAACCACCTTTTATTGCGAGAACCACGAGACCAATGTGAACACAACCAAAAATACCTTAAAAAATCTAAAAAACAAACAATTTTTTTTTAATATATTTAAAAAAATCGCTATATTTCGTCACTTTAAAAAACAAAAAAAAATATTAAAAAAATTCGAGTAACAATTATAGATGCACATGTGCATATAAATCATTTCTTTGAGAAATTCCGTACTACATTACCAATATTAGAAAATTGCACTTTCATTTACACTATAATCCATAATACACTACTTTTATATTACCAATATTAGAAATGCACATGTGCATCTATATGTATAAACATGATATAATGTGTTTTGGTACACTACTTACACTTTCTATTTCATCTATCATACCAGCCATAATACACTACCATTACCTTCTACCATCCATAATACAATATCATTACCTCCTACCATCCCTAATTCAATACCATTACCTCCTACCATCCATAATACAATAGCATTAGGGATGGGATTGGTACTGTACCCGTACCCATACCCGTACCGGTACTGACCGGTACTAAATTTGAACAATACGGAGTACCAAATACCGTACCAAATATATAGGTACGGTACGGGTACGGGTACGTACTGGTACGAGTATTTTCGGTACAGTACCCACTTTGGTACCATTTTGTTTTTACATAGTTATTACTAAACATTTAATATTAACATGAGTACCAATATAATACGAGTACCAAATATGTAAAATTGGTACGAGTATCAATATGATACGGGTACCGTATAGGTAAAATCAATAAAAGTACTATAAATACCATAATACGAAATAAAAATAATATAAAAAAACTTTTAAAGGTCTATATAAAATTCGGTACTAATACCCTTTTTTACCCGTACCAATACCGAAAGTACCGAATACCAAAGTTAATAAAACTGGGTATCGATACATGTACCGAATACCTAAAATCGGTACGGGTACAAGTACGGGTATTTGGGAAAAAAAGCCCATCCCTAAATAGCATTACTAATATGTATAATATTTTCACTTTGTGCACATGTACATTAACACCCTTCATACCATTCAAACAACATATCACATCAAGTGACAAATATAACCAAACCATCATCAACCACTAGATATAACTAACAAAAACATGTATATGGGCCGACTTCATCATTATAAATCACAAACTTTTTGTACCAAAACACGTTTTATCATGGTTATACATACTGATGCACATGTGCATTTTTAATACTGGTAATGTAAAAGTAGTGTATTACGGATGGTAGTGTAAATGAAAATGTAATTGTCTACTACTGGTAATTTATTACGGAATTTGTTAAAGAAATGATATGCACATGTGCATCGATAATTATTACTCGAAAAAAAAATGTTTTTTAGTGACGAAATATGACGATTTTAAAAAAAATATATTAAAAAATTATGTATTTTTTAGATTTTTTAGATATTTCTTGTGTTCATATTGGTTCTCACGGTTATGTATATTACGAAAAACTTAGAGAAAATGTGTGGTCCAGAATGATTCTCAAGTTATTCAATTAGCCTAGTGCTTATCACCATGGCCGGCTCTATAGGCTTTGCTACCTAGGCACCGGCCTAGGGCCACCAAAAAATAAGGGCCTCTAAGTTTTTAGAAAGTTTTTATATATAATATATGTATTAGGATCAAATAAATACGTTTTTTAAACTAAACTGGTTTTCAATTGAAGAAACCCCAAATAAATATTGTTTAGCAAAAAAATGCCAACTTTCAAACCCATTTCGCCTTGATTTCAAACTATTACAACATAACAACCATCGACCTAATCATCAATATTTAGCGGCCTAAGGCCCCTAAATACAACCACAACCATCGTTCCCACTTCCCATCGCAACTTGCTTTCAATTTCTAAGCTATCGGCTATCACTAGACGAAAATAGGAAGGGTAATCACCGATGTCGTCGGGATTGGAGGAGAGTTTATCGGCGAAATTAGGGCCCTCACTTCATAGTTCGCTTAGGGTCTCCAAAAACGTAGGAACGACAGTTCTCACATGATCCTTACCCTATATAGGATAAGTATCCTAAGAGAAGTATACCCTATTTGAGTAACTTGAGAAACATTCTGTACCATACATTTCTCTAAGCTTTTCGTAATATACACATACGTATAGTTTAAAATTCACTATATACATATGTGTATATTAAATTATACACATATGTATATAGTCAATTTTAAACTATACGTATGTGTATATTACGAAAAGCTTAGAGAAAATGTGTGGTCCAGAATGCTTCTCAAGTAGTTAAGGGTTATACGTATGTGAATGATAAAGACCTTTAAATGCATATTTATCTTTGAGTTTTATATAAGGTTCATCTTATTCCTACACTCTCTAAATCTTATTCTTACATTCTTTTTACTCTAGCTCTCTCTAAATATATATATATATATAAGGTTAGAATGTAAGAAGCACTACGCTAATTGAGAAACTTGAGAAGCATTCTGGATCACACATCTCTAAGCTTTTTGTAATATACACATACGTATAGTTTAAAATTGACTATATACATATGCGTATAATTTAATATACACATATGTATATAGTGAATTTTAAACTATACGTATGTGTATATTACAAAAAGCATAGAGAAATGTATGATATAGAATGTTTCTCAAGTTTCTCAAATAGGGTAGACTTCTCTTAGGATCCCTACACACACACACACACACATATATATATATATATAGAGAGAGAGAAAGCTAGAGTAAAAAGAATGTAAGAATAAGATTTAGAGAGTGTAGGAATAAGATGAACCTTATATAAACCTCAGAGATAAATATGCATTTAAAGGTCTTTATCATTGTGGTTCATCAGCGTTGCCTGTCAATCTATCGGTGGGTTCAATTCCTTTACGCCCAGCCTGCTAAGTTGTATGTTGGTAACGAGTGTATTGGGGCTACTACTGGATCCCTACCCCTTCTCTTTGCCTTGCTTTACACCCCCTTATTCTGCGGGTTCAGGACCGCTGTAATCTTCCGTTTCATGCTTGGTACTTGGATGATGGGACGATTATCGGCAACGCGTCTGAGGTTGCTAAGGCCTTAGATATCATCAACGAGGAGGGGCCATCTCTGGGGCTTTACCTCAACATTAAGATAACAGAGGTTTTTTGGCTGACGTGCGATGGGCGGAAAGTTCAGGACGGGCTTTTCCCGAGGGGGATCGGTAGACCTGAGAGGGGTGTTAAGCTCCTTGGTGGGGCTGTTAGCTGTGATCCTAGCTTCATTGGGGAGTTGGCAGGACGACGGGCCTCGGGGGCGGTTGATCTAATGAAACTATTGCCCTGCCTTAGGGATCCCCAATGTGAACTCCTGCTGCTAAGGTCGTGCATGGGGGTTGCAAAGTTACTTTTTGGGTTGCGGACTTGTCAACCTCATTTGATGTTGGATGCGGCATCGCGATTCGATGAAGGCCTCCGGGAGGCTATAGAAGACATAGTCGTGTGTGGTGGCCCCTTCTTTGGTGACCTCCAGTGGCGTATAGCATCTCTACCGATGCGTCTAGGTGGTTTGGGCCTCCTCTCAGCTCGAGATATTGGGGCTTATACCTTTGTGGTGTATAGAGCTCAATCTTGGGAACTACAGGATCATATCCTTCGAAACAGTGGGGTCATCGGGCTCGACCCGGACTATTAGCAGGCGCTCGAACGTTTAAATGTCTCGCTCCCGGACTTTGATATTGGCGGTTTCTCTAATAAGGACACCGCCCCCTCGAAGCCACAAAAAACTTTGGCGAATGCTCTGTTTAGCAAAATCGCTCAGAGTCTGGGAGAAGTTTTTGATTTGTCATCCCGCCAGAAGGCGGTGTTTGAGTGCTTGAAAGGCCCCCATGCTCAGGATTTTTTTACCGTTATCCCGATTGAGGGTTGGGGCAATGCGTGTCTGCAATAGAATACAGAGCCATTCTCAAATACCGGTTTATGATCCTTATGTACCCGGAAGATGAAACCTGTCCAATATGTCGCAAAGCTTGTATGGATAAATATGGGGAGCACGCTGTCCATTGTAAAGAGCTCCCCGGGTTCAAATATCGACATGACTGGGTACGGGATGTCTTGTGGACATCCTGAGAACCTCCTCTCAGCTCGAGATGTTGGGGCTTATACCTTTGTGGCGTATAGAGCTCAGTCTTGGGAACTACAGGATCATATCCTTCGAAACAGTGGGTCATCGGGCTCGACCCGGACTATTAGCAGGCGCTCGAACGTTTAAATGTCTCGCTCCGGACTTTGATATTGGCGGTTTCTCTAATAAGGACACCGCCCCCTCGAAGCCACAAAAACTTTGGCGAATGCTCTGTTAGCAAAATCGCTCAGAGTCTGGGAGAAGTTTTTGATTTGTCATCCGCTAGAAGGCGTGTTTGAGTGCTTGAAAGGCCCCAGGGAGATCTACTTTGCGACCAGCGATCTGCTCGTCTTTGGTTGGGCTAGGGGAAACATGCTTGTGTGGACCTCACGGGGGGTTTCCCCTTTGGTTGGTTTAAGGGAAAACAGTTTTGTAGCTGGGTAAGCATCTAGAAAAGCAGTATCAAAGAAAGTGGATAAACACGCTAAAGCTTATCCAGAGAACCAACATGTCTTTGTCCCTTTTGCTTTTGATACCTTTGGTTCCCTAGCACCGGAAGCTATCCACTTTTTTACTAGGGTTTAACGGGTCATCCATAACAATTGTTCATCACCAGGAGGGCAGGGGTTCGTTTTTGGAAGATTAGAGTTTGCAATTCAGAAGGGAGTGGTAGCGCAGCTTGTTGCCCGTCTACCTTCTGTTTTGATATAACTTGACAAGTTTTTTTTATGATAGTGAAATGATTCTATAGAAAAAAAAGAAGTAATTTTTTGAAGTAGTTAAGGGTTATAATGGATGAATGTATAAATTTAAAAGTAAGATTGAGTCTTGAAACTGCAAACTAGTCATTTAGAAAAAGTTAATATACAATTTTTATAATCGTTTAGCTCTTAATTTCGATAAAATGCTTGTAATATACTATATACTATAAAGTAACAAATTATTAATAATCTATTTATGGTCCATGGTGGGTTGAGTTCCAAGATTTGGAGGTTACCAAATAAAAGGCTGGTCCCTTTTGAGATGTTGGCTTCCAAGAAAGGTAGGTACACTAAATGAAGGATGCCGACGGGTGCATAAAATTTCCTTAGTTTTTAAAAAGCAAAAACGATTTTATCATTTTGTTTGAATAATGATGTCATAATAGATTGCGAGGCATGTTCAGAAATGATTTCAATCTAAGATATACTACGAAGAGTTAAATGTATACAACAATTATTTATTATATATTTAATAGAATTATTATGGTCTAGAAAATGTATAACTTGTAGTGTTGATACCCCTTTTTGTATTTTTTATACTTTAAGATGATCTCATCTTAATATTTATAAACATAGTCAATTTTACTTCAACATTTTATTTTTATTACCTTTTTTTATAAACACACCATTTGTCAAGTTCATTCCGTTATCTTCATTACGTAGAAGGTGATGTAAATTATGGATTTTAAGCAATAGTAACTTGTGTCTTGATTAAGAACTAGGTTGTGTAGGAAACCGTTTGTAAAAAATAAATAAAAACTTATATAAATTCGAATTACAATACGGAAATAAATAAAGTTGTAAATTACAATACTTTTACAACTAAAATAAACGAAATTACAAGAACAAAATCAACAAAAAGATGAAGATCTTGACTGAGGATCGTGTTAGACACGGGTCCCTTAAAACAAATTTCGAGTCTCCCAGGAGAACTCGTTTGTTTCCAGGATACAACAGCCCAAGCAGTTGCAGTGCCGGAGATGACGACAACCCAAAGGTGTACCTTGCTGCAAGAAAGGAGAAGAAGAAAATTTCTGTAGAGAATTCGATGGTGTTCAAGGTGTGTCTTCTAGTGTTGAGGTGATGTTGTATTTATACTGCATCTGGGTTGAAACAGTCAAAAGGAATTAACTTAACGAATTAAATTGCATTAAACGTCTTTAAGGCACTTTAATTCGTCAGTTACATTCCTGGTCAAGACCCTTGACTCGTCTGTTTCAACTGCTGAAGTGTAACTGATCTGTCATTGACTATGGAAGCAGCAGGTCGCGCGCGCACGCCATTTTGGCTCATTTCCATACGCCAGCCTGCTGGTGCGCGCGCCAGTGTGGCTCACATCCCTGCGCGAGCTTACTGGTGCGCAACCCCTTGCGCGCGCCACGTCACCAGGGAACCCATCTGGTTACGCCACACAGTCGCGCCATATTGGTTCACTTCAGTGCGCGTGCGCCGCACGTCAGGCATCTGCGCGTGCAACCTAGACTGCCTGCACCATGCGCCACTAACCTGTGTACCTGCGCGCCCTTGCCACGTGTCCCTCCAGGGTCTGCGCCACAGGATCCTTGCATCCTTTGCTGAGCCACGCGCGCGCGGTAAAAATACAAAGGCGGCTCTCAAGCGGTGATGCGAAGTGCAAAGTGCGCCATCAAAGCGCCACATTGCACCCATCGGCCACGCCAACGTGCGCGCGCGTTCGAGTGCGAGTTAGGGTGCTCCACACCCTTCGCGAGTACACTTAGTGTGTGCTTCCAAGAAACAACAAGGAAAGAGTGTTCCTACTTAAATACCCCTTTAAGTTTCATCACTCCTCTATGTGGGACAAGATGCTACTTTCCCATTTATTTCGGCATTTAATGTTTCAAACACCAAACTTAGAGCATCGATATCTCATTCATCTTAGCTCGTTTTGGACGTGGTTCAGTTCTTTGCGAAGCTCTTCCAACATAGAACACAAACCCGGAAATAAATATCTATATAAACCTTAGTTTATAATATTTATTTATCGTCCAAAATTAGGAAATTCCATTTTCTATATTTGTGAAAAATGCAATTTTCACTAAATTTCCAACAATCCCCCACATGAATGGAAATCGATCTTTTCCCTTTCAAGTTTCAGCGATACAAATTCAACAGTTAAGTATTGCAAGATAGGTAGGCGTAACCTTTGAACCCTCTTTTGTGAAGCATACTTAGCCTCCTAGGGTCTTGTAGACGCGGTGTCTTTGAACAATCACCCATTTATGTAGGCGACAATATACATTCACACAATACTTTCCCTAGTTTTGTCATCTCATCATGGTTGTGTCCGTTCATGGTCATGGAACACTTTCCTGGTTCTGCGAGAGCTCTAGGATTTGCGCCTCCCCACAAATCCATTCGAAGCGACCCACTTATCTCTAACATAGGTGATTCCTCGAATCATTAAAAGCATCATGGTTAATTTGGATTTCCCCAAATCCTTAACCTCAACATGCTTAACCTTACTTCATTCACTGATTGGAATGGACTAGGAAGTATATAATTTCCTTTATGAATCTTTTGGGGCACCCCCAACAGTGACTCCCTTTTGGGTTTATGATTAAGTTTGCCTATTGAACCTAGATCTTGGGATCTCCAGTCAACTAGGTTAGATTTCCCTCATATTCCCTTCATCCATGGGCTTTAGTCCCATTCCTCTTGACGTCTTATAAACTAAATCTTTGCTTAAGCCTTTCGTTAACGGGTCTGCAATATTCTCTTTTGACTTCACATAGTAAACCGAGATCAAACCCATTGAGATTATTTGACGTACTGTGCTGTGCCTCGTCGAATGTCCCTTGTTCCCATTGTACATAAGCTTTGTGCTCTCACGGCGCTGATGTATTGTCAAAAGTAGAAAATCGCCGTAACGGTTTTGGGCCCATCTTGGAATATTTTCCCACAAATTGACGTACCATCCCCCTTTTTCCCCGTTTATCAAAAACGACGAATTCGGTTTCCACGTGGATCTAGCTATAACAGTTCGCTTGGATGATTTCCAAAGTATAGCTCTCTCGCAAGTGTAAACACCCTATCCACTTGCGATCTATATCCTTTATATCCGTAAACCCGTTTGCATTGTGTATCTTCGATCATCTGGATGACGGGTTAAATGTAATCCGTAACTCTGTTTCTTATTACTCAGCACCCGGGGGGATAGCTTTTCCCAAAGATCATCATTTGGATTACTGTGTATCTCTTTGCCTGCTTATGCATATGCTAAGTGGGTCTGTACATGTATTAGATACATGAGATACCCAATGATCCTTGATACCCCAATGAGCAACTCCTTCGCCTTTTTTTCCCTTTGACGTTGAGTTTATCAAATTTGGGGTTCGAGCTATTCGTAAACCCAATTGAATTTCCAAAATCTTGTCACGTATGAGTTTTACTTTAAAAATAAGACCATCTTGCGTTCAGTGATTTTTACACCCAAGAAACACATCCCCTAGCCATGTCTTTCATTCAAATCTCGCTTTCAACATTTTTTAGTTTTGATCTATGATTTGTTACTCCCAAAGATAGCAATCATCCACATAAAGACATAAAATCACATAACCCCTTGGTTTTTCTTTTTTTTAAAAAAATTTGTCGCATCATTTATTTTGAAACCATTTTCAATCATGACTGATCAAACTTTTGGGGCCATTGTTTTTGGGGCTTGCTTCAAGCCGTACAAAGATTTACCAATTTAAAATTTGCCCTCTTTTCCCGGGGGGGAAAAACCCTCAGGTTTTTCTATTAAATTTCTTCTTCTAAATCCCCCTTTTGAAATGCTTTTTACACCATTTGAACTTTCAAATTTTTTAAACCGCAATTGCAAAAAACCAATTTTATAGAGGTTTTTCGTGTCAAATGTGAGTAAGTACAAAGTAAACTAGACCTTTTTTTGTCTAAACCCTTTTTTTATAGCCTCGCCTTGTATTTTCAATACTTTTCCCTCAGCTTTTTACTTCCCCTTTTAAATCCCCGATATCTTTTAAAAAAATTTAAAATTTTTTAAAAAATTTTTTTTTTTTTCCCCCGGGTTTAAAAAATTTTTAATTAAAAAAAAGGGTAAAAATTTTGAAAAAACCCCTTTTTTTTTTTTGGGGTTTAAAAAAAAAAAATTTTTTTCTTAAAAAATTTTTTAAAAAAAAAAAGGGTTTTTTCCCCCAAAAAAAATTTTTGGGGGGGGGCCCTTTTAAAAGGGGTTTTTGGGAAAAAAATTTAAAAACCCGGGGTTTTTTGAAAAAAAGGGGCCTTTTTTTTAAAAAAAAAAAAATTTTAAAGGGGAAAAAAAAAAGGGAAAAAATTTTCCTTTTGGGTTTTTTAAAAAATTAAAAAATTTTTTTTTAAAAAAAAAGGGTTTTTGGAAATTTTTTTTTTTAAAAATTTTCCTTTTTTTAAAAAAAAAACCCCGGGGGTTTTAAAAATTTTTTTTTTAAAAATTGGGTTTGGGGGGCCCCCCCAAAAATTTTTTTTTAAAAATTTTTTTTTAAAAATTTTTTTTTTAAATTTTTTTTTTCTTTTAAAAAAAAAAAAACCCTTTTTTAAAATTTCCCCAAAAAAAAGGGGGGGGGGGGAAAAAAAAAATTTTTAAAATTTTTTTTAAAATCAAACCCTTAAATTAACCCCTTAAAAAAAACCCGGGGGGAAACCTTTTTTTTAAATTTTTTAAAAAAAAGGGGGGAAAAAAAAATTTTTAAAAAAAAATTTTTAAATTTTTTAAAAAAATTTAAAACCAATTGAAAAAAAAAAAAAAGGTTCCCCCCCCTTTTTTTTTTTTTTGGGGGGAAATTTTTTGGGTTTTTTTAAAAAAATTTTTGGATTTTTCCCAAAATTTTTAAAAAAAATTAAGGGGGGGGAACCCCTTTTTGGGGTTTTTAAAAGGGAAAAAACCCGGGGGGGGTTTTTTAAAAAAAAACCCCCCTTTTTTAAAAAAAAATTTTTTTTTTGGGGAAAAAAAACCTTTGGAAAAAAAAAACCCCCAAAAAAAAAGGGGGGGGTTTTTTTTAAAAAAGGGTAAAAAATTTTTTTTTGGAAATTAAAAAAAAAATTTTTTTTTTTTAAAAAAGGGGGGAAAAACAAACCCAAAAAAAAAAAAATTTTTTTTAAAAAAAAATTGGGGGATTTTTTTTTTTTTTTTAAAAACCCAAAAGGGTTTAATTTGGGGTTAAAAAAAAAAAAAAAATTTTTTTTTTCCCCCAAAACCGGGGGAAAAAAAAAATTTTTAAATTGGTTTTTAAAAAAAATTTTTAATTTTTAAAACCTTTTTAAAATTAAAAAAAATTTTTTTTTTTTTTTGGGAAAAAGGGGTTTTTTTTTTTTAAAAAAAATTAATTTTAAAAAAAAAAAAATTTTATTTTTTTTTAAAAAAAAAAATTTTTTAAAAAAAAAAAAAAGGGGGGGAAAATTTTCCAAAAAATTTTTTCCCCCCCCGGGGTTTTTTAAAAAAAAAAAAAAAAATTTTAAAAAAATTTTTTTTTTTTTGGGGGGAATTTTAAGGAAATTTTTTTTTCCCCCAAAAAAAAAGGGAAACCCGGGGGGGTTTTTAAAAAAATTTTATTAAAAAAATTTTAAAATTTTTTTTTTTTTTTTGGGGGAAAAAAAAACCCCCCCCAAAAAAGGGAAAAATTTAAAAAATTTTTTTTTGTTTTTTAAAAATTAAAAAAAAAAAAAAACCCCCCAAACCCCCAAAAGGGAAAAACCAAAAATTTTTTAAAAAAATTTTTTTTTTTTTTTTAAAAAAAACCCCCCAAAAAAGGGGGAAAAACCCCCCTTTTTTCCGCCCCCGGGGGGGCCAAAAGGGAAATTTTCCCCCGGGATTTTAGCCCCCAAAAACCCCCCCTTTTTTTTTCCCCCCGGGTTTTAAAAATTTGGGGGGTTTTTTAAAAAAACCGGGGGAAATTGGGGGGGAAAAAAATTTTTTTAAAAAAAGGGGGGGAAATTAAAAAAGGGGGTTTTTAAAAACTTTTTGGGGATTTTGGGTTTTCAAAGGGGTTTTTGGGGGTTGGGGAAAAATTTAAAAATTTAAAAAAACCCCCCCCCCGGGGGGAAAAAAAAGGGGGTTTAAATTTAAAAATTTTTTTTCCCCCCTTTTGTTTTAAAAAAAAATTTTTTAAAAAAAAAAATTTTCCCCCCCGGGGGGTTTAAAAAAAATTTTTTTTTTTGGGGGTTTTTTTGGGTTTTCCCGGGAAAAAAATTTTTTTAAAAAAAAAAAATTTTTTAAAAAATTTTAAAAAAAAATTTTTTTCCCAAAAATTTTTTTTTTTCCCCCCCCCGGGGGGGGGTTTTCCCCCGGGAAACCCCCTTTTTTTTAATTAAAAAAAAAAAATTTTTTTTTTTTTTTTTAAAATTTAAAATTAAAAAATTTTTTTTTTTTTTTTAAAAATTTGGTTTTTTAAAAAAGAAAAAAATTTTTAAAAAAATTTTTTTTTTCCTTTTTTTTAAAATTTTTTTCCCTTTTTTTTTATTTTTTTTTTCCCCCCAAAAAACCCTTTTTTAAAAAAAACCCCCCCCCCCCCCAAAAAAAAAACCCCCCCCCCCCAAAAAGGAAAGGGAAAAAAAAATTTTTTTTTTTTTTGGGGGGAAAAAAATTTTTTTTTTTTAAAAAAAAATTTTTTATAAAATAAAAAATTTGGGGAAAAAATTAAAAAAAAAAAAGGGGGGTTTTAATTTTTTTAAAAAAATTTTTTTTCCCCCCCCTTTTTTTTTTTTCCCATTTTTTTGTTAACCCCCCCTTTTCCCAAAACCTTTTAAAAATTTTTCTTTTTAAAATTTCCCCCCCAAAAAAAAAACCTTTTTTTTAAAAAACCCTTTTTTTTCCCCGGGATTTTTTAGGACCCCTTTTTAACCATACTTTAAAAAAAAACCCGTTTATTTTTTCCCCTTTTTGGCCCCCCCCGGGGAAAAAAAATTAAAAAATTTTTGGTTTTTAAAATTTAAAATTTATTTTTTTTTTTTCCCCCCCTTTTTTTTAAAAAATTTTTTTTTTCCAAAAATTTTTTTTTTTAAAAAATTTTTTAAATTATTTAAACCCCCCCAAACCCAAAACTTTTTTAAAAAAATTTTAAAAAAAAAAATTAAAAAAAAAAAATTTTAAATTTTTTTAAAAGGTTTTTTTTTAAAAAAGGGGGGAAAATTTTTAATTTAAATTTTAATTTAAAAAAAAATTTTTCCCCTTTTTTTGGGGAAACCCTTTTTTTTCCCCCTTTTCCCCTTTTTAAAAAAAAAAGGGGAAAAAAAGGGAAACCCCCAAAAACCCCCCTTTTTTTTTTTTAAAAAATTTTAAAAAAAAAATTTTCAAAACCCCCCCCAAAATTTTTTCCCCAAAACCTTTAAAAAAAAATTTTTTGGGCCCCCAAAAAAATTTTTTTAAAAAAAATTTTTTTTTTTTTGGGGGGCCCTTTGGGGGTTAAAAAAAAAACCCCCCGGGGAAATTTTTTAAAAAATTCCCCAAAAAAAAAAAAAAAAAAGGGGGGTTTTTTTTTCCCCCGGGGGTTTTTTAAGAAAAAAAAAAAAAGGGGGGAAAAAAAAAAAAAAATTTTTTGGGGGGTTTCTTTTCCCCCCCTTTTTCCCCCCAAAAATTTTTTCCCCCAATTTAAACCCAAATTTTTCCCCCAAAATTTAACCCCAAACCCGGGAAAAAACCCCCCCCAAAACCCCCCCACCCCTTTCCCCCTTTTGGGGGGGGGGTTTTTTAAAGGGCCCCCCCAAAAAAAAATTTTTTTTCCCTTTGGAAATTTTTTTTTTTAAAAAAAAAATTTAAAAATTTTAATTTTTTAAAAGGCCCCCAATTTTTAAAAGGGAAAAAAAAAAACCCTTGGGGGGGGAAAAAAAAAGGGGTTTTGGGGGAAAAAAAAAACCCCCTTCCTTTTTAAAAAACCCAAAAAAGGGGGCCCCCGGGGGGCCCCCGGGGGGGAAAAAAAACCAAAATTTTTTTAAACCTTTTTTCCCCCAAAAAAAAAAACCCCCTGGGGGGGAAAAAAAAAATTTCAACAAAAAAAACCCCCAAAAAAAAAAGGGGGGGCCCCCCCTTTAAAAAAATTTCCCCCCCAAAAGGGGAAAAAAAAAAAGGGGAAAAACCCCGGAATTTTTTAAAAGGGGGGGCCCCCAACCTTTTTCCCCCAAAAAAAACCCAATTTTTAAAAAAAAAAAAAAAAACCCCAAAAAGGGGGGTTTTTTTTTAAAAAAAAAGGGAAATTTTTTTTTGGGGGGGTTTTTTGGGGTTTTTCCCAAAAAAAACCAAAAAGGAAAAAAAATTTTCCCCCCGGGGTTCCCAAAAAGGGGGAAAAACCTTTTTTTCCCCTTTTAAAAAAAAAAACCCCCCTTTTTTTTTTTAAAAAAAAACCCCCCCTTTTTTTTTTTTTTAAACCAAAAAAGGGTTTTAAAACCCCCCCTTTTTCAAAAAAAAAAAATTTTTTGGGGAAAAAAAAAAATTTAAAAGGGGGAAGGGGGGAAAAAAAAAAAAACCCCCCCAAAAAAAAAAAATTTTTAAAGGGGGGGGAAAATTGGGAAATATTTGCCCAAAATTTAAAAAATTAAAAAAAAAAAAAAATTTTTTTAAAAAGGGGAAAAAAATTTTTTCCCTTTTTTTTTTTTTTTAAAGGGGGGGTTTTTTTTATTTTTTTTTTGGGGGGGATTTTAAAACCCCTTTTAAAATTTGAAAAAAATTTCCCTTTTTTTTTAAAAATTTTAAAAAAAGGGGAAAATTTTTTTAAAAAAAAAATTTTTTTTTTTAAAAAAAAAACCCCCCGGGGGGAAAAAAAAAAATTTTTTTAAAGGGTTTAAAAAATTTTTTAAAAAAATTTTTTTTTAAAAAAATTTTTTTTTTAAAAAGGGGAAAAAAAAAATTTAAAATTTTTTTGGGTTTTAAAAAAGAAAAAAAAATTTTTTTTTAAAAAAATTTTTTTTTAAAAAGGTTAAAAAAAAAATTTAAAAGTTTGGGAAAAAAAAACCGGGGTTTTTTTAAAAAATTTTTTAAAAAAAAAAAAAAATTTTATTAAAAAAAAGGTAAAGGAATTTTTTATTTTTAAAAAAAAAAAATTTAAAAAAAAAAAATTTTTCCTTTTTAAAAATTTTTTTTTGGTTTTCCCAAAGGGGGGGTTTTAACCCCCCCCGGGGGGGGAAAGAAAAAAAAAAAAATTTCCCCCAAAAATTTTTAACCCCCCCCTTTTTTCTTTTTTTTTTTTTTAAAAAGGGGGGTTTTTTTTTAAAAAAAAAAATTTTTTTTTTTTTTTTAAAAAAAAAATTTTATTTTTTTTTTTTTTTTTTTTTCCCCCCAAAAAAAAAAAATTTTTTTTTAAAAAAAAATTTTTTTTTTCCAAAAAAAAATTTTTTAAAACCCCCTTTTTTTTTAAAACCAATTCCAAAAAAAAAAAAATTTTAAAAAATTTAAAAAAAATTTTTTTTTTTGGGGGAAAGGGGGAAAATTAAAAACCAAAAAAAGGGTTTTAAAAAATTTCCTTTTTTTTTAAAATTTTTTTTTTAAAAAAACCCTTTTTTTAATTTTTGGAAAAAAAAAAAAAAAAATTTTTTTAAAAAAAAAAAAATTTTTTTTTTTAAAAAAAAAATTTTTTTTAAAAAAAAAATTTTAAAAAAAAATTTTTTTTTAAAATTTTCTTTTTAAAAAATTTTTTTTTTTTTTCCCCAAAATTTTCCTTTTAAAAATTTAACCCCATTTTTTTTCCCTTTTTAAACCCTTATTTTTCCCTTTCCATTTTTTTTCCAAAAAAAAAATTTAAAAGGGGGAAAATTTTTTTTTAAAAAATTTTTTTTTTTTTTTCCCCCTTTTTTTTTTGGGGCCCCTTTTTTTTTTTTTTTTTTTTTTTTTTTTTAAAAAAAAATTTTTAAAAAGGGGAAAAAAAAAAACCCCCCCCCGGGGGGTTTTAAAATTTAGTTTTTTTAAGGGGGGGTTTTTTAAAAAAATTTTTTTTTGGGTTTTGGGTTTCCGGGTAAAAAAAAAGGTTTTTAAAATTTTTTGGGTTTTAAAATTTTAAAAAAATTTTTTATTAAAATTTTTTAAACCAAAAAAATTTTTTTAAAATTTTTTTTTTTAAAATTTTTTTTTTCCCCCTTTTAAATTTTTTTAAAAAAAAATTTCCAAAAAATTTTTAAAATTTTTAAATTTTTTTAAAAAAAAAAAAATTTTTTTTAAAAAATTAAAAAAATTTAAAAAAAAACCCAAATTGGGGAAACCCAAACCCCCCCCAAAAATTTTTGGGGAAAAAATTTTTTGGAAGGAAATTTTTTTTTTTTTTTTTTAAAAAAAAACCCTTTTTTTAAAAAAAAAACCAAATCTTTTTAAAAAAAAAAATTTAAAATTTTTAAAAGGGGGGTTTTTTTTTTGGGGTTTTGAAGGTTTTTTTTTGGGGGGGTTTTTTTTTAAAAAAAGGTTTTTTAAAAAAAAACCCCAAAATTTTTTTAAAAAACAAAAAAAAGGTTTTTTTAAATTTAAATTAAAAATTTGAAAGGTTTTTTTTAAAAAAAATTTTAAAATTTTTGGGGTTTTTTTTAAAAAAATTTTTTTTAAAAATTTTTTATTTTTTTTTTTTTTAAAGGGTTTTTAAAATTTTTTTAAAAAAAAATTTTTTTTTTTTTTTTTAAAAATTTTTTTTAAAATTTTTTTTGGGGTTTAAAATTTCCAAAAATTTCTTTTTAAAAATTTTTAAAAAAAAAAAAACCAAAGGGGGAAAAAAGGGGTTTTTTTTTCCCCCCAAAAACTTTTTTAAACTTTTTAAAATTTTTTACTTTTTTTGGGTTTTTTTTTGGGGTTTTTTTTTTTTGGGGGAAAAAAAAAACCAAAAAGAAAAAAATTTTTCCCTCCTAGACAAACCATTTTAATTAAAATTAACTATTTTTTTTAAAATTTAAATAAAAAAGACTCAATAAAAAATTAAATCAAGAATATCTATAACCTTTTTATTAAAACCTTTTTAATTCAAGTTTAACATTTTCATTCCCCCTCCCCCAAACACCCTTTTGAGGGGGGGTTTGGGGGGGGGGCGTTATAATGACACCGCAATGGTAAGCCTAACTGATAGTTTGGGGGGGCCAACCATTCTAACAGTCAAATTTTCTTTGAACCCATCTCCAAAACATACATACCAAATTTACTTAAATTGGGAAACAGTTAAACTTTAAACTATATATCCCAAAACTGGGCATTTTTGACCATTTTTTGTAAATTAAATATATGTATTTTTTGTATGTTTTCCAGGTTTGAGTCGGTGACTTGGAGTTTTTTTTAACAGGGGTTAGGGGCTTTTTTAGAGTTGCCGACCTAAAAGGGTTTTAGCTAAGGCTTACTTACTTTTTGGGAAAAGAAAAAAAAAACAGGGTCTATTTTGACCGATCAAAGTAAAATAAATGTCTTTTTTGGTAATGTTATATTTGCAAATAAAAAAATCTTTACCCAAAATTTGAGGGGGTTTTTGGTGACCAAGCTCATGCTTGAATAACTGTGTGTTTTATAACGTAAAAAAATTGACTTTTTTTTTAACTGATACTTTGTTTAGCTTCTTTTTTATAATTGATCAGAGGCTTACTTTGGGAAAGCATTTTTTATGGGGTTTGGTTCAAAACCATCCTAGACATATGGGACAAATAAAACCTACACGGGATGGCGTAACCCAACCCTCCAAAAAATTTGCTCAATGTATGCCCCATTTTCAACAAATAGATAAAACTCAATTTGGGTATCAATTCATTCAAAAATAATTTAAATTATCTCCTTACCACACACATTTATTTTTAACGCATTAGCTTGGCCCACAAAGCCCTCCCCTCCTTAACGGGGTTTAATGACTTTTTTTTTTTTGCAATCAAATTTTTTCGGGGTTCTTTCCCTTTTAAATCGGTATAAATAGATCCAAAATTACAAATCAATTTTACTCTTTTCTACTTATGCATCCGTTTTTTTATCCCCTAAAAATAAATTAAAAAATAAAACCAAATTTAGGTAGGGATTTTAATTTTAAAAAAAATTTAAAAAAAAAGGGTAAAAACCCCCTACCCTTTTTAAATAAATGAAACATTCAACTAACTACCCTTTAATCAATATTTTCAAGTAATTTGTTATGTCGTTATTTTATTTTTTTTCTTTTAATAGTTTCTTCAATACGAAATTTTCCAAACAACCCTTAGATTATATTTTTTACCCCAACAAACAAAACCATCCCCGTATAGAGGATCTATGTCAGAAAAAGGCCCCCTTTATAAACGCATCCAAAAAAATTGAATCTTTACTTTTAAATTCTTGATATACCTAAAACACTTTTTTTTATCAAAATTTTAACCAATTTTTTTTTATTTTTTTTAAAGAAATATTCAAAAAAAGGGGTAAACGATTAATATTTGGGTTTTTTCCCAAAAAAACTTTAAACCCAAAAAAAAAACAAAAAGGAAAAAAAAATGGGGGCCCCCAAAAAAAGAAGTAAAATGGGAAAAAAATGTTAAACGTGGCCCTTTCCTCCCAGACACGCCCCATGTCTCATTAAAACCCCCAAACACCTCCGGGAAAACCACAACCCCCAAATCTTTTTGAAAACAAGGCACACCCCATCCTCGGCCAAAAACGACAAAAAAATCTTTTGGGAAAATCCTAGGACCCCCAAATTTGACCTGGGCGTTTTCTCTAGACCACCCATGCCTCGTTAAACCGGTTTTTAGCATCACTTGGCCCGGCACGAACCCCCATTTCCCTTTAACCCCCCTAACCTATAAAAAAAGCCCTTTCCCCCTTTTTTTTTTGCTCATTTTTCCCCATCTTCTCCAAACCCCACTTCTCTTCTACCACACTCTCCCAATCATTGTAACATTAAAATAAAAAAAAATCTTTTTTAATCCTTTTTTAGGGTTAATATAATTTTTTTAAATTTTCCGAACCCAAAATTTTTTTTAAAAAATTTTTTTTTAAAAAACCCCCCCCCAAATTGGGAAAGCCCCAATCTTTGAAAGGGAAACCCCATTTCTTTAACTAAACTATTTTTTTCTTTTAAACCCATCCCCAACATTTTTTTACTATTTGGGGGAATTTTTTGATTTTTTTACCCCCCCCCAAGGGGAGGTTTTTTTTTGGGAAAAGGGTTTTAGTAAAAAATTCCCTTGGTTTTTTAAAATTATCTTTATTTTTTAAAAAAAATTTTTTGGGGGAAGGGGGGGGATTTTAGAAAAATTTTTAAATTTTTTTAAAAATTGGGGGGGTTTTTTAAAATTTCGTTTTTTTTTCCAAAAAAAACCCTGCCAAAGGGGTTAAAAAATGGGGGGTTTGCCAACATTTTGAATGCCAATTCAAGGGAATTTTTTCCCACCTAAATCCATTTTATCTTCAAAAATTTTTTTTTTTAAAAAAATTTAAAAATTTGGGGGTTGGAAAAAATATTTTTGGCTTAAAAAAATTTTGAAAAATTTTAAAAAAAATTACATTAAAAAAAATTTAATTTTTTTTTTTTAAATAATTCTTTTTCTTTTTTTAAAAAAAAATTTTTTTTTAAAAAACAAAAAAATTTTTTTAAAAAAATTTTTTTTAATTAAAAAAAACCAAAAAAAATTTTAAAAAATAAAAAGAAAAAATAAAAAAAAAAAAAATAAAGGGTTTAATTTTTATTTTTGAAAAAAAATTTTTTTAATTATTTTTTTTTGGTTGGGCAAATTTGTATTTTTAAAAAACCCAACCATTTTTTTAAAAAAACCATTTTTATTTATGGAAAAATAAAAATTTAAAAAAAGGGGAAAAAACCCTTTTTACCTTTTTTTAAATAAAAACCCCCCAATGGTTAAATTTTTTTTTAAAAAAGAATCCAGATTGATTTTTAAAAAAATAAACAAAAAAAATTTTTTTAAAAATTTAAA
This sequence comes from Scalesia atractyloides, assembly GCA_947069175.1. Classification (NCBI taxonomy): domain Eukaryota; kingdom Viridiplantae; phylum Streptophyta; class Magnoliopsida; order Asterales; family Asteraceae; genus Scalesia; species Scalesia atractyloides. The sequence continues at coordinate 3,888,806 of CAMTDV010000014.1, forward strand.
AAAAAATTTCAAATTTTTTTAAAATTTTTATTTTTTAAAAAATTTATATATTAAATAATTAATTATTTAAAATTTAAAATTTAAAAATTTTTAAAAAATTTAAAAATTTTTAAAAAAAATACAAATCTTTTTTTTAAAAAAAATTAAATATTTTAAAAAAATCCAATAAGTTTTATTTTTAAAAAAAAATTTTTTAAAAAAATTAAAATTTTTTTAAAAAACCAAAATAAGGATCCCAAAAAAGGAAAAAAAAGGGAAAATTTTTAAATTTTGGATTGCCCGAACCCTATAATTTTTCTTTTAAAAAAACCCCTTTCATTTTAAAAATTTTTGGAAAATTTTTTGGTTTTTTAATTTTAAAAATTTATAAAAATTTTTAATAAACCCCCAAAAATTTCCAAAACCCTAAAAAAATTTTAAAATTTTGGGGGGAAAAAAATTTTAAAAGGCAACAAAAGGGGTTTCAAAAATTTAAAAATGGATTGTTCATTTGGGTGCGCTTTGTGTTTAAAAAAAAAAAAGCCTTTTGAAATTTTTTAAAATTAAAAACCCCTGTTTGCCATTAAAAAAAAGCGACCAATCATATTTTATTTTTAAAAATTTTTTAATTTTATTTTTTTTTAAAAAAAAGGGGGGGTTTTTTTATAAATTCCTAAATTTTTTTTTTTTAAAAAAATTTAAAAATTTTTTTTTTTTTTCCTTTTCAAAACATAAAAATCTAAATTAAAAAAATTAATTAGACTAATTAAACCCAAAAAAATTTTCATCTCTTCATTAAAAACCCAAAATTAAAAAAATTTAAAAATTTATAAAAAACCCCCCTTTTTCACAAACATTTTTACCTTAAACCAAAAACGATTTTAGTTTTTTTTTTAAAAAAAATTTTTAGTTAAAAACAAAACTTATCTTTTTAAAATTTTTTTTCCCAAAAAGAACCTTTTTTTGGGGGTTTTTTTAAAAAAAACAAAAATTTTTCCAACTATTTCTTGGGGTTGGTATAAACTAATAATTTTAATCCCCCCTTATTTTTTTTTTTTTATTTTCCCAAAAGCCTTTTTTTCCCCCCTATTAAAAAAACCAAAAAATAGGGGTTTTTAAACCCTTTTAAAATTTATTTTCCACCATTTCCAAAAGGGCCTTTTTCCACTATTTTGGTTTTTTTTCCCCTTTTCCCCTTTCTTTTCCAAAAACAAAATTTTTTTTTAAATAATTTTTTTTTAAAAATTTCAAATTAATTTCCTTTCCCCTTCTTTAAAATAAAAAAAATAAAAACAAAAAAAAATTTTAATAAAAAAAAAAACAGGAAAAATTTTTTTAAGAAAAATTTAAAAAAACCACCCCTTTTTAAAGAAAAAAATATATAAAAAAATAATTTTTTTTAAATTTTAAAAAACCCCCAAAAAGCCCTTGCACCCTTTTTTTTAATCATTGGGTTCCCTCCCCCCTTTTAATAAAAATAAAGTTTTTTTTGTGTGTAAAAAAAACCCCCAATAAGTGTTCAAATCACAGGGGGGGGTTTTCCCAGTCCTTCCCTTTTTTGGAAATTGAAGGGGAACCTTTTAAAACCCCTTGAAATTAAAAACAAAAATGAAAACTTTCAAATTTTAAACTTTTTAAAAAATTTTAAAATAAAAAAAAACAAAAGTTTTAAGGGGATACCTATTTCTTCTTCATTCTAAATCAAAAAATGTAAAAAATTTTAAAAAAACCAATTTAAAAAAATTTTTACCCTTTTGGGGGTTTTCAAAAACCCCCCTTAGGGATACCGCTTAATTGGGCTTTTTTTAGAAAGTTCCCCGGGAAAGTTACAAAATAAATTTTTTGTTTTTAAAAAAACTTTAATTGCCCCGAAAAATTGTTTTAAAAAAAAACAAGTTACTTTTTTAAATTATAAAAAGGTTTTAAAGGGGTTAACTTAAACCAAAATTTTTCCAAAAAATATTCTTTGGTAATTTTTTAACCCAAAAATAAAACCAAAACAAAAAATTTAAAAAAAATTTCCTTTGAATTTCCAAAGGACTTTTTATTCTTAAAAATATATTTAAAAAAAATTAAAAAAATAATTTTACTGGGGAAAAAGTAATGGTCGGTGTAAAATTTAATAAGGCCTTTATAAATTAAAATTAAAATAAGGGAAATTTAAAAAAATAAAAAAAAATTTACACTTTTAAAAAGCCGGGGCCAAAACCTTACATGCCACTAGGGGGAAAGGTGTCTTCCCCATTTTTCCGAGGACCAAAACCCCTCGCACCCCCCTTTCATACTTGCCCAATACCCATATGGTTTAATAAAAATTTTTTTTTTTCTGAAAAAAAAAATTTAATTTTTATAAATAAAAAAAATTTTTAAAACACAAAACCCTTGGGAAAATTTTTTCGGGAAAAACACACCCGCTTGTTTTGGAAGGGCCCACAAGTTTAAAAGGAGGGGGGTTGAAAACAAAATGAATTTTTTGGCCCCCAAATCCCTTCCCCCCCCAAACCAACTTGGAAAAATTTGGGGAAAAAAAAAATTTTAATTTGGAAACCCCTTTCGCCTGATTTACCTTTTTCATTTTTTCCAAAGTTTTTTTTTTGGTTTTTCCAAAAGGTTTAAATTGATTTTCTTTGGGTTTTAAAACCCACCTTTTTGTTAATCTGGGATTTTCCTTTTTTAACCAAAAAGGGGTTTTTTTTTCTTTGGGGTTTTAAAAGGAAAACCGAAGGGGGTTAAGAAAAAAAAAAAAAAAATTTTCCTTTTTAAAAGGTTTTTGGATTGGGTTTTAAATACAAATTTCAAAATTTTGCCCAATTTTAAAAAACAAAATTTAAAAAGGGGGAAAAACCAAAACCTCAGGGAAAAAATATTAATTTTTTTTTATTTTTTTTATTTGTTTTTTTCCCCAATTTTTTTTCCTTGGATAAGGGGATTTTCTAACCCCTTTGGGAAAAAAATCTTTTTCCTTTAATAAAAACCAAAACTCCCCTTTTGGTAAAATTTTTGAAACTACAAAAAAATTTTTTTCCCCCAAAGGGGTTTTGGTAAAAATTCAAAAGGGGTTTCAACTTTAAACATTTTTTTTTTTTTTAAAATTTTTTGGCATTTTGTTGGGACCTTCCCTTTGGCAAGGTTTTTAATCAAAAACCCCCTTTTTTAAAAAAAAAAAATTTGAAAAAAAAAAAAAGAAAATCCCTTTTCCTAAAAAAAAGGGGAATTAAAAAGCCGGAAAATCAAATTTCAATTTTTGGTAAAAAAAACAAATTTTTGGGGGAAAATCCAAAATTTGGGGAAAAAATGATTTTCTTAAAGAAAATTCATTTGTCAAAGGGGGTCGACCCCCAAAAAAATTTTTTAATTTTTTTTAGGGGTTAAAAAATTTAAAATTTTTTTTTGTAAATTTTTTTTTTTTTTTTTCCCCTTAAAAAGAAAAAAAAAACCCAAAAAAAAACCCCCCCAAAAACCGGTGGGGTTTAAATTTTCCCCCCTTAAAAAAATCCCGGGAACCCCAAAAAAATTTTAAAAAAAAAAATTTTTTTGTAAATTAAATTTTCGAAAAATTTTTCCCCCTTTCCCTTTAGTTTCCCATTTTTTTAAAAAAACCCCAAAAAGGTTTTTCCCCAAAAAAAAAAAATTTTTTTTTTTTTCCCCCTTTTTTTAAGGGTTTTTTTTAAAACCCTTTTAAATTTTTTTTTAAAAAAAAAGGGGGGGAAAAGGGAAAAAAAGGGGGCTTTTTTTTTGGGGGCCTTTTAAGTTTAAAATTTTTTTTTAAAAAATAAAAAAAACCCCTTTTTAAAATAAGGGGTTAAATTTTTTTAAATTTTTAAAAAAAAAAAAAAAAAATTTTTTTTCCCTTTTTTTTTTAAAAATTTTTTTTTAAAAAAAAAAAATTTTTTTTTAAAAAAAAAAATTTTTTGGGGTTTTTTGGGGTTTTTTTTTTTAAAAAAGGGTCTTTTTTTTTTTCCAAAAATTTTTTAAAAAATTTTTTGGAAAAAAAAAAATTGGGGGGGGATTTTTTTAAAATTTTTTTTTAAAAAGCCCTTTTTAAAATTTTTGGGGGGTTCTTTTAAAAAATTTTTTTTTTTAATCCCAAAAAATTTTTAAAAAAAAAAAAAAAAAATTTGCCAAAGGGGGAAGGGTTTTTTTTTTAAAGGGGGGGCCCCAAAAAAACCAACTTTTTCCCTAAAATTTTTTTAAATTTTTTTTTTTATTTTTTTTTTTTTTTTAAATTTTTTTTTAAACCCCCAAAAAAAATTTCCCAAAAAAAAATTTTTAAATAAAAAAAAAACCCCAATGTTTTTTTTAAATTTTTTTTTCCAAAAAAACTTTTTTTTAATTTTTTTTTTTTTTTTTTTTTTAAAATTTTTTTTTTTTTTTTTTCTTTTAAATTTTTTTAAAAAACCCCCCTTTTTTTCCAAAAAATTAAAAATTTTTTAAAAACCCCCCAAAAATTTTCCCAATAAAAAATATTTCTTTTAAAAAATTGGGGCCCTCGACCCCCTTTTTTAACCACGATTTTTAAAAACCCTTATTAATAAAAAACCCGGTAAAGTTTTTTTGTTTTTCCCTTTTTTTTTCATTCTAAAACAAAAACAGAAATTCACCCGAATTTTAATTTTTCCTTTTTCACCCTTTAAATTTATAAAAAAAATTTTTCCAATTTTTAAATTTTTTTTTTGTTTAAACTTTGAAAAGGAAATTTTCAAAATTTTTTATTCGTTTTTTCCCTTTTAAATTTAAAAACTAATTTTTTTTGGGTTTTTAAAATTTTAAATTGAAGTTTTTCATTTTTTTTAAATTTAAAAATTTTTTAAAAATTTTTTTAGTGAAATTTAGGAAAATTAAAAAATTTTTTTTAAAAAAAATAAAAATTTAAAAGAAAAGCCCAACAATTTTACCTTCGTTTTTTTTCCCTTTTTAAAATTTTTTTTATTTCTTTCCCTCCCCCGGGTCAAAAATTTTTTTAAAAAACCACCTGGAAAGTTGTTGATCCTCCCTTATTAAACCCCCCCGATATCCCCCCTCCCGACAAAACCCCATTTTTTAAAAAATTTTCACTCCACATAAAATTTTAAACAAAATAAAATTTGGGGAAAAAAAAATTGGGGACAAAAAAAAAAAAAAGGTTTGTGGGGGGTTTTTAATTATTATTTTTATTTTTTATTAAAAAAATTTTTTTGGGCTTAAAAATTTTTAAAATAGTTTTTCGGGTTTAAAAAAGTTATTATTTATGGTCCCGTTTTTTAAAAAAATGGGGGAAAAAAAATTTTTTTTAAAAAGGTTTTAAAGGAGGGGATGGGGGGTTTGGTTGATAAAAAATTTTTTTAAATTAAATTTTGAGTTTTTTTAAAGGTAATTTTTAAATGATTTTTAATAACTTTTTTTTAAATTTTTTTAAAGAATTCAAAAAAGGGTTATTTTTTTTTTAAAAAAAAAAAATTTTAATTTTTTAAAATAAAAAATAAAAAATAAAAAAAAAAAAAAATTTATAAAAAAATAAAAAAAAATTTAATTTTTTTAAAAAATTTCCTTTTTTTTTTAAAAAAACCCCAAACCCCAAATTTTTTTTTAAAAAACCCAAAATTTAAATGGGGGTTTTAAAATTTTAATTTTAAAATTTTTTAATGGTGCATTTTTTTTTTAAAACGGATGAAAAAAAAAAGTTTAAAAAAATTGTGTAATTAAAAAATCTTTTAACCCCCATTTTTTTTTTTGCCCCCTTTTTTTTTTTTTATAAAATTTTTCCCCCCTTTTTTTTTTAACGGGAATTTTAATCCCCTTTTAATTTTTTTTTTTTTTTTCCCCTTAAAATTTTTATAAAAAAATTTTTTTTTTTTATTTTTTTTTTTAAAAAAAAAAAAGAAAATGAAAAAAAAATAAAATAAAAAAATTATTTTAATTTTTTAAAAAAGTATTTTTTAAAATTTTTTTTCCCGGGCTTAAAATTTTGTAACAAAATTGGTTTAATACTTTTTTAAATCCACCCTTCTAAAGAAATACCCTCCGGGAAGCGCATAACCGAAATTTACGGCAAAAAAAAAAAAATTTTTAAAAAACAAAAAATTTTTGGCCCATTTGGGGAATTTAAACCACAAAAACCCTTAAAAAAAACCCCTTTTTTTTTGGGTTCCCCTTTTTTTTTTTTTTAGGGGGAAAATCCCCTTAAAAACTTGAAAACCCTTAAGCGAGACCAAAAAAATTAAACCATAATTTTTTTAAAAAACCCAAAAATTTTTTATTTTGACCCACTTTACTTGGGGGGCCCCAACAAAATTTTAAACAATTTGGCCCTTTTAAAAAGGGGAAAAAAAATTTAAAATGGACATAAATTTTTTAAATGGGGAAAAAATGTTTTCCTTTAATAAAAGGGGTTTCAAAAAGGGGAAAAAAAGTCCAAAAAAACCATTCATTTTAAATTTTTTTTTTAAAAAAATTTTTTTTTCCCCGCATATTTCCCCTTTCAAAACTATTGGGTCTACCTTCGGCCCCGTCTAAATTAAAACCTTTTTTAAACCCCAAACCCTTAAAGAAAATTTTAAATCGAACTTGATTTTCCCCATTAAAAATTAATTTAACATAAATAAATTTTTAACACTAAAACTTTTTTTTTTAAAAGTTTTTGAATATGTAAAGGGTTTTTATTTAAATTAAAATTAGCAAATTAAACCCTTTTTTAAAAATTTTTTTGATTCGTTTCCCCTGTTCTTTTTTTTAAATTTTCAAACAATTTTTATAAAATGTAATTCGTTTTCCCCGGCCCCCTTCCGGGGGTGGGGGGGGGGGTTTGGGGTCCTTGCCCAAAAATTTAAATTTGGGCCCCTTAAAAAAAAATTTTTTTTTTAAAAAAAAAAAATGCAAACTGATTTTAAAAAAAAATTTTTTATTAAAAATTTTTGCAAAATTTTAAAAAGTGTTTCGAAAAAAAAATCAGGGAAAAATTTAAATTTCTAAAAAACATTTTAATTGGGAAAAAAAAAAAAATTTCTGGCCAAAAAAATTTACCCGGGGGCAAATAATTTTATTTTTGAAGGGGGTTTTTAAATTTTTGGGGCCAAAAGGGTTTTTTTTTGGAAAAAAAGGGGGGTTTTAATGGGGGAAAAAAAATTTTTTAAGGGGAAAAAATATTTTTAAAAAAAAATTTAATTTTTGGGGGGAAAAAATAATTTTTCTTTTTTTGGCCCAAAACTTTTTACCCAAAAAGTAATTTTTCATGGAAATTTTAAAAAATTTTTTGGGGGGAAAAACGAATTTTTTTTTGAGAAAAAGAACCTAAATTTTAAATGGACAAAGTTTTTTAAAGGGAAAAAATTTAAAAAGTTTTCCAAAAAAAAAAAAGAGCCTGGCATACCCCTTTTTTTTTGTAAAAATAAATAAATAAAAATTTTGAAAACATTAAAAAAAATCTAAAATTAAAAAGTTTGCCCAAAAAAATATCAGGGGTCTTTTAGGTTAAAATTCTATAGTGAAAAGGCTAAAAAGGGAAAAAAATTTAAAATTTTAAAAAAAAAGGAAAACCCTTTTGTTGGGACTTAAAAATTTCCCAAGGGGTTTCAATTTTTTTAATCCAATTTAAAAAATTTAAAAAAAAGGTTTTGAAAAATTTTTTTCAATTTTTTTTCCCCCTTAAAATTAAAAAAAACCAAAAAAAAAACATTTTTACGATTTGGTTTAAAAAAAAAAAATTTTTTTTTTTTTGATTTTTTTGGTTTTTTTTTTAAAAAAAAATTTGTAACCAATTTTTTAAAATTTAAACCAAAAATTTTATTTTCCAACCATTTTAAAAACCCCGTATTTTTTAACCCTCAAATTAATAAGAAAATTAAAATTTTTTTAACGTTAATAATTTTTAAAAAAACCCCCCCCCCTTCTTTGCTGCAATAAGGCCCCCCCATTTTAAAAAAATTTAGGAAATTTTTTTTTGGGAAAAAAAGGGAAAAAAGGGAAAAACAAAAAACCTTAAAAAAAACTTAAAAAAAAATTTTTTTTATTTTATTTAAAAAAATGTATTTTTTAAAATTTTCAAAAAAATATTTAAAAAAAATTGAGTCAATTTTGTAATTAAAAATAAATTTTTTAAAATTTAAATTAAAATTTTAAAAAATTGCCCTTTTTTTAAAATTAAAACCCAAAACTACTTTTTTTTCAAAATTGGTGAATTTTCCAAAAAAACATTTATTTTTTTGACACTACCACTTTTATTTTTATTATCAACCAAAATTTAAAATTTTATTTAAATTCACCAAACCAAAAAAATTAATTTTTAATTAAAATTAATTTTTTACCTCCCACCTTAAACAAAAGAAAAATAAAAGGAAAACCAACCCCCGGGGGAGGACTACCCGGAAAAATTTTTAAAAAAATGGTCCAAAAAACCAAAAAAAAAAAACTTTGACAAAAATGGCTTTTTTTGGTTGTTTACAAATTTTTGGCAAGGGGGGTTTTTTTTTTTTTTTTAAAAAAAATTTAAAAAAAAAATTAAAAGGGGAATTTAAAAAAATGAACTAGAAAAAATTAATAAAATACATAAAATATTTCGAAAAAAAAAATTTAAAAAAAATTTTTTAAGTTAAAAAAAAATTTTTAATTTTTTTTTCCCACCAATAAAAGCCAAAAAAAGTTAATAAAAGGTAAAAAAAAATTAAAAAAATTTTTTAAAAAATTTTAAAATCTACTAAAAACATTTTAAAAAAAAAAACCCCCCAAATTTTTTTAAAAGTTTTTATTTAATTGGACGACTTAACCCCTTATAAATTAAACAACATATCCATCAAGTGACAAATATAACCAAACATCATCAACCACTAGATATAACTAACAAAAAACATGTATATGGGCCGACTTCATAATTATAAATCACAAACTTTTTTGTACCAAAACACTTTTTATCATGGTTATACATATTGATGCACATGTGCATTTTTAATACTGGTAATGTAAAAAGTAGTGTTTTTACGGATGGTAGTGTAAATGAAAATGTAATTGTCTACTGGGGTAATTTATTACGGAATTTGTTAAAGAAATGATATGCACATGTGCATCGATAATTATTACTCGAAAAAAAATGTTTTTATTGGACGAAATATGCGATTTTAAAAAAAATTATATTAAAAAATTATGTGTTTTTTAGATTTTTTAGATATTTCTTGTGTTTATATGGTTCTCACGATTATGTATTTTAAACGAAAAACTTAATGAAATGTGGGGTTCAGAATAATTCTCAAGTTATTCAATTAGCTTAGTGCTTCTCATACATGCCGGCTCTATAGGCTTTGCTACCTAGGCCCCGGGCCTAGGGCCACCAAAAAATAAGGGCCTCTAAGTTTTTAGAAATTTTTATATATAATAATGTATTAGGATCAAATAATACGTTTTTTAAACTAACTGGTTTTCAATTGGAAGAAACCCCAAATAATATTGTTTAGCAAAAAAATGCCTTTCAACCCATTTCGCCTTGATTTCAAATATTACAACATAACAACCATCGACCTAATCATCAAAAATTTAGCGCCTAAGGCCCCTAAATACAACCACAACCATGGTTCCCACTTCCCATCGCAACTTGCTTTCAATTTATAAGCTATCGCTATCACTAGACGAAAATGGGAAGGGGTAATCACCGATTTCGTGGGGATTGGAGGAGAGTTTATCGGCGAAATTGGGGCCTTCACTTCATAGTTCGTTTAGGGTCTCCAAAAACGTAGAAGGGACAGTTCTCACATGATCCTTTAAACCCTATATAGGATAAGTATCCTAAGAGAAGTCTACCCATTTGAGTAACTTGAGAAACATTCTGTACCATACATTTCTCTAAGCTTTTCCGTAATTACACATACGTATAGTTTAAAATTCACTATATACATATTGTAATATTAATTATACACATATGTATAGTCAATTTTAAACTATACTATGTGTATATTACGAAAAGCTTAGAGAAAATTTGTGGTCCCAGAATGCTTCTCAAATAGTTAAGGGTTATACGTATGTGAATGATAAAGACCTTTAAATGCATATTTTTTCTTTGAGTTTATATAAGGTCATCTTATTCCCACACTATCTAAATATACATATAATATATATATATAAGGTTAGAATCATGTAAGAAGCACTAGCTAATTGAGAAACTAGAAGCATTCGGGACCACACATCTCTAAGCTTTTGTAATATACACATACGTATAGTTTAAAATTGACTATATACATATGCGTATAATTCAATATACACATATTATAAAAGTGAATTTTAAACTATACGTATGTGTATATTACAAAAAGCTAGAGAAATGTATGATTAGAATGTTTCTCAAGTTTCTCAAATAGGGTAGACTTCTCTTAGGATCCCTACCACACACACACACACACAACTATATATAGAGAGAAGAGAGAAAGCTAAGAGTAAAAAGAATGTAAAGAATAAGATTTAGAGAGTGTGGGAAATAAGATGAACCTTATATAAACCTCAAAGAAAAATATCATTTAAAGGGTCTTTATCATTGTGGTTCATCAGCGTTCCCCTGTCAATCTATCGGTGGGTTCAATTCCTTTACGCCCAGCCTGCTAAGTTGTATGTTGGTAAACGAGTGTATTGGGGCTACTACTGGATCCCCACCCCTTCTCTTTGCCTTTGCTTTACACCCCCTTATTCTGCGGGTTCAGGACCGCTGTAATCTTCCGTTTCATGCTTAGTACTTGGATGATGGGACGATTATCGGCAACGCGTCTGAGGTTGCTAAGGCCTTAGATATCATCAACGAGGAGGGGGCCCTCTCTGGGGCTTTACCTCAACATTAAGAAACAGAGGTTTTTTGGGTGACGTGCGATGGCGAAAGTTCAGGACGGGCTTTTCCCGAGGGGGTCGGTAGACCTAGAGGGTGTTAAGCTCCTTGGTTTGGGGGTGTTACTGTGATCCTAGCTTCATTGGGGAGTTGGCAGGACGACGGGCCTCGGGGGCGGTTGATCTAATGAAACTATTGCCCTGCCTTAGGGATCCCCAATGTGAAAATCCTGCTGCTAAGGTCGTGCATGGGGTTGCAAAGTTACTTTTTGGGTTGCGGACTTGTCCAACCTCATTTGATGTTGGATGCGGCATCGCGATTCGATGAAGGCCTCCGGGAGGCTATAGAAGACATAGTCGTGTGGGGGTGGCCCCTTCTTTGGTGACCTCCAGTGGCGTATAGCATCTCTAACCGATTGCATCTAGGTGGTTTGGGCCTCCTCTCAGCTCGAGATGTTGGGGGTTATACCTTTGTGGGTTTTAGACTCAGTCTTGGGAACTACAAAATCATATCCTTCGAAACAGTGGGGTCATCGGCTCGACCCGGACTATTAGCAGGCCTCGAACGTTTAAATGTCTCGCTCCCGGGCTTTGATATTGGCGGTTTCTCTAATAAGGACCCCCGCCCCCTCGAAGCCACAAAAAACTTTGGCGAATGCTCAGTTTAGCAAAATCGCTCAAAATTCTGGGAGAAGTTTTTGATTTGTCATCCCGCCAGAAGGCGGTGTTTGAGTGCTTGAAAGGACCCAAAGCTCAGGATTTTTTTAAATTATCCCGATTGAGAGGTTTGGGGCAATGCTGCGCAATAGAATCAACCTTCTCAAATACCGGTTTATGATCCTATGACCCGAAGATAAACCTTTTTCCCAAAATTCGCAAAACTTTTTGGAAAAATATGGGAGCACCGTCCATTGTAAGAGCTCCCCGGGTTAAAATATCGACATGAATGGGGGTGGGGGATGTTTTTTGTGGGACTTTTCCCTGAGAAAGAGCGGGGATTTCTGCTAAAAGAAAGGCCCCCAAAAAAGAATCCCCTCAGGGGAAAACCTATGAAGGTAGATCTACTTTGCGACCAGCGGATTGCTCGTCTTTGGTTGGGCTGGGGGGAAACATGTTTTTTTGGGGACCTCAGGGGGTTTTTCCTTTTTGGGTTGGGTTTAAGGGAAAAGTTTTTTACGGGGTTAAGCATCTAAAAAGCAAATCAAAAAAGGGATAAACCCTAAAGCTACCAGAGAACCAATTTTTTTTTCCCTTTTTTTTTTATACCTTTTGGGTCCCTAGCCCCGGGAAAGCTATCCATTTTTTACTGGGGTTAAGGGTCATCCAAACAATTTTCATCACCAGAGGGCAGGGGTTCTTTTTGGAAGATTAGAGTTTGCAATTAGAAGGGGGGTAGGCACTGTTGCCCTTCTCCCTTCTTTTTTTGAAAAACTTGACAATTTTTTTTTTTTATATAGTGAAATGATTCTAAAAAAAAAAAGTAATTTTTTAAAGTTTTAAGGGGTTATAAGGGATAATGTTAAATTTAAAAAAAATTTGATTTGAAACTGCAAACTACTTTTAAAAATTATATACAATTTTTATAATCGTTTACCCTTTTTAATTTTCGATAAAATGCTTGTAATATACATATCCCAAAAATAAAAGTAACAAATTTTTAATAATCTTTTAGGCCCATGGGGGGTTTATTCCCCAGTTTTGGAGTTCCCAAAAAAAAGGCGGCCCCTTTTTGAGATGTTGGTTTCCCAAGAAAGGTAGGTACACAAAATAAAGGGTCCGACGGGTCAAAAAATTTTCCCTTAGTTTTTAAAAAAAAAAAACATTTTATCTTTTTGTTTGAATAATGAGCTAATTTTGCGGGCTGTTCAGAAAAGATTTCAATCAAATATACTACGAAGGTTAAATGAACAAAAATTTTTTATTATATATTTTAAAAGAATTTTTATGGTTAGAAATGTAAAACTTTAGTTTGATACCCCTTTTTGTATTTTTTATACTTTAAGATGACTTCTTAAATTTATAAACATAGTCAATTTTTTCTTCAACATTTTTTTTTATTACCTTTTTTTTTAAACACAAAATTTTCAAGTTCATTCGTTTTCTTCTTACTAAAGTGATGTAAATTATGGATTTTAAGCAATAGTAACTTGTTTTTTGATTAAAACTAGGTTGTGTAAAACCGTTTGTAAAAATAAAATAAAAACTTATATAAAATTTGAATTTCAAACGGAAAAAAATAAAATTTAAAATTTCAATACTTTTTCAACTAAAATAAACAAATTACAAAACAAAACAACAAAAGATGAAATCTTTATGGGTGTGTTTGACACGGGGCCCTTTAAAAAAATTTCGAGGCTCCGGGAACTCGTTTTTTTTCCAGGGTACAACACCCAACGTTTCAGGCCGAGATGACACAACCAAAGGTGTACCTTTCGAAAAAAGGAGAAAAAGAAAAATTCGTAGAGAATTCGATGGTGTTTTAAGGTGTGTCTTCTAGTGTTGAGGGGTTTTTGTATTTAACTGCACTGGGTTGAAACATCAAAAAGGGAAATTTAAATTAACGAAATTAATTGCTTAAACTCTTTAAGGGACTTTATTCGTCAGTTACCTTCCTGGCAAAACCCTTTACTCGTCTGTTTCAACTGCTGAGTTAAAAGATCTTCTTGACTAGGGAACACGGTCGCGCGCCGGCCCCCTTTTTTGGGCCCTTTCCATACGCCACCCGCTGGTGCGCGCGCCCGTGTGGGTCACATCCTGCGCGAGCTTACTGGTGCGCAACCCCTTCCGCCGCCACTCCCCAGGAACCCTTTTTGGTTACCCCCAAAATCCGCCAATTTTGGTTTTACTTCAGTGCCCCCAGTTTGGGACTGCGCGTTCAACCTAATGCCTGCACCATGCGCCACTAACCTTTCCTGCGCGCCTTCCACGTCCCTCCAGGTTCCCACAGGGTCCCTTCATCCCTTTCTGGCCACGCGCGCGCTAAAAAAAACAAAGGGGTCTCAAGCGGTGTTTCGAATGAAAGTGCGCCTCAAAGGCCACATTGCCCCATCGCCACCACGACGGCGGGCCCCTTTGATGCGAGTTAGGGTGCTCCCACCCCTTTGCGAGTACCTTAGTGGTGCTTCCAAAAAAATTAAAAAAGGGGTGTTTCCTACTTTAATCCCCTTTAAATTTTTATCAATCCTCCCTTTTGGGAAAGATGCACTTTTTCCCCTTTTTTTTTTGGATTTAATGTTTCAAAAACCAAACTTAGAGCATCGTTTTCTCATTTATTAGCTCGTTTTTGGACTGGTTCATTTTTTGCGAAGCTCTTCCCCCATAGAACCCCAAACCCGGAAAAAAAATCATAAACCTTGTTTAATATTTATTTATGCCCAAAAATTTGGGAAAATTTATTTCCTTTTTGTGAAAAAATCAATTTTCACAATTTCCCCAATCCCCCCCATGAATGGAAATCGTCCCTTTTTTTCAAATTTACGATACAAATTCAACGTTAATATTGCAGATAGGGAGGGTAAATTTTGAACCTTTTTGTGAACATATTACCCCCTTTGGGTTTTTAGACCGGGTTTTGAACAATCCCCCTTTAT